>CP099844.1:3189356-4389356 GCA_030062745.1 Capitulum mitella
GGCTCGGCGGCCGCGGTCAGCCGGGGCTCCGCGGCCGCGGCCGGCGGCGGGGCGACGGTGTCGACCTCTGGCGGCGGCGGACGTTGCCGTCCAGCAGGGTGACGCTCAGCGAGGAGGGCAGCACGCGGTCCACCAGAGCCGTCAGCTCCTGCGTCCAGACAGGTGTCAGCGTCAGCCGGCAGCACTGACATTGGACAAGACGTTCCTTAGGTTCCACAGCACACGCAATACAGAATAAACTCCACAGGCCACTGGCAAAACTTAGTCTCCCACACCGCGCCGATTTCTTCTTATCGAACAATGAACCTGCCCCTTTAAAGTAACACACAAATATCAAGGATGTTCGCTTGGTGAACACAGTATTCTTCACCAGGATCTCCCACGTCGGCGTAAAATCGGGAGGCAGCAACGCTTCAAACCGATAAAAGAGACTGATGTCGGGTAACCGAAACGTCAAGGTGCTCAAAGGCACACACGTCCCATCCACTCCCAGTCTGCTGGAAACAGACCGGGAGTAGCTGGCACTGCCCGCATATGGGATAAGAGTGGTGCACTCCATTACGGGGCTGGGAACAGCGATGCAATGCCAAACACTGGGGCGAGAGCACAGCTCATTGTCGGGACTAGTACAACCAGATGGGGCAGGTTGCCTGGGCAGCAGCGTGCGGTCGACTGGGGAAGGGACAGAAGACCAGCCGGCGAGAACATTCGACTGAGGCAGGAGTGCGACCGGTCGGAGTTGAGAGGCGCTGTCTCCCGGGCATAGGCAGAACTGTCGTCTGGAGCAAGGGGGAGGGATACAGTCGGTTGGAGTTGAGAGGCACCGTCTGCTGAGCAGAAGCAGAACGGTTGTCTGGGACCGAAACAGGAGTACCGGCGGTCGGGGTAGAGCAGAGTTGTCGGCTGAGCATAGGCAGGACAATCGGCTTTGGCAGAGGTGGCTGGGCCGGCAGGAGGGACGCACCATCTGATCCACGCCGGCTGCCAGCCGTTCGCCGCAGTCTGCTGCCACTCCTGTCAGGCTACAGAGCAGAGCCTGGGCCGGGTAGTCGACCAGCGGCAAGGGGCACTCCAGGAGCTGAGGAACACCATCAAACGCCACACCTTTACAGACGCCAGACTGACTAGACTCCCTACAGACTGCAGGGCAGGGCTTGGGCAGGACACTGACGGCAGATGGGGCGCAGCAATGTCGTTTGTCAGGCTTTTAAAGGAGAGTCACTGCCAAACAACAGACGAAACATGTCTTGCAAGAGTTCATGGTCGATGGAAATCCCGCAACGACTAAGTTCTGCAACCAATTACATGACGGTTGAACAACAAGCAGTCGGAGAATTCGCTACATGACGAAATCACGGCGAAAAACCGCAGCGGTCGCTGGCTGAGATAATAAAAAAGCTGACCGTCCGGCCCGTGGTCAGGTCTACTCTCATGTCCCATACCACACGCGTACCTCGCTGACGGGCACCTGTTCAGTATTGCCGTAGTCGACGAAGTAGATGGAGGCCTGATCTCCGTCCACGCTCAGAATGACGCCGCGATAGTAGACGTCCTCAAACGGCGCCAGGCAGATCTCGTCAGCGGCTACATCCGGACACGGGATCTGGCAACACCAGTCACCAGAATCAGCACGGGACCTGGCAACATCAGTCAATCGAACCAGCACGCGATCTGAGAAATGGCGTCACCGGAATCAGAACGTGGTCTGACAGCATGCGTCATTGAAAACAGCACGTGATCTGGAAACAGCGGTAACTAGATCAGTTCGCCACGCTGAAGAGCGATCTTTGCTTCCACCATCACGACACGCACTAGCATGTGCTGAGACGGCCCATGACTAGCCTGGTTCATCATATGAGTGCGAGTCGTGCGGGTAGTCCATCCCATCCGCAAAGTCCGCGACGTCACAGTTCCCGGCGCGCCTCCCCACCCGCGGGCCAGGCTAACCTTGCAGGCAGCGGTGGACTTCTCGATCTCGGCGGCCACCTCCTCGATCTCGGCGGTGTTGTCGCTCAGCTGGACGAAGAACCGGCCCGGCGACAGCGCGCACGCCACGAACACCTCCAGCCGCTGGCCGGCGGCGAACGGCCGCTCCAGCGCCGGGAACGGCCCGATGTCTGCCGGCCGGAAGGCCGCTCACGTCACGGAACACGGCCGGACGGCCTCTCACGTCACGGAACACGGCCTCTCAGCCACGGAACACGGCCGGTCGGCCTCTCGCGTCACGGAACATGGTCGGGCGGCCTCTCACGTCACGGAACACGGCCTCTCAGCCACGGAACACGGCCGATCGGCCTCTCGCGTCACGGAACATGGTCGGGCGGCCTCTCACGTCACGGAAAACGGCTACACGACCTCTCACGTCACGAAACTGCCGCGCGGTTTTGCCGTGAATATCTGGAGGGAGCGGGCCGCCGGCGCCCCCGTCACCCACCCGCCAGTCACCGTCAACACGTCTCTCCAGCTCTGAAGACGCCCACACTCTGCGGACACCAGGGGCGCTGTCCTGGGGGACAGGAGCTGGCAGAAGCCGGCGCACGCGCTGGCGCACGCCGCCGGCGGTCGACTCACTGGCCTGCTGGACGGGGCGGCCGGCGGCGGGCCGCACTGCCAGGCCGTCCGCCACCAGCTGATCGGTGACCCGCAGTCCTGAGGAGGCGAGCGTCACCTCCACCAGGGAGAGCGTGCCGTCGGCGACCAGCGAGGTCACCTGAGGGGAGCCGGACCTCGTCAAAGAGCGGGCCAACCGCCGCTCACAGCACGCAACCGATACGACGGCGAAACTTTACCCGCACCGTGCCATTTCATTTTCTGTGTGGGTCTGCGACATATACGAAGGATTAACCAATTGCGGCGTATACGATGGACTTACCAATACCAACTGTGAAACGTACGAAGGAATAACTTTACAATCCATACGCGAATTTCATCTCATAATCGGACAATGATGTCCAATCCGCTTAACGTCAAAACCACACCTGCATTTCCTCATCGAAGTACTTGGCGAGCTGTTTTTCAGGCAGGACCTTCCACTGCCCGCCGGCCGGCTCCACGCCGCCAAACCGGCACCTGCAGACGTCACCAGAGGTCAATGGACGGCGTCGCCTCGGCCCAGGCGGCACCGAGCCGCACTGTCCGTCTCTGCCGCCGCCGCCCTCATCCGAGCGACGTCAGAGCGCCATCAGTCGGACAACTGGGACTCCGTCACTCGAATATGTCACACACCATAGCATTCTCAGACGTCAGAGGAAGCCTGGTAGTCACAATGGGCGTCATCTGCGGTCGCAGTCTAGCACGCGGAAGCTGCGCTCTGGCCGCCTACTGCCAGACAATCCCACAGAGCTTACTCCCCAGCGGCAGATTCCTCCACAACACGGCCGCACCGTGACCCCGCCGGCCGGTGTCCGGCCGAGCGGCCGCCACTGCCGCGGCTCCCGACGGCGGGGACGGCCGGCCGTGACGTGACGCGACGTCACGCGGCGTCACGTCCCGGCCCTCCGTCGCCGGTCGGCGGGCGGCTCACCGGAAGGCGTGGCAGGGCAGGCGGCAGTACTCCTGTTTCAGCCGCTTCACCAGCTGGCGCTCGACGGCGGCCGTGTTGCCGTAGTCGACGAAGTGGACGGTGATGGCCGGCGGCGCGGCGGCCCGCACCACGGCCCGGTACCAGGCGCCGTCCGTGAACCTGGGGGCGGCGGGCCGCCGTCAGGCCGGCCCGTCTGGGTTCACGGTCCGGACGGTTCCCGAGGGCCCGCCGGACACGGCGCGTGACAAAGCCGCGCCCCGACCCGGGCACATGGCACGGGGAATCGGATTCAGAACGGCGTCAGACACGGCATTAACGCGGTACTTTGGCGGGTGCAGTGGGCCTTGCTGAGACAGGCGGGTTGCAGATCAAGGTGTGATGACATACAGAGCTATCGTGGGACAGCAGACTGCACCGAAACAGGTAGGAAAAACAGACCAGATCGACAGTCAGAACAGATGGCAACAGTACAGCGGCCAACGAGCCATCTGAACACCACATACTCTACCACCTACAAGCCCCATTCCGACGACGGTCCCCCTCCCCCGCCTAAGCGGCCGTGCGTCCCCCGCGGCCGCCGCAGACCGGACTGACCTGGCGGCCACCGGCTTGCCGACGCGGGCGGCGGTCTCTGGCACGTCCTGGCTGCGCAGCGGACCGTAGAACGCCTGCATCTCGGTCATCATCCGGTCGAACTCGGCGCCGCCGTCCAGCGGCTGGACGAAGAACTCGTGCAGGCCGCACACCCAGGTGGGCGTGGCCCGCAGCTGAGCGCCGACCGGCAGAGCGGCCGGCTCCAGCCGCGCCGCGTGCTCCGGCACCGCGACGGCCGGCCGCGGCGGCGGCGGCTGAGCACGCGCCGCCGGCGGCGCCCGCCCGGCCCGGTCTCCGGACCAGTCGCCGGCGCGGCCACCGGTCCGGTCGGAGGGTCGGCTTCCGGCACGGTCTCCTGCCCGATCTCCTGCGCGGCCTCCGGCCCGGTCTCCCGCTCGGTTTCCTGTCCAGTCTCCGGGCCGGTTTCCGCCCCGTTCTGCAGTCCGATCTCCGCCCCGGTCTCCTGCCCGGTCTCCTGCGCGGCCTCCGGCCCGGTCTCCCGCTCGGTTTGCTGTCCAGTCTCCGGGCCGGTTTCCGCTCCGGTCTGCAGGCCGGTCTCCTGCCCGGTCTCCGCCCCGGTCTCCGCCGTCGGGCCGGCCGTGCGGGCGGCCGCCGCCGGCGCCGGCGCCGGGCCAGTCGCCGGCGGAGCGGCCCCAGTCGTCGTCCGGCCGGCCGGGCTCCCGCGCCGGCCGCGAGTACTCCTCCGGTCGGTCCATGCGCATCTTGCCGGAGAACCTGTCGCCGCCGGGCCGAGGACCGGCCGACGGCGCCGGCGGGGAGGTCGGCTGGGCGCCGGCTGGCCGCTCCCGCCAGTTCATGTCCTGCGGCCGCCGCAGAGCCGCCAGTCAGCCGAGCGGAGCCAGCAGTGCACGGCCCGACGGCCGGCCAGAGCGCCGGCTATACGAAGTTTACCGCGATTTCCGAGCCAGGCATTCGGAGAAAACGATCCTGATCGCCCACGAAGCCATCAGTTCTGACGAGTTTTGTGTGCAAAACCCAAGGTAACCGGGTGCTGTTGATTAACCTGTCAGGTGATTAGAAGCGGCCAACGGCGGCCTGTCCCCGGGACCATTTAGCGGTACACGCGCGGGATCGGGTCAGCTCACCAGGTCGGCCCGCGGCGGTGTGGGCGGCGTGGCTCTGGACGGTCCGGCGGAGTCCTGCCGGGCCGTCTGCGGCGGGCTGGCGGCCGGCGGCGCGCCCACCACCGGCGTCAGCAGCTCGGCCTTGGCCAGCGTAACGACTGCCGCCGGCCCGCGCAGCTCCTCCACCCGGGCCAGGTACGGCTGCTCCAGCACCGCCGACCGGAACAGCGCCGTCTGCCGCCATCATACCGCAGTCAGACGTGGGCAGACCGGAGCAGCGCCGTCTGCCGCCATCATACCGCCGTCAGGCACGGGTCAGACCGGAACAGCGCCGTCTGCTGGCATCATACCGCCGTCAGGCACGGGTCAGACCGGAACAGCGCCGTCTGCCGCCATCATACCGCCGTCAGACGTGGGCAGACCGGAGCAGCGCCGTCTGCCGCCATCATACCGCCGTCAGGCACGGGTCAGACCGGAACAGCGCCGTCTGCCGCCATCATACCGCCGTCAGACGTGGGCAGACCGGAGCAGCGCCGTCTGCCGCCATCATACCGCCGTCAGGCACGGGTCAGACCGGAACAGCGCCGTCTGCCGCCATCATACCGCAGTCAGACGTGGGCAGACCCGAGCAGCGCCGTCTGCCGCCATCATACCGCCGTCAGGCACGGGTCAGACCGGAACAGCGCCGTCTGCTGGCATCATACCGCAGGGCACGGGTCAGACCGGAACAGCGCCGTCTGCCGCCATCATACCGCCGTCAGACACGGGTCAGACCGGAACAGCGCCGTCTGCCGGCATCATACGGCAGTCAGATACGGGTCAGACCGGAACAGCGCCGTCTGCCGCTATCATACCGCCGTCAGACACGGGTCAGACCGGAACAGCGCCGTCTGCCGCCATCATACCGCCGTCAGGCACGGGTCAGACCGGAACAGCGCCGTCTGCAGCCCGACCTGGAGTCGGGCTCACGTCAGACGCAGCAATTTGACAGGCTCAAACAAAGGTGTAAGGGATGTACCCGAATCCGGGGCAACAGTCTGAAGGACCGAAACAACAGGCTAACGTCAGAAGCCCGAAACAACAGCATGATGGGCCACGACAACCAAAGGTCTGATGGGCCCGGACAACAGTCTGATCTCAGCCGGGCCGGGCCGCCGTCAGGTGCGGGGCGTACCTCGTCCTCCGCCCAGGCGGTGCGTCCGGAGCGGCAGGCCTCGGCCGTGCAGCAGCGAACCGCCTGGCCGGCCAGCTGTGTGTGTCTCGGCTGCAGCGGACGGACCTCCGACACCGGCAGCGTCCGCGTGTCGCCGTAGTCCACGAAAAACACCGTCACCTGCCGGCCGCCGGAGGCTCAGTCACGAAAACAGGCGGCCACAATGTCCGACTATCATCGATACATCGATACGGTACACGTCCCTTCTACGTTAACGACGAACACCGTAGACTGGGAGGCCGAAAAATAGTCGCTGTGATCGTCAAAATCGGCATGCGGGTTTTCATTAGCAAGAACAGCAATGTCCCTGCGTTTGTGAACGCGTACAAATTACTGAGAGCAGACGTTACCAAGAACAGGATATAATGAGTGGGAAACCCGAGTGGGAAGCTTCCACTCCTTCCGTTCTGAGATCACAAACTAAGTTTCCAAACGCAACACGTAAGACAGTGGTACAGCGACCGTTCTTCCAACGCGCCGATTTCGTTCAATCGTCGTTTGCAACCGTCAACACCCCCAATATTATTTTGCACCACGATTCAACACCGCTGACAACGTAACACTGCACACCGCGTCGTCACCGTGGAGCACCAGGTCGGCGGGAACACGCACGGCTCCGGCCGGCGACCCACCCGTCCGGCCTCCTCTGCCAGCACGCGGCCGCGGTACCAGCTGGCGTCGTCCGGATAGAGAGCGGCCACCAGCTGGCCGGCGGCGGCCGCGGCCGGCGGCGGTGCGCCTCCGTACTCCGACAGAGCCTCCTGCAGGGCGTCCAGCGCGCCGAACTGTTCCCGCAGCTGCACGTAAAACTCGGCCGGAGACACCACGTGCACCACTTCAACCTCCTGTGGAGAGGTCATAGGGTCAGGTCAGAGTCCCCAGTCTCAGGAGACATCACGTGCACAACCCCCACCTCTCATACAGAGATCACAGGGTCAGGTCAGTCTCCAATCTCAGAAGACACCATGTGTTCACCTCCACCTCCTGTGGGGCGGTCACAGGGTCAGGTCGGAGTCTCCAGTCTCAGGAGACACCGTGTGTACCACCCCCACCTCCTGTAGAGCGGACACAGGGTAAGGTCAGAGTCTCAAGTCCCCAGACACCACCAACCCCACCTCCCGTGGAGCAGTCATAGGGTCAGGTCAGTCTCCAGTCTCGGCGACACCACGTACACCACCTCCACCTCCTGGGGAGCGGTCACAGGGTCAGATCAGACTCTCAAACACATAGGTGTTACCGACATCCATCTGAAAACTGCGACCGTCCGCTGCTGCCGTCAGCTCGTGCGTTGAGCTGGCCAGAACTGCTAATGCCCGCACCCTACCTTGTACACTCCGACGGGCAGTTGCTGCTGCGGGAGATTTGCCTGGGAGACCGGCGATTGTGCCGCCGGTGGGCCGCCCGCTGCCGGCAACAAAGCACAGACTAAAGTGGAGACACGCCCGCAAAACTCATCACAGAAGAAGCCACACAGTTCATCACAACATGTCACCCTTTCTTCTGGTCTTCAAAAGCTTGACAGTGGCGGCAGCAGCCGAATTTAACTGGTTCAGCCCAAATCGCACATTCAAAATTACCACTGTTTGACGCACACACCCAACCGAACACTTTTCAATGTGCGCAGAGGCCAGATATTCCCATTTCTGAAACGGGAGGCAGCAGGCACACTGTGCGAGCAGACAAAGCTACTGAAAGGACTGTCGGTCGCCTCCATCAGGCCGGTGACGAGCGTCTCACCTGGAGGCTCCACGAGGCCGACCTGCTTCAGTTGGTCCAGAAGAGGCCCGTTCACCTGACTGGGAACGAGCGTGACCTCAAAGAGGTCAGCTCGACTGGAGCAGGGCATCACGTCCAGCGTCTGATCCTGCACCAGAGTCTGGAACCTCTCCGACGGAATGGCGCCGCCTCCCAGCAGCGAGCAGTAGATACCTGACCAGAAGACATACAGCTATGACACCATACCCCAGCAGCGAGCAGTAGATACCTGACCAGAAGACATACAGCTGTGACACCATACCCCAGCAACGAGCAGTAAATACCTGAACAGAGGACATAAGATTGTGACACCACACCCCAGCAACGGGCAGTAAATAACTGAACAGAGGACATAAGATTGTGACACCATACCCCAGCAACGGGCAGTAAATAACTGAACAGAGGACACAAGGTTGTGACGCCATACCCCAGCAACGGGCAGTAAATAACTGAACAGAGGACACAAGGTTGTGACACCACACCACAGCAGCGGACGGTAGATACCTTTCCGAGAAAGCACACAGGACGCTCTACATCAACAGCACACCACAACTTCCTCCGCCAAACAGCTCTCCTAGTTCGTCGCCCCCGCCCCCCTCCTTCGGCAGCCACTACCGGGCCGGTGGCCGGTGGTCACCGACCACTGACCGAGCTGCGGCAGCGCGGTGAACTCGGCCGCCAGAGGGTACACGTCGGCCGCCGACTTGACCTCCTTGTCGCCGTAGTCGATGAACTGGACGGTGACCTGTCCGCCCTGTCGGCTGATCACCTGCCGACGGCGCAAACGCTCACGTGACGGAGGCCGGAAGACCCACCGTTGTCGGGAGCGTCACGGTCACCTGCGCAGTCGACAGAGCATAGTCCCTCCCTTCTCCTGAATGCCATCAGGTCCACCGTGCTTCCATTCAACAATCGGTACGAGTTGTCTCTTTTCCCACAAGTTCACCAGAGCAAACTTAGCCAGGACTTCCTAGTCATCGCCTTGCCAAATCTGCTACCGTGGCGTCTCGAGCTCGGTTTGCCACGAGCACCGCCGCGGACGGACACGGCCGACCGCAACACACACCTTGCCGCGGTAGAAGACGTCGTTGATGGTGGACTTGGCGGCGCAGAAGGTGCCGATCGGCACGCTGGCCAGCGGGCCGACCTGGCCGCTGCCGTACAGCCGCTGCATGGCCTCCTCCATGGCGTACATGGCGTCCGCGTCCAGCCGCGCCAGCTGGCCGAAAAAGTAACCCGCCGACTCGGCGTACATCACCACGATCTGCTCCACCCGGACCCAGCTCCACCTGCGGCGCGGCAGACGCACACTCAGGCCAAACGTACGGACGACTCGGCGCACAGAGATCTGCTGCACCCGGTCCAGCTCCGCCTGCGGCACGGGAGACGGGGTCTCAGGACGGACACCGGAACGGTGTGGTCGTCTCCATGCAGGCAGCCCCCGTGCAAGAGCACGCCTTACACTGGAGACCCTCGCAGAGGACGCATACGAAAGGATACACGGAAAGTACAGCGCATTGGTAGTCCTTGTCAGACAGCTTCAACAGCATCAGTCCTCATAATGCACACTTCACACTACCGTTCCCGACAGAATGCAGGAACCAAATCGCCACACTCTTAGCCCCCAGCGTGGACTTCTGGCCCACAGACTGTCCTCTCTCGGGCGCCTGCCGGCCGCCTGACCTGAGGCCGGCTGACGCTGGAGGCCGGCGGCCGGGCGGGAGGGCCGGCGCCGGCCGCCGCCGGCTGCCCGCCGCCCATCTGGTCGCGCAGCGCGGCGTTGATGTCGAGCGGCGGCCGGCGGCCGGGGTCCACCAGCCGGACGACGCGGCGGTCGCCCTGCTGACCGACCACCTCGCAGACGAGCGGGCCGCCGGCCGCCAGCGACTGCAGGTACCCCACGTGCTCGGCCGTGCCGTGCGTGGCCTCCAGACCGGCCAGACAGCAGTGTACCGCCTGCGGACAGCAGGGGAGGTCAGCAGCCCGCGGCCGTCAGTCTCAGCATGGGTCAGGGGCGATCAGTCGTCGGCGATGAGTCGCCCCGACAGCGACCCGACATTCGAAACGGTGCAGCCGACTGAGGTGTGCCGTACGAGGCCTCGTCTGCCCAGCTGACGACAGCCAGCCGCGGCCGGCGGCGCAACAGATAAGACCTCGCGCCATCCTTATTGCGATGCTGTAGATGTCGATACCGTCGACATACTGTTGACTGCAGGCAGATACTGCGCATGGGTCCTTGAACGAGATAACTACCTGAAGGTAGGAAGCCCAGCCGAGGCCAAGCAACAGACGTAGATACCCTCCCCTGGTACAGACTGACTGGCTGACTACTACCTGACTACCCGACTGATCCGGCCTACAGAGAAGAGAGCCATAGCTCCAACACAAAATGAGAAGACCCATGCAAACGGCAACAGACGCACTGACCCGCCGCGGCCCGAGCCGGCTGTCCACTGACCTGAGGCGGCAGCGAGGTGAACATGGGCTCCAGCACCAGCAGAGACCGGGTCGGCACCAGCTCCGAGGTGCCGATGTCTACGAACTGCACCTTCACGTCCCTGCGGCCGATGCTGACCACGCGCGCACGATGGTAACACGAGTCCTGCACGCAGCGCACGGCCGAGCCAGATTACATGCCATAGCGTGCGGCGTTATCACGCACGTTTCACCGCATCTCGTTGTTTGTTCTTGTGCACTCGGTTCACCGGAGCGGGCAAGTACAGACAACTGGCGTCCTACACAAGCTACAGACGTCCAACTACAGCCAAATACGTAGACAACGCGGGAGACGGATACGACAGGGGAGCACACTGTTCTCAAGGCGCCAGACCGTCCGGCGGCTCGGGGTCCACAGCAAGCACCAACCCACATGAAGCAGACCGGACGCCGGACGGAGCCGGTGCTGTCCGCCGCTCGGCACGTGTGACCCAGGACAGCCGGTCCTGTCCGCTGCTTGGTAAGTGGGACCCAGGACAGCCGGTCCTGTCCGCAGCTCGGTAAGTGGGACCCAGGACAGCCGGTCCTGTCCGCTGCTTGGTAAGTGGGACCCAGGACAACCGGTCCTGTCCGCAGCTCGGTAAGTGGGACCCAGGACAGCCGGTCCTGTCCGCTGCTTGGTAAGTGGGACCCAGGACAACCGGTCCTGTCCGCAGCTCGGTAAGTGGGACCCAGGACAGCCGGTCCTGTCCGCTGCTTGGTAAGTGGGACCCACGACAGCCGGTACTGTCCGCTGCTCGGTAAGTGGGACCCACGACAGCCGGTACTGTCCGCTGCTCGGTAAGTGGGACCCAGGACAGCCGGTACTGTCCGCTGCTTGGTAAGTGGGACCCAGGACAGCCGGTACTGTCCGCTGCTTGGTAAGTGGGACCCAGGACAGCCGGTACTGTCCGCTGCTTGGTAAGTGGGACCCAGGACAGCCGGTCCTGTCCGCTGCTCGGTAAGTGGGACCCAAGGCAGCCGGTCCTGTCCGCTGCTCGGTAAGTGGGACCCAAGGCAGCCGGTCAAGTCCGCTGCTCGGTAAGTGGGAACCAGGACAGCCGGTACTGGCCAGGAGACGCGGGCCGCCCACCTTGAAGACGGCGCAGACGGTGCCGACCCGCAGCTGGTCGGCCGGCAGCGGGCGGCCGCCGGCCGACAGCGCCTCCGTCATGGCGGTCACCATCTGCTGCAGCTGCGGGGCCGCCTCGGCCGGCTGCACGTACAGGTTGTCCACGGCGTTCACGGCCAGCACCAGCACCGGCGTCTGGCGCCCCGGCGACAGCGGCCGGCCGCCGGAGGAAACGGGCACGGGGACGGGGGCAGGGGCGGCGGGGACGGGGGCGGGGGCGGCAGCGGCGGAGCCCGGGGAGGCGGCCGGCGGCGGCGGCGGCCTGTTGGTCGTGTAGGCGCCCCGCTGCAGCAGCCGCTCCAGCACGCTGGCACCCATGTCGTACAGGTCCACCTGGTTCTGAAGCAGACGCCCGGCAGGCGCGTCAGAAGCCGACCGGGCGCCAAAACCGCCGCGCGCCCTGCGTATCGACACACTAGGCACCATGACGTCGACGCAGAATGACATCAGTCTCCTGCTACCGCGTGCTTTGGCATGCTGCATCTATCAACATCGTACGTCCAGAAGAGCTTACACCCGAATATCCCGCGGGTCTCGATTCCCTGTGCTTATTGACCAAACGTGCAAGGCATGGCAGAAGTGCCAGTCACAGCTGACACGTGACAACACAACTGGCAGACGTAAGACAACCACACTCACTGTCTGCTGAACACGTAATAAACAGTCGGGGACACCATAACCCCGGCTGCCGCCTCGCGCAGTCTCACCGGCTGCTCCTTGCCGCGGAACTTGCAGGTGAGCAGGCGGCCCTGGGTGATCTCCTGGAAGACGTGTTGTCCGCCGGGCGCCGGCGCGCAGCCGTCCAGGCCGGCCAGCGAGACGCGGCTGGCCTGGATCCACGGGCCGGCGAACTGGCGCGGCATGGCGCGCAGCTCCGACGACAGCTTGGTCTCGTCGTTGCCGTAGTCGACCCAGTAGACCTGCGGAGGGGCGCGCGGCCACCAGTCAGGACGACTGGTTGATTACCAGGGCTCAAGGGCGCACAGACTTCGTGGTCATGCGGCGCCCGTGGCCTATTTACGTGGTTTCATCAACAAAAGTCACGACTTACACATTCAATCAACGGAACAAAACAAAAAACATGCCAAGGCAGAAAGTGACGGCCGGTCAGTGCAGCTGTCACGGAACGTATTGGTCCATCAACACAATGTCACGGGGAATGAATGCACAGCGGTCAGTCAGTGAAGCGTTTACACAATATTCACGTACCATTCAGTATATCTTACATGATGATCACATGGCCAACCAGTTTTACCAAGCACACGACGCTTCTCGCACACTGCAGTCCGGGTAACAGATGCTCCATACGGATTCTCCGTGTGCCAACGCGGCTATGTGGGCGGAATTAACGACACTACCGCAGCAGTATATTACGCTCACCAGCCGTTGTTCGGCATGGCCGTCATGTACACGCCAACAGAGCTCAGACCTGGTTTTGTGCTCACCTTGACCAGACCGCCGTCCACCTGCGTGACGACGCCGCGCAGGAACTGGTCGTCCTGGGAGGCCGACGAGCCCAGGCAGACTGCTCCCAGCTCCAGCACGGGCAGAGGCGCCGGCGGACTGGAGCGGCAGTACACCTGACGGAGGGTCACAGACACAGTCATGGGACTGGAGCGGCAGTACACCTGACGGAGAGTCAGTCACGGGACTGGAGCGGCAGTACACCTGACGGAGGGCCACAGACACAGTCACAGGACTGGAGCAATTGTGTCTGATTGATACAGGAAGCGAGCGACAGACTGGGCTTGACCGATACAGGAAGTCACTGGCAAGCAAGCACCAGCCACATGGTCTGATCCGTACTCCAACGGTTGCATCGTGGGCCACCAGCGTAAAGGAAAAACTTCGATGCCAGTGCGAATGAGCACTTACGGCGTACACTTAATCGTTATGGATGAATTCCATGGCACCCTACAGATGGCCTGCTTAAGACACCACGAGCTTCCAGAATGATCCATGAACATGCCACAGTTCGGTCGGTCGCATCCCCCAAACTCCCACTGCAGACCGACCACAGGGGTCGCCAAGCGGATCCGGACCCCCCGTCTTCCGAGCTGATCTGATGACCTCTGCTCTGACCTGAATATCGGCCATCAGCTGTGCCAGTACCGCCCGCTGGTGGTGGTTCTGGATGGCGAACTTGGCGGCGCCGTTGCTGTAGTGGCAGATGGTGACCAGGCCCTCCGAGCCGGGCTGCGCGGGCGCCGTGGTCATCTCCTTCACCCGCAGCGCGAACTCCGCCACCGCCGGCACCGCCGCCGGCGGCGGTGGCCCGTAACCCGCCGACTCCTGCCCGGTCAGAGGTCAACCGGGTCAGAGGTCATCCGGGCCAGAGGTCAGCCGATCAGAGGCAAGCCGACCAGAGGTCATCTGGGTCAAGAGTCGGCTAGTCAAAAGTCAGCCAGGCCAGAGGTCAGCCAGTCAGTGGTCAACCAAGACCGAGGTCAGCCGGTCAGAGACCATCCGGGTCAGAGGTCAGCCTGTCAGAGGTCGGCCGGTCAGAGGTTAACTGGTCAAAGGTCAGATGGCCCAGCCAGCACAGGTCAAACACCTCAGCCACCAGAAATCAGCCACCAGGCCTCATGCACACTCACTGCGCCGTGGTGACGTCATGGAACAGCCGGGCTCAGAAGAGTCAGTCTCGCTCATCAGGTAAGGCAGCAGCCCAGCATCGTGTTCGGCTGCAGAGCGGCCAGCCGGCATCGATCCTCCACCTCTCGAGCTCGTCTGGGTGCACTAAGTCAGATCTGCTGGTTCAGTGGTCGGTCGAATCTGGTGACCTGGTGGCCCATCAGATCTACTGACCTGATAGCCAGGAAGTAGGGAGATGGTCCGGTCTACTGACCTGGCAGCTGGGAGGCAGGGAGCTGGTTCAGTCTACTGATCTGACAGCTGGGAGGCAGGGAGCTGGTCCGGCCTACTGACCTGGCAGCTGGGAGGCAGGGAGTTGGTCCGGTCTAATGACCTGGCAGCTGGGAGGCAGGGAGCCGGTCCGGCCTACTAACCTGGCAGCTGGGAGGCAGGGAGCTGGTCCGGCCTACTGACCTGGCAGCTGGGAGGCAGGGAGCTGGTCCAATCTACTGACCTGGCAGCTGGGAGGCAGGGAGCCAGTCTGCTCTACTGACCTGGTAGCCAGGAGGCAGGGAGCCAGTCTGCTCTACTGACCTGGTAGCCAGGAGGCAGGGAGCCGGTCTGGGCCGGCCGGCCGAGGCCGTGAGCCACCAGCTGGGAGGCCAGGTTGGAGCCATCAGCCGTGACGACTCGCACGTGCAGCGGGCCGTCCGGGTCCTGGCGAACCAGCCGACCCAGCACCACCTGGAACAGCAGCTTCGACTGCCGGCCGCACAGCAGGCCGCGTCAGAGAACTCCGTACGGCACCACCTGAACAGCATCTCTGACTGCAGCTGACTGTGCAATGGCTGAACACAGCAGAAGCGCGTGTGTCAACTATACACGAGGGCCACACAGACACACTCGGCAGACACACAAGCCGACGTCTTGCTAATAATGCAGTGTGGCCAAATTCAGTCAGTTGAGTGTCAAGGATGTAGATGTTAATTCATCCTGCTGGAACTCTCCGTTGTGAGGTATCCTCACAGCTGTGTTGCCCCTCCCATTATCTGAAATCAGCCAGTGAGCACTGAGCTGAGTACGCTGCCAAGCTGGTGTCTAACTGCTCCAGGCAATGCAAATCGGACGGGCAGGTCTGGATGCGCGAAGGGTGCAAAGGCCGATGGAAAGGCAGCCAATAACCGGAGGTGGCGATTCAGAGCCATGACAAGAACAAGTCTGACAGCATACATTTCAATCTACAATCTTGACACCTAGCTGACTGACTCTGGCTACAATGTAATACTGGGACACAAAAACGCGTTAAATGGAAAAACGGCACGAGATGCTCATCCCCCCCCCCCCCGAAAAAACGGCCGCCATGGATATCATATTTAGACATGCTAAAAAGATGTTGTCTTCAAACTACGTGTGATCGTGACGAGACAAGACCCTCGGTCCCGCTTCAAGCACACGGCCTCCCGGCCGGCGCCCCTCCCCGATCACGAACCTCGACGTAGCTGATGGCAGCCTCTGTCCAGACGCCGGCGGCCGGCACCACCTCTGCCAGGACGCACTCGACGGCCAGCGGCGGCTGTGAGAGGACGGCGGCCGCTGCCGGGCTGCGGCCGGCGCATATCTGAGGACGGCAGACCACAGAGGTCATAGTCTGGTCAGCCGACCGGCCACAGCACACCACAGAGGTAACCGTCAGGTCAGCCGACCGGCCACAGCACAGCGCACAGGTCAGTCAAGTCAGCCGACCGATCGCAGCACAACACAGAGGTCACAGTCAGGTCAGCCGACCGGCCACAGCACAGCGCACAGGTCAGTCAAGTCAGCCGACCGATCGCAGCACAGAGGTCACAGTCAGGTCAGCCGACCGCCCACAGCACAGAGGTCACAGTCACGTCAGCTGACCGACCACAGCACAGAGGTCACAGTCAGGTCAGCCGACCACCCACAGCAGACCACAGGGGTCACAGTCAGGTCAGCCGACCAGCCACAGCAGACCGCAGAGGTCACAGTCAGATCAGCCGACCGACCACAGCACGGAGGTAACCGTCAGGTCAGCCAACTGACCAGATATAATAAAATATAATAAAAGTAATATATATATATATATATATACATATATATATATATATATATATATATATATATATATATATATATATATATATAATAAAAATAATATAAAAAATAAAAAAAATAACAGCACAGAAGTCGCCGACAGGTCAGCCGACTGGCCACAGCACAGCACAGAGGTCACTGTCAGGTCAGCTGACTGGATACGACAGTCAGCCCAGAGGTCACTGTCAGGTCTACACACGACAGAAATGTCACCATCAAGCTAGCTGACTGATTATCACACAGCAGAGGTCTCAACGGTGTTGGCCGACTGACCAGTGCACTTGCAAGTGGTACATGCCTTCTGAGTGAATCCATTGAAGAAAGTGATGCAAACACGAGCACACCCGTCATCCGCATGTGTGAGGAGGCAGGCGTGACCCGACGGCGCACGCTGACGTTTGCAACCGATGCCGAGTTCAGCAGCCCAGCTGAGGACCGTGGGACTGATGCCGGCGCCGGCCAGCCGTACCTGGGAGCAGTGCACCACCTCGTTGGTGCCGTAGTCGATGAACTGGACGTCGACGGTGCCGTACTCGATGCTCTGGATGTTGTTGACGCGGACGCGATGCCACTTGGCCGCCGCTCCGCTCATCGACTTGACCAGCACCGTCTCCCCCGGCTTCAGCTCGTACGGCGAGTTCAGCGTGTCCTGAAACCGGCCGACAGTGTCACCAGGGACTAGCCCCACTGGGGCAGGGGGTGTGTCACTGGGGGCCAGCCCAACTGAGGCAGGGGGTGTGTCACCAGGGACCAGCCCCACTGGGGCAGGGGGTGTGTCACTGGGGACCAGCCCAACTGAGGCAGGGGGTGTGTCACCAGGTACCAGCCCACTGAGGCAGGGGGTGTGTCACCAGGTACCAGCCCACTGAGGCAGGGGGTGTGTCACCAGAGACCAGCCCCACTGGGGCAGGGGGTGTGTCACTGGGGACCAGCCCCACTGGGGCAGGGGGTGTGTCACCAGGTACCAGCCCCACTGGGGCAGGGTGTGTCCTCACTGGCCACAATGGGACAGAGTGTGTTACAGGGAACCTGCTACAATGGGAAGGGCTGTGTCACCACGAACCGCGCGCACTCGGGCAGCGTGTTCCTAGACACTGGCGCCATTGGGTAGGGTGTGTCAACAGGAAATGGTTGATTGATTGTCATGACAGATTATTCAGGCTTTGGGTGTGTCAACAGCAAGCTTATTTGTGCCAACAACTGTTATTAATTGATTCTGTCTTGTTTAACATGCAACCGATTATCCATACCATGTGAAAACGTATGGAGTACAAAAACAGTTTAAAAACAAAAAAGGGTAAATCAGCTGCACATGTGATGACTTGATTCAACACAAGCTGACTTAACATAATGTGATAAAAACCCACAAAATATCACAGATATACATGGGTTCACCATATCACAGGAAACCAGGACTCACTGCAATGTGGTGAGGTACATCATCAGGGACACATCCTATTAGGGTTGGTATACTGCAAGAACTAGTCATGATGCAGTTTGTGCATCATGTGGATCATCCCCTACAATGCATCATGGGCATCAACAAAGCAACAGAATACTCTCAACACTTAGGGTTGGTTCATTCAAACATCTTCTTCATTTTGAGTCACTGATTCTTTTCCACCAAATTTGTCTCAGATGTGCAAATATTCCGAGCAGACTGGTCACATACTTTCAGTCTGAGCACATACTCTATTCAGGTGAAGCTGTTTGGATGTACAACATATGTGTCCTACTACAGGAGCTGGCCAAATGGTGCCAAATCAGGAACACTTGGCACACCAAGGCAATCAGCATCTGCAGAAATGGGAATATAACTGTCCTACAACACATTGGAGATCTGCTAGAATGTACAAATGCCACAAACAACCATACTTTCAAAGTATATGCTGTGCATGCAAGGTATCACTTTTGATGCATGCCATGCATTGCCAGTACAAAGGCAGGCTGTGCCAGTGAATCTGCCAAACATACTAAGTAGGAAATGCAGCAATGCAAAATGAGGATGAGATGAATCTTAACACATATATGGGGTCCCAAATCCTGCAACACAGCCATATCTCCCAGCAGGGGGTGTCAATACATGTTGATTTGGGCCCCCCAATGTTGGTTTGGGCCCCTCCAATATTTTCTGTCAGTTTTAAAGAGAAATGAGTAATAACAGTGAAAAGGGCAGCTGCAACAGATAAGCAATGGGCAAAAAGTAATGAATAAGGTCCAAAGTGATGTATCTATCTTTCTATTTTCCATGTATGTATATATACCTATATACATGGTGATAAATACAAATTTTTATCAAAAGTAGCAAAAAACTTATGAGTTTCTGTTGCTCAAAACAAAGTGGGCTAAGTCTGCTGAGGAACCCACATTTGGGGAGGTTAGGTTATTGGGCCCTTGGCTTGCCCCCCCACACATTTATAGAAACTGACATCCCTCTCTCCTCATGCCTCTTCTTATATGTTACAATACATCTGAATTATGGTAATGATGAATGATAATATTTGAGCCAGACATAGAATATGGGAAAAAATTAGTAGGAGCTGGAATGGAGGACCTTCATTAGAACAGGAAAGCTTTCCATGGCAGTGGACACATGTACATTTTAAAGTTCCATTAAAGCCCTATCAGTGGGGATATGCCAAACAATGAATGATGTTATTGTCATACTGGAAACCACACTAAAGCAACCTTAACAGAGCATCTTGAAAGGTCAGGAACATTTGAGGAATAGTTCAAATTTGAACATCATGCAAACATCATACAAAAAAGTACACAAAATGGGTTGCATCTGTGTGCTGGTCCATTAAATATGAAACACACTGCAAAAAATAAGTAGAACCTTTCTGGTAATGCACTATGCAAGACCCAAACAATGATGTAAAAATGTGGAATACATGAAAGTGAAGCACAACTTACCATATCAAACTGACTGTGGTTGGAACTAATCAGAGCATCTAGTGCTGCATATTTTTCTGTGTTCAGTTGGGAGTAAAACTTTATATGAGCACCCGAGCTTGTGACGGAAGTCACAAACATGCTCAGTTCACCAGACATCACTAACAGATGAGCTTGGCCCTGTGTCAGGATCTGTAAAACATGACTAAGAGTTAAGAGCATGCCTGTCATTCTGTCTTTACAATGGCACACACACAAAATGTCATGAATGACACAACACTGAAATGTATCAAATTTACTTCTTAGCCATCAAACTTAACACCTAAAAATTCTAATCACTGTGGCTTATGTCCACTCCTGCCAGTAAAATATGTAGTGTATTTGGTTATGTATCCCATTTGCTACCAGGCTGGGGTTGTAGCATCTGCCTTTTATAAGCACTCCTAAAAATGCTGGTTCCTTGTTAAAGAATATGGGCATATGAAAGTTATTCAAAACTACATACAAAATTCTAAGGATTTAGGGATCAAGTCCCAAAGCAGTTCATGTTATAAAATGTGAGGATGCAATTCATAGTAAAGGACAACCAAACATTTAATGCTTTACAACTTGGCTCAAAATCTATACCTGCTTGAACTGTTCTGCACACACAGCATACACCAAATCATTTGTAGATGAGCAATGGAATTACCACACAAGTCAACCAAGTGCATACTGCATCACTATTGCCTGCAACTTGACAAAGCTAATGAACAGCCATTCAGACATCCAAAAGCTCTTATTCCTTACTGGATCATGACTTCAGAAACTTTCAGAAGGCCTGAGACACGACACATGGCGAGATCGATCCATTTTTAAGATATCTAGCTCCCAGTCATGCACCAGCACAACTGACAAGACTTATCAGACATTCAGGTCACATAACGAAAGCAAAATATCCCCTGACACAGATTACAATTTTCCTGTGAGATTATCCATTTCCACACGATCGGGACTGAAAAGGCACAAATGTCCACCAAAATCACCACCTTAGCCAGCTACTTATACCCAACCGGCAAGCAACACCCGTCTCCACCCTCCGGATGTTACCTATAAGGCAAGGCCCTCCTCTCAGGAGACGGCGGCGGGTAAGGGGAAACCCAATGGGCTCTCGGCATCTCTCGGCATTAGTCCTTGCTCAAGACATTTCTGAAGCGCATGAGCCAAAACTAGAAAGCAACAGGCCGGCTGTAAGACTAAAAGACAGGCAAGGGCTGCAGTCACCATTTTACGCAGCTTGACAACAATGGATGTTTTGACATGCAGAGGTTATTTAGGACTTACCATAGTTAAATGTCTGAATGTTTCACCTTAATTCTAATATGAAACGATGGAATTTAAATGCTGTCTGTAGGTGATTTTGGCACTGTTTATCCAAAACCAAAAACAATGGATTTATATGTGCTGAGGTTATTGGACCAGACTTCCGAACGGTACCAACCATGCGGGTAGCCTGCCGGATAGAGCGGTGGCCTCACCAAAATTTGTACGGCTTATGACGACGATCTTTTCCAGCGTGAGCGAACGAGACGAGCGAGCGGTAGTTATCTAGGGCGTGGATGGAAACCGGAGTTCTGAATCCTTCCATGGTTTCTTGAATTTAATTCACAGGTAAATTTTGAATCACGCTTCTTTGGTCGACACCCTTGTTACGATTCCAGGATAAAAGCCGGTAAAACCGATGTTCGCAGAATTCGTCGTCATCATAAGGAATCTTGTCGCATAAGTCTCGTAATGCAAAAAAAATCTTCTACGGCAAAATTTCTGCATTGCAAAATACTCATATGGCGTAAAGATCGTAATCAGGGGCGCAAACGGGATTTTCTTAAAGGAGGGGTAGAGCTCAGTGTGAACTGAAATCATACGAAAGCCGCCTGGAAGACGATGTGCAATGGTTCCACAAAAAATGCGGGCCTGAGAGACCTGGCATCTCCTTACGCCCGCATTTTTGTGAAACCATTCGTATGACATAGTTCTCGCAAAGCAAAGTTGTCGTACGACATAAATCCCTTGATACGAAATTGTCGTACAACATGATCTTCGTAACCCAAAACATCGTACTGTTAGATTCTCGTACGGCATTTTTCTCGTCGGACCGATTCTCGTGCCGACTACACTCTCTTATAGCCGAATTCGGGGGTTCTAAATTCTCATGCTTCCGTTTTCCTGGAGGACAGATGCTCGTAATGAAAATCTCTCGCTCGGTCATTTTCTCGTAGAACAGATTCTCGTATGATATAGTTCTCCTGACGCATATCTTCGTTAGGACAGATTTACGTAAAGCATAATTCTAGCGACGTTGGATGATTCCTGTGGAATCATTTATTCTTGCATGGCATACATCTCCTGGACAGATGTTCCTATGACATTCCTGTTCCCATATTTGCAAAGACGGAACGGAAAACAACCGAAGAGAACGTAGTGAAAAAGCATATTCTACACCATTCGGTGCATTCTGGAGCGGTCTGAAGTCCGATGGATCATACTTATTTCAGCATTTCGCGCCGTCCCGAACATCTGTCCGGGGAATGAATGGCCTGCGAGAATATATGGTTACACGGAAATCTAGCGTTATTGGGAGTATGTCCCGCAAAAATCTGTTCCGACACACTCCTTTCACGAGAATCGTGTCATACAAAACTTTGATCCGCGAGAAAATGGATGCACGATAACTTTCCGTTGCGAGCATCTGTCCTAGGAGAACACGGCTGCACAATACTTTAGCATTGTCAGAATCTTGCTATATGAGAGACCAATCTGTGCGAGAATCTAATCTGACGAGGCTTTGGGTTACGAGAACTGTGTTGTACCACAATTTTGAATTCCAAGATTTACGGCGCACGGAAACTTTGCTTTACGAGAATTACACCATGGAAGACTTCTGCATGACCAGCTTTATGTCGTAGAAATATTTTGCCTTGCGACTTACGAGACACGCGTCAGGGCCTATTTTAACATGTTAACTGGGGGGGCAAATGCCCCCTCAGTCGGACACTTTGCCCCCCCAGTCAAGAGCCTTTGCCCATGCAAAGAAAAAAAAACAGCCAGGTGTACTAGCGTAACCAGGAGAGTATTCCATAAAGCGCTGCGCACGAGAGTCTCGCGAAGCAGCATCTTATCAACGAAGGATATGTTGAATCATTGAGTAATGTGGGAGAACACTTAGAAGCATCACTTCATAATACGTATTGCAGGCACAGCTAGTGACCGCTGGCGAGCGTGTTTCGTAATTAGTACGCCGGCACCCGATGCCACGATTGTCTGGTGGGCGGCCAAGGCGTTTCATTGCATCGTAAGCACGTTAAAAATGATGATGACCATCTTTGATGTGTTCAAGCTCAAGAAAACTGAAGGGTGAGCTGGTGGTCAGGGCGATTTCGTTTTGGTGAGATAATATTTATATGAATGCGGTAACAGTCCAGCAGTGCTGCAGTCATCATCAATCATCCTGATCCGAAAACCCTACTAAAACCCCAGTACCTAATTGGTAGAAGTTCATTGAACTAGGTGGCTAAACCTGAGCTTTACGCGAGGGAAACGGAAAATTAATCAGTCATATATTAAAACCGTCACTCTTGCTGCTCCTTGTGCATGGGTTTGTGTATCCCATGAGCAAGCTTCATCTGCTTCACGAACATGACATAGCCCAGACTGCAGATAATGACGAGTGTTGATGATATCTCACCGAGGCCGGGCTAAGGCGAATATTTCAATTTGAGGTGGCTTTTTTATTTTGGGGCCGATCATGTGAAAATGGAGCAGTTTGTTCTGCCTGTGTTGGAACAGCTTTTGCACTTTTGCGCAGTGTTGAAAAACATATCGCCAAAATTCGGTGAGAAACTGCATTTTGGGGATAGATTAGATCAACAGGAACTATCCCGGACAGGCAACCTACTGTCTCATTTAGGGAAGAATCGACGCTGCCGCAACATCTCGTCAATATTCTGGCCATCGTTTGCAGACTGTGACATATATTTGAAGTACCAGACCTTGCCATGCCACGGTAATCCACGGTGCCGGTCTCGCAATTTCCCGCGCGTTCTTAGACGTCAGGATATTTAAGGACCACCTGCGTCAATGCAGAAAGCACCTTTTATAACGGAAGTCTGTGCCACTATGGCTGCACGACGAGAAAAAAAGCCGAACTTTGGTTGACCGGTACTCAGAACTGCCTTCGCGGGGAGAAGTGCTGCAGCAATGTTTTCAGTCCCACCGTGTGGATAGGCTTACCCAGAGGTAGGTCAAAACACAGATCGTCCGCGAAATGAAGGTGCTGAACAAAGCCCGTATTCTCACTGCACCGGAGCGGAACGTGATAAAGGAGCTCAACAGGAAGCTTGACCAGTACCAAGCTGTCATCAAAGGCAAATGCTGGAGGTCTACCCCGGAAATTGACAAGAGGAATGGGTTTAGGGACAACCTCAAAAACCTTTTTGACCTTGCCTTTGTCGGCACCATTTAGATCATCAAAACCAAGAGGATAAAGACATTCTCCAGGCCCAAAGGGAGCCAGGTCGCCGATGCGTCATGGTGTTATTCGATAAGTTCCCTTCTGAGAAGGAGGAGCGAGCTCTTCGACGACAACAGAAGGCCGAAGCTTTAAAGGGCCCGCCGTTAGACTAAACAGCAGGTCGAGCAGGAGGTAACTGCCCAGCTGGAATACTCGTCTACCGACAACACACAACTAACAGATCAGGGTGACCCTCAGCCCTTGGCCATGCCTTCGAAGCGGCCCTGCAGGAGAGCAGGTCCGCTTCGAGAACATCCAAGAACATCGCCACTCCTGGTCTGGCAGCAGCCCTCGATCGGGCCAAGCTCAATGATCGCTCTGCAATCCACTTCCCATCGGCGACGGCTTCGGCCCTCGGCCACGACTCCTCTGAACTGGCGATCATAGAAGCTCGGCCAGGCGAGCATGTAGATTGCAGAGGAAAGCCATTGCGGACGAAACCTAGCATTCTTTCTCCGCGCCACCCAATCTGGAGATCCACTGGGACGGCAAACTGTTAACTGACGATGGAAAGGAAAAGGTGGATCGACTCCCTGTCACTGTAACCGCTCCAAGAGGTGTCGCCAAGCTCTCCGGTGTTCCGAAGCTTGCAAGTAGAGCCGGAACAACGCCAACCGACGTTGTCGCGCATTGTCTGGAAGACTGGGAGGTTTCGGACAAGGTCGTCGGCATGAGCTTCGACACCACCTCCAGCAATACTGGACAAGTTGTGGGAGCAAGCACGCTTCTTCAACAGAAGCTTGATTGGCAGCCTATTCACTTCGCTTGTCATTATATCTTCCAACTGGTGGCAGAGGCGGCTTTCTCCACGCGCTTCGGTCTGTCCTCGGGACCGCAATCTCCTTGTTCAAGAGCTTCAAGAAGAGGTGGAGGCAGATTGATTGGAGCAAGTTTGAATTCATGATGTATGAAGACCTGGAGCCAGCAGTGGCCGAGACGTTTTTCTCCTCCAAGGATCGTGTTGTCGCCTTCTGCCGTGAGAAGCTCACTGAAATCCAGCCTAGCGATGATTATCGTGAGTTCTTTGAGGTCTCGATCATCCCCTTTGGTCAAGAGCCTCCACGGGGAATCAAGTTCCCAAACCAGGTGCTCTCCAACGTGCCAGATGGATGGTTCTATCTGTCAGATGGATGGGGCGCACAATCTGCGGGATCCAGATCTTCTTGCTTTGCCATCAGTTCTCCGTGACTCTCAGTGAATTGGGAGCACTCAAACATTTCGTCTCTTTCATGGTTGTTTTGTACGTCAGTGCATGGTTCTGCTCTTCATCGGCGGTCAACGCTCCCGTGCACAACCTGGCCGTTCTGCAAAGCCTGATTTGAATGCTGAAATCTCGAAGGGGATCTCCAAGGAGTTTGCTAATCACCTATTATCTATTATGACTTTTTACGACATATAATTTATTATAACACTCATCTATCATGGTACCCCAGCGAAGAACTGGCTGGTGTGTCGCTCTTCGACGAAGGTGTGCCATGTGAGATGAAGAGAAGGATTGCGGCACTCCAGGAACAGGGATCGGAGAGTCCTCCCAGCGAGCGCACGTGGATCTCGCAGCAAAGGAGGTTCGTGCGAGGAAGATCATCGTCGACTTCATTACCGCAAAGTCGGTGGGCAACCTGAAAGCGTAGGGTATCAACATGGACTTCCTTGCCGCCGATCCCGCTGATTGGGAGACAACACCTGGCTTCAAGAACGCTAAGGAAGTCCTGTGCGGGATAGAGGTAGTTAGCGACTTCGCCGAACGAGCTGTGGCTGTTATCCAAGTGTACAACAAGGTACTGACCAAGGATGAAAGGCAAAAGCAGTACCTGCTGCAAGTCGTCGAATAGCATCGTCGCCAGAACCCTGAGACCACTAAGAGGACTGAAGTATCATTCCCACCTAAGCCACACTGCTGCCGACAGGGCCAGTGACCTATGACCTGAGACAGAATGTGAAGTGTCTTTCGATCCAGTGTGTCAAAAGGAGTACTATGATGTGCATTTTATGCATATCGTGTGCTTGGTTTAAAAAACTGAAGCACAAAACACGTTTGGAGGCATTTGGGACACGCTTCTCCCTGAACAAATCTCCCAGGGATCACAAGTCCATGGAGAATGAGTCCTTGCTGGGGATAAATGGAATGGTGTTCTTTGGCTTTAATGGGCTCGGAATGCACAAAAGCCGGCGCGAATTTCATCGAAATAAAATAAAATCCAGCACAAACGACATAAAATCTTCGTGTGAAAGTGGCTGTGTTGGACCAATGCCATATTTTGCACACATGATTTCCTCCAAAAGAGATATCAGTTACTGAGAGAACACTGGGAAAGTGTTCATCGTCATTCGCCCTTATATATATATATATATATATATATATATATATATATATATATATATATAAAGTGGACAAAATTCAACAAGGATAACGCAAATGCCGGGGGGGGGGGGGGCTCGGCCATTGTTTCTCGGTAGCAGAATTGCCCCCGCAGTCATTTTTCCTTAACCCTATTCCCGGAGGGCTAGACGGTATGGCCGATTCCCGGCAGGGGGGGCGGATTCGGCCCCCCCTGAGATCTCGAGAACTACTTATCCGATTTCATTGCAACAAACGGCAATCGATTCGCCGTGACGTGAACTACAAATTTTGAATTACTACGAAAATTGAGAAAAATGAAATTTTGAGAAAATTCATGGGTGTTCACAGGGTTTCAAAAATAGGGGGATTATTTTTCTAATAACGGCATGAACAAAAGAGGCCAAAACACTTTTTTAGCTTCTGCTAGTCATGATATGCCAAAGAAGTACAAATCGCATCACAATGTTTGTATAATGTTAGCATAGGCGGTGCCAGGGACATAAAAAAGGGGGAACTGTCATGGTCACACGTTCTTCAGATCAACTTGTGACCTTTGACCTTAAATGACCTCCGGTGACCTTGGGGTCACCTGGAATGATGTCGTGTGCATTCAATATTATCTGTAAATGTTTTTAATCGATTGAATTCACTCTATTCCAAGAAATTCATTTTTTGGCTTTTGCGATATAGGGTACGCGCACTAACATTTTAGGTCATAGCTCCGTGACCCAACCTGATATCAAGCTGAAACTTGGTACACAAGTAGAGGGCACCTTTCTACGTCATATATATCCCGGGTTTGGCATTTGAAAAAACGGCGCCGAAATTATTGCGAAAAAACAAATTTTGACTTTTGACCTTGACCTGACCTTGTAAAGTGACCTCAGATAAACAAAATTACATATGCACATTGCCCAACTATTTAGCTATAAATTCATATAAAACTCTGTTTTTGGCAGACATTTTCCTTTTACCCTCAGCATGGCCAAAGATGACCTGAGGTGCCTCCCAAAAACGTTGCCTGGCTCCGCCCCTGAGCAAAATAGAATTTCGAAATTTTGTCACGGCGCGTAGAAGGAATAGCTAGGAAAAGTCACCAAGTTTCGTGAAGCTGCGCTAAAAAGCCTGGAATTGGCAAGCAAAAAACCCGAGGGGGGGCGGATTCCGCCCCCCCTGCTGGGAATAGGGTTAAAATAGGCCCTGACACGCGTTGTACAGACTTTTTACAGCACGCTTGTCAGATCAAATCAAATTGAAACATTGTTTCCTTTCTATGTTTTCCTTTCCGTTCTGCACCATGTGGGAACGGGAACTTCTTACGAGCATTTGTCCGGGAGATGTATGCCATACGAAAATATGCATATATGTAATGATAAATAAGATGCCATGAGAATCTCACGTCTCCAGAATTATTCCTTGTTATGAGAATCTTTCCCGATGGAGATATGTGTTACGAGAATTATGTCATACGAAAATCTGTCCTGCGAGAAAATGTTCGTACGAAAATTTTGCGACACCAGCATCTGGCCTACAAGAAAATATACGAGAAGTGTGCGCATGGACCTCAGAGAGGCCATGGTGTAACTGAAAATGCTGATTTGCATATAGACAGTAGTTTGAGTCCCTAACCATCGTTAAGAGCTGTTCTGGGTCCCTTAAAACTGCCATATAGGTTCCGTTTATTAGGACCCAACGAAAACCAGACTCCATTGGGATGATCTCATTTGACATCGCTTGTAAGATAGTTTTCTGGACCCAAAAGGGCCATCAGGTCTGAAAATGGCAGGTGTCGTGGCTTTATCCCCTTCCCCTGTATTATCCAAAGCAGTCAAACAGCGAATACTGGCGATGGCAAATGAAGTACGCGGCATTCGAAGACGATTCGTCGTGTTCGTATTGATGTCCGTTTACACTGCAATCGCTGCAGTCGGTTCTGGATTGTTTTGTGTCTGGTGTGGTTGGGCTCGGTTCGACACTATGAACAACGGAAGTGATGAAAACCAGTTCGCCGACAGTCAGAAGAAAATGTGGAGTGTTTGGTCACACGTGCTTTAGTTCTTAATTCCATTCAAATCGCAAGGTTTTCTGAACTCTAAGCAGCTTTGTTTCTTATTGTTGTTATCAGTTTTAGCATCACACACATATTGGGACATCATAACTGTGGATCAGAAACTTCTCGAAGCTGGGCCGATAGAACGTACAGCGACATGACGCATGTCGTCCAAGAAGTAGAAAAGAAATGATCTAACTGAAACCATAATTGCCTTTATCGGATATCGATGGCCTGATCATTTGCGTGCCTAAAAGTAAAACTAAGTTTTTTTCCGCTGCGATTTAATAGCTGCTCTAATGAACACTTCATGCTTATCATATCTTATCTTGTCATGCTTTGTGAATTGCTTTTGGAGAAACTTTCGGAAGTGCCCTGATAGTTGGACTTCCCGGAGATAGTTGTTGGCGCAGCAGTGATAGCAATTTTAAGCAGCTTTTGTTAGTGACACATTAGTTGCCAGTATGTCACAGGAAAAAATGACTCAAAACAAAGGTAAAATTGGTTGCCAATCAAGGCAAAATTAACGGAATACTAAGGAAAAACTAACGAAAAGCCTAATGCTTGTAAGTAATGCAAACCAAGGAAAATAAAAACGCGAAACCAGGGCCGGGGTGCGGATCCAAACCTATGGTAAAACGAGCCCAACAGGAAGGCAAAACTAATCCAAAACGAAGGCAAAGCTCATATTTTCGGCCACGCAGAGGAATACTATAAAACTTCAACAAATCTACGACACCAACCTGCCTGATATTCATGCTTCACTCAATTTTAGCGTAGGCCTGACACGAACGATGTTCGGGAAATGAACGTGCTCTGGCACTCAGTGGTCAGTTATACGAGATGGATTTCCAGACACCGATGTCGTCGAGTCTGCACGCAGCCGAACCTCGCCGTCCAGTGTCCCCGCCACCGCTGTTAGTCGCTACGTGCGCGCCTCCAAGCAGACAGTGACGTCCAAATAACTGGCATCATGTCCATAAGAAAACAGTGTCATGTATATTTCTGCATCCTGAATAAAATACACTTTATTCAGCTACAGTCCGTCGCTGCTGTTCTGCAACATCCGCCAGAGAATCGCGGAAGGCGTCGTCGCCGCGACCCGACATTTCATCGACACCAGACGCAAAGACGAGCGCCATCGACAGCAGCTGCGCTGTTTCCCCGTCGACACCGGGTGACGTTGGCGCGCCGTGACGCCGAACGTGCGGCTGAGCGTGAGAAAGCGCGGCGCGCAGTGCGGTAGCCGTCCCCAGAAAAAGCCTGCAATAAATCTGCGGCGCGGCTCGGCGGCGCGTCGCGCGGCCCGCCCACCGTCGCCGTGATTAGCGGCCGCTCATCCGACTTTCATTATTCAGCTGATTTAGCTGGCCGGACTTCATTTAGGGGCCGGGGCATACCTGGGCCGGGCCGCCCTCTGTCCCTGCCCACCGAGCGGGCGTCAGCGACGTTCAAAGGCGCCGCTTTCAAAGGCGCTCGCGGCCGGTCAATAGACTCGTTTTGTACCTGCCCGTGCGCCGGCGACAACGAGCGGCGGACTCGCGCAAATACAAGGACTCAGACAGACACCGACACCCCACCACCTCTCTCTTTCTCTCTCTCTCTCTCTTTCCGTCTTCCTGTCTGCCTGCCTGTCTGTCTGCCTGTCTGCCTGTCTGCCAGTTTGTCTGCCCGTCTGCCTGCCTGCCTCTGCTTGTCTTTGTCTATCTGTCTGTCTGTCTCTCCTTTTCCCCCTCTCTCTCTCTCTCTCTCTCTCTCTCTCTTTCTTTCTTTCTCTCTCTTTCTCCCTCTCTCTCTGATGCACTCTGCCTTTCTGCCACTCTTTCTCTTTCTGGCTCATTGATTCGCCCATTCTCTCTCCTTCCTTTTCTGTCTTTCTTTTCGTGCCATCTCTCTCCGATTTTGTCGATATCCTTTGCGGATGAGCTCTACAAAAAAGTGAAGATGAACGCATCAAAATCAGGTTCTTCTTAAAGCTACCCAATGCAGACAGCTCTAAGCGTCCCAAATGTTTCTGTTCCAATGGATTTCCATAACGAACTACCACACAGTCCATCTATGTACATCTTATCGCATACTACATATTATCCCGCCCCCGACTGGGGGGGCAGTTGACCGCTCCCCCCAAGGTTTTTCCGGGATTGCGAGAGAACGAACAAACACAGCACCACGAAACTTCGCGTACCTTTTGCTTCATCATTTTTACAACTTGTGTCAGAGTTTTGACCTCAGGTTAGGTCAGGTGCCTGACCTAAGTCAGGTCAAACGGACCTATGTCCAAAAAAGTTTAGCGCCCTGTAACTTTTTCGCAAAGCAAGATATCACAATAACACTTTCAGCGATTAGTGACAGATGTAACAAATCTGCTATCTCAATTTTTTCAGAATTTTCCGGGTCATTGACCTAAGGTCAACCCCATTTTTAAGACATGTCGTTTTTCGGAGCTTGACGGAATATTTCACAACATTTTAGTGTGGAGTGAAGCAGACATCTAGTTACCGTCATTGGGCAAAGAATCAATGGCTTCCAGCCATTGACGTGAGGTCAGGTCACGAATAACTGTTGTGAGCCAAAATGTACCACCGTCAAAATCAGCGATAAATTACTCAGAATGGGTACAAAATGGCAGAAATGGCTTGCACAGACATAAGTAATACCATGAACCTCAAAAAAGTTTAAAAAATTGCATATTTTGGAAATAAACAGTCTCTCGAGAATAGAGCTCCACCATTTGTGTAGATTGGTAACTAATCAATTTTTCCAAAATTTAAGCATGAAAAACTGCCACAATATCCAGTAAGATCAATAAAATTTGCATGGAAAGGTTTTTTCGTGAAATTTTTCCAAAAATTTCGTGAAATTTTTCCAAAATTTAAGCATGAAAAACTGCCGCAATATCCAGTAAGATCCATAAAATTTACATGGATAGGCTTTTTTCGTGAAAATAAAGGAACGCTAAAATTAGTTTCCGCTAATTTCTTACTGCGTATGGCTACGGCGCACGCCGACAGCCGGCGCGAAAATTGCCTTGTGTTTAACTCAACGTTTCGGCGTATATATTGAACAGATCTGAGAAATTCGATGTGTATCGGAATTCGCGCTCCTTAACTTGTGCGCTGGTGCCTTGACCTATGCGTTATTAGTCACAGCCCTTGAGATTCAGGCCATTTCTCGGTCTCATGCAGTCGGCTATGAGAAAACATTTATGGGACGTAAATTGCTTACATATTATCTAAAACTAAAAAAATGAGACCAGTTTCGAGCTCTACTCGTCACAAGCTTTCCAACGGTGTGCTTATTTTTATCGTGCGACCGACCGTTCGTGAGCTAGAGGGGGGCAGCCAACTGCCCCCCAGTCGGGCATGATCGTAACCGACCGACGGTCGTGCGCGGGTTATATTATATCATACATAGAACGTACTTACATGTCGTACATGTGCGATGAGCGACTTTGATGAAAATTTGTTCCCAGAACCACAAAATGCAGTTCTGGCGTCGATAGGAGGTGAAACGTCTTGTCCGCCAAAGCTATATGGAACGTAACAATTAGCCGAATGAGGAGACAAGGATAGATGGCGGTGGCGTTAAGAGTCAGACCTTTGTTAAGCAGAGGAATGAGGCGAAATGAGGCGCACTAACCAAACATATTGGTAAACATACGCCTAACATGGAGTATGGATATATTCACGACTGCAATGCGACTGGTGTCTTGCGAGAACATCCAGTTTTCATTCATTTTATCGCGAATTTTAAAAGTGTGTGGTATGCGGTTTGTGTTGTCGAGGGATCTTGCTGGCATCTGAACACCACACGCTGGACATACTTTAAGTCCAGAAATACATCAGAACAGACTGAATTAAGTGCTGAAATTTATCTATTTTTGTTTGTCTGTTCAAATCATCTGCTTACTATGATGTTCTGATCGTGTTAAATTGTTAAAAAACTGTGTATAAAGAAATAAAAGTACCAGCACGTGATTTGTCCCTGCAGCTGATCGCCCATGTCAAGCATCTGCTCTGCATTTTCCCCAAACGTGCGCATAACTCTGTGTTTTGCATAGATGAAATTAAAAACCGAATATTAGTGTAAAAAGTGAATAAATACACAAGATTCAAGAGGCCTTCCATATTCATGACATCTGGGGGCTTTGGCAAGCAAAGCCATCTAGTAGCCAGCGTTTTGCTTGAACGCCCTATTCAGCCGTATATCACAGTGGAACGAAGTGATGGAGGTATTCCACTGGAAAGGGAATTCTCATGCTGATGATGGTTACCGCCATCAGCTCCTTGAGTTACCGACGACCAGACGAGGATGCTCATGAGAACGGCACAAAGTTGAAAGAAGGCGTCATGAAGTACAGAGGAAGGAGAGGGATTGCCATGAATTACATTAGATGGCATTAGATGCATGACTACGGCCATGCTTTCTAAAAAGGTTCTCCTCTGTATACCAATTTCTACCGACGAGAGAAGCAAGCCTTTTTCTGTCAAAGGAACTCCATGAAGGAGGACACATTCGAAAAACAGTGCTTACTTTGATTACAAGAACTCGTTTAGCACATCACCACTCGTTCCAGCGCTTCACCACGAGGACGAAGTTTTCTTTTGTTCCGATCTCCTCGCAACCCACTGTAGATGCTCCTTCACTAACACGCCGGCGCAGCTAAAGATACCAACAGTCGCACGTGCAGAGAACTCACCAGTACCTTCCCAAATCCTTGCCGTCGAGAGGATTTGATACCTTTTGAAGGACGAAGTATGTACAGGGACGACTGATGAGCTGAAAATACTGATCATCTGCAGCGGAGAGCACTCTCCAAGCTTATCTTTTGTCGGGCCGGGCGGGCTGGGATGGGAGGTCATGAAAACCCCCTCCGGTTTTTAGGGGAAAACAACACCAGAAAACAAAAGGTGCAGAAATATGAAACTTGGAGCACCTTTTACACATCCTTTTTACACGTTCTAACCTTTTTTTTAAAATTTCAGGTCACCTCAGGCCACTAACCCAGGACAGGTGAAGTAAGACTTGGTTTCAAAAAAGAACTGTCATGACGTTTGCTAAAATGTTAAGGACTGACAAAACGTAAGCTAATCTTTTGGCCTTTTCCACGCTGTCAGTTGGGACTGTGGGTCTAGTTTGGTGCTGCTGAAGTTTGAATATACTCCTTGTACTTCTCGCGTCCTTTGCCTTTTGACGAAGAATCTTTGGCAAATGTACCTTTTGAACGTGGTTAGGGGTCAGCAGACGTTTCATACAGAATTTCCAGACCCGCAGCCGAACATAATCGGCCGATTTAATAGCCTTTGAATGTCTATCCGTAGCAATATATGCTTAAGAAGCACTGATATATGGTAAAAACTGACCATCCGACATTGACCTAATCCCATTTGGTCCATGATGACATGATTTCATATTTTGAAACATACTGCTTGTTTCAAGGTGTACACACTTAATATGGTCACAGGTTATCAGACCCACACAAATGCTCTCTTTCTGATTGGTTTTGATTGCCCCATTTTTTTTGTTTTTTTTCTGTCAAAATAAAAACCCTGGTCATCGCTAAAATAGCTTCTCGTCAAATACTAGGCTTTTACATCCGGCGTGAATCATCGGCTCCCCCAAATTTAGTCATGTCTCACCATTTTTACTCATCGCCTCACTGCTTTACTGAAGCCTCAATGCTCTTTTATAAGCTCACCGAAAGTTCTCATCTCTAACATGGCTGGATATTTCCGAAAATTTTTGGGGGGAGGGTCCACATAGCGTTTCAGACAATTTGTTTCCAGTCATTGCCATAGGCATAATGTTAAAATCCCTGAATATGGGGGAGACGGGGGGGGTCCGGGTCCCCAACCTGCCTGGATCTCAGGCCATGGTTCCTAGCCTTTTTACTTCTTTTGACCTCGCTGAAACATATTCTAACCCTTTTAGGCTAATTTGTAGTACCTATTCTTCCAAATGCTTGCATACATTACAGTATGCTTTTAGTCATGACGCAACAGGCTGATCTAACAACTGCCTCTTGCTTGCAGTAGTAACAGCATCAGTGGACAGTGCAGGGGTCATGAAGACTGACTATTTGCCCGACGTTGGTGCCACCTGGGGGAGGGGGAAGATGGGACAGCTGCCTTCCCCACCACCTCGGGAAAATTTAACATGATCCCATTGGCGATGCAAGGAAAGAAAGAACTCCAAAATATTGTTTGCCTCCGCTGTCCTGAATACGTGGCACCGTCGCTGATGCCCGACACACGACAGCATTACTGAAAACATGATATATTCGGGAAAATTACTGTTCTATCATTGCACCGTCCTTGTCGATATGCGAAACTTGATGCTCGGAGTAGTTTAACCGGTGTTTGCGGAAATGTGATCGTGCTGAAAAAGTTAACGATGACAGTGAGCACATGAGCAATTTCGGTAAATGAAGGAGCAGTTTGGTCCTTATCTGATCTGGGAAAGCACAAGATTCAAGAAAAGTTTAGTCTGAACAGAAACGGCGAGGCGGAGAGTAAAAGTTGTGGTAGATGAATTCGGTGAGGGCAGTAGTAAATTCGATGAGGTCTGAGTAAAATCCGATCAGGCAAAGAATTATCCCTCTTTTACATGGCGGCTGCGCCCGCCGTCCGGCGTCTTTGTGACTTCTGTGAAAAAAAACGCTTTAGACATAGGTTTTGTGATGTAGAAGGAATACTGCAAGAATCGATGTCGTAGGACTTTATGCTGGGTCGTGTTTGATCATTGGCATTGTGGCAGATGATACGACGGACGCCAGAAACTCGACTTATATGCGTCAAACGTTTGACCTAGGTTGACCTTGTGTCATCTCAACATGATGGTTGCAAATTTGGTATGCATCCTAACCACATCTGCGGCGTGATTTGGCCAAAACACAGTCTTTGACAATGAGAAATGGTTCGACTCCTGATCTTACAAAAAGGCGAAATTTCTCCTTCACTTTCAGTCTGTGAGGAATGGTCAAATTTGATCTCGGATGCTCTTTTACCGCACCAGATAGGTTGATAAAACCTCCTTTTTGCGCCTTGTTTCTTGGAGCCACGTAAACGGACTTGATTATCACGGTTTTCTTCCAAAAATGTCAACGGGCGATTTGACACAAAATGGCTTCTGATGACCTCGATATCGATCTGACTGGAATTAATCTGGATCCTTTCTTCTAGTTTCACGAAGACCTTCCCAACCGTGTTTTTACCTTTTCTGTGGAACGTGTAGTTCTCGAGATATTGGTGGTTCTTATGAGCCCCCGGCCCTGCGAAGGTGGATCCGGAAGCCGGCCCAGCGAGGGTGAAGTACGTCGATCGAGACGTGCTCCAAAACCTAATGAGGAGGCGGAAGAAGAAGGTGCACCATGTTTCGGATCAAGTTAATTGGGCACTTCTCAGCCTGTGAAATGGCCAGTGGTTGAAAACGTTCCAGTTGGCGGTTACGAAGTAATCCAGCAAGATTTTGCCGGTCAGTACACTTCTCAAAGATATGTAATTTCTTTATTGGTGCCCCTTCAAAAAACTAATAAGCAGTGGTGCGAAGACTCTGCACGAACAGAAAACGATGCGGACTTCGACCTGAGAACCTATCATAGGCAGGTTGCTTTGATCTCGGAGCCGGATCTCACTACAGAATGTGTCACCTATACACGTGTTTGGAACTGACGCATCAGGGTTGAAGCGTTTAGTCTTAGAAGCTAATTTGTAATGTACACCATGTCTCAAAACTGTACATTTACGAGGCTCAGAGCGGTCTCCCACGGTATTCCTGTGCGTCATATTTGGCTGTGTCTTATTTACAGCCACTGAGTGTCCTGAACGGGCACAGGTCACTGCTCGCTTGTATACTTTGTCTGCACATGCCCGCATTGCGTTCTATTATCGGATGACTGGGAATATAGCTTCCAATCAATTACATTTTCTGGAGCTCGCAGATATTTTTCGGAATATGTGCACAGAAAAGGTAATAAGCAGCATTTTTACACAAGTCAGATTTGTTTATGAAAAGTCGGCCAAGGCGAAATTTCGTTCAAGAGCGCCATATCTGGAAATGTGTTGAAGACGACTGGCGGTGTCCGGCTACAGCCGATATGTATTCTAAACTCAGAAGTTCGTGGCATGCAACGTGATCATAGCAACCACCAACTACACAATGAACGAATTTCCCCATCCAACATGACGCGACACAGCAGACATTAGATGCGATAGCTGAAGAGAAGGGAAGAGTAAAAGACAATATGTAAAAACAATGTTTCTCAATGAAGTACGTTAACCCTATTCCCGGAGGGCTAGACGGTATGGTCAATTCCCGGCGGGGGGGGGGGCCGATTCGTCCCCCCAGAGATCTCGAGAACTACTTGTCTGATTTCATCGCAACAAACGGCAATCGGTTTGCCATGACGTGAACTACATTTTATAAAAAGAAATTTTCAAAATTTTGAAAGGTGTGGATACAAGGGGGCAAAAATGGCAAAATCAGGGGTATTTTTGGACTTCTTATAACTCCGTTGTTTATGGGCCGATTTCGATGAAACTGGCATTAATCGAGAGATTATGGATAGGACTTTTATCATTGGTACACACATCTGAAATTTTGGGAAAATTCATGGGCGTTCACAGGATTTCAAAAATAGGAGGATTAGTTTTTTAACAACTAAATGAACAAAAAAGGCAGAAACACGTTTTTGGCTTCTGCTAGTCATATATGCCAAATACGTACAAATCGTATTACAATGTTTGTATAATGTTAGCATAGGCGGTGCCAGGGACATGAAAAAGGGGAAACTATCATGGTCGCACGTTCTTCAGATCAACTTGTGACCTTTGACCTTAAATGACCTCCAGTGACCTTGGAGTCACTTGGAATGATCTCGTGTTCATTTAATATTGTCTGTAAACGTTTTCAATCATTTGAATTCACTCCATTTAAAAAAATCATTTTATGGCCATTGCGATATAGGGTACGCGCATTAACATTTTAGGTCATAGCTCCGTGACCCGACCTGACATCAAGATGGAACTTGACATACAGGTAGAGGACACCTTTTTTCGTCATCTTTATTCCGGGTTTGGCATTTGAAAAAAACAGCGCCGAAATTATATCAATAAAACCAAATTTTGGCTTTTGACCTTGAGCTGGCCTTGTAAAGTGACCTCAGATGAACAAAATTGTATCTGAACATTGCCCAGTTATTTAGCCATACACCCATGTAAAGTTTTAAGTTCTACCTTAAACACGATGTTTTTGGCAGACATTTTCCTTTTACCCTCAACATGGTCAAAATTAGCCCGAGGTGCCTCCCAAAAACGTTGCCTGACTCCGCCCCTGAGCAAAATAGAAACTTTGAAATTTTTTCACGGCATGTAGAAAGAATAGTTAGCAAAAGTTACCAAGTTTCGTGAAGCTGCACTAAAAAGCCTGCAATTGGCAAGCAAAAAACCCGAGGGGGCAATTCAGCCCCCCTGCCGGAAATAGGGTTAACCCTGTTCCCGGCAGGGGGGCGGAATCCGCCCCCCCTCGGGTTTTTTGCTTGCCAATTCCAGGCTTTTTAGCGCAGCTTCACGAAATTTGTCACTTTTCCTAGCTATTCTTTCTACGTGCTGTTACAAAATTTCAAAATTCTATTTTGCTCAAGGGCGGAGCCAGGCAACGTTTTTGGGAGGCACCTCATGCCATTTTTGGCCATGTTGAGGGTAAAATAAAAATGTCTGCCAAAAACAGAGTTTTAAGGCTAGAACTTAAAACTTTATATGCATGTATAGCTAAACAGTTGGGCAATGTGCAGATGTAATTTTGTTTATCTGAAGTCATTTTACAAGATGAGGTCAAGGTGAAAAATCAAAATTTGTTTTTTTTTGCAATAATTTCGGCGCCGTTTTTTCGAATGCCAAACCCGGGATATATATGACGTAAAAGGGTGCCTTCTACTTGTGTACCAAGTTTCAGTTTGATATCAGGTTGGGTCACGTAGCTATGACCTAAAATGTCAGTGCGCGTACGCTATATCGCAATGGCCATAAAATGAAATTTTTGAAATAGAGTGAATTCAAATGATTTAAAATGTTTACAGACAATATTAAATGCACACGAGATCATTCCAAGTGACCCCAAGGTCACTGGAGGTCATTTAAGGTCAAAGGTCACAAGTTGATCTGAGAAACGGGCGACCATGACAGTTTCCCCTTTTTCATGTCCCTGGCACCGACTATGCTAACATTACACAAACACTGTAATGCGATTTGTACTTCTTTAGTATAACATGACTAGCAGAAGCCAAAAAAGGGTGTTTGCCTCTTTGTTCATTCAGTTGTTAGAAAACTAATCCTCCTATTTTTGAAACCCTGTGAACGCCCATGAATTTTCTCAAAATTTCAGATTTGCGGACCCATGATTAAAACCCTAACCATAATCTCTCGATTCATGCCAGTTTCATTGAAATCGGTCGATAAACAACGGAGTTATAAGAAGTCCAAAAGTACTCGCCATTTTGACATTTTTGCCCCCCTGTACCCACAAATTTCAAAATTTTTAAAATTTCTTTTTATAAAATTGTAGTTCACATCACGGCAAATCGATTGCCGTTTGTTGCGATGAAATCGGACAAGTAGTTCTCGAGATCTCAGGGGGCCGAATCCGCCCTCCCTGCCGGGAATCGACCATACCGTCTAGCCCTCCGGGAATAGGGTTAAGGAACACCGATAAGTTGTTCTCACATAAAGCCTTTCACTAAAGGGCCTAAGCGTGAATAAAACGTTTCATGATTCGACATCTTGGAAAACTCTCATGCAGTCGATGAGACCGTTGTTCACATCAGCGTTGGAGCGAAACGCCAATGGTCCCCGCTTGAAAGTCTTCTCCTGCATGGCTCGCAAAGAAAGAATTCCCTACGAAACCCACCGGAACCCTTTCGTTGGCTGGGCCGGCCGGGCAGCTGCTCCCCGTGTTACTCGCTCCTCTCAGAGCGCGTTCCCACACCCTCAGCTGGCCGGCGCGGGGCGGCCGACTCTCTCGGTCGACTTGTCAGGTGGTCACTCTTTACCGGACCACCACAATGCTCAACGACAGCGAATACGGGTAATTTGCCTTTGCCGCCATCATTGCCCACTGTGCCACGCTAAAAGGCGGCAAGACGGCGGAAAATTTATAGCATTCTCGGCATTTTTGGGGCGGCGGAGAGGCCCGATGAAAGAGTGCCGCCGCCGGAGTGGGCCGGCCGGCCGGGCGCCCCCTGGCGGCGGCGGCGGTAAACAGGCCGGTCCGGACCCGCCGACTGGGTCCGGCCCGGACCGAGACCCGGCCGGCGACCACCGGCGACGCGGCGGTGACAGGTGTCGACAGCGGCGGCGGCGGCGGCGGCGGCGGCGCAGACGGCGCGCCGCGGAGCCGGCCGGACGTCCGCCGCCGGGGAGGGCCGCTGGACCGGAGAACGGAGCCAGTGGCGTGCTGGAGCGAGCGGCCGGCGGCACTGGTGGCAGCGGTGCGGAGCCATGGGTCGCTGCTTTGTGTCTGTTGATCTCACATGTGACTTGGGAGACCAAAACTGACTTTACGTCTTGGAAGCAGTCCACACTTTTCACAGAACATTGTTAGTTGTCACAAAGTGTCTAGGTGGCGTGACCGAGAGAGAAGAATTGAACAAATCATGCATGAGATACTGCTTAAACGTTTAGTGTGCTTAACACCACAAATAAAGGTAGTGTTATCACAGACTAAACTGATTTAGCAATAGCTGTCTAAGAATGAAACTTTTTAAACGTCCAGTGTTGTTTCTGACAGTAGCAACAGTAAAAACGTGCGGTAGACATGTACAACAGTAGGCTCAGTGGCCATTTATTTGCGCGCCTTTTCCGCCTTAACCCTGTTCCCGGAGGGCTAGACGGTATGGTCGATTCCCGGCGGCGGGGGGAGCTGATTCGGCCCCCCATGAGACCTCGAGAACTACGAGAAAACCAGATTTCATTGCAACAAACGGCAACCGATTTGCCATGACGTAAACTACATTTTTATAAAAAGAAATTTTCGAAATTTTGAAAGGTGTATATACAGGAGGCAAAAATGGCAAAATCAGGGGTATTTTTGGACTTCTTATAACTCCGTTGTTTATGGGCCGATTTCGATGAAACTGGCATTAATCGAGAGATTATGGATTAGACTTTTACCATTGGTACACACATCTGAAATCTTCAGAAAATGCATGGGCGTTCACAGGATTTCAAAAATAGGAGGATAAGTTTTCCAACAGCTGAATGAACAAAAAAGGCAAAAACACTTTTTTGGCTTCTGCTAGTCATGTTATGCTAAAGAAGTACAAATCACATTGCAATGTTTCTATAATGTTAGCATAGGCGGTGTCAGGGACATGAAAAAGGGGAAACTGTCATGGTCACACGTTCTTCAGATCAACTTGTGACCTTTGACCTTAATTGACCTCCAGTGACCTTGGAGTCACTTGGAATGATCTCATGTGTATTTAATATTGTCTGTAAATGTTTTCAATCATTTGAATTCACTCTATTTTAAAAATTTCATTTTATGGCTATTGCGATTTAGGGTACGCGCACTGATATTTTAGGTCATAGTTCCGTGACCCGACCTGATATCAAGTTGAAACTTGATACACAAGTAGAGGACACCTTTCTACGTCATCTGTATTCCGAGTTTGGCATTTGAAGAAACAACGCCGAAATTATATAAACAAAACCAAATTTTGACTTTTGACATTGACCTGGCCTTGTAAAGTGATCTCAGTTGAACAAAATTATATCTGCACATTGCGTAACTATTAAGCTATACGTCCAACAAAGTTTTAAGTTCTACCTTAAAAACGCTGTTTTTGGCAGGCATTTTCCTTTTACCCTCAACATGGCCAAAAATGACCTGAGGTGCCTCCCAAAAACGTTGCCTGGCTCCGTTCCTGAGCAAAACAGATTTTTGAAATTTTGTCACGGCACGTAGAAAAAATAGCTAGAAAAATTCACCAAGTTTCGCGAAGCTGCATAAAAAAGCCTGGAATTGGCAAGCAAAAAACCCGAGGGGGGTCGGATTCAGCCCTCTCCCTGCCGGGAATAGGGTTAATATTTCTTGATTACTTCAATTTCGTGGCACGAAACGCCGAGTCCGAAACAGATAAGCATCTTAAAACAGCGCGAATTGCAAACGTAGAACTGAACGGAACTAATCACGGAGCTCAGTCACGCTTATAATCACAAGAGTGGGAACAGACTATGAACAGAGTGGCCAAATGTAACTCATAAAGCTGAAGTCAGCATAGAATGAGACCCTTCTAAAATTTACTCATCCAGTGATGAGAGCTTCCAAATAATAATTTTGTTGGGGGCGGGAAGAATTTAGAATCCGGGGATGGTGGAAGAAGAACGTGCGTTATGCGGACTATGAAATCACTTATCAGGATAAGAAAGATCTATTCTTCCGTAAATGCCAGTTGCAAAAGTTTTCTAGTATCCGTGAAATGATACATCACGTTCGTCTTTAGTCAGATTTTGACTGGCGTTACGGCGTCCGTGACTTCTGCCAATGAGTAACATGCAGTTACTTTTTTGTTATTATTGACAGTGTCGAAGAAATAAGCCTGGCTTGGCTTGAGAGGATTTTGCAATATGTCTATTATATAGGGCTCTGTACTTTACAACAAGCTTCCACGGCTATCCCAATGGCGGTAAATAGCCGTGGAAAATGAAATCATCGACTTTCTTGAAGAAGTTAGGTACATTACTTTACGTTAACGTGAGCGCGGTTCTCGTCAAAATGGCCTCCAAAAACATGTTGGATGAAATATGGTCGAGAGATAAAGGAGTTTAAAATGTTGGACATTTTAAGTCGTTTGGGAATAACTGTTGGCTTTAGTCAAAAAGCGTAGCTGATGCTCCCCATACTCATGTTTCGAGGTGTGCTCCTCAGATGTCTTTGTTCATACTCAGCTGTCTCGAAAAAATGAATGTAGATTCCACATACAAAGTCCTTCCTGAAACTGTTGCACGTGATTTCACTCCTTTTGGGAAGATATCTCATCCATTGTGATAAAAGAGGCAAACTAATACGTCACACGGTCAGTCTGCGGTCAGAATCGAAGCTCTGTATCTCACGCAAACCTGTCCACCCGCTTAGTACCATGATCTAAATAAAGGTACTAAAGTAGGTATCACAAACTTCAAGGAAAAACGGAGGATCCCAAGTTCTAGAAGTTGCACTCTCACATCTGGCCACTGATGCCTTAAGCCTTGCTTGTTCTGGATGGCGTTCGACTTCGCAGCCCAATACCCACAAAATCTGGCACCTCCAGCATCAACGGTTCCCTAACCAAAGGACGGAGGGGTACACTTCAGCACCTGCGTCCCGCTCGCACACAGCTGAAACTAATGACGTACAGACAGCCACGCCTATCGACTGCCACTTGCAGACACGTAGTGAGGATTTTCCTCGGGGTGGGGGGACAAATGTCAAATTTCGCCATGTGCCACTGGCATATGACAAAATTTATGGAAAAAGCAACGATTTTATGTAATTTACCTCATATTTAACGCACAGGAAAACACATAGTGTTTGCTTTTGCAACATATACGTCATCACTGTTCCGCATTCCTGCAAAATCGCTGCACACCTAGTGTAGACCGATTGGCTCAGGACGGAGGTGGCATGGCCCCCATTCCCACCTTGGCTACGTCCTTGACCACTTATCATGTGCTCCTGTCTGTCAATTTTCAGCATCCCAGCGGAAGCTGTTTGCGGCAATGAAGGAGTGTGGTAATCGTTTAGGCATCTCGCACTTCAAGTGCAAGTTGCTCACTCCTTTCGGCCCGAATTCATCGAAATTGATCGCCCAGCTGTTCGTCCGCCTTTCCAAGTCATCATCGCAAGCAACTGCGCCATTTGCGTCCGGGCAACTAGCTCATAAGAAACACGGGGATGGAAAAGAAGCGCAAGAGCGCTGCACGTGACCCGTTGCACCATGTCCACCATGTGGCGCACTGTTATATAGCCCTAGTGCTGGGTTATCTATTTACAAAATTTCTAGGTCACTGTTGACGGCACTCAGAAGCCCCGAAGTCAAAATCGAAACACATGCCCGTGGATCGCCACATTTTTCGCTCGTCTCTGCCGACCACAAAAGCGAGTGCCCGCAAGCAGGGCGCATGTTGCCAGCAAGTCTTGAGTCAACAGCAGTCGCCGTTCGAGCTGCGCCCGTAATTAGCTGAATTATGCGCAGGTCCGGCTCGCGCCACGTGGCGCGTGTCATACGCCACGAATCGTTCCCAAACCTATTTCATAATCTATCCGCCGAGTCGGCGCGCCCGATGGTGCCACTTGGGCGCGATCGGTTGACGCGTTCGGGCGCCAGACGCTCGGAAGCTTGGACACACTGACAAATACCTGGATCCGAACTTTTCCAAGCGACCGCCATGTATGAAATCTCACTCACTAAACCCCCCCCCCCACAAACACACACTCAGCAGTTCTGGAACACATACGTTTCTGGGAAAAGGGCATGCTGCTTTCCACCTAGCTAGGGAAAATTTGAATTCTCCTCATGGCGACTAATGACTGGAAGGCAATTATTTAAAATAGTTCTTTCCGGTGGTTTAATCTGTTCCGCCGCTACTGATTGCCAGGCTGTTTGTTACTGGGCTAACGTCAAATCCCGCAATCCGAAGAAGCCAGTTCTCCGTTCCTCTTTCGCGCACCAAATTGTGGATTGCCCCGTTACAAAATAGCGCACGACGAGCTGAACACTAACAATGTGAGGTCACTCTGATCTTTCCTAGTGACGAAAGGTTTGTCGATGGAGTAATCATTCTTCGTCGTCACTGTTGGTGCATACTGACATCAAAAGCAATAAATGGAACGGGCCGGATCCAGTAATGCAGCTGAGACGACCGCTCGACGCTTCCATTGCGTCAGCGATAGATGGTCGGTGGTGGCCGTGGTTAGTCACGCAGCTGCTGTCGCCTTCTCAGAGTTCAGCAGCGCGGAACGCGATCGAGCAGTCGCAGACATCGTATGGCCACCGGCAACTTGCTGCCAATTCAGGTTCCAGCGGAGATCAGTGGCCTTAATCACCGTAACACAGCAATGAATCGTAGCACTGCACCGTAGTGTGGAAATCATTGCATTGGTTTGGGTTGCACAAAATTTCATGAATATCGTTCTTTTAAACCCAAGCATTCATTTTTTCTGTTGTAAAGAAGCAAGAAAATCAAACCACATAATGCAAAACATTTGACGTGTACATTGTTTTATATTGTAATGAATCATGACAAAATAACCCAAATTTGCAGGGTGCGGACACTTAAGCGCAGTCCAACACAAAAGTGCACGACTGAAATAATTGCAAAATGTGTTGCACGAATCGACATATACCTCAAACCGAACAGAAATATACTGACTGCTTGGAAGACCTGTGCCAGAGAAAAACTCGTTGGAGCTTGGGGTGGTATAGACGAGAAAAAGGCTGAGTTTTAAGAACAAGGATGACCTCGGATTTAAAGGGATCGGTCTACTTTCACGACTCATTTAACATGTCGGGACACTTTGTCCACGACTAACCATGAGAAACGGTGACCACAAGAAGAAAAATAATCCCTTAAATAGATTCGCATGATAGATGCTTTCTTCTATGCCTTCATTTGGCCACAACGTGCGAAATTTCCACACTTCGTTAGAAAAAAGCAGGGCCCTGGGATGCTTTAAATCGTGAGCACGAAATCGGGTTTGACGACTGGGGTAGCAAGGCAGGCATGGCTGGGCATTTCGGACAGTTTTTGGTGATCTGAACTGGATTTCGGACCGTTCCTTCCCAGTCGCCGAGATAAACCTAACGTTAAAATCCCAGAAAAATGGGGGTCTGGACTGTCCGAGCCCTCACTATCCCGTGCCATGATATTAAGACAAATCAAATACTCTTTAAAGGTGGGCAATGAGTGTCCGGGGACTAAGCAGCGGCCTGCATGCTTCTGGAATCTCCCATTCTGGAATTTCGTCAGTCGGCGACAAAATGCCCCGGGTGCTAAAAAGGACGGCCAATGAAGGCCGTCATGAACCTGTGGACGCCGCTGTCACGAAACACCACCATTCCTGGAGCCGAGAACGAGTCCTGAAGACCGGCCACATCCGCCTGCTGCCTCTCCGCCCTGAGGAGAGCCCCGGAGCAGTGCAGACGGCCGCCGCAGCCACGGGGTCCGGCCGGGCACGGTTCCCAGAGCGGCCGAGCGGCGAGCTGCCGGCCTCGCCGCCTGATCATGTCGTTCCTGCAAATGAATGGCCCCGCCGACGCCGACACATAATAAATTCCTAATAAACTGCAAAACCCCACTCAACAATAGCGTTTAATTGCGCCCTGCAACCATGGAAGCCCGGAGGATTTATAATAAACAAGTTTTTGCCGCAACTGGTTTTGCAGCCGCTCGGCCCGCGCCGTCAGACTAGGCTCCGCCCCTTGTGGCGGGGCGCGCGGCCTGTTTCCACCCGCAGACCAATCAGCGGCCGAGGTGGCCGCGCGGCCCCGCCCCCGGACCACCATCACGGCTGCGGGGCGCGCGCGCGGCCGCGGCCAGCGCTCAGGTGCAGTGGACAGGTGTGAGGGGAGCTTGGCCCGCTGCCGCTCTCTGCGCCGTCCCGATCGACCTGTGCCGACACCGCCGACGCCGACATGGGCATTCCGTCCTTCTTCGCCGGCTATCCGTTCCAAGGTGAGGTCATCAGCCAAGAGGAGCGAACATACCGGAGGTAGAATCCGACTACGTGACCTCCCACGGGTGTGCTGTAGGAGTGTTGCAGCACGGTTTCAGTCGCCAGTAAGGCGCGTCGCTCGGCCGCTACCTTTTCGGTGTTCGAACTAGCGACAGGAGATAATGGAGAACTTCCTGTTGGAAGCACCACGAACACCGATTGTTTGTTTAAGAACTAAACAGTTATTACGAACTACCGGAATAGCAGGCAGTTCGCGATGGCAGACGTCCTGGGTGGCTGAGACTGCCGCAACAATGTCGTGCTTACTAGCATTTCATGCCTTTCTTGGGTGTTTTGCTAACGTCATCAGCGCTGGTCCTCTGAGACGTAAAGCGTTTTGTTCTCCTGTCCCATGGTGCTCTCTGGCTGCGGCATTGTTGCACCTCTCGTGATTCGGCTTGGCTGTGTTTTTCAAGCATTGGATCTATCTTCTTCACACTTCAGGCATCTGACACATTTTGGGATATCTGTGGAGAATTTGATCAATTTCACACTGTGTCTGGTGCTCTGTTTACAGTGCGGATGCGAACTACAGTTTACCGTTGAAAGATAAATAAACTGCGGCCACCTCCTTCCTCTGCACTTCGTGCTTCCACGTGTTGCTCCAGGCACAAGTGCTAGGAGCACAAACTCTCAAGTTCCCGTGAAGCCAGACATGTCTTAGAAAAACGTCCATCGAGTCAGATTACCGTGGCCATTTAAGTCGTTTGCCAGAAACGAGGTGGCATTCAAGTCCTAAAACATAAAGGAATAGACAAATACACGGCAGACTCAGCTTTCATTCAGCTTAGATTGTGGTTCTTGGCTCCTGTGACAGGTGTTCCCTGCATATCCCCAAGGCTTTTAAAATTATTGATATGGAGAGCACTACAATCTGGACAAGCGTCAAAGTATGGTGGAAAGTCGTGTCGTGGGCGATTAAACAGCAACGACTTTCAGTTTTGACAACACAGGTTATGAACTATGGACATCGTCACCCCGCAGCCTAAGAGAATGAAGTGCAAGTTTCATCCCGGCTCGTCCCAAAATTTGTCATTAATATTCACTGTAGGATTGCTTTAAACGTATATTTGCACTATGTCTGTTTGGATCTGATGTATCCTTACAGTGTTTTTTGTCCATTCCAAGCTTTCGTTTGCATGACCTCGTAAATGGTGGTATTGGCTGCTAACTGTAGCTAACAACATTCAAGCAAAAATGCAAATGAACAGATAATGCACATTGTGTCACATTGTCCTTGTCGCGTGCATGGAGATTCAGAAAGATATCTTTTGAAAGCCCAGACACCTAGAATGTTAATTAAACTCGCAAATATTATTCGTAATGAGCTGAAATTATTATTTTCCCTTGAACGCAATTCGTCGACAAACGTCACAGTGCAAAAGAGTGCTGTAGTTATTATACTTCGCCTGGCCGGGGACTCATGAGAACCCCTCCGGTTCTCCGAGACCAACCAAAGAAACGAAACGGCGCAGAAATGCGAATTTTAGAACACCTTTTTATGCATCATTTCCACGCCTAGTGCCAACTTTTCAATTCGGGTCATCTTAGGCCATCGACCTGGGACAGGTCAAGTAAGACCATACTTCAAAAAATGAAACTGGCAAAACATTTTGCGAAATGAATCGAATGACATAGAACTTAGCGTACTGAAAGAACATGGCAAACGAAACAATTCTGTCACCTCAGATTTTTCAAAAAATTATAGGTCGTTGATCATCTAGATCATGATCATCATAGATCAGTCAGCTGGACTTTCGGCCGTTTTTACGTTTGCTTTTAAGAATTTTCGACTATTTCGACTGTTTTAAAGCTTGAATATATTACCTTGCCCTTCTCACGTCATTTGCACACCTAATTGTTTACCTTGACCCGTTATCCGGGGCCAGGTCACATTTTGTATGAAATTTTCCGACCCGCAACCGAGTACAATTCTTTGGTTTGCAGTCTTAGGATGCTTACTGGTAGTCATATGTGCTTCGGAGACACTAATGTATGATAAGAATTGATTTGGCAAGGGTGGCCCAATTTGACCCAGGCTGACCCGAGTTGACCTTTTGCAATATTATCTTTGCTTTTAATGCGAACATCCTTTGTACGGCCTCAGATGATAGCAACTATACCCATGCCTTCCTTTTGTTTGTACTGCCCTAATATTTACTGTTAATTTTGGTCCCCAAAACAAACACCCTCGGTGACGCGAAAATGATTTCCCGTCAAATATTAGGTTTTTGCATTGTGACCGTACCGCTGCCCGGTAACTGACTGACTTACGTGAAAGACGTTTTGAGGCACGGGCATCATGATGTAGCAGAGATATTATATGTGATGCGATATTATATTCCGATGCGATAGAATTTTATGCTGTACTGTGCTTGATCAATGATAATGCGGTAAATGAGGTGACAAACGCCAAAAACGCCCGACGTATAGGAACAAATACATTGACCTAGGCTGACCTTCCTTGACTTGATGACTTCCTATACTTGCCAGACACATGCCTATTCATTCAGAAAAAATGTTTTTTTCCCTTACAAAGAGATGATTTTCCGCCCCATTTTCCGTTTCCTTAAAATGGTCAAATATAGCGCCAAATCCCTTTTCTCGTCCCACATAGGTAATTCAGTTTTTTTACCGTTAAACCCATTTTGAGTCACGCAGAAACCTTAGTTACAAACGTTTTCTGCTAAAGAAAATATGGACGGAGTTATTTAACCTAAGACAACCTCCGGTGACCTTAAATTTTGACCTTATTTGGAGAATTACTTAACTGCGGGATTTGTGGTTCTCAAGATCTTGGGGAAGGTTCTCAAAAACCTCTTCCCCGCCCGGCGAAGGTGGATCCAGAGGCCGGCCCGGCGATGGTTAAAGTGGTTTAAGCCTGCTTAATTCTGTTTTAAAAGAAAAATAACTTGGTGTCGCAGCTCGTTTGCGACCAACAAGGCTTTCACCCGGCATGCCCATGCTGTGGTCGTAGCATGAGCGTCCCCATTTAACAGTAGGCGTGCTAGCTAATTTATGATGCGAATGTATCGCCACTGAGGCATCAGCACCAACGATGAAAACATGGGGTTGAGCTCACGGCTGTTGCCTATCTGTTTTGTGGATCTGATACTTGCTTTCGGGTGTTGACCGCCCCTTCGTGGTTTAAGGTCCATAAATCTGCAGAAGTCCCGTCGTTAGAAGCTGTCAGTGTAGCAGCCTGCTATGGCAACAAGAAGGAAAATTTACCAGATTGGATAAGACAGCTGTGCCTTTTATTGCCCTCGGAATGCTTATTTCGTTCCTTTCTTCTATATCAAATACTTGGGGCCAGTCAGCAGAAATTCATTTAAACAAGTGGATAGCTCGCATTCGGGTGATGCGACAGTGCATTCACCCTATTCTTGTAAGCATAAGCGCATGGACACATTCTCGTATGGGGATCTGTATTCGCCCCCACCCCGAGACCTCGAAGACTACCCGTCTGACATGATCGCAAAACACAGCATTCAGTTCACCATGACGTAAACAACATCTTTGCGCGAGCAGTTTTTGGAAATCTTGTAGGGGGTAAATGCAGGGCCAAAAATGTCAGAAAGAGGGTATTTTCCGCTTTCTATAACTTCGATGTTTATGGACTAATTGTAATGCAGTTGACAAGAATCGAGAGCTAATCGATTTTCTTTCCTTCCAGAACTGTCCATTTGGCACAAATGTTATGAAAACTTTTTGGTAAAATCATAGGGCTTAGAAAATCGAAGGTGTAATTTTTTTTCAAAACTGAATTAAGATAAATGTCAGGTATCTTTTTCTGTTTGCACTAGCCATTTGACTTTTAAGAAACACAGATTCCATTACATTGCTTCTATAATGCTGCCAGGGAGGTGCCACGGGCACAAGAAAGGGAAACTGTCATAGTCGGATTTGTATACGATCATCCAATGACCTTTGACCTCCATTGAACTTCAATGACCTCCAATGACCTAAGAATTGTAGGAAATGGAAAACGATTCAAGTACTTTTAAATTATTACATTCCAGATATCCTGTTTATGGACATGATGCATACGTGCGGACATTTCAAGTCATAGTTCCGTGACGTGGTCTAATATCGACGTGAAACTGAAAACGCAAGTGGCAAAGACTGTCCGAAGTTATGTGTCTTGTTTTTTTTTCGTTTGGAACCTGATGCCAAAGAGCAATGCATAAAACCACATTTCGACTTTAAACCTCGCCCTGAACTTGTGAAATCAGCTCAAGACAACATAAACATTTTTCCTGTTTGCCCAACTATTTATCAATACATTCATGTAAGGTTTTAAAGTTTTGGCTCCAAAGCTGTATTTTTATCAGACATTTTTCTTCTGCGCTCAACAGCGCCAAAAAAGTCGCGAGGTGGCTCTAAAAAACTGGCTCTTCTCCATCCTTGGACGAAATAACATTGTGGAAATTTGACTTAATGCATGGAAAGAATAGGTAAGAAAATTCATCAAGTTTCGTGAAGATAGTCCAAAATTCTGGAAATGTCGAGGACAAACCGGAGGGTGACTTTCCGAAGTCCGTCCCCCTGGATACGGGAATAGGGTTAATTATATTCGCAGCTGGCACCTAAGTGGAAGTCTTCAGTACATCCACTACAAAAATAGAAAGACAAGCCGAAATCAAAAGTTTTTTTCTCGGAAGGTCTGAAATGGTCCTTTTATCGTAATGATTTCTTCTTATATGAGGTATGAAAAGTTCCTTTGTTTCTAATGAGGCATGAATGCCAATTGCATGAGTTTATAACTTCAAATAATATGCAAAATTTAAATTGGATAAATAAGTAAAGACTGCATATCGAAATGAACGACTGAGATCTTTAAGAATAAAGCATACTGTTCACCCCGGTGGGTTTATCAAAATCAGGTCCGCGTGATTGGTCTTGCCCCATCTTTCCTTGAGCTATACTGAATGTTTCACCACCACACCGCCACAATATGAGAGGGCGCTAGGAGCTCAGACAGACCTTTTCATGCACATCCCTGCGTGTGCGACCACAAGGCCGACGCATACGCAGTAGAATAACAAATGAAGGGTAAATAGCTCTGGGGATGGGACAGTCTGGGAACGGTCTCATTCTCTAACTGTGCGAAATATCACGTGACGCCTCGGGGCTCTACTTGCATGAGCCTCAGCAACTACCATTTGCTTATCGCTAACTGTTCATGCGTGTTAACATCCGATGAGTTGAATAATCATTAGGAAGTTAGAACAGCGAGAAAAAGGGAGCTGTAGTAGAAGATGGCGCGTAAATTTGACTCTGTGTAGTTGGACTACTCGTCATAGCAGGTCAAGAACCTTCCTTTTGTCTGCTTGTTTAAGGATGGAAAGTAAAACAAAGCATGAACTTAGCTCGGCATAATCTGGGTGAAAGAAATTCCACGACGCGGCTCCCAGATAGCAGTCCGAAACATTACCGTAAATCTAGCCCTATCTTAACCGAAGCCAGTCAGGATAAGGGGGAAGTTAGGAGCAATATAGTCGAAGGAGAGCTGTGAGACTCGCGGGGAATCTTTGTTGGTGGAATCCACATTTTATTTCGCGCAGTCTGTTTTTGTCTTAATTCCATTAAAATGAAATATGTTGTGCTGTGATGCGTATGTTAACAGTCGAGAGCTAGCAAAGAAGTGATAGAAGCAGCTTTGCACTGTCAATGTCTCACTGAGGAATCCCACCTCCGAGCAGAGCAGGCCGAGAAACCTGAGGATCTACATTCATAAATGCAGGACTCATATACAAAAATGAAAAATGGCAAAATTATGATGAGGAGAAAGGCAGAAAATAAAAGGCGGAACACAATGGAAAGGTGAAATAATCGAAACCATCAGAAGTAAAATCTTGATGTAATGCATTATGGACCCGTTATTTCTCAAGTCGTAATCTTTTCGTGGGCCACGAAACAAAAAAGGATGCAAAGCTCTTAAGCGGCACCTGCTAACGCCTCGATGTGCTAATCCTCACCTCTAGCCAACTGGACCAACCTTTCAAGATTAGACAAGTAAGGTCCAGTCAACGTAACCAACAAGTGCTTACCACCCAAAGCGTGAGGGCCTCAACATGGGGGGTCTCGACATCAGGACGTCCATGGGACAAGAAGCCCTCGGCATGAGAAGTTATCATCGTATCTGGGGATATCAAGCTTAAAAGCACCCAATGGACATGGATCACAGTGAATAAGAAGCCGCCTGGCGCCGGCAGCGTCACGTATTTCCACACCCAGCGGCCGCGGAACAGGGCAAGGGGGACGAGTCCACCACATTCTAGACAGGAGTGACGGTGATGTTTTTCGTCCTTACACCTTTTGGCCCAGAGTCCCACCCCGCTCAAAGGTATGTGACAGGCCTCTTAATGTCCCCAAGTATTGCCAGGGCCCTTGCTCAGCACGGAGAGGCTTCTTATCACGCCAGGCGGCGCACTCGGCACCAGAGGTGCCCTTTCCCATCAAAGGAGGCCCTCCGCCGCTTCAGGGTTCCCCTTATCGTCTTTGTTTTGTTACTGGAAGAGATGGAGTACCAACCACCATTCTTGGCACCTCATCAATAGGTTTAGCTTGCGTCTCAGGTCCGGTGCCTTTTTAAGACGTTCCCATAAGTCAGGATGGCTCCGGAGTCAGGGAAGAGCCCGCAGTCTAGGAGGTCCCCATGCTGTCTTCCTCCCTTCATTCTTGAACCCATGAAGTGGTCACTGCGTACACCTAAGTCTAACGGTGCGCGATGACCTGCGGTCGCCGTTACATAACTGGTGTTGTATTATTCCATGCCCTGTTGAATTCCATTATAGGGCCTTAACGTTATCATCCAGAGTCTTTTCGGGAGCTTCCAGAACACAAGGGACTCGGAACCCTGACGGCTTCCGGTGTCCGAGGGACACCCATTCGTGTTCTAGCCCTGGAGGTTTCCGCTTTGTCCATCTCCCAAGGTGTGAGGGTCCCCTGCGATTTAGATCGCACCAGGAGGTCTTTAAGAGGCCCTGTTTAATCAATGATACCCCATATAACCATAGAAATAACGCAGAACTTACTGAGCCCCACGCTGCATTGGAAGCGTAATTTTTAACGTCGAGGTTTTCAGCCATAAGGCGATTATAACTCCTGTCTCCAGGGTATTGTCGATTTGTTTGACGATTTGTCGATTTTCCATACTTGGTTGGTATGAAACAAATGTCGCTGATGACGTTTCCAGAGCTCATTTCTCCGAAAACTATCTGGAAGCTTCAGAAAATGCAGTTAAACAAAAACCATGCTCTGTAAATATTTGCCAATGTAACGCAACACGGCTCTGCGCTGGCCAACGGACGTCAACGTCCGCTGGCCAGCGTCCGCTCACTGTGGCGCTGCAGCGTCATGGAACACCGGAACTGGGACAAGGCCAAACAGAACAAACAGGAAAGTCGTGCGAAATATCGCTGCACTTCCGTAAGTGCCGAGTTTTGGTCTATAATGTGTATTAAAGACTGGCTTCCGCGAGTGAAGCTGCAACTTAGTTATTTTAGTTCAAAACTAGTATTAATGCGTAACAGTCCATTTAAGATACTTTGTTTTCTTTGCTTACATTAACCTTACCATTGCTTTATTCCGGGTTGCGACCTGATCCGTCAACATGCCTCCTGGCGACTTCGATTCTCTGAATATCCCAGATGGCCATTCGACTGCGTTTGGCTAGATGATGTGAACATAAAAAGAGCGCGCTCGTTTAAGCCGCATCTGAGTCAGCATTCGGAGCAGAAATAAACGAACTTCACTGCAGATCGTAGCTTTATGACGTCTGAAGTTCCAACCATCCGAATGCTGTCTGTATGATTACAAGAATTAGATGAAAAGTGCATACCACGTTACCCCTGTTTCATAAAAGTAGGTCACTCAGAACCATCTCACAGATGTTAGTAAATGCCTTAGGAGGCAGATACCGCGTTGCGAACCTCTCAAAGGAGTCACTACAACTAAACGTCCCCTGACGACCATTGCAATCAATCACCCCACCGGGGTCTGACCGCGACACGGAGAACTCTCCAACATGGTCGGACCGCTTAACCCTATTCCCGGAGGGCTAGACGGTATGGTCGATTCCCGGCAGGGGGGGCGGATTCGGCTCCCCCCTGAGATCTCGAGAACTACTTGTCCGATTTCATCGCAACAAACAGCAATCGATTTGCCGTGACGTGAACTACATTTTTATAATAAGAAATTTCCAAAATTTTGAAATTTGTAGATACAGGGGGGCAAAAATGTCAAAATGGGGGGTACTTTTGGACTTCTTATAACTCCGTTGTTTATCGACCGATTTCGATGAAATTGGCATCAATCGAGAGATTATGAATAGGGCTTTTACCATGGGTCCGCAAATCTGAAATTTTGAGGAAATTCATGGGCGTTCACAGGGTTTCAAAAATAGGAGGATTAGTTTTCTAACAACTGAATGAACAAAAGAGGCAAACACCCTTTTTTGGCTTCTGCTAGTCATGTTATACTAAAGAAGTACAAATCGCATTACAATGTTTGTATAATGTTAGCATAGGCGGTGCCAGGGATATGAAAAAGGGGAAACTGTCGCGGTCACACGTTTCTCAGATCAACTTGTGACCTTTGACCTTAAATGACCTCCAGTGACCTTGGGGTCACTTGTAATGATCTCGTGTGCATTTAATATTGTCTGTAAACGTTTTCAATCATTTGAATTCACTCTATTTCAAAAAATTTCATTTTTATGGCTATTGCGATATAGGGTACGCGCACTGACATTTTAGGTCACATCTCCGTGACCCGAACCGATATGAAGCTGAAACTTGGTACACAAGTAGAGGGCACTCTTCTACGTCATATCTATTCCGGGTTTGGCATTTGAAAAAATTGTGCCGAAATTATAGCGAAAAGACAAATTTTGACTTTTGACCTTGACCTGACCTTGTAAAATAACCTCAGATAAACAAAATTATATCTGCACATTGCCCAGCTATTTAGCTATACATGCATATAAAGTTTTAAGTTCTAGCTTTAAAACTCTGTTTTTGGCAGACATTTTCCTTTTGCCCTTAACATGGCCAAAAATGGCATGAGGTGCCTCCCAAAAACGTTGCCTGGCTCCGCCCCTGAGCAAAACAGAATTTCTGAAATTTTGTAACAGCACGTAGAAAGAATAGCTAGGAAAAGTGACCAAACTTCGTGAAGCTGCGCTAAAAAGCCTGGAATTGGCAAGCAAAAAACCCGAGGGGGGGCGGATTCCGCCCCCCCCCTGCCGGGAATAGGGTTAACCCCGACTGTCGCCCGGGAGGGCGGGGGCGGCCGCGGCATGGGCGCGGCCGCCCCCGCCGCCGGCCGCGGGCGGCGTTCCCACACCTGTCGGCCGCCCTAATGGACGGGCGCCGCTTGTTTGTTGCCGGCCGACTACAAACCAGATCGGCCGGCGTCGTGTGTGGCGGCGGCGGCGGCCGGCGGCCGTTACCGTCGACATTACCGGCTCGGCGGCGCGCGCTGCCGCGGCTTATTGACACTCGGCCGCGCCGACACCCGGCCATCAGCTGACGATTAGCGGCGCGGCCCGCTCATCAGCGGCGTGTAATGGCGCACCATCGGTTACCAAATGTATCTATTAGGCGGCGGAATGTGTTTATTAGACGGGAATGTGCGGCCCCGGGGCGAAATCACACCCGGGCCCGCCTGGCCGGGCGCGGCGGCCGCGCGCACACAACACGCGCACAGGTGTGCCGACAATTAGCGAGAGCGGCCGACCGGACAACGGCCCGGCGCCGAGATGAATGGAGAGTGCGCCTCACAGGTGACCGGCCGCCTGACCGCGTCACGAGCCGATCATGACCCCTTCACACTGGACTAAACAGATTACCGGCAGCCACGGGCTCACCTTTTACGCTGAACGAATATATAACCTTCAGCTCATTGGTTCACGACGTGAACGCAGGCCTTTTGCACTGATCGGAACTGGCAACCAGCCCACCACTGTTTTTTTCTAGCCGCATGTTTCCTGTTCGTTCAGGAGTGTTTTAAACCTCCCGAGGAAAACATTAAAAACACTGCCGCCCCTCTAACGACTGCTCTCCACTGTCGGCAGGCCAGGGCCGGGTCAACCAGCTGGGTGGCGTGTTCATCAACGGCCGGCCGCTCTCCAACGACAAGCGGCTGCAGATCATCCAGATGGCGGCTGCCGGCGTGCGGCCGTGCGTGATCTCGCGTTCGCTGCGCGTGTCGCACGGCTGCGTCTCCAAGATCCTGAACCGGTACCAGGAGACGGGCAGCATCCGGCCGGGCGTCATCGGCGGCTCCAAGCCGCGCGTCGCCACGCCCGAGATCGAGTCCAGCATCGCCCAGTACTTCAAGGAGAACCCGGGCATCTTCAGCTGGGAGATCAGGGACCGGCTGATCAAGGTGAGGCCGCCGGCCGGCGCAGCTGTGGCCTCTGGAGGCGGAGGTGGCGGTGTCCCGCCGACGGGTTCGGTCCGTCCGGACTCGGGTGCACTTGTTGTCAGGAAATGCCACATAACTTGCGGAAGGACATGGGCCACAAAAGAGTTCTCTTTGCGCACTTGGGATGTGCTGGATTCCAGTTTAATGTCGGAGGATGACAGGAAAGCCTTCCGCACGAGTCTGTCATACACTGGTGCGTGTGAACACTTTCGCTTAATCTGTCTGGTCAGAGGCAAAAGTCATTTTTCGTTGTCTGGATTTCATTTCACATCATATTCAAGTACATTTGCCCATACTTATACCAGTGTGCGGATTCTTCTGTGCTACACTTAGATATTAAAAGTGGCGAATGTGTTCTGAAACCTCGTCAGATCTTTAATGAACCGATGTATAAATCTTGCGTCCAGTCACGCCAAATCAGTGACTCAGCAGCGAAAATTACCATGAAAGAGCTACCGGTCGGTGCACGTTTCAAGCCGACACTGGTATCCTGGACCCCGTCAAGCACGCGATCACCAATCCTTTCTGGCCCTGGGGCACTCCGACACTGGTATCCTGGAACTAATGCACTCGCGTACCGATCCTGCCCGGTCCCGGAGCACTCGTTCCTCCGTTTCAAACTGAGCCGCACATCGTCCCTGAGAGGCGGCGGACACTCGCCGTGGGCCGTCTACAGCAGACCCGCAGCCAGACATGAACACTGGCCGAGACCTGGAAGACCATTGGCGTCCGCAATGGGTCCTGCCGTCCCTACCGAGGGCCGGCTCCGGCCAGACGCCAGCGCCGCGTTGCCTAATTGCTCGCTCAATAAATTTCCAGTTAACCAGCTGCCCAAATCTCCTGAAGTCCGTTGTGAATGTTCAACGGTCACGAAAGGTTTGAGCTGGTGCCTCTTAGACTCTCACGGTAACTGGTATTGAACCAGGTCTCGAAGGCAATGCATAATTATGTGAGGAGTTTGCAGTTCATTTACCAGGCGATGATCAAACACATTCATTTCGCTCGCGTTCCGGCATAGTTTGTGGGATCAAGTGTCAAAATATTTCGCAGCGCTTCCGCGAATTTTGACAGGCTTGTAATTCTCACCTTAATGAGGATGAGAGACGTGACGTCATCTTACCTCAAGACACCTGACACCCGTGCGATTTGCTTACGTAAATACGGAGCCGGTCCGAGTCCAATCCGACCCGTGCCCGCGCTCGATAATTACAATTTCCCCCGGCGCCGTCGTGTGAGGCATCTGAGCGGATTCCTTCGATACGAGCCGACTACCCCGAGGCCGCCAATTTCACACGCGCTCAGGCCGGGCGGCGGCGCGGCGCCTTTGATGTCGCCCGCCGGCCCGAGGGCGGGGCTTAATTTTAGCGGTGCTTTCCGACAACTCATTAACAATGTCCTCCGAGTGTCTGGGTGCACCCGGCCAATCTTTTCACCCCTGTGTCCTCCGACGCCGCGGCGTAATCAAAATTAAGGTATCGCCGTAAGCGGCGGGCCATTAGTGGGGTCTTTTGTTGGCGGCAATGAAAAGCCGCGGGGTTTCCTGTGAGGGAGCAGGCGCCGACCAGAATGATGATCAGCTTGGGACGCGAGTGATCCTCCCATGATTAATATCTTAATTTCAAAGGACCTGTTTTGCTACTCTGTCCGGTCGCCGTCTGGCCTGTGACGACGGTCACGGGCTGAGCGGACAGATACTGCCACAGATAAAAAGGTGAGCCGCGGTCACAGTCACCTCGGCACAGGGCTACCTCGGCATGTGCATCAAAATGCGCTCCAAAACTTGAACTTTTCGCTGCGGCTCAACACCATTACCCCTGAGAAATGCCTAGCAATGTTCCACGCAGTCGTATGTTCGGTCAGTTTTGGGAAGTTACCGATGTCTCCGTCAGTCAACTGGCTACAGTAAAACGGTACGTTGAGACTTGATGGCCTGTGATTGTTACGCGAATCCAGGCGGCGCTGCTTCCTAAAATTCAAAAATAAGAAATAAAAGTGCCTAAGAAGTTTCTCATGAAAACTGCGCAAATGAAGACTTCCGAAGAGTGAGAAAAGTTCAATGCATACTGGAAAATGTTCGACAAAACACGCTGAATCACTAATAACTCAAAATCAAGCTGATTTCGGAAGAGGCCAGTGGCCCAGAGGACTGGGCGGTCGGACGGCTGGACAGCTGGCAGGGCCCGAACCCGCTGCCCGGTAGCGCCAGACTGCGACCAGCGGGTGTGGGGTGAGACGTGGCACCGGCCGTGAACGGCACAACTGCTGGGCAAGGGCTTAATGCCGGTGTAACGGTGTGACCACGGTCGAATGTCGAGCAACGTGACAGGGGTACCTCCGCAGTGGTCAGTCACTGCCGCTGGGTGAGGGTGACAGGGGTACCTCCGCAGTGGTCAGTCGCCGCCGCTGGGTGAGGGTGACAGGGGTACCTCCGCAGTGGTCAGTCACCGCCGCTGGGTGAGGGTGACACGGGTACCTCCGCAGTGGTCAGTCACCGCCGCTGGGTGAGGGTGACACGGGTACCTCCGCAGTGGTCAGTCACCGCCGCTGGGTGAGGGTGACACAGGTACCTCCGCAGTGGTCAGTCACCGCCGCTGGGTGAGGGTGACACAGGTACCTCCGCAGGGGTCGGTGCCGCCGCTGGGTGAGGGTGACACGGGTACCCCGCAGTGGTCAGTACCGCCGCTGGGTGAGGGTGACACGGGTACCCCGAGGTGATCAGTGCTACCGCCTGCTCCGGACTGCCCGCCGGGTGAGCTCATTAGGAGCGGATCGGCGCCCGGTCGGTCAGCCGGCCTCACCACCCCCGCTGAGCTGGGGGCCGACAGGGTCAGGCCGCCGCCGCCGCCGCAGTGTTTCCGATGACGGATTGGTGCTCGTCACGCTGTCCCTGCGTTTTCAGAAGGGTCTGTGACCGTCCCGCGCCCGACTGCGGAGGCTCACCTCATTTGGAGGCCGACCGCGGACAAAAGCGGGCACGTGGTAGCTCGTAGTGGAAGACAGATGTCTGGTTGACGCTGTCAGGGGTGCCATGTCAACGCCAAACGGAGTTTTCCCTTCTATAATCGTGTTCAAGAGCGGATCCAGGCCATGTGCTATAGGGGACGGGAAAGTCTCCATCCGAGTAACATAATTTCCCGAAATGTTGATTCCTCCTCAGATTTCGGCTTCTTCGTTTCGTTGTTTTCGAAAAAGTATCATGCACATAAAAATTGTTTCGAACGCCACATATCTACAATTTTTGCCCAAAAAGGGGCCGAAAGACATGCTCCTTCCGCTTTTTCGGACGAAAGGGAGAGGCTCCGATAGCCCCGGCCCCTGGATCTGCCGGCGATCCTGTTAGTGCTTATGTGGTAATATGTATGGGGATAAGAAGCCATAAAAGTTGGGTCACTGCCAACTCTTGGAAATTTTCGAGAAAAACAAGGAGAGAATCCATTGGAAAAGGCAAAAATCCAGAGAGAGGGAGCAGTGGAATTCCTCGGCCTTTCCCAGCAGATTTCCGTACTTTTCGACAAAGCACAGTCGTCTGAAGGTTTTTTGTTTTTTCATTCAAACGTATACCTTTATAGCTTGTTTAAGTTGCTTTCTCTTTATTTTCTGTAGGATGGACTGTGCGACAAAAACAGCGTGCCGTCAGTGAGCAGCATTACTAGAATTCTTCGAGGTGGCAAGCCAGATGACAAGAGCGACCATAGCATCACGGGAATTTTAGGTAAGTCAGAATCACCATAGCTACTATTACGCTTCCCTAGCGTCTGACAAAAGCGACTGGCCGGACGTATAGGAGAACTATTGTGTTCCATTACGAAACGATTTGTAACTTCTAATTTTGTACTGCCGATCCCGTGGATTTTGCTCCCTGTGAGGAAGATGACCATTTGGTACGCTATGTGTTTGTCCTTCGCTGCACTCACCAGGGATGCTTCACAGATGCGTTGCAGTTCCCCACCACTCAGCCTCTTGTACTGTAGATCACGATTTAGACATCTCGCACGACGAGTCTTGACGAGACCTGTCGTCTATACTTAGTCTTCCCATCGTCGGCTGCTTCTTCCCATCGTCGGCTGCTTCTCCCCATCGTTGGCTGCTTCTCCCCGCCGTCCTTATATCGTCTCCCCGCCGTCGGCTGCTTCTTCCCGCCGTCGGCTGCGTCTCCCCGCCGTCGGCTGCTTCTTCCCGCCGTCGGCTGCATCTCCCCGCCGTCGGCTGCGTCTCCCCGCCGTCGGCTGCGTCTCCCCGCCGTCGGCTGCTTCTCCCCATCGTCGGCTGCTTCTCCCCGCCGTCTTTATATAGTCTCCCCGCCTTAGGCTGCTTCTCCCCGCCGTCGGCTGCGTCTTCCCGCCGTCGGTGGAACTTGTGAGCCCCGCTCCTCGGCGGCCGGGCCTGATGGCTCTCGGCCGTCCGCTGGCCCAGTCAGCCGGCCGGCCGGCTGGATCAAAGGCCGGCCGACCGCGCCTGCCGACCGTCAGGTGGAGGGCTGGCCGGGTCCAGTCCGACACACGAGCGGCGGCGGCGGCGGCGGCGGCGGCGCGCGCCGGCTCACACGCTGGCGCGCCACCGCCGGCTATTTCGGGAACGTTTAATGGAAAAACTGACGCGCCTAATGAAATTCCTGACGGACGTTACGCTGAAGATCACTGACGAGGAGGCGGAGCCGGAAAATGAAGCAGCTTTGGAACCGGGTCCCCAAATTTGTACCCTTCGACCGTGTTGTCATTGATAAACCCACGCTGATAATCGCTTTTTGTATCAGGGCTTTCTTAGTAAGTTACAAGCAACATTTTCGGCAAATGTTGAACTCTATAGGAGGATTCTAAAAAACTAATTCCACTCATCTTGTTCTTTAAACATTGTAAAAAGGCCTCCTTTAGTTTATGATTATCATAGCCTTTGACATAAAACATTGAACTACAGTGAGATATATCATATTTATTTGGCATCCAAAGGGGCCACTTATGCATTCATTTCATCAAATGTGATGTAAGTAACTCATGATTGATGCACCACGGCCCAAAGAAAAGAAACACAAGCACTTTGTCTCGTTGACATGTCCTGGTGGCATAACTTATGCCACGAACTTCTTGTGGCCTTGACAGCATTTACCGGCAGTGTTTGAAAATTGGCCAGTACTCTGTACTTAGTTCAGATAATATATGTAACATTTTATATAATGCCATTAGATGCGGATTGATGTCATTTTCATGAGCTGCACTCATGAAGTTTTAGATTTTGCCTTGCTAGCCGGGAACCCTTGAATAAGTAGAGGAATGGCTCGAAGAGATGGTTCCAGAACTGAAGTATATGCAGAACGCCAAATGTCGCGCTGATTGAGCCGGCTTTCGGTTTCGATGTATGAGACGAAGACGGCCGGGATTCCCGCTGGAGCACAGTCAGCGGCATCGTCCTCGACACTCCTCGGCCGTGTCGGGCGACACTTGTTAACAGCCGTATCGGTCCGACACCTGTAGCCGGCAATGTCAATCCGACATTTGCTGCCGCCGTGTCGGGCCGACGCCTCCCGACCGTCGCCTGTTGCCGGCGGTGTCGGGGCGGGGCCGCTCCTTTTTACGGCCGTCTGCCCAGACGAGCGGCGGCCGGCGTAAAGATGACACTAAGTGACGTAAGTCAGCGCTGGGCCGGCGTCTGATCTCGCCGCTCGGCCGACGGCTTACCGGCAGCGCCGGCCGCCGCAAAAACGGCCGCCACATTCAGCCGCAGTCAGGCTCTGATCGGATCGCGTTTTTCGCCGGGTTCCGACTTCACCGCCGGCCTCGCACTATTGCGGCATTCGCCGGCGCATTCCACCGCGACCGGCCGTCAGGAGCCGGCGTCGTTCGAAACGGAGAAAAGGCATGGAGCGAGGAGAGAGGCGCTGTCTGGTCCTCGAAGTGTGGACAAGCAATGTCCGTTTTACCAGTTCTGGCACTCGGCTGTAACAGCGTGGCTGCCGCCTGTGGCGCAGCTCAGTCGCGATGGTCGTGCTCCCACCTGAGGCGATGTTAATACCGGGCCGGTGCAGTCGCACCGTGTGTGGCGCAGCTCCGGAGAGGGATGTCTCGGCCGTGCGCCGTGCTGGGACTGTGCTGCGTGCTCGCGCTGAGGCAGGGCCATGTGGTGTCGCGATTCTGCTGCGTCATGGCTGTGCCGTTCGTTGTTTGTGACGGTTGTGTTCAGCGGTGGTTGTGCTGTGGCTGAGTCTGTTTCACAGCCGTGCCCTGTCGTACCTTTGCTGTGGCGGCGGTGAAGTTGTGCCGCGCTGTGGTGCTGCTGTGTGGCCGTGTTACTGCGCCTCAGTCGTGCTCGGTCGCTGTGCTGCTGCACATTAGAGGTGTGCTGTGTTTCTGCGTCGCTGTGTATCGGCATTGTGCTGTGTCTCTATGTCGTGTATCGGCAGTGTGCTGTGTCTCTGTGATGCTGTATGTTGGCGGTCGTCTTGTGTCGCGGCCGTGCTGTGTCTCCGCCCGCGTGTCTCTGTGTCGCCGTGTGTCGGCGGTCGTGTACGGACGATATGCTGTGTCCCTGTGTCTCTGTGTCGCCGTGTGCCGGTGGTATGTTGTGCCACTGTGTCTCTGTGTCGCCGTGTGTCGGCGGTCGTGTACGGGCGGTGCTCTGTGTCTCTGTGTCGCCGTGTGTCGGCGGTCGTGTCGCCTGTGTCGGCGTCGGTTCTGTTGTGTACGGACGGTGCTCTGTGTCTCTGTGTCGCCGTGTGTCGGCGGTCGTGTACGGACGGTGCTCTGTGTCTCTGTGTCGCCGTGTGTCGGCGGTCGTGTACGGACGGTGCTCTGTGTCTCTGTGTCGCCGTGTGTCGGCGGTCGTGTACGGACGGTGCTCTGTGTCTCTGTGTCGCCGTGTGTCGGCGGTCGTGTACGGACGGTGCTCTGTGTCTCTGTGTCGCCGTGTGTCGGCGGTCGTGTACGGGCGGTGTGCCGCTGCCTCCCGCCGCCGCGTCCCGGCGGGGTCTCCGGACGGCCCGCAGTCAGCACAAGGTGAAAACTGCGCTCCAGCCGGGACCGGCCCGAAAAAATACCCCCGCCCTCCAACTGCAGCCGCTCGAAGGCTCATTCCTGCACGCTGCCGGCCGGACGTCTCGCCTCTACGGGCGCAGTCGGTTACGACACGGCTACCAAGCGGCACGCTCGACTTTTGACGCCCGCACCGCCGCTAAATTATAGATGAGGTAATTTGTGAATTATTTCCTGCGATTTGTAGGCAGCTTGGGTGACGATTAGCATACAACTTCAGTGTTGTTTTACATAATATCTGATGTGGGTCCAGGAGACACGCTGAGTTATCGCCTGCGAATGGTTCTCGCTGGACTCCCTGGACACGTGCTGCACCCAGAAGCGTTTCCGACGCCAACCTGAGCGGCGCCTCAGCGCCAGCTGACTACGCGAGGTGCAAACGATAAGGCAAACTACCTGGTCAGAGCGATGATCTAGCGTACGGAGGTGCGCAACCGAAATCCATCAGAGGCTCAGGAGACATGCAGTTCATGATCAATGTATTCGGTTGATTGGTTACTGTGCTATTTGACGACGCGCTCGATTGCCAGGGTCATTTCGCGTCGCAACCTCTTACACTGCTTGTTTCGAGGGACGGTGAAATGTCGCTATTATCCGGACTCGAACCGGGGATCTTTCGGTCACAAGGCGGGCACGGTGCCCACTACACTGTCGTGTTCTCCCGCCTTCTTTCTGCATAGTTAAAGCAGCATGATTAGACTGTGATCCTATCTCGCCATGCGTCAGTCACCCACACCGGCCGTTCGTGCGTCTGCGTGGGTACCGCCTGTCCCGTCACCGACTTCGCTCGTCTTGTGTCATGTTCCACCTGTCTCAATACGGTGCTCCATCTGTCCTTGCCACGACTAGTCTGGCCCGGCACTGTGTCCCGACTCTGACAGTACAATGTCTCGCCTATTCTCGTACGATGTACTGCTTATCCTAATGCCGTGTCCCGCCTGTCCCGGTACCGTGTCCCGCTTGTCTCGGTGCTGCGTCCCGCCTGTCCAGATACCGCATCCCGGCTTTCCCCATGGTGTGTCCGGCGCGTCCCGGTACCGTGTCCCGCTTGTCTCGGCACTGCTTCCCGCCTGTCGAGACATCATATCCCGGCTTTGCTGATGGTGTGTCCGGCGCGTCCCGGCGCCGTGTTCGGCCGGTCCCGGCGCCGTGTCCCCTTGTCCCGGCGCGGCGTCCGGCCGGTCCCGGTACCGTGCCCGGCCTGTCCCGGTGCGGTACTCGGCCCGCTCGGCACGTGCCCGGTGACCTGCGGCGGGACCTCCGTCTCCGCTGCTCGGCCGGGCGGCGGCCACCGGCGGCGGCGGCGGCTAATGCGTGTCGGGCCGTCAGCCGGACTGTCGGCGGTGAGGCACGGCGGCCGTCCTGCGGAGACGGACGGCCGCCCTCCGAGCGCCGGTAAACACGCCGGCGCCGGCGGGAGGCGGCCGCCGCCGCTGTCAGGCTGCAGCCGCCGACTCTCGAGGTGGCGCCGCCGCTCCGGAGCGAGGCCTTTTAAACGGCGACCTTGGGGAATGCCAGGAGTCGGGAGAGACAGCTGGTCACCGCCATGTGCTCATTAGATCTCGTCTCGATTTAAGGGGTATGTTGGTAGTTGGAAGACTACGCCCACAAAATCATAGCCTACAGTTTTGTGTATTGACCACGCTTTTTTCCCGACCCGTTTACTGCGGTCTAGTTCGACTCAGCCTGGCGGCCGCCTGCGCTGGCGGTCCCGGCTACCCTATAAGCGTGCGGCGTATTTCTCCGTCCTCGGCGGTCTGCAGCGGCAGACGCGTCAGGCTGCTGTCCGAGGCCGGCTGACGGCCGACGCCTCCGCGCCGCGCGAGCCGTGTCGGCCGGGCGGGCGCTACACGGCGCCGATACGGCATCTGGCGGCGTATTTCAGCGCAGTCGTTACTCGCCGGGGCGCCTGCCGGCTCTGTCACTTTAGAGCGGCGCCCTGCCGCGGCCGACGGCCGCATTCCTCCTGCCGCCGCGCCGCGCTCCGCCGCTCACCCCCTTCGCGGTGAGCGCTCCCACCGGGGCTGCTCACCGCGCGCACAGCGCCCGCTCGCAACGCCCACAGTGAGCGCACTCTCACCGGGGTTGCTCGCCGCCACAACGCCCGCTCACATCACCCACAGTGAGCGTTCTTACCGAGGCTGCTCACTGCGCTCGCAGAACCCGTCCAAGGTGCGCACTCTCACCGGGGCTGCTTACACGTTCGCATGTAAACAGCCTCACAGTGTGCGTTTTTACAAGCGCCACTCAATACGCTCACTCCCCACGCTCGAACCAGGATGGAGTCTCAGGCTGGCCGCTGGCAGAGACACGCCTGTGGCTGTACAGCGTACATCTCTTCTTGTCCAGGGGAGAGCAACAGCAACAACAACCTAGACATTAGCCATGATTCCAGGACTAAATGATTTTTACTCAGACATCATTCCTGGATCACCAGGACTAGAAATGTTCACCAGAATGAAGAATCAGACCATCCCAGAGCAGCGCCAGACCTCAGACGGACGGACCGGATCTTATTCTCCAGAACTATCTCCGTCAGGGTCTCCCGCGGCAGATCTGCCGCCGTCAGGGTCTGCCGCAGCAGAACTGCTGCCGTCAGGGTCAGCCGGTCTCCGTGGAGAGGACCGCCGCCCGCTCGAACGCGGTCCGGCCGGTCATGGGGTGGCCCACCTGGAATGCGGCGCTCTCGCTCTCTGCACGCGCCCGACGCGCCGGCCGGCCACCAATTATTAATCACCGCCGGGTCGGCCACACACCTCGCGCGCCTCCCGAGCCGGACGGAGCGGACCGAGGCCCTGCCGAGACCCGGCCGAGGCAGCCAACTCATGGAATCCCCAGCCGGCTGGTGCTCGCCTCTTAACCGGCTGGCAGAGTCCGTGGTGTAGGCTGGTGGAGTGGCAGGCCGTGGTGCAGTCTGGTGGAGTCCCTGGTGCGGAATATTTTCTGAGTATTTCTGAATGACACACAGCCTTCTGAAGTCCGACAAGATGAGCTGTTTTGTGATCGTGAAATTGTAAGAACAAAACGGCAAGCTAAACCGAAATGAAGCCGATTTCGTCTCCTGGCAATGTTTCGCAATGAGTTAAGATCCCTGAGAAACGATTATGGGCCCTCCCAAAGTGCATTAGTTTATCCCACAAATCTTTCCAGGAACAGATAAGTCACGTATTCCGTTCGTGCGGACTACATCGAAGGGCTTCTGTTCTCTTTGTGTCTTCCAGGGCGTTTTTCCATTATGATGCCCATTTGTCTCCCGTGCTCTCTCTCCCTCTCCACGTAAGGTCGAATGACAGGTCAGGCCGTGCCGCCAGCCGCCCCAGTTCCACTCCTCCCTCACAACCCGCGCCGACCGGCCGGACCACGTGACCGGCCGGCCGGCGCGGCGCCAGAGTCACGTGACGAGCGCGGGCGCCAGCTGGCGGCCCCTGGCCGGCGGGCGGGCGGGACCACCAGCGTCGACCGCCAGCCGCCTAATCGCGCTCTAATTTCTCTAATACTAACGCCCGGCCGGCATGCAAGGCTTTTTGCCGGTGCGGGCCCGGTGCGGCGGGTGGGGGACGGGGGTGGCGCGCGGCCCGGCCCCGGGGTCAGAGGTCAGGGGCTGCGCCAGCCGGGTCAGGCGCGTGAGCCTCTTCATTGGTCCGGGCCCGGTCGACAAAAAGCCTGATTGGCGGCTAGTGCCGTGTAAAAGTTCCTGCGCCGTGTCGGTAATGGTGGCGCTGATTCGGTGGATTGTGCCGGCTTTTAAAATGATGATGGGGCGGTTTCAGGCGGTTTTTCCTCCAGAAGTTTAACAGGTGTAGCGGTTTGTTGAAACATAATAGAATCGCATTTATATGTAGTTTCGTTTCGTCTCTGGTATTTGACGAGCTTGTTGGCAATGGCTGTTTTTGGGTAGGGGAAAAGCGTCATTTCCAACTCCATGGCGCATGCAGTATGCAGCTAGTGATCAACAAGAATATCCCAGAATAGGCAATGGAGGTGTACGTAATACGTCAATGCTTCAGTGCTTCTTCCACGCGGTCACAATCTAACGCAGGCTGCAAACGTCAGTTTGGTGTCCAACAAGCATGCTTCTCCCCGAATTATTGCTGACACAACACTCATTTTGTCATTTCCTGTGTTGCTTTACGAAGGCCAATTCGGCGAGTAAATCGCATTCACAGGAGCTGGATCAGTGTCTGGAAAGGGAATCAGTTCCACCTTGTGGTTGCATCATTTAAATAGCCACATAACTGTCATTTCATTGACATTATCCTTTCCCACGCATATGGGCGAAACGATGACGTGATGAGTAAAATCTGGAAGTGAGATCAGAATACCGAGCGACGTTGTAATCGAGTCTCACGACGTGACCTGATGCCACGTCATATTTGCAGTAAGACGGACTGTTATTTGAGTGCAGTTTGCCCGGCTGTGACGATCACGTCTGCAACGTTTGTGAGTGTCGTGTCCCAGCGTTTCCAGGTGTGAAGTTGGTGCGTGCATTTCTCACGGGGTAGGCCGCCAACGCACTCAGTGGTCTACGCCAAGAGGAACCTTAAGGCCTGCCTCGTGGGCCATTTTCTGACCGGAAGGAATTCACAGGTCTGCCGCGTAACCCGACTTCTGACCCAGAGGAGCCCAGAGGCCCCTTCCTTGATCCAACTGCTGACCAAGAGGAGTTCTCGGGCTTTACGCCGTGACCGAACTGACCCTCCATGCGGCCGGCAGGCGCCGAGACCAGCGGCAGCGATGAGGAGAGTGAGCCGGGCATCAGGCTGAGTCGCAAACAGCGCCGCTCGCGCACCACGTTCTCGGCCGAACAGCTCGAGGAGCTCGAGAAGGCGTTCGACGTCACCCAGTACCCGGACGTGTACACGCGCGAGAAGCTGGCGCTCAAGTGAGTCGCTTACGCCGGGCAAGTCCCAGAGACCGAAGTAAAATAAGAACGCAAAGGCAGAAACCGCAAAACACATGGGTCGCAACAGTTGGAGACCTGTCTGAAGGGGGAAGGATCGGATTGTCGTGTTAGCTCCGTAGTTCTTTCAACGCGTTACGAGACATGTCACATGTAATATCGAGCTATTTTTGTGACGTTCAAGCCTCCATGCCTATTAACCTGTATCTGCGTTTCGCTCACGACGGATCTGTTGTGCCGCAGCAAAGAACCCATGTTTTCGTTGACACTATTTATGATTACCCATGAAATGCCAGCGGTATTAAGGATGCAGAAGAGGTGCGTTGTACCCCATTTCACCTGTTTGTGAATTCACCAGAAATCAGCTGAGCGACAGCTCCAGAGACCTACCCCCAGCGCGAAAGCCTCCTCCCGAAGTCCCGGACCCGCCGTCGGCCGTGCTTGGCCGACCGGCGCGGCCGGCGAGTCCCGGCCGCCGCGCTCCCTGTAGAGACCTGACGTGGCGCCGCCGCCGCCGGCAGGACGACGCTGACCGAGGCCCGCGTCCAGGTGTGGTTCAGCAACCGGCGCGCCCGGCTCCGCAAACAGCTGAACGCCCAGCACCACGTGTCGTCAGGCCCGGCGGCGCCGGCGCCGGCCAGCACGGCGTCCTACGCCGGCTACGGCCCCGGCGCCGGCACGCCGGCCGCTCAGTACGGTCAGTAGTCTGCCGGAGCGGCCCAGAGCGCCGCTCTGAGCCACCCGACTACGCCGCTAGTGAAAGCGGCTATTTTTCCGATAAAAATTGGGAACGAGCGCATCCGTGAATGGGACCGTAGTGTAAAACGGGATTCACCTGTGTCCTGTTTTAACCGTTTAGAGTCCGATGTAATCAACCGACGAAGCCGATGTAATGAACATACAGCTCTGGCGCTGAATGATGTAGCTATGACATGGAAGTTCATGTTATAGAGTAGACTTCATACTCCTTTTAAGTCTCAATGAGTCGCGGAAATTTCCATTTCTGTGTGCACCTATTTAGCGCGAACGGTCGCGAGACATTGCTAAGCACTCACAAAGCCAAGATACATGCACGGATGCGAGAAGGACACTAGCCCGGCAAATGGACTCGAGTCATTGTACCTCGAGGTTTTAGTGTGACACGAGGCAGATTGGTTTCAAACCATACGTGGCCAGGTAATCACTAACGGCCGGCTGGAAGGCACGCACGTCTCCATGTAATTAGTTCAATTTCCGGATGCACAACACGCGGCGGCGGCCTTTTCCAATTCTCGGTGCAACTCATAAACCGACGACCGCATTTGCCGTAAATAAGGGCGGACGTCGCCGCGGAGCAGTTAAAGCCCGGCTGAAACGCCGCCGCCCCATAAACCGCTGACGATTTGCCCCTCCATTCTGGCCGCCCCACCCGCGGTGACAAGGAGTGCCACAGGCGCACTTGACACCCGACCGGCGCCGCTGTCGAGAAACGCAGCGTCCCGCCCACTGGCGGCCACCCCCGACGGCGGGAACCCTACAAAACTGCGCCACGACTGCGTGTCGGGAGTTGGGAGGAGACTCGCGTCTTTATCAGCGTGCCTCAGCCGCGGTTTGGGACTCGTCGTCTTTCCGGCGCCGCACCAGTCTTTGATTCCGAAGCAGTAACAGAGAAGTGCGTTTAGAGCGGGAAAGGGGAAGCCATCTTTGAGATGTAACTGTCAGCGCGATGTCACATAACTTGTGCGACCACTTTTCGAACCAAAGGAAACGCAGAGGTCACCTCAGAGAGTCATCCATCCTGTTCCCGCCATTCCCGCGCCAAAGGACACGGGCAAGGGAAGGGACCACGGAAAAACTATGAAGATGGGAAGCAAGATCCCGTCGCAGGAAGACATTCCAGTGCCCCAGTCTCCTTGAGATACTGGAAAGGAAGTGCGCCTTACTCGCAGGGATGTAGGACAAAGTATCCCTATACCATTACCTCACAGGGACCATCTTCTCACGGAGCATATGATGTCCTGCCCGAGGCAACTCATACAGCACATCAAAGAATGGAAAAAGGCTTGGTATTGGCGGTGACAGGCGAATGGATGCGTGCTAAAACCGTATCCGTTGCTGAATGCTACCGCTGATCCGAGTAGTTTCGCGCATTTCTATTGGCTTGAAAGTTTCTGAGCCTAAAACGGTTCCATGTAGCATTTAAAAACCTGGTAACGTTTGAGCTGCCTGTCTGTCCTGATATCGGAACTCTCGACGACCTTGAGCAATTTTGTTTAACGATTTGCGGACTTGATTGCTTGTTTATGTGGCCTCGTAGTCCATACTAATGATAGCTTTTCGCATGAACCTTGACTGGGCCACCCAAGCTGACCGCAGTTTTACGTGCCGCTAGTCCACTCCACGCCGTCCAGTAGGCTGTCAGGGGCAGCGAAACCTTCCTGTCCTGCTCCAAAATTTGGTCAGTCTGCCCTGTGAGCTTGGCACCCGCTAAAAAAAAAGCGAACGTCGCTGCTCTTGATGTATGGGAGAATCTGAAGTGCAGAGGCGAAACGTGGAGCACATGACCATAAAAGAATCGTCGATCAGGCTGCTGCAATACTAACGCGCATTGTCTGCGTCCGTTCCAGGCCAAGCCTGGGCCCAGGCCAGCCCGCTCGGCTACCCCGAATACCTACAGAGCTCCTCCGCCCAGGTGTCGTCACCGGTCAACCAGTACGCCGGAATGACGTCATTTCCGGGCGCCGTGCACCCGGGCTCCGTGGCCGGCTGGTCGGGATTCTCGTCCGAGGCCAGGTACGGCTGCAGCCGGATGGCACCGGAGCACAAGGCAGGGAGGGTGAGAGACAGAGAGAGAGAGAGAGAGGGAGAGAGAGGGGGAGAGAGAGAGAAAGGGATGAGGAGTTTTCGTTGTTGCTTTTATAATTTTGTTGCATTCTCCAATGATTCGTCCAATTCCGTTTTGATTTTCTCATGTGTTTGGAACGTACTTTTGTCACTTTAGCATAATAGCTCTATGTTCAAGGAAATTGGTTGCTTTGTCATCCCCATTAACAATGTGGTACCAACACCTGGATTTCCACACCTGCTGCTTTAAAAGTTGTCGGCACCATGCAAGTAGGTGACGATAACGATAACTCATCCTAAAGCGTTTTGTCTAATTTTCTCTTCTGTTTGCAGCTTTTTCAACGGCTCCTCGATGACGATGGGTCACCCGGGCAGTTACGGCATGCAGGCCCACTTTCCGGACGGCAAGCCGGCCGGCTTCCACCCGTACTCGTGAACGTGCCGGTCCCCGTCGGTACCGCCGTAAGCGGCACTGGCGAGACAGTGCCGCCCGGACTGGAGCCGGGGGAGTGGCGTCGGAGTGGTCCGGCGCAGCGGTGGACCGCGCCGCCCGCGGCGCTGCGGCGCTGATCGACCCGGCAGCCGTCGTCGGAGGACGCTGAATGAGCCGCTCTACGTGGGCGATCACGTCGGCGGAGCCGCTGCCGTCGGTGGCGGCGCCGGGTCCGCCTCTGGTTTTGGACTCGCAGGCTCAGAAAACCCGACCTAGCCACACGGAGAAATCGGTGCCAACATCTTGGTCTGGTGACCCTTGGGATGTCTGTTTGGTTTGTGTAATGCATTTATGATGTTTTGTGTATTTAAATTATGACCAATTCCTTCTGAGGCTCATTCAGGTTTGCAGCTGAAAATGTGTTTGAGATGTTTAATTTTATCTTCTGTTTGTTTACAAATGTAACATTGGGCTCTTGGCGTCAGTAGTTACTTTCGTTGGGATCGATATTTACGGCATGCTAGTAGAATCTTGCCGGTCTTCATATCGAACCACTTAATATTGTGCCATGTTAAACAAAAGATAATCCTTTTGTCTTTTAAATCGTGAGCTGTCTTAGTTGTTAAAGCTGTATGAATTTCTCGCAACCGTAGACAATATTTCTGTGCTCGTTTGACAACACTTTTCCCCGAAAAGTTGCGCAGATCGCGGAAGTAGCAAGAGCGCGCCGTGTTTAGTTTCAAACTTCGGCTTCCTATCATGTATCCGTGAAGGTAACGGCGTAACACGAGTTTAACCGACGGAAAAAGCCCTCAAACCAACGGGTTCAGGGGTCCAATTATTCCAGTCTCTTAAGAGAAGCGTTTCGTTTGTTGTATCCTGACTGATATCAAGAGGCAGAAATCAAGAAGCAGAGCAAACACTTTTCAACAAAGCAACATTTCTATTTATTCTACTTTTTTCGGAAATTGATCCACCTTTCCAATATAGAAATTTATGTTCGTCGGGCTTACGTTTCATTGAATTTTTCGGTTATAATTAATTGCATGATTGCCATGACAATAACGAATATGATCATACTTCCGAAACTGCACTACTAAATAATTTATGCCGTATTTCGTGTAATTTTGTGATTGGCGTTGAGAGACATAAAAATGTGACAACCGTGTTTGCACTATATGACCTGCTTTTGTTTTGTGGACTTCCATGAACTTACAGGTCTGTCATCTCCATTAAAGAGCCATCACTGTGGTGGCTTATATGCGTGTGCCATTTTCGTATGAATAACACTGAGAGTGAATCGCTGTTTTTGTGTCACAAAAACTGGAATATGGACAGCGCACAATGCCCTCAAACCTCCGTGGGCATATGATGTGCAAAGACATGAACATTTGGTGGCTATCTGGAGCCACGAAATGAAACCAGCGATATAGCAAGCGATATAAGACTCATGAAATCCGAATAGTTTTTGGCGGACTCCACATTGGTGCTAACTAAAAATTTTAGGCAGGTAGTGACAAGCAGTTGGCACATTAACCCTACTCCCGGAGGGCTAGACGGTATGGTCGATTCCCGGCAGGGGGGATTCGGCCCCCCCCGAGATCTCGAGAACTACTCGTCCGATTTCGTCGCAACAAACGTCAATCGATTTGCCGTGACGTGAACTACATTTTTATAAAAAGAAATTTTCAAAATTTCAAAATTTGTGAATACAGGGGGGCAAAAATGTCAAAATGGGGGGTACTTTTGGACCTCTTATAACTCCTTCGTTTATGGACCGATTTCAATGAAACTGGCATGAATCGAGAGATTATGGATAGGGCTTTTACTATGGGTCCACAAATCTGAAATTTTGGGAAAATTCATGGGCGTTCACAGGGTTTCAAAAATAGGAGGATTAATTTTCCAAGAACTGAATGAACAAAAAAGGCAAAAACACTTTTTGGCTTCTGCTAGTCATGCTATGCCAAAGAAGTACAAATCGTATTGCAATGTTGGTATAATGTTAGCATAGGCGGTGCCAGGGACATGAAAAAGGGGGAACTGTCATGGTCACACGTTCTTCAGATCAACTTGTGACCTTTGACCTTAAATGACCTCCAGTGACCTTGGGGTGACCTAGAATGATCTCGTGTGCATTTGATACTATCTGTAAACGTTTTCAATCATCTGAATTCACTCTATTTCAAAAATTTCATTTTATGGCTATTGCGATATAAGGTACGCGCACTGACATTTTAGGTCATAGCTCCGTGACCCGGCCTGATATCAAGCTAAAACTTGGTACACAAGTAGAGGGTACCTTTCTACGTCATATATATTCCAGGTTTGGCATTTGAAAAAACGTCGCCGAAATTATTGTAAAAAAACAAATTTTGACTTTTGACCTTGACCTGACCTTGTAAAGTGACCTCAGATAAACAAAATTTTCTGTGCACATTGCTTAACTATTTAACTATACATCCATATGAAGTTTCAAGTTCTAGCTTTAAAACTCTGTTTTTGGCAGACATTTTTCTTTTACCCTCAACATGGCCAAAAATGACCTGAGGTTCCTCCCAAAAACGTTGCCTGGCTCCGCTCCTGAGCATAGTAGAATTGTGAAATTTTGTGTCAGCGCGTAGAAGGAATAGCTAGGAAAAGCCACCAAGTTTCGTGAAGCTGCGTCAAAAAGCCTGGAATTGGCAAGCAAAAAATCCGAGGGGGGGCGGATTCCACCCCCCCTGCCGGGAATAGGGTTAATGACATCTTCAGGCGATTGACGGGTATCTGCGAATCAGAGTGGAGATCAAAATCAACTGAGGCAGCAGATGACAGCAAGACCGCAGAAGCTGATCTTCCTCAGCTGCGTCGTCACTCAATGTTCACAGGAGCTGATACAGTGCAATATCTTGCAGCCGCCCAGGGGTTGGTCGTCACGCGCTTACGTCACTTCTGCTTGTGACGATTGTCATACACCAACGTCACCTAAACATGGGTCGGATGTTACAAACCAACATCACCTCCGTCTGAGTCGGTTCTCGTACACTAAAGCCTCCTCAACTTGGGTCAGTTGTCTCACACTGTCATCCCAACTTGGGTCTGTTGTCGTGAACGGACGTGATTTCAGCATGGGTCGGTCGCCACGCGCTAGCATCACCTTAACTTGGGCCGATTGTCACTCACTAACGTCATCTCAGTACGGGTCGGTTGTTGCACACCGTCACCTCAACTTGGCTCGGTTGCTGCGCAGGAGGTCATCTCAGTTGGGCTCGACCGCAGTTCACACTGCCGCCGTCTTGGCCTGGCTCAGTCGTCACGCACCAGTATCTCAGCTTGCAGCAGTCGGTGCAGGAAATGCATGCAAGTTATCTTATGTCCACCAGATGTCGCCTTTCGGTTGTTGACCCTAGAGGCGGGCTGGATTGTGATGAAACTCGATGGCGCAAATAAAAACTGTGCGATTGTTATACGTCCAGGCAGGCAGCCAGGATTTTGCCCGGGGAGGAGGGGGTGGGGGCAAATGTCAAATTTTGTCATATGGCCCTGGCGTATGACAAAATTTAGAGGAAAATGCAGCAGTTTTACGTAATTTAGTTCATATTTAATGCACAGGAAAACAAATTATGTTTGCTTTTGCAATATATATATGATCACTGTTCCGTATTCCTGCAAAATCGTTATACGTCTAGTGCAGACCGTTTGGCTCAGAGGGGGGAGGCATGGCTCTCATGCCTCCCCCCTTGGCTACGTCCCTACATACGTCGCATGAAATCGGAAACCACAAAAATTCAGATGCATTTAATGTGTTGCTAATAACATGTTTATGTTGCTCACAATGACCAGGATCGCCAACACTGACAAAGCTATGTGTTTTCGCACTTTTTATTTGAGTAGCTCGGTTACGAACACATCTTAATATCAACGAATCTTTAGCATCTGAACGCATTTTAAATGGAATAACTGAAACCATCCGACAGTCTTTGAAAAGTCACTCCCTAAACCAAATGTTTCAAACTACGAATCATTTTATGTGGAAACCTCTTACGGATGTCATTTTCAAACTGACGGATTTCTGTGCACACAAAGTGTGTTCACCATACTTAGATATAAAGCGCATTTTTGAAACACTTAAACGAGTATTACTTTATCAAACACATTTCAGCAAAGTTTTGATGTAAAGGTAGTGTTAATGAAGCATATATAACGCTTTGAGCCCCAACAACCGCCCTGGAAAAGTTGGGAATTCATTAGTTGTATGTTCCAACAACAGCTCGACGAAAAGCATGCGTAGCTGAACATACAGTGATTCCGTTATGCACAGTGACTGCATAATATGGGTGTAACAAGGTAGAATTGCACTTATCCGGCTTGATGAAGAAATGAAAGACTCACCAAGGCCCAACTGATAAATTCTTCCCCTATATGTTCACGCGTGCGTTCAGACTAATGTGGGAAGCGTTGTACACGTAACCTCTCCAGAGAGGCGTGTAATGATAAAAACGGAACAACACCAGGGGACAATGCAGGAATGAACGACGTATGGTAATGCGAACAGAAGCAGGCGGAGAAGCAAATATTTTAGCGCGCAGAATTTCGTAACCTAAGCGTGCAGTTCTGCACACAGAAATTCCAAAAAAAAAACATGTTGGTGTACACAGAATCTTGTAACCGAAGCACGAAGAGGTACAAACAAAAACTCAACGAATGAACATGCACTGGTGCCGTTCAGATCGCCGAACACCAGAGCGCACAGGGCACCATCAGGGGAGGGGGCCGGGCTCTCGCCGGGCTCCACCATCGCCCCACGAGAGCGCCCCTCGGCAAATGGCAGCGATCGCGCTCCAGGCGAACAAAGGTCGGCGGCCGGCGGCGCCGCCTTTCAGCTGGTGTCCGTGTCTAATGGCGGCCAAAGAGCCGGCCGGCCGGCTGCCATAAGCAGCCGATCGTCCCCCGGTCCCCTCCCGGCGGCCGCGCCGAGGCATCGGGCATTTTTCATTGGGGTAAAGACTGGGTGATGGGCGTGAAAATTGTATGATATCAGCCGGGAGTTTGGCAGCATTTGGCAGCTGGCCGCGCGGCCGGCAGAGGGGCAGCTGGGAATAGCCCACCACAATGGCCAGCGAGAGACGCGCCGCGGCTGTCTGCTGCAGGCTTCCGGACAACAAAGCTGGCATCCCGGCGAAGGTATTCGGCATGTTGCGTCGAAAGAATAAAAGCAAATATCTTACCGCACTTCAAAAACGGAAGTGCAAGAAAAAACCATACCAGATGTCTTGCATCGTCAGAAACTGCGTGCCGTGTCTTGTTGTAATTACACTGCTACACCTGTATTTTGGAGTGTGTCAGACCTTGATATTTTTCTAGTTGTTAGCTGGCTACTGATTAGCAGAGGATCGTAACTGACTGGCATGCTGTTGTGTCTCGTACTTGTCGGCATACTCAATTTACGCTGATAAATCATCGACTGTTGAAGGGAATGCAAGATCGGGTGAGAGTTTAGAGTCTGTGTGACAAGTTCTGCTTCGCAGGGGTTCAGGTACCACACATAATCCTAGGAAATGATATCAGTCAGATTAGATTCATTAAAGAATGTGAAAGGTCGGTGAGCATTATGCCGCCATGTTGTGAGGTCATCGCACACCGCCACATTTCAAAATTCGAGTCAGCAACATGACTATACTTACACTACTATACTAGACTATATCAGCCTAGGTAAGGTCCCCACTGCGCTAACCACCCGCCTGTTAAGACATAATGCGAGAATACTTGGCATTTATGGTCACGGAGCGCCCGCGTGGACGCCCTCTCAGTGCTCGCGTTTGAAGATGAGCTTTCAGGCCGGCCAGCCAGTTAGTTTTCACCATATTCTAACCTTTCCTACTACTCATCGTCGACATGTAACTTTATGTGACGAGGTAAAGGTGTTTTGGTGAGACATGTTGCAATGGTGAACGGAAACGTTGGCCCACACCATTGACCCGGGAGACGATATCTCAGCAGACGAAAGGCGACGTCACCGACACGCGCCACATTTCATACCTGACGTGTGTGCCCATGTGCCGTACCGGCCGCCATCGGGAGGTGTCAATGCTTCGTTACCGCCGCACACGACGCACGTATCTACGGTGCACTTTTCTCGTCTGATGATGTCAACGCACAGTGTGTTTGTGATGTGCCCTGCCTGAGGCTAGGCTACACGCCTGACGAAAGACTAGCCGCGCAGGACGTGCTCCCTGGCGGCGCGTCCCTGTCGGCGGAGTGAGGGCAGCACCGGCGGGGTAACTGATCTGAACCGGGTCAGTGTTGCCCGTGGCGGCGGGGTAACTGACCTGAACCGGGTCAGTGTTGCCCGTGGCGGCGGGGTAACTGACCTGAGCCGGGTCAGCTCGGCTCGGTCGACGACCGCGGCCGCCCGTGACGACGGCGACACCCCGCCGCCGCCGCGTCCCGGCCTGGCGTCGCCAACTGACGGCTTAATCAGCGGGCGGCGCGCTCGCGTCGCATGCGACGCCGCCGGCGGCCGTCAGCCTGGGAGCGGCGGAGACGCCCGGCCAGACGGCGGCGGCGTTTTTCCAGCCGTCGCGCTCCGCGGGCCGGGTAATTTGTGACAGGAGCGGCCGGCTCATGCTCGAGTCGCCACGGAACGGCCGCGGCGCCGGCGACGCGCCGTCTCAGCTGGCCGGCGGCTGACCGGGACAGAGACAGCACGACGCCGCGGTCCGGCGCCGCCGGCCCCGGCGCAGACTCAGACCAGTCGGTGCCTCCGTCTGAGGCAAGGAGAATTACTGCAGTCATTCGTAGTTCAGATCTTCCTGAGGTGGTCTCTGGAGCCTGGCATTTAAACATGTCATCAGTCTGCCCTACCATTACATAGATACGACGGGGATACGGCATTCATTACAATTATACTCATATGACATTTGCATATTTGTCATGAAGGACCCTTGCAGCTTCATTGCAGGTGCCGCACGAGTTGTCGTTATACTAATGATTTCATGGGACACCGGAGTAGATTTTGGTGCAGTGGCAATCCCACATTATAAAAATCGGCGCAGAAACAAAACGGAACATGGAGAAATGCACTCATGGTGGTGCCAAAGTCGAACGTTTAGACATGTACAGAACTTAACTTTTGTTTGCCACAAGGAGCTAAAATCTAAACAAATCGGTTATTATCCTTTCTCGTCCGTAGCAAAACCAAATTGCTCCAAGCAGACCCCGTACCCATATAACGAGGATTCGTGGGTTGGATAGATGGAACTCTGTGAGACATGTGTTAGGAACTGACATGTGAGCGTACTGTATGCCAGGCGATTCTTGGGTGCTCCTCATATTTAACGCAGGTTGTATTGAGCCCTGTAATAACTACCATAGTTATAAGTGAATAGGTGGATTAGGTCATAAGGCATATAGGACATATGGGTGAAGGAATCGGAGGAAACGTGGATGGGGAATGGGACATGCGGACATTAGCAGGTTTTAAATACTTGTTTTATGCTATGCCATACGTGTGACGAAACATAAGCATAAACACAACGTAAATATTGAAGAACTGCCTCATGTGGTCATTGGAGGTGATGGGGGAGGGGGGACGGGTGCATTTCTTTCCTTCCTTTCTTTCTTTCCAACTTCCCTTTCATTTTCGATATGCAGTGCATCATGTGCGATTTCCTGTGTGTTGTATCCAACCCCGACATGTCCACCCGATTGGTAAGACAGACTGGTCGATTACATGAAACATGACTTCCTCAACAAATGGATGAAAAGGCAATCGGAACTTTATTAGAAACACGGCGAGATAAATCAAAACTTTCTGCTATGCTCAGTTCAACCAGTATAACCAGTATATAGTTTCAGAGTTACAGTACACTGTGAAATCAGGCTGCTGAAAAAACACGTAGGTTGTATGACACCTACTTCTCATTCTATGTGAAATATGTTCTCTTAGTGGATTTAAGTGTGCAGTTCTATAGTTGCTAATGTTTGGTGATCGATGCTGATAGGTGAACGCTAGTGTTGGCCACGGGCCGGGCCAGCCCCACGAGTTTAGGGCCAGCCCTAGTGCCCAGGTAAGGTTAGGGTAGGCTATATCCCAAATCCGTACGATTCAGGTAAGGCCTTGATCCAAATATTCCTCAAAATTTTGCATCATACGCTGAGTTTCGAGATATGACTGGCTAAATTGTGTCTGAAATGAACGTTAATTTGAACTTTGAGTCATTGCTTAGCATAGACTTCCACCCTTCAGACCTTCTGCATACCTATTTTGACACTGAAACACCGAGGACTGCACTAGGTTTTCACATGCATCGAGCTGATAGGGCCTCGGTTTCACGTCAGTGGACTAAGCTGGGCTAGGGCCTGTCATTTTGGGACCGTGGAGAGCTCTGATGAACACGACCGAACGCCACGTTCCGAGCACGAGTGCCATGCTCTGCTGAGCGCGGGTTGTTAACCCATGCATCACCCGAACAAATCATTCACATCATATTTGTCATAAAAACTTACAAACATGCTGCATGTACCCCGTGCTACCCGCCCGTTCGGCCGGCGCACTTTTATCTAGTGAGCATATGCCGAGTCATAGTTATAGTCACAGTCATAGTCGTGTAGGCAGTCATCAATGTCATATTCCTCAACTTACAACATTCCTCTTACCAGTGTTAAGGCGTACCTTGAAATACAAAAACGTATCATCTTTGTAGTCGAGCTGGTGGTGCTGATTTCCATCGCGTGATGTCATTTTGACTTGCATGCAGTGTGGTACTTGGGCTGTCACATCTTACATCCTTTGCTTTCTGTTTATTTGTGTACCGTTGTTTGTATGTCGAAGGCCACAGAATAGCCCTTTGTGGTGGATGTGGCCGGCTATTTGTAAATATATACATACATACGTACATACATTTAAACTGATATTGATAGTCGCTTAAAAGCATGTCATTAGCACAATGTCTTGCAATTCGACTATAAACAAAGTTCAGAGTTGTAATACTGAATGTGTACGAGACATACGTACCATGTAAACTGTACATGCTATACGGCACCATCAACGTTTACCTACAGCTACAATATAATTATTAAACTTTAGATGTTTTGGATAAATTCCACTGGGAAATGTACAGTGATACAGAGGGCCCTTGATAAGCCCACCATTTAAGGGGAGATCGGGCTGGCCAGCTATATTGTGGGCCCCGAGGTCCACCGAGCCATTTTCAGCAAAGGACGCTGCCTGCCAGAATTTTCGCCGCGTATATAAAAGGATCGGTTTGGACACAGCCGATGATTTCAACACCAGATTACATCCACTTTCCGAATATGGCTGACGGCCTCCCGTTCCGTCATCGCCGTCTCAGCTCGGGTGCTAGCCTGCAGACAGCAGTGACGTCAGCAGTGACGCAGTCTGTGTCGCAACTCTGTCGGCAGCCGCTCCGCGGAGACCAACACCTGCAGGAGACCTGCGCCCGCCAGACTGGCTGGCCAGTGTAGCCAGCGCTCACCACGGCACCCTGCCGTCTTCCTAAGGCCGTAATCAATTCTCTGTAATTAACAGCAAAGCGGGCCCAAATCGCTGGCAACTGTGACGAAAAATGGTATTATACGGCTGAGATAAACAATGGTGACTGGAATGAAGCCATATATTTCGGGGAACGGGCCCAGGACACTAATCTGCCCTCAGATGTCTTCACGTCAAGACAAGCGATTCTAATAATAGAGAGCATCGTCTAAACTCAGCTGCATTTCCCATTCATCTGTGCACCGACTGGAAAAAACTGGTTTGATTAAATTAACCATCTTATGCCCGAAGATTGGCTCCGTGTTTGGCTTCTTCCGTATATAAAGCGTTCCGAGCGGCAGCATTCTCCCTCGGAATGCTTCGCATTGTTTAAATATGCATGCTCTCACTCCGCCATGCGTGCACTGGGTTCACCAGCCAATATTCATGGGAAAGCACTCCTAAAAACCACGATTTGCACGCCCACCTCAGCCTTAGCCATGCCCAATTAAATTCGTGCACGTGAAAATGTGTGTCAATTTTTCAGAAATGGTGCCGAGAAGCGAGCCGGCACGGCTAGTTTCAGATTTCCTCGGTACCGACCCCGCTTTAGCCACGGATCCCAACACTTATCACCTCCTAACAAGACTTAGATTAAAAATAATATACCGTCCAGGGTAGAAAATTAACGCGTCGAATTTTAATTTCCCACCTCTAATTCTGTTTCGTCGGTCGGTTACGTCACGCCAAGCGAGCCAATCGGCGGCCGGCATGCGCAGCGTTCAGCTGTTCGTTCATGGTGCATTGTGAACAATCGCCAATCAGTTTTCAGCGATTTGCACGCGCGTCAGCTGGCGTCTGCGGGGAGCGTTCTCTGATTTATCTGGCGGCGATCCATCTGGTCTCCGGCGGTCGGCCGATTCAGGTCCCAGCCGTTACAAATCGCCAACGAGAACATGTGTCGGTGAGGCGGCGACTCCGGCGTGGCCAACTCTTTACACGGCGGACCCCCAGCGAGCGGTGTCCCAGGAGCCGGCCCGGCCAGCTGCCGGCGTCCGGACCACCGGCTCGGATCGCCGCACAAATTACCCGACCGATGCAGACGCGATTGAGGTTAAGGTCACTTAGCAGTGTGAAATGCCCGATCGCAGGCGATCGCGGTGGATTAGAAAGGCTATTGACGGATTTTGAGGTGATTTTTCCATGTAACGCGGCGGGAAAATGCTAAATGCCCGCAAAATGAGGCGAACTAAAATTGTTCTGTCTCACATCTATAAAAAATATGATTTCCATTTCGTAAAACAAGCGCTTCTAATCCGAGCAAACAAACACATTATTCGTCAGAGTAACGCGGCAGCAATGTCGCTGAGTCCAACAGCAGCCCCTGCGTCAGGCGGCAGAGGCGCCCTTTATGCCACACAGTAGGGACGCCCTGCGTCACGTGGCAGACACCTCCCTAGGTCTTGCGGCAGACACCTCCCTGCATCACGTAGCAAATACCTCCTTGCATCACGTGGCAGACACCTCCCTGCGTCACGTAGCAGACACCTGGCTGCATCACTCGGGAGACACCGTTCTGAGTCGATGGCAGGCAATTCACTGCGTCACTCGGAAGACACCTCCCGACGTCACTCGGCAGACACCTCCCAGAGTCACGCGGCAGATTCTCCCGCGCGTCATTCGGCAGATTTTTCCGCGCGTCACTCGGCAGACTCTGCCGTACGTCACGCGGCAGCGCTACCGACGGCCCACCGGTGTCGGAAGCCGGCCCACCGCGTCGTTCCCACGGTCCGGCCATAGTGTTCGGGCCCGACGCGCGGTAGCCGACGATCGTAACGACCCGTCCCAGCTCGCCCGGGACTCTGTTTACGACCGGCCGCCATTGTTTCACAACTCGCGCGCCTTTGTGCGCCGCTATCGTAAACCGCACGGCGCGGCGGCGGCGCGCTCCGGTCGCCGAAGATGGAGCGAAGTGGGTGGGTCCGCCGCCGGGGGCTTTGTCTCCAGCCGGGCGCGACCGTCGCTTCTTCCGGCGGCGACAAAGCGTCGGCCGGCCGCCGCCGGGGCGGCCCGCCGGAATCCGGCCGTTCGTAAATTACGCCGGCCCGGCGCGCTGTCGCCGCTTTTTGTCGTTGCGTCGTTGTGCGCCGCGCCGCGTGAGTCTTGCAGCGGCGCCTTTGATCCGGACACCTGGAGCCGCGTACACCTGCGCTACGCCCATCAGCGCGCCTGTCACGTGATGGAGTGGGCATCATTAGAACGGTGTCACGTGATGGTGGACGCATCATCTGATCTCGGCCCGGTGAAATGCAATCACGGGCTTGAGGCCGAGGCCCTCGGCCGGGTGAAGCAGGCTTGAGAGCCATGCGCGCCTGCAGAACACAGCACGAGGTGTCCCGTGCGCACACGGGCGGCACGCAGCTCAGCGGCTTAACAGGCTTCCCATGACTAAACTCTGCATGACGGTCTGATTTTCGCTTCAAGTTAATACGGTTAGCACGAGAGTGATCTCACTATCTGCGTCGGAAAGCACATTCCAAGATAACAAGCGCACTAACCCATTATCTTCCAGCGTCCATTGTCCAAAGGGAAGATCTTGCTAACACCATGATTCGTGAAATCTAGCTGCAAATGCAGATTCTGTTGTAGTGCGGCTCACAGTCTTCTTTGCCACTCATCTCTGCCATTGACATTCCAAGGAGCAGTCATACACTTAAGTGCATTGCCTTTAATCGTTTTCATCTGCTTTCCGTTTCCTACATTTTACTTAATTTTTCCAGACTCTTCCCTCCTTGTCGCTCTCTCTATATATTTTCCCGCTGCCCCTCTTTCACACTCAATCTCTTTCCCACCCATCAGCCATGACCGTCTCGCGTTGCCGAGCGGTGATTATCAAACGGGCACCCGAATCTGCCGGTTACGGGATCGCGTGTGAAAGGGAGAGAAGCAGAGTCAGAGGGGAGGAGGAGACGGGAGAGGAGGGAGCGCCGAAGCGCCAGGTACGGACGCAGCGGCCCCGATTAGCGGCCGAGCACGGCCAATGGCGGCGTGCTGGCGGCTGCAGCGGCGGCGCGTTTCGTCGAAGCCGGCGGCTGGCGGGCCGGCCGGGCGCGCTGCCGGTCGCTGCAGCTGGCCCGCAGCGTCCGGCGCGGCCGTAAAGCGGCGGCCGCGCCAAATGAAACATGAAACCCGTGGCCCATTACGGCGCAGATCACAGGGAGCGGCCTCGCCGCTCTCCGCCTTTACGAGCCGACGTTAGGCAATAATAGATTGGCGTTGTTTTATCGCGTTTTGCTAAGATAAATGCCTGGCAGCGGCCGGCCGGCGGCGGCGACCATTGTGGCGGCAGCGCGGCGCTATTGTCGGCGGTGCGCCGTAATTGACTACTGGGCTTCAGCGTCCGCCCACTGGGCGCCGGCGTGCCGCCTCGCTCTCGGCGACCTGCCGGCAGCAGACAGAGCCGACTGCAGCACCGACTGCAGCATACAGAACCGACCGCAGCACACTGCGCGGACGGCGGCAAACGGTACGGACCGCAACAGGCTGCGCTTATGGCGAAAGACTGGACTGGCAGCGGCAGACTGAAATGACTGCAGCGGGCTGCGCAGATGGCGACAGCCTGCACAGAAGTGCCAGGCTGAACAGACGGCAGCAGACTGCGCAGACGGCGGCAGACTGGATGGACCCCGGCAGAGTGGAGTGGGCAGGCAGGAGCAGACTAAAAAGACGACCGTAGACTGAGCGGACAGACAATATGCAGAGCCGGTAGCCCACTGCACACATGTGGAGCCGGGATACAGGGACGGTGTCGCAGCGCGCAGAGACGAACTGCACGAAAGGTGACCGACAAAGCACCCATACATGGGCAGACTGCGCTTCCCGGAGTCTTTCTCTCAGAGATCAAAATTCCTTTACGGACTCCATGTTCCCTCTGACGCAGCCCTGTTCCAGCTCCTCCGCGGAACAGCTGGAAATCGAGGACCATTTGGATCTCGCAGAGCGATTCCGGCGGCCGTGTCCCGAGATCCGGCGCGGTGGTCGGGTCCCGCCGTCCGACCCAGTGGCGGGGCCTCTGGGCCCGATCAGGCGGTCAGGTCCCTCGGTCCCGGACGGCGCGGGCGTTCCCGTACCGTCCTGATAGCCTGAGGGCGTGGCCAGTTCCGCCCTCGGGTGATTCTGTCGGCCAGACGCCGGAACACGGCCCGACCCGAGATAGTGACAAAAACAGCCAGGAATTCAGCGGTTCACCGCTCACCACCGACTCAGTTTGGAAGCAAATCGCTTTGCTGGAGGACACTCATCTTGTGTGAATAGCTACCGAGGGTCTTAATTATGACGGGATTATCGTCTTACTTTAAAGGCGCCTGGGTCAGCCCATAGTCTGTCCAGAGCCCATAGCCCACCTCGATCAGCCCATAGCCCACGCAGTAAAGACAGAGTGAAAGTAAATTCCCTCATTTTCAAGACTGTCTCATATTCATGGTCTTTGTCCAAGGAAGCGATACCCAGCGTAAAACAAGTTCTTACGTTTGTGAAGGACTCGTTCGGACACCATTTATGTCCACAGTTATTGCCACGGCAGCAATTTCCTACCTTCGGCCTCTACGAAGGTACGACAAATTTATGCCAGCAGACATTTCCTGCTTGAGCTTGAATGTTTCATAGTTTTACAATGGATTACATTATTTTCAGTAGCCGGCACTCTAGCAGGGCCCGTCTAGGTGATAAATGACAAAAACAATATCAGTGACGGTTAAATGCTAAACAGCACTCAAACGTGCAAAGTCCCAAATATAGTAGCATTACCTTGTCACCGAATTGGCACTTTGTTCAATGTTAATGCTCGCTTTCATTTTGGAAATCGCGAAACAGCGGATGCAGCCCAGCGTTCTTTGTGTTTCATAAGTATCTTGGGCACCCTAGATACATATGAATCTTGAGTGCCAAAGATGAATTGCGATGCAGCCTCGTGTCTTTTTTTGTGTTTCACATCTATTTCACACTTAGGCACTCTGCAATAGCAACGAAAAATGCATCTTCAAACGTTTTAAAGTCCCCTAAAACATAGGTAGTTAATACAGGGATGTCAGTTTCTGTAAATGATTAGGGGGTGGGTGGGAGGAGGGGCCGAGCCGAGGGTCCGACAACCTAACCTTCCCCAAATGTGGGTTTCTCAACGGATTTATCCTACTTTATTTTGACCAACGGAAATTTACAAGTTTTTTTATGACTACTTATCGAATGACAAACTGCATTTATATATAGATTGTAAAAAGATAGATAAATACATCGCTTTAGACTTTATTCTTTACTCTCTGCCTATCTCTTATCAATTACGGCCGTACTTTTCCTTATTATTACCCATTTCCCTTTAAAACCGGCCAAAAATATGGAGGGAGGCTAAACCATTGAATGGACCCAAATCAACATTGGGTTGACCAGGGCCCTATCAAAAAAATCGACACCCCTGAATGAATAATAAATTGGTATCTAAAAAGATTTTACTTCTGATAAAGCATATTGGTACTAAAAACGAGAAATTTGTCCCTGCACGTCCTATGTGTTGTATATGTCGTAATGTCGTATAGGTCGTATATGTCGCATATGTCCTATATGTCGTAATGACTCAGCAGATTTGTAATCAATATTTGTTTCTTTTCAAAATGTTGTTTCATCATATTTCAAAGGGAATGTTACTTTAGTATTCCTGATAACTTAACACATTATTGTGCTGTGTAAATCTGCATTTCAGTTGAAAACTTTCCCACAAATAATAATCCGGATTAATTTGGTGGCCAGTAATAAAGGATATTTTTACTCCTTATGATTTTTACTCCTTTTACTCCTTGATATTTTTACTCCTTATCTTATAAAGTCATATGTCTCTGTAGGCTGATAATTTACTCCGCCACCACAAACGATTTTACCTTACAATACCCACTTCCGTTTTCAGTTTTCAGTCCCACCCCGTTTGAAAAGAAAATTTGCGTCCTGGGCAATAACGTAATGTACGTTTTTATTTATATTTCATACTCACAACATATCATCTTTCTTTCAAAAACTAGTAGGAATGATGATTTTTTATTACTTCATTTGTCTTTTATCGTCTTTTTCTGCTGCAGGCTATGACGTAGGCGTCAAAATAAACTTGTTTTCTTCCTTTTGCAGAAATACTATTGATATATAAAAACCATTTGTCTTCATCGTGTTGGCACTTATAAAATACAACATGGAATATGCTTTCGGTTTATTTCCTTCCGTTCATATCACCAAAATTTCTTTTATTTTGGTGGGACGGAAGGATCCATGTCCATGACCAAAAAGCTTCCCTTTCTATAGGCGTATTTGCGTATTTCACGATGCTGCACTCGGCAGAGCAATGGTTTGTGTTACCGCGCAAACGTTCGCACTGCCCGTACTATAACATCTCTTCCTTCAAACTGCGCAGACAGCAAATGAAGCAGAAAGGCGGCCATCCATCAGTAACGAAACTTGGCAACATTCATGGGAACTGGATCTCTACCTTTTATTAGCTCTTTCAAATATCTTGATAATTTTTCTAATATATTTTCTTCATGATAATCATTTCAAATTTCTTACTAAAAGTGCTAAAGCCAATTAGTTAATCATCCATACTGCACTTTTAGTTCGGACTATGACGTTGAACCTTTGTGACCTGAGATGATTGTTGCGTTTGCTCTTCGTATAAAGGGATTCACGGCATGACACAATGTCGTAGAAATTTTCATTTGCTGCAACGACGTTAAACAAATGCCAAGATCCTGATGAAAACAACAATGTGCTTTCACTAAATACAGCAGTCTCTGCGTTCAGATCGCTGACGTGTACGTCACGGAAACTCAAATGAAATACTCCTGTATTTGTAATATAGGATATTCATGCAACTCAATGCTATGCAATGTTGAACATTTCTTTTATTTTCGGTACTTGCACGTTGCGTTTGAGTTAATCAGAAACGAACTCAGACAACACTTAAACGAAAGCAAAAAGTGCGTCAGATGAAACATGAGCGTTTATTCGTGTGGTCCGGTTGTGGTCGAGGATATTCATCATAATAAGATTTAAAAGAACTCAGGTTAAGCACATAACTGCACTGTTATTGTGGAGGACTATTGGTGTGGGGATTACCTGAGAGGCGGTGGATACATGTCGAAAGATGTTGTTGCGAGGTGTGAGTCATGCTTCTCGTTTACGGGACACTGATTCATCAGGCATAAACAGCTTTTTGTATCACAGCAGTTCAATTTCCTTATGTTAGCTCGGCACCACCGGGGGTCTTCTGCTACCCGCGACAGCCGGGGGGATAGGTTACCTCCGTGGTATCTAAGGGACTAAGATTCCGATCTAAATGGCTCCAACATAGGCGTATTTTTCTAACTTCAGGATGTTAATCTTGACCTCTTGTGTTGATTTGTGACGTCATAGAGGGCTGAAACGTCATAATTTTTCACCGGTAAATGTGATATGCGTTTAATGAGATTTAGCAAGTGTATAATTTCAGCCAAAACTTCGACATTCTAAAGATACCACTTCAGCGCAAGCTTTCGTGTAATGCCATAAGTGCAGCAAAAGTTACCTTGAAGGAGCCTGGGAGAATTTTGAAAGTTCCAGCTGTGAAGCTTTGGCCAGATGCCATAAATGCTATCGTACCCCTGGCCGCTCCTTCCTCGTCAGATTGGTTTATCTTCTTCTCTCATTGTGCTGCTTTAGTCTATGGTCACATGCACATCGTGCGGCATCATCCATACGTCTCGTATTGCTAATTGTTCGGCGAACAGCAGAAGCGCCCGGCCGTCGCCGCCCGCCAGCGCCCGGCGGCGGCCGACCCAGCCGACGACGCCGGCGAGCCGGCCCGTCTAATTTCTGTCGCGTCATGGAGACTACGGTTTTCAAGAAATTAATATAATTTTGGTGTCTTTAGATGCAAAATTAAACAATAATGTTACCATGGGAAAATAGCCATGGTCCATGACTGCACTGGGTCTCAATCGTGAGATAACTTTCAAAAGCTGTAATATGTTTAGAGAGCTAAATTATCAGCCTTGTGTGGTTAAATTCGATCGAAGAAATGAGAAGATGATTACACCATGAAGTATTTTTCTATGCTCTTCCTGGAAGAATGGCTAAAGTACTGAATAAGATATCGCTGCGCGCCGGCCAGCGCACGTCATTGCAAATCTTTCGACATCATGGTGCTGTTTTGTTTCCGATCCCTTCAAATTTGCAAATAATATCACTTTTTTGCAAGACGTAACATGAGCTGACATGTAAGGAAAGTTTGGTGGTCTCACTGTGTACGATTCGGACACAATGGGGAAAAAACAGAGGCGGTACTTTTGCCCTCAGGCAGTCGCAAATTAGCCCTTTTCCCGGCAGGGGGACCAAATCGGCCCCTCAGGGTCTTTTTGCAAGTCAGTTCCAGGGTTTTTGGCGCAGCTTAATGGAACTTGGTCGCTTTTCTTCCTTTTCCTTGTACGACCTGTAACAAAATTTCGTAATTTTATTTTGCTCAGGGAGAGACAGGCAATGTTTTAAGGAGGCACCTCAGGCCATTTTTGACCCTGTTGAAGGAAAAAGCAAAATGGCTATAAAAATAGTGTTTTTACGTGTGTTAATGTTTTTAAACTTTAAATGGATGTGTAGGTAAATAGCTAAGTAAGCATACCAAAATAATTTGGTAATCTGAGGTCACTTCACAAAGTCAGATCAAGGTAAAAATTCAAAATCCGGTTTCATAGTCATGATTTTGGTGCTCCAAACGCAGAACACGAAATATATGTGACGTAAAAGAGTGCTCTCTCCTTTTGCACCAATTTTAAGGTTGATGTTAGGTCGGGTCACGGGGATCTATGACCTAAAATGTCAGTGCGCGTACCCTGTATAACGACAGCCGTAACATGGAATTCTAGAAATAGAGTCAGTTCAAATGACTGGGGACGTTTTCAAACAAGTAATGCACTCGAGATCATCCCATGTGACTCTGAAGTCAATGAAGGTCATTTAACGTCAAATGTCGTAAGCTGACCTGATGAACATGTGACCATGACAGTTTCCCCTTTTCATATCTCTTCCGCCTCCTATGCTAATATTTTACAGTGTAATACGATTTGTACGTCTTCAGCATGACTAATAAAAGCTAAAAAAAGTGTTTTGAACTTTTTGGTTGACTCACTTTTTGTAAAACTAATCATGGATTCTCGAAACCCTGTGAACTTTCTATGAAGCCTGTGAACCCTGTAACGTCATGAATGTTCTCAACACTTGGAAGATATGGACCAATGGTAAAAATTCCTTCCATAAACCTCAGTTTTTGTAAATTACATTAAAATGAGTTCATGAACAGCAGAGTCATGACAAATCCAAAAATATCACCATTTTGACATTTTTGACCCTCCGCTCTTGTATCTACACCTTCCAGGATTTTGAAACCCCCTTTTGCAAAAAGGTACCTTTTGTTGCGATAAAATCGGATGTGCGTTTCTCGAGATCTCAGGGGGCTGAATCCGCCCCCCCTGCCGGGAATCGGCAACACCGTCTAACCCTCCGGGAATAGGGTTAAGAAAATCGAAAAACGGAACAATGGGCAATGCTTCCGTCGCCAGGCATAACATTTTTGCGATGACCAAAGATTGTGGGCTTCCTCAAACTAAACCGTTCATCGTTTTACTTTCCGATGCAATGTCGTTTTCATAAAAGATGACAGCAAGAAAGCAGGTGTCGAATGATATATGCATGATTACGCAATACGCAATACGAAGCACTGTGACGTAAATCATGTTAAGACTAAAAATATCATTACACTTATAATGTTGGGTCCATATACCATGCACACTTGGTACCACAGTTGTGACTAGTTTTTGTCATGATCATAAGTTGAGCAAAGGACAATTTTGTGTGGATTGTTTACGGTCAACGCCCATGGGCCCATGAGGAGCTTAAAAAGCACGGATAAATATGAAACAGCCCAATTGAATCCCGGGAAATGATATACGAACTAAAAGTACGCAAATGCCAAATATTCGGTACCAGTTTTCAAAAAATGGCGCCAGTGCGCGTAAAGGCGTACAAAATAAGCACTGTTTATTTTGAACCGTTGGTGTCTTTTAGGGATATAAACCATATTTTCATTGTTGGCATTGAAAAAGAGGACTGCTCAGAAGACCTTGCGCATAGCAAAATTTACGTGTGATTCGACAAGATATGCTGACTTCTGGAACGGGGCCCAGTTTCTTGAAACCTTGCCATGATGTAATAGAGCGTTTCGGGACATTGCAAAAGATCAGCTAACAACGACATTACATGGTCTGTACCGTCGTAAGCAATTTAGATGCCTGCAGGCTGTATGCATGTTCTCAGGATACTGAAATGTGAAAACAATTTTACCACGTACCCTAAGAAAACATTTTTGGGCTAGTAATGCAAGGCAACTAGCCAACGCAACAACAACAACTAAGCCACCATAATCATAATGGAGGTTGAAACGTCATATACTGCTATTTGTATTGAATAATCAAACAACGAGTTCTTCCAGTCATTTAACCAATGGTCCCTTCAGCATGTTCATAGGTCTCCAAGCCTTGTTTAAGCTTGTCACAGGTCAACAAGCTCACATAAAAACGATGGACGGTACCACCTCTGTTTTGTGAGAGCGGAAAAGGATAAACGTTAAGCTGGTCTGGAATGTGACCGAGTAGTGTTTCTGGCATTCTGATATCAAATCAAAACACATGAACGACAGAGGAACAGATTCATATGAAATAAAAGAACAACTTTCCATTATTTTCGAGAACTCAAAAAATGGTTTTTGGAACTTAAAATACTCGCTTTATTTTAGCCAATATTTGCAATGCGCTGTAAGCCATATGGAAGTAACGAAAACGGATTATTTGGCACTTCTCATAAGATATTTTCAAAGGGTATTTGTTGACATACGCTCCACCCATTTGCTCCTTTCTGAGCAATCTGACCTTCAAAAATGCCTGCTAGATCACTCCCTGGTTTAATGAATATCGATTACCTGCAACTCAGCACAGATCTCTAAAGTGTACGGCCTTTCTCCCAACATTTTTTCAACCCGAAACCGGAGCTACCAGGACCTAAGCCTGTCTCCGAGTCATCACGACCTTCCCCACAACGCGACCACCCATGTCCAAGCAAGAATTACAGCAAAGAAAGAACACAATGGCTAATCCCCTGCCGAAGGCTCTTGATGGCTCCTTTGACGGCCTTCGAAGATTAACCCTTCAGGAAGGGCCCTCCAGGTGTCAGTAACCACTCGAGACCCTGGGCAAACAGGCCGGGCGCGGTGACAGTGGGCAAACAGCCCGGCGACTGGCGGACGCCGAGCCGATTGGCCGTCTGATGCCGGACGGGCCGACGCCTACACCGCGTCATTGCCGCGGCATCGGCGCTGTGACGCCGCCCGGTGCGTGACGCCGACACCACCGTCACGGCGGCCACGTCACCCGGCCTGTGACGGGAACGGCCGAAATTCGGCTGTCGCAGGGACGGCACCGGCACCAGAGTCGGAGGCACGGCACCGCCCCCGCGGAGGCGTCGTCAGGGAGCCTGACACCAGGCGGCGGTCGCCGCGGCCGGCGCAGCTGTCGGCGTCGGCGGCGGACGGCACGCGCGGCGGCCGCCGTCGCCGGCGGGCCGGGCGGCGGCAGCGGCGGCGGCGGCGGCGGCGGCGGGCGCGCCTTTGCCGGCGGCCGACAATAGCGCGACAATGGCGGCGGCCGAGCCGCAGAATGCCGGGCCGCGGCGGGGGCCGCGCGCCACCCGTGTCGGCGCGTCCGTCATTGTGCGCCGGCCGGCCGGGCCGTGTTGACAGCCGCTAATGTGGCCCGGTGGGCGGACACGGCGGCGCACTTTGAGCCGGCGCCCCGGTCACGTGACTGGAGAGAATCGGCCCACAAAAAGCCGACCGCGCCGCCGAGAGAGTGTTGACAAAAAATTAGAAAAAGTCGCGGACCACCGGCGCGCCGCGGCCGCGGCCGCGCGGCCGGCCGGCGCTGGCCATTGTGGCGCGGCGCTGACCATTGTGGCGCCGCCCAGACTCACGCAGCCTCGCGTGGTGACGTCACGGGACGGCGTGTGAGTCGGCGCGGGCGGTTGCGACGCTGCCGGGACTGACGCGGAGTCACGCCGCGACGTCATGCATGGTGACGCAGTGGTGGCCTGCGTAGTGGAGTGCCAGATGTCGGACACTGCACCGGCAGTACAGTACCATGTGTCATCTGTGTATTATGTTGCAGTCGGTGCTGCGTCGAACACCCCTCCTGGGTAGATGCTTCCTGACTGTTGTTTGGGTCTGTTTTGTGTGGTTAAAATGCACGATGTCCTGCATTTTCTATTCATCATACATGTAATACCTACCTACTACGCACGCCAACTGGATCCAATTTGCTTCCCCTGCGGTGAAATGTGAACAAAATGAGGAATCCGGGGGATGAGAAGGTAAAAGAGTACGTCTGATTATATAGCACATTATTATATGCTGCAATGTTGTCAGTTACGTTATAATTATAAAGAAGCATAACCATGGCGAAAAGTTAAAGGTTAAAGCTAGGGATCCGTGAGTTTCATTTGTGAGATGATAATTATCTAGTTTACATGTACACGAGAAGTACATCCCAGTGTGAAAGGGTTTAAGAAACGTGACCAAAATCGTTTCCGCCCAGGGCGGTTACATGGGTAATGCGATCCATAATCCGAGGAGACAGCCCCAGCCAGAATTGATAAGAGCATTAAGTGCACGTATGGCGCTACAGCAACAAATTCTGACGCAAAAGGTCCAATGTCTCTGTTTGCCAGCATGAAAAGGCGTCAGCAGAGGCCATTGATTGGCTGCTATCAGTTTGTGAGGAGAGGAGAGGAGTCAGAGGCGACTGTGGTTCCGACCAAGCCTATGGAGCTTATAGTTTGAAACAGAAATGGTGGCTTGGTGGGAATAGGATCGCTGGATTAAGGATTTTGAAAAGAAAAAGACGCCATATCTCAAACTATGCACTTTGTTCAGAGGTCGACTGAAACCAAACCCTGACTGGATTTGAAAGCTCATCCCCTTGAAAGTGAGGGTCACTGTGAGCCTCTGCTATTTTGCAAGTTGTAGCAAATATAGAGTGACGGCCAAATAGTTTGTAAGTCACATATGTACAACAAGCATTTTACTCTCATAAAATAAAAGTATCGCAATTTGCCTCCACCTTATGCTCTTCCACATGGCCGCTAATGATAGTAATATTAGTATTTTTAGCTTCAAAACTGGCAAAAACAGGTTTTATCCAGCTCTTTTATAGTTAAAGGTAGCTTTTACTATTAACTGTGAAATTAGATAGCTGTAGTACCTTTTCCATTACGAGAAAATACCGCATTTCCTTTACCGGCCAGATTTTTTTCGTTAAGCACCGTCATCCCTTCCTGAATTCGATGTTTTATCGCATGGTCTTTCTTGGGTGAAGGTTCATGCGGTTCTGTCCTTTTCGAATAAAGTGAGAAAACGAAGGCGATTACACAGTGCAGTCGACGCCATCATTCTTCGGATCAGCGGTACAGTCGAAGTTACGGGACCCATGTAAATATCATTTGCATTCCTACGAAATGCAATTGATGGATATTTGAAATATTCATGGCCATATTGTCTAGATCATTGCTTGGCGCAGTTTCTCGGACTTGTGATTAAGATAAGCAAAACTGAAAGCGAATAATGCAAATATGTGATGAACTTTTGTTGTAAGGTCAAAGTACCTGGTTGCAAAACAATTTTGAGAAGCTTTTATGTCCTTACTGGAATGATCATTATTTGTACGGTAAATACTGGCCAGCGACTCCTTGAAATACTCTCACAAAAGATCTAAAATTCAGTCATTTTATTTGGTTTAGAATACTTGTAAGTAGGAGTCCAACTTTTATCTCACTGAACAACTGACGACGGCAGACGGAACGACAGTTAACTGCCAGAATCATACTGGAATTCCAAACTTTCGCATTGCATCCTGAGGTGATTATCAACGTTTTAACGTCATTTTTCACTAATGTCGCAATTTCTAGCTCGCTTGGTATTGGCTTTCCTGTTTACCCCCGTTTAATAGACGTCTGCAATGAATTTTCTGTGCTTCCCCCTCTTTCAACAATGGTCGCACCAGTTGCTGCTCCCACCGTAGAACAGACGCGACAGATTCACCCAGGGGGTTCTTCCAGTCGGAGTGAACTGAGGCTGCTGATGACTCGCCGGCCGCCCCGGAGGCCTGTTACACGCTCCCCGAACAGTGGCGTCTCTGCCGAGCTCTCTGCGTCACGGGGAATGTCCCCGGTTCTCGCCCTATGACGCGCTCTAGTCCCCCAGATGTACATCTGTGCGTGCCTGCAGTTCTTGGTGCTAGCTCTCGAAGGCGTTGCGGTTTCGAAGAGACCTGGCTGCGCGACCTTGTTCAGAATCCGACGGGGAGAATAACCATGCGGTGGATTCCATCCCAGCTTCGTCACACTAGAAGTTTTTTCATAACTTTGATCCGAGGGGTTTGACAGGGTCGTGTTAGGGACCCGAGTCCGAGTTAAGCAGAGCTCGTTCCATAGATTCGTACCCCCACACCGAATCGCGCTATTCCAGATAACGGCTGGTTTAGTGGCGAAAGTTTAACGTGTCGCCACGGGGACACGCCAAGGCTGCGACAAATACGTTTGGTAGTCAGGCGGGCCATACATTGGTCAGTTGCCAGTTGACCCGCGGGCCAAATGTCGGGCGCCGGGGCGATTCAATCCCGTCTGGCCAGCACGGGAAGACCAGCTGCTGTCAACGGAACTACCGCTCGCGGCAGGTTGACTTTCTGTGTAAACTCGTATGCCTTGCCTCTCAGGCGTCTTTTCTGTCAGGCAAGGCCATTCATCTGCTGTGGGGCTATAGAGCAGAGACCCTAGCCGTCAGGTCAGGTCAGGCGCTGGGCTCCACGCCGGCGCAGTGGCAGACAGGTCGGGTCAGGTCAGGTCAGGTGGCGGGCCTCCCCTGCCGGCGCAGTGACAGACGGGTCGGACCAGGTCAGGTCAGGCGGCTGGGCTCCCCGCCGGCGCAGTGACAGACGGGTCGGACCAGGTCAGGTCAGGCGCCGGGCTCCCCGCCGGCGCAGTGACAGACAGGTCGGGTCAGGTCAGGTCAGGCGCCGGGCTCCCCGCCGGCGCAGTGACAGGGCCACTCGGCCGGCGGCCAGCCCTCCCGCTCGATTGATTGGGCCGCGGACCTCCCGGCCGCCCGCTCGCGGCGCGCCCGATCCAATTATGGCGCGATGATGTGTGAGCCATCAGGCGGACTAATGTGAGCCGACAGGCACGACTAACCTGGGCGGGCGGGCCGCCCGGCGGCTGCCGGACCATGTCTGGCTGGGTCACCGGGCCGGCCGGGAACAGACAGGCCGACACGACCGGCCATCGCACGGCGGTCTGAGGCGCAGAGAACGGCCCTCCGAGGCACGCGGCACAATCCACAAGATAGGGGAACGGCCCTCCGAGGCACGCGGCACAATCCACAAGATAGGGGGAACGGTCCTCCCGGACTCGCGGACCGCGCATGGTGACACGGAATCGTCCTCCGGGACACGGAAAATTCCGATACTTCGAAGCAAATCTTGTCTTGGTGCGGCGGTCTGAGGCAAATGAAATAAAAAAAAAAAAACAATGAATATTTTGGGTTCGTTTTTCACAATCGTACACATTGTTTGACACTGCTGGTGAACAGCCACAAAGCGCTTCAAAAAGTGCCATGATCTGATAGAAGATTTGCTTGAATACGTCAACTTAAGGAGTTTTTCGGGATTAAATGCATAGAACAAAAGACCTTCGCCGGTGTTGGCATATGCGTTTACTTAAAGGTAAATAGGACATCTAGGACGTGTTCTTGAGCGCACCAGTCAAGATTTGCAGGGAAGCAGCATTAGATTTGCTCTTGCTAGACTATTCTGAGAAGTTGATTGTTTCATAACATGCAAAAACCGATAGCATTTTCATTGTCTTTGAGACGTGTAGTTTTCTAAAGTAATTGTTATTCCAAGCAATGCAACAAAGATCAACAAAACTAATGTGCATTTTGTTTTCATGTCGTGCATACACATTTTAAATAGTAAACGTGATTGATTATTGGGGCTCAGCGGCGCAACGACTTCGAGATCATTCGGCGCCAGAGGAAACATGTCTGAACTGTTTCGGAAGGCGGTGGACCCCTTTACCTCATTTTTCATTTCGCTCACTGTCTTCAGCTGGCGCGCGCGGTTGCGTACTATGTGGGAGACAAAAAGCATCTGGAGAATTTCTCCCACTTCCTGGCGTAACCATGAAATGCATTGGAATCTGCATCGATAAACTCCGGCTCCCCGCGTGCGTTACCGTCAATCCGTCATCATCGATTCCGGACCGGGGTAGGCATTTTTCCATTTGGCGTGGCCATTCGGCACGGCTCATGTGTCACTCTTGTTTTGAGAGGAGCTCCCCGCGGCGAGCCGCGGCGGTCCGGCTCTCGGAGCGGCCGGCCGACCGCGGACCGGACCGGGCGCGGCACTGAGACCGGATACGGGACAGTGACCGGATACAGGGCAGCAGCCGGATACGGGACGGTGACCGAATGTAGTGCTCTGCCGGAAAACGAGAACCAGACGAAGCACAGGATCCGACAGTTTGCCAGTCCTGTCGTCCAGCTAGTCAAAACGCTAGTTTGCTGGTCAAATCGGGACGCAGGAACGCGTCAGAATTTTCCTGACTGACTGGACGACAGGACTAACAAGCTGCCAGACGGGACGCCGAACGTGGTCTGAACAGTGTCAAACAGGCGCAGAGGACGCATACGGAAGGTGGCCCAATCTGGACAAACGTACATGCAAGGTGCCCGACATAGTTGGTGATCATCTAAACCATGAATCGACCGATTCGGATAATGACGGCTTGAAAAAAGAAGCCTTCTAAGGCGTCATTTCCTAACGAATATAAACTTTTTGTACAGCCCTCCCTCTGCCATCGCGTTCAAAGCAATTTCCTGGTCTTCGAAACAACCCAGAACGGCCCATTGGCAGACAACGGTGATGTCGACAGCTGCTTTTCTTTTTTACATTTTTCTTGGAATGGAAGCCCGTATTTTGTCGCTCCGCTCAGATCTCAGGAATTCCACGCCTCTGTATCAGAGTGAAGTTCAGGAGTGAACACTGAGCTCAAAAGAAACAGATGTTGGTACGTTCAGTAAAACGAGAAACCACTTCATTGCGAACACAGTGAAGATGGCTTTTGCACACTGGCCTAGATGGTGAACGTCGACAGAAACATAAGCAATAAACTACTAAGCCCGACATAAACACAGAAAGTTTTACGGACATGGCTTAGAACTCTGTGTGCTATTTAGTAGGGTTAATTTTCCTATGTTCCCAATAAAATGGTAAGATGTTTGTAGATGTAGCAAGGTGGCCACCTAAGCCCCAGTCATTCAGAGACAATAAACGACAAGAAGCAGATGAATCTTCTAGTCTACCTGATCACTTGCCTCTTGTGTCACTGAGGCCGGACGCCTCTTCACCGGTGAAACAAGACTCACATTCATCTGAAATACAAACATCCGCCCGACACCGCGCCAGGACACACCTCTAGGGGACCACATGAGCAAGTGCCACCCCAACATTGATGTCAACTCCGAAACATTCGGGATCTGTGTCATAAAATTCTGTGGAGACGGTCCTAACCGGAAGTTGACAGAATTCATCAACATCAGAATCCGCACGCCAGGGCTCAGCATACAGACATCTCCCTGGCCCCTGCCGCAACAACAGCACCAAAAGAGTCCATCAGGAAAAAAATAAAAAAAGACTTTCCCACAGCCGGCCGTTGCTTGGACAGGCCCTGCTTTATCTCATCATTCCCCTTACACCTGAAGATGGCCTAGGGCAGAGATATTGCGTCTCTTTGTGCTGTTCGGTGTTCCTACAGCCTGCAAAGCACCGAGATAAATTGTTGCACTTTTCCTTATCGTGTGTCGTCAATGGAGAATACGGGCTTATGTGGTCAAAGCAAAACAAGCATCTAAGTGCAACATGCCCTACATTCAGGAGACCCTCCGCGAATTACATAAAATATTACGCATAGTGTTGAGTCTTTTTATAATAGTCTTGACCTGCCTTACGAAAATCTTGGCTACGCCAGGGTCTTTATAAATGCAACACGAGCCTGCCGAAATCGGTACGATGGCTTAAAGGAAGGTAACTAGTGTTTTCAAATTTATCTAGATGATCATTAAAATATGTAAGGTGTGCAAGACACACCCAAAAAACAGGTTTCCGATTCAGTTACAGAACTGAGCTTTGATTCATACAACTAAACAGGGATGCCACTTCTTAACCCTATTCCCGGAGGGCTAGACGGTATGGTCGATTCCCGGCAGGGGGGGCGGATTCGGCCCCCCCTGAGGTCTCGAGAACTACTTATCCGATTTCATCGCAACAAACGGCAATCGATTTGCCGTGACGTGAACTACATTTTGATAAAAATAAATTTTCAAAATTTTGAAATTTGTGGATACAGGGGGGCAAAAATGTCAAAATGGGGGGTACTTTTTGACTTCTTATAACTCCGTTGTTTATGGACCGATTTCAATGAAACTGGCATCAATCGAGAGATTATGGATAGGGCTTTTACCATGGGTCTGCAAATTTGAAATTTTGAGAAAATTCATGGGCGTTCACAGGGTTTTAAAAATAGGGGGATTAGTTTTCCAATAACGGAATGAACAAAAGAGGCCAAAACACTTTTCTAGCTTCTGCTAGTCATGTTGTGCTAAAGAAGTACAAATCGCATTACAATGTTTGTATAATGTTAGCATAGGCGGTGCCAGGGACATAAAAAAGGGGGAACTGTCATGGTCACACGTTTCTCAGATCAACTTGTGACCTTTGACCTTAAATGACCTCCAGTGACCTTGGGGTCACCTGGAATGATGTCGTGTGCATTCAATATTATCTGTAAACGTTTTTAATCGATTAAATTCACTCTATTCCAAAAAATTCATTTTTTGGCTTTTGCGATATAGGGTACGTGCACTGACATTTTAGGTCATAGCTCCGTGACCTAACCTGATATCAAGCTGAAACTTGGTACACAAGTAGAGGGCACCTTTCTACGTCATATATATTCCGGGTTTGGCATTTGAAAAAACGGCGCCGAAATTATTGCGAAAAAACAAATTTTGACTTTTGACTTTGACCTGACCTTGTAAAGTGACCTCAGATAAACAAAATTACATATGCACATTGCCCAACTATTTAGCTATATATTCATATAAAGATTTAAGTTCTATCTTTAAAACTCTGTTTTTGGCAGACATTTTCCTTTTACCCTCAACATGGCAAAAAATGACCTGAGGTGCCTTCCAAAAACGTTGCCTGGCTCCGCCCCTGAGCAAAATAGAATTTCGAAATTTTGTCACGGCGCGTAGAAGGAATAGCTAGGAAAAGTCACCAAGCTTCGTGAAGCTGCGTCAAAAAGCCTGGAGTTGGCAAGCAAAAAACCCGAGGGGGGGGCGGATTCCGCCCCCCCTGCCGGGAATTGGGTTAAACGAACTGGGGCTGCCCAAGCGTACATTATCTTGAGGACTCCAGCTTACCGTCGGTGCTTATTGCATAGGATCGAATGCTGAATTCACAAATCTTTGCGGTGCTTATTCAGCTTTGGCCGTCGTTAAACGTGCAACCTTGGGAACTAAACATAAGGAAAATGTTTTACACATTAAGCGGCCACTGGTAAAAATATAACAAAGTGAGGAATTGAAAGTCCCTATTGGAAACAAATGACAAATGCGTGTAAACATTGCTTGTTTTGTTTGTTTTGTGCAACGCCTCATCATCTGAGGCATCGGGGAATGTATCGGGACCATGGAAGGAAAACACTGCAAAGCTTGTTTATACGCAAAATGCAGCAAAACATCGGACAACGGCTAAGACTTTATTATGCGCAAGGAAATTTCGTCCATCAACGCGTTTCAGATTGGCGAAATTCCTCCTTACGCAAACATTACAGACATACTACACACACACTACACATATGCAAATGCGTCAACATACTCTTGCAGGTTGTCCACGAGGCAGTAAGACTTCCAGATTTTGTTTCGGTGACTGTTATAGGAAGAGTCATGTTCTAGGATCAGACATGCTGGAAGCATCACAAAAAATAAGCCGAAATATTGGCTGAGCTTCATACTACCTGCGAGAGTGTATCGGAGCGCAATGGCCTGACTGTGAAGAGTTCGGACCATGATCAGACTCTGCGATTTCCCATCATGTCTTTGCGTCTCCGTCCGTCTCCGTCTCCGTCTTGGCTCTGCCTGTCCGAGCTCGAGACTACGTGCTCATTTGTTTTTCTCTTGATCTGCAAGTACTTCTTTCTGTCGTTCTTTGCAAACCACGTCCCGGAGGTGAAGAGAAAAATTAGGGGAAGGAATGACCAACCGGAAAGATTCTTTATGCATATTTATTCCCGTGCTCTCTCAGAAAAATCCAGGGTGCACTACTGGCTGTATGTGCTAATGTCTTTCCCCTTCTATGATTTTTTTGGCATATCTGTCATATTCAGTCGCTTTTATTTCCTTCCTCTCTCACGATTTCCTATTTTCTTGTTTAAAATTCCTTCCTCTTTTTTCTGCCTTCCCCTCTCTATTTTCCATTTTCTCTATCGCCATCTGCCACTAAAGGGCGTACGCACCATGAAGACCTCGACTTTCATTCGGCATTTGCCCTCAGTCAGTCGGGCGTCGAAAAACCCTTTCCATCTGAAGAGGCAGACGTAAAAACATCACGCGAGGTCTGACACTAGCGCAGACACCAGGCTCGGATTAAACCCCTCCGCGGGCCACGGCGGCACGTGCGGCCGAACTTGAACTTGTCCTGCTTCTCCGGTGTCGCTGGCCGGGGGCCGGGGACCTCACAGGACGGCCGCCAGCGGCAGCCTCTCGCTCTCGTCGCCGGCGACAATGACGCGGCGGCGGCGGCGCCGCCCCGCCGACAGCTCGCCTTGATTTCAGGCCTTTCTGCCGGCCGATAAAATTCCGGCGCGTCAGCGTCATAATCGCCACGGGGGGCGCCGGCCGGCGGGCAATTTTCCAGGTAAACGAACACCTCTGTCGGCCGAGAGGGACCACCAGCCGACTTTACATCTCATTCGTGACCGTCCGCCGGAAGATTCGACAGTCAGCGGGTCGTGCGCCGGCGCCCGGGTGGCCGGTCGGGCGTGGGGCGGCCGGGCGGCCGCCGGCCGCCGCCCGATCCCATAATTCACATGCAAATGTCACCGGCCGGGAGCGGGCCGTCGCCCCGCAAGATGGCCGGCCGCGCTGCATCCTCCTCCCGACCTGCCCGCTGGAATTTAAAACATTCCCAATCGCACGAAAATCATTCATACCTTTTATTTTCCTGTCATTTTCCACCGTCATTAGGTCGGCACGAGGCCCCGCCCCGTTCGCGCCCGGCCGGCCAATCAGCGGCCGGCGGCGGCCACCAAAGGGACCGCACAGGACGCGGGCGAGGCGACACGGCGCCGCCGCCAGCCGGCCGGCCGCCGCCCGCTGCAGCCTGTTGCGCGCGCCTGCCGCGGCCGCCGACCCGCCAGACTGGAGCGCACCGCGACAGACGCCATGGCCGTGTCCACGTCGCTGGCCATTTCCAACATGCGGCCCATCTTCTCTGGATACCCGTTCCAAGGTGAGGCCGCCCGGCCCGGCGGCGCGGTCGGCCAGGGCCGGCTGCCGGTGGCAGCTGCCGGCTGCGAGCCCGGCAGCTGCCGGCTGCAGGGGAGGCGACATGGTGGAACCAACTGGCCGGGGACTGCAGCGTGGACGTTGGTGTGGAGGGATTTAATCGTGGCCAAATGTCAAATGGAATGCGCTGCGTTGGCGGCCAAGCACCCAAACTATTGCAGTGCAGTCAGCTCTGCAACAGTCTCCTGCTTGTTGTCTGTTGCAAATTGCGACAGCAGAGGCGGGGATTTTCACGAAATATTCTGGGAGTCCGATAATATTGTCATGCCACGTTCTGTTAGGCTTAAAACCACAAATGTCAATAAAAACTATTGCAATGATATGCGCATCTGCTCTGTAATGAAACCGGACACGTAGCCAGGGAGAGCATGGAGCCATGGTCTCCCCTAGAGCCAAGCTGTCTTCATTATATATTTGGCAATTTCACAGGAATACAGAATAGTGATCATATAAATTCTGCAAAAGCAAACATTGTATGTTTTTTCCTGCGGGTTAAACATGACATTAATTACATGACATTGTTGCCTTTCCCATAGATTTTATCACATGCCAGAGGCATATGACAAAATTTGGCATCTGGCTCCCACCTCAGGAACATCCAGGCGGCGTGCCTAAATGAAACCTGCCAAAGACTTCTGAATGTCAAGTAAACTTGTTCCGAAATTGGGGACAAGCAAGACGTATTTCCGGTTGCTACACTCAGCTTTGTGGTGCTCAGGCACCAACAAACATTTCAAAGCTCCAAACACGTGTAACACAGACAAATGTTTAAAACAAAACCAATGTGGAAACTATGATTTCTTTTGAGGACATCACTGGAACGAACATTAGCGAGGTTTCCACTCACCTTTTAAGGGTAGGTACTTTCAGTTATTTTCGGAGACCAATTGTCTGGGGGAAGGGGCAGAGAATGGAGGAACGCCGGGATGACACTTCTCAAAAAAGACAGAAAATGTATCGACTATTGTTTGCTTTTGCTTCCATGAGGCCAGGGGGCTTCAGTCCCTACAGCTTTTTTGCGATTTAGCATTAACATTAATGGGCGTTGACTGGAAAGAATTGATCCCCCGCAACTCAGGAGGAGTTCCCGTGCCCCTGGTCTCAACGCACACCATCACAATGGTTGACATTAATGTAACGGGTAATATATACCACGTATGACAACACCCATCGCAACCATTGCAACAAAGCCGGACATTCTAACGAGTTTAATATTTCGCCGTTTTTTCTTTAATTCTGCCTTTTTTGTTTGGGATGGATCATATGACAATACCAATCTATGTGGTTATCAGCCTTTCGTTCCATGCATCGTTCTTCGTCACGCACGATTCCTGACCACCAATTATGCCTTCGTAAAACCCGGCCGATATAACACGCCCCCGTGTAATTCTGTGACGTGGCACTTATCCACAGGTCGCTGTCGTAAGAACATCAGACGAACTGTTATTTCATATACGGAATGGAGAAAGCGGTTTGTGCTTCGCGGGAAGCATTCTGTCTGTCGTCGAAAATTCCCGTAATTAGATGGAAGGCACAGGAATCACCGCCCGACGTTCAGTAGTCAGCCGTGACGTAAGAGGTACTCTAGGACCCAGGAGGCGATTCCCCGTGTCCTGCTGGCGAGGACTAGGCGTCCATAGCTCACGAAGCGTGCAGTAGCGGAAGCGTTCTATCTGTCGTCGAAGACATCCGTAATTACACGAAGGTTACGGGAATCACCGCCCGGCCTACAGTAACGACCCGTGACGTCAGAGGTCCTCTTGGACCCAGGAGACGGTCCCGGCGAGGACTGGGCGTCCATAGTTCACCGGCCTCTGATCCAGGGAGTTTGGTCAGCACGTGACCGCCTCCGGCAGCGGTCGGGAAGGGAACGGCGCCCCCGGCAGCCGCCAGCGCCAGTCGAACGCTGACGAAAGTCGACTGTTGTCTGCCAACGACGGTCCAGATATCTGCAGGAGGGAGTGATGTCGCAGCGGGCGGTGCCAGCGGAGAGGGTCGGGGAAGACCTTTCGACTTTAGCGAAATTCGGCTCTACATGTATTCCCATGGACGTTGCTTGGGAAGAAATGGCACAAAACCTCCGTATTCTAAGTTCTTACCGCGGTGACACCTAAAGCAGCTGCTAGAGAGATGCCCGGGAGGGGGCGGCATCCCGCGAGTGGCATACCAGCTTAAGCCACTGCCGGGAGCGGCATCCCCGGCAGCGACGTCCCCAGGGAGCGGTGACCCTGGGGAGCAGCGGCGCTTGCGAGCGGCATCCCTCGGAGCTGCCGCCGACAGGAGAGCAGAGGTCGGCAGGAACCGGTCTTCCCAGGGAGCGGCATCCCCGGGGGAGCGGCATCCCCGGGGGGGGGGCGCACCCCTCGTCGGCAGCGTCCTCGGCTGCTGCCGCCGGCGGTCGGCCGAGGGCCAGGCAGCCCGGACTGACCGAGCAGTCGGACAGGACGTCCGGAACTCGAGCCGCTCATGCTGAACGCCAGAGGTCGTCATTGGGTCGTTTCGCTTCGTGGCCACTCTGTGGCGGCTTGCCATCCATAGAATGGCCAATTTTCGCTCTAATGTCTGCTCGTTTAGAGATGATTTTATACGTGTTAATGGACTGAACATGACAGAAGTTAACGGCACACATTGCACAGGGTTGCGCAAAAGTGAGCTTGTTGTGTATTGCGCTTTTTATTATGAACGATCATCCCGTTTCATCAGTACAAAATACATGTATTTTGATAGATTAATCTAACTACTTTTTTGCAGAAAATTATAGCCAAATCTCTGTTTCACAACGGGACCTCATCGAATTTCACTTTTGCACGCTAGCTTCGAGGCATTGATTCATACTTTCGAACCTATGTTTCGCATTGTAACGAACCGAATTCTAAGTGAATTCTCATGAACTAATAGTTTTATACCGCATCATGCGATGAGGCCATTCGGCCAGTAAAGTGAAATCTCGAACTTCTTCAACGGCCCAATAGTGAACCATGCGTTCCGCAGTCATGACAAGCATTACGAACGTGCCAGTACAGCCCTGAAGACAAATCAAGGATGGACCACACGTAATAGTTTAGGTAATTACCAATCTGGCTACCTGATCATTAGGAGAGAGTGGACAAGGCTCCCATGCATGGTGTAACATCGGCCCACAACGGTATTACGCGGTCGTTTACTGCCGTTGTACACCACAGAGAACTGCAAGGAGGCATGGAGAGACAAGGAAATGAACAAATCAAAATGAAACATAGACATCCTGAATACCTCGGCACATATGGAACAATTTTGTTTCCAAGAATCTTATTTTATTACAGACCTTAAATTACATGTTTTAAAAATACATTCCTACATTAGAAGCTGTCGCGAAGTCTGTAGTACTACAAACGAAGATTATTTTAAGGCGCCGTGTCACTTCCCTTTTTGCCACGTTGGCCAGAGGGCTCTGACATTAGCAGTATCGCTGTCCTATTCAATGTGAAGCATTGGGTAGCCATGACAGCGCTACCCATTGCTCGCAAGACTGGTTATTTTTGTCCAATATTCCATGTCAGACGACACTGAGCTTGCCTTTATTCTTCTTTTTCCTCTCACTTTCTCCTTTTTTCTATTCGCTCTTTCATCCGTTCTCTTTCCTTATAATATATGATATATATATATATATATATATATATATATATATATATATATATATATAATAAATAATATAATATAATGTAATGTAAATGATACAATATAATATAAAAAATGACATAAATAAAGGAACGAGATGATACAAATAATGTAGTCGTAAAACAGTAAGCTCTGAGACTAGTTCTTTAAGAACTTTGAGTTCCAAAACCATTTACTTCCGGATTCCACTGTTTTCTTTTCGAGTGTCGGATTCAGTACCCTAACTGCGATGACTGCAATATGGATATGATGAATAAGCGATACAATACGAACATACAAGCAAACGTTTACAACATCGCAATACGAGATGGAAACTGGATGACTTGGCCGATCTCGGATAGCCATTTAATCTCCCATGTTCGGGCTATTATCGAATTCATTGCATTCTTTCTTTCATTCTTTTAAAATACGCTTTGCGTTGAAATGGTGCACTGGCGTTGTTTTCTATTACATCTTAGGTGTATTATGCTTCATTAGCAGGGACCTTTACGGGGGGGGGGGGCAGGAGGGGCAGCTGCCCCTCAGCTCTGGGAAACATCTAACATTAACCCTATGGCGCTGCATGGAAAGAAACGAGGTAAAAATCACGTTTGCCTCCTCACCCCATCTCCACAGAGATTCCACCGCTCCTGTTCATGAGTGCCTTTTTATGGGAGCTGCGCATGAAACGATGTGCTGAAAATTTTATTGATCGTAATGATTCTTGTGATGGTTTTTCATGCTTAAATTTTAGAAAAACTAATTAGTTACCAATCTACACAATTGGCGGAGCTTTATTCGCGAGAACCTGTTTATTTCCAAAATATGCTATTTTTTCGAACTTTTTGAGGTTCCTGTTATTACTTACGTCTGTACAAGCTAATTCTGCCATTTTCTACCCATTCTGAGTAATTCATGGTCAATTTTGACGGTGGTACATTTTGGCTCACTACAGTTATTCGTGACCTGACCTCAGGTCAATGGCTGGAAGTCATTGATACTTTGCCCAATGACGTCAACTAGATGTCTGCTTCACTCTACACTAAAAATGTTATAAAATGTTCCGCCAATTTCCGAAAAAAACGACGATATGTCTTAAAAATGGGCTTGACCTTAGGTCAATGACCTGGAAAATCCCGAAAAATCTGAGATAGAGGATTTGTTGCATCTATCACGATTACTAATTCCTGAAAGTATTATTGAGATATCTCGTTTTGTGAAAAAGTTACAGGGCGCTAAACGTTTTTGGACATAAGTCTGTTTGACCTGACCTAGGTCAGGCACCTGACCTGACCTGAGGTCAAAATTTTGACACGAGATGTAAAATTCATGAAGCAAAAGGTACACGACGTTTCGTGACTCTGTGTTTGTTGGTTCTCTCGCAATCCCAGAAAAACCTCAGGGGGGCCAGTTAACTGCCCCCCCCTCAGTCGGAGACGGGTTAAGTGGTACTTTCAGATCGTAGTAAGGTCCTACATAGCAGTATTACCTAATTTCACTCTTCTGAACTGAATGGTAGGAGCGCCATTTTTGTGTGAAAATAGGAACTGCTCCGACCACTACAATGCTTTATGGCTCAAAGTTTTTTTAGTCCGTTCACTACTTACCTCAAAGGATTTCGTGTTAAATTCACTGGTTTGGGGTGTTCAGTCAATATGAGGATATGGCAACAGACTCAAAAATAGTAAGGTAACCTTCTCGCTGATTTTTATCCTATTTCTTTCTCCATTTTGGGACCCTAGAAATTCCGTGCCGTAATATATCTCAATTGGCAGAAGTATTAATTGTAAATAAATTGTAGAAACACTGCCACGTGGTTGTTCCTTCATCTTTGGAAACAGATATAACCACGGTGAAGTAAATTCGCTTCTCCACCAGTGTCACCAAAAAGATGCCTTTTTGCTATGACTTCCTGACGCACATTGATGTGATGTTTTATGTACGTTAGTCCAGATAACGTGTAAGATTCACCAATTTATCAATAAAACCCCAAAACAAGGGCAAATCACTGCGCTGGTCTCCACAGACTGGAACAGGGACGGCCGTCGTCGAATTTTTCTGGGCGGTGAGCGTTCCTCTCGCCGCAGCAATCGCCTGTCCCGCGGCGTCCGGCCGTCTGACGGCGACATCAGCTGACTGCCGCGTTCCCCTCGGCAGGCCAGGGCCGGGTCAACCAGCTGGGCGGCGTGTTCATCAACGGCCGACCGCTGCCGAACCACATCCGGCTGAAGATCGTGGAGATGGCGTCGGCCGGCGTGCGGCCGTGCATGATTTCGCGGCAGCTGCGCGTGTCGCACGGCTGCGTCTCCAAGATCCTGAACCGGTACCAGGAGACGGGCAGCATCCGGCCGGGCGTCATCGGCGGCTCCAAGCCGCGCGTCGCCACGCCCGAGATCGAGTCCAAGATCGAGGAGTACAAGAAGGAGAACCCGGGCGTGTTTAGCTGGGAGATCAGGGACCGGCTGATCAAGGTGAGGCCGCCGGGCCGCGGCGGCCGGTCTCTGCGCCGAGGCAGGCAGCGGTCCAGAACAAACTACAGCCACCGAACGGAACGCAAACACTGAGGTTCGCACACTCAGAGTTGTACGGCAGCTTGTTTCGGTTCGTTCTGTGTTTGGTTTAGATACATCCTTGACGCAAACGAAAAGTTTTTCCACCACGCGGTCCATAAATCAGCTCCAGGCTATTTTGAAACGGAAACGGCGAATGTCCTGTGGGATCCAGACGTCACTGATTAGACTCTACAGATCATGTCACGACCTTCGAGCATGGGTCACATCGGTTCACCTGGTGAACGCTGTTGATGCATTTACTGTGCATTTGATGTTTATCAGCCGGGAGCTCATCAAACACCCATTCACCCACCACATGGATACGGCAAAGCTGGTCTGACAATATTCAGAGTCCCGTTGGCTGTAGCTGTTGGTTCATATGCTTACAGACTTAACGTACTTGTCAAATCCCATGGAATTACAGCACATGAATTACAGATCGATTTGCGCGAAGTAAAATAGTTTTCCGCCTTCCATGTGATGTAAAATTTGTTACTTCAAGAGCATTTGCACCACGTGATGTGGCTTGGCTTCGAGGGGCACGCATGATGTTGGCCGATGTCGTTTCAGGAGGGTCTTTGTGACGAAGAGACGGCGCTGTTTCAGGAGGGCCTCTGCGACCGTAACTCGGCCCCCTCAGTCAGCTCCATCTCGCGCATCCTGCGCGGCGGCTCGGCCGGAGACGAGCTCAGGAAGGATCACAGCATCGACGGCATCCTGGGCGAGTCGGCAGGTACGTCGGCGTCTGGGTGCGTCGCGGGATCGGTGCCGACCCTCTGACAGAATGCAACACCTGCCAGGCAGAGTAAAGTGCCTCTAGCATCCTGCGACAATCGTCGGCTGCTGCTATTATTCAGCTGTGTTGAGGGCATTGATGTGACAGTTTTCCATCCGAGTATGGTCGAACAGGATATTAGGTTTTTATGTTCAGTTTTTTAAAGCTGGTTTTAGCCTTTTAACTTAAGGCTTTTAAGTTCAGATTTAAGGTTTCTTATCGCTTTACCTTTAACTTCGCTTTTGAATAAAGGAGACAGACAGAATATTTATTTCTTCTACGAAAAAGCATCCTGTGATATATCTATCAGCCAACAAACTTGCAATCCCAGGTGCATGGCGAATGCTGTTATCTCGTATTAGAAATGCTGTAGTTTTCACCATGACATGTTTGGCCTCTCTAGCGGATGACGTCAGATGCAGGAGACGCATTTGTTGGTGTTCTCAAACCGACGCATGCGAGAAATGTGCAGTCACTACATTACGAGAGGATAGAGAATGATGTTGACAACATGATTACATGACATCAGCGTGCATGGGTGGGAATGAAAATATTCCAGATAAAAGGGACGTACCTAGACGGATTTACAACAATGCCTATCTTAATGGCTCCTTACACTGGGATAAAAAGCTGTACATGGGACTGAAACAGATGCTTAGCTGATATTAAGGAAAAACTTTCGTGAACAACTTATTTTATAAAATCGCTTCGAAATCAGGCAAATGGATTAGGACAGTACATTGCAGGTCGTCGTCTGCACCGATTGATTCTTCTGCCTGCCTACGTTTTCTGCACGCCAGTCGCGTCGGAAGGTAGCTGCGTTCGATGAGGCGCCCGGCCTGTTCTGCACCAAACGATCCGCGGCAGCTCCGAGCATGTTTCACGGCTAACAAGACAAGCATCGGAGGCCATAAACAATGTCAGCCTTCACAGTCGGCCGGGCTGCACCGCCCAGCCTCCGCCGCGGCCGCCGCGTGTCTGTAACCCGTGTCAGACGGGCCGCGTTCCTGTAACCCGTGTCAGACGGGCCGCGTGCCTGTAACCCGTGTCAGACGGGCCGCGTGCCTGTAACCCGTGTCAGACGGGCCGCGTGCCTGTAACCCGTGTCAGACGGGCCGCGTGCCTGTAACCCGTGTCAGATGGGCCGCGTGACAATAACCTGTGTCAGACGGGCCGCGTGCCTGTAACCCGTGTCAGACGGGCCGCATGCCTGTAACCCGTGTCAGACGGGCCGCGTGTCTGTGATCCCTGTCAGACGGGGCCAGGAGCCGGGCACGGCCGGACAGCGGATGAGCGCGGGCGTCTTCTGAACGAGTCATCGCCACTGACTTACATGTACAAATGTCTTTCAGGTTGGTAGGGGTGGAGCCATTCTAGATCATTTCCTTTCGTTTAAGACTATGGAGTTCACGTTAAAATGATGCGGTTTGCTGGGTGCCGCATTAACTGGATATTGTCCCTGGATACACCTGTAAGTACCAACGCCACCGCACTATCGTGAACGACACCAATATAGTCCAAACCACCACCATCTTCATCACCACGAAATTCTCCACCGTAACTGCCAATAAAACTGCCAGCCTGAACAACATTATTGCAACCACTGCCATATCGCCGACAGCGCAGCAGCAGCCCTCCACCAACATTCCTGGACCCCATTCATGGCTGCTTGTGCCACCACAACCGTCGCCACCACCACCATCACCGCACCGTCGCCACAAACGCCACTAAAAACGTCCAACACTCGCACCGCCGCCTTCGCCGCCGCCGCCGCCGCCGCCGCTGCGACCACCACAATCACCACCATGACCGCCTCCGCTGCCGCCGCCGCCGCCGCCGCCGCCGCCGCTGCCTCCAATCCCTATTCCGGTCATGTTCGCCGGCCGTTTGTAATGAGCGCTCCCTGCTGGTCGGGCAATGCAGCAGTCGGGCCGGCCGCCGCCGCCGCGCGCGCGCGCACACCGGATATTAATTACCAGCTCGCGCCGACGCCGGCTCCAGCGCGCGCCGCCGGCCGGCGCGCGGGCGACAAAAACGGCGCGCCGCGGTCGGCCCGGCCCGCCGAGGTGTAATCTAATTAGGTGCCTGGGTGGCGGCCGACTTCTGAACAGCCGGCCGCTGATTTTTCACATTCCCGGCAGCCGCCCGCCGGGAATTCCGCCGATAAGAAGCGCCAGTGAAAGTATGCGGCGCCCCGCGCGAGAAATACCGTGCGCTGCTCGTCACGTTCGGGAAGAGGTGCTCGCGCTAGGCGTTGCCGTTCAAGCGCTCGTCGAAACAGGCTTCGTCAAAGCAATTTCACCGACGTGGCTGTATATCGGACTGTCGAAAATGGCCCGTCTCGTTAGCAGCATCATATTTTTTCCAAGCGAGAAACGGCCGCAACCACGAACGGCCACTGTTGACATGATCGGCACTCTCGTTTTCATTACGTAAAGGAAAGAAGTTTTATTGGATAGTGTCGCAATCATTCTGGTCATGACGCCACATAATAAGATGCTAAAGCACTGCACATTTACCTGGTTGCTACCTGCCAGACGGCAACCAGGTAAATGTGTAGGATCCTTGTACTGCATGCCGGGCCGGTGTAAGACCGCACCTATTGGACGTACTGACCGTACGTGTTGGTCTGAAACAAATCCGGCACTGCCTGCCAGACTGCACGTATTGGTCTGAAACAGATCCTGCACTGCCTGACGGGCCGCACGTACTGGTCTGAAACAAATCCCGCACTGCCTGCCGGACCGCACGTATTGGTCTGGGACAGTCCTCCACTGCCTGCCGGGCCGCACGTATTGGTCTGAAACAAATCCCGCACTGCCTGCCGGACCGCACGTATTGGTCTGGGACAGTCCTCCACTGCCTGCCGGGCCGCACGTATTGGTCTCTGTACAGCCTGTCGGGTCGGTCTGGGCGGGCCGTGTGCTACCTGTTGAGTCGGTCTCTGTAGGCCCTTGTACTGCATGCCGGGCCGGTGTGGGGCGGTCCCTGTACTGCATGCCGGGCCGGTGTGGGGCGGTCCCTGTACTGCATGCCGGGCCGGTGTGGGGCGGTCCCTGTACTGCATGCCGGGCCGGTCCCTGTACTGCATGCCGGGCCGGTGTGGGGCGGTCCCTGTACTGCATGCCGGGCCGGTGTGGGGCGGTCCCTGTACTGCATGCCGGGCCGGTGTGGGGCGGTCCCTGTACTGCATGCCGGGCCGGTGTGGGGCGGTCCCTGTACTGCATGCCGGGCCGTGTGGGGCCGGTCCCTGTACTGCATGCCGGGCCGGTGTGGGGCGGTCCCTGTACTGCATGCCGGGCCGGTCCCTGTACTGCATGCCGGGCCGGTGTGGGCCGGTCCTTTGCATGCCGGACCGGTGTGCCGTCGTATGCCGGGCCGGTGTGGGCCGGTCCCTGTACTGCATGCCGGGCCGGTCCCTGTACTGCATGCCGGGCCGGTGTGCGGCCGGTCCCTGTACTGCATGCCGGGCCGGCGCGGGGCGGCGGCGCACGCGCGGCCGGCCGCCGTGCCGCCCACGGCCGCCTCCCGCCGACGGGAGCGGCCATAAATCGCGTGCCTCCAGAGGGGGTCCCCCGGCCGCCTAATGCCGCCATCCGCAGCCAGCGCACGTCGCCGTCATCGGTCAGCGATCGATGACAGCGGCACAATGTTAATTGCGCCGATTTAAAATGTAATTGAGCTTGCAGTGGCCGGTGGGGTTCGGCCGGCGGTGGTGTCGTCGGAGGGCCCATTTGTCCGGGCGGCGGCTCCGGTAGCACAGAGGAGGCCTCTCTCGCCGGCGGCGCACCCTAATTAGCCTGTTTGTTCAGAGGGAATTCATTACGCATGGCTTGCTGGTGAGGCTCGAGCGAGCGTGGCGCCCGGAAAGGACTGATCTTGGCTCAGAATCAAGCTGACTCGGGGACAGGACTGAATCGACCTTAGTTATATTGGTCGATTAAAATTAGATAGGTTGATTAAACAGGTTAGGACAGGGGTGTAGCCAGGATGTAACCTAGGAGGGGGTCAGGACAAACCTGACCCCTCAAAACTTAAACTCCTTGTGTTTCGGTTACTTCATTTTCCAGTTGCGGAAATTTTTATTTATTCTCGCGTTTGGTGGGTGAAGAAACGCCATAATTTCAACCCAAGGGGAGGGAATCATGACATTCTTGCCACCCTTACCCCCTTGGCTACGCCCCTGAGTCATGACCAGGATGAAAACCAGAATAACGGTCCTGACAGGCGGCCGCATTAGACGAAATTTGTTACCGCTGCCGATTTATGCCTCGAGAGACAACAGCGCCAGGTATTCAGAGTGCAACAGTGTCAGGCGCCTGCAGCGATGTTTTTTCCAGGCCGGGTTTCGGGGACTACCGTGACTTGTTGTGCCGCCTCAGGCGACTGCAATGACCGATTCCTTCCTCAGGCGACTGTAGCGTCACGTTTTGCTCCTTCAGGTGATTGAAGCGGCCGGATTCTCTCCCTCAGGTGACTGTCTCAGGCAACTGCAGTGACCAGCCTATGCCCCCAGGCGACTGTAGAGCGTAGTGACCGTTTATAATATAACAGGTCACTACGCTCCGCCAGGCGAGCGTAGTGACCTGTTTATACCCTCAGGCGACTGAGGTGACCCGTTCCTGCTCTCGGGTGACTGCTGTAACCCGCATCTTCTTTTAGGCGACTGCAATAATCCTTATCTGCCCTCAGGCGGCTATAGTGACCCATTTCTGCCCGTTCAGGCGACTGAGGTGACCTGTTTCTGCCTCCAGGCGACTGCAGCGACACGGAAAGTGAGCCGGGCCTGACGCTGAAGCGGAAGCAGCGGCGGTCCCGGACCACCTTCACCGCTGAGCAGGTGGAGACCCTGGAGAAGAGCTTCGAGAAGACCCAGTACCCAGACGTCTACACTCGCGAGGAGCTCGCGCAGAAGACGAAGCTCAGTGAGGCTAGGGTGCAGGTGAGAGCAGACTTCTGTAGTTCGCCGCTAATCTGAGGATGCGGCGCATCCCCGAGACCGTGGAATTCTACCGATTTCTGGCCGGTGAACCCAGAACTGCGACGGGCGGAGGACGCCACAATCTTCCGGAACAACTGCATCGAGGGCGAACGCGGCCGTGAAGTTTTCAATGCACGGCGCAACACCTTGTCAGATCGGACTGATCAAAGCCCGTGCCTGTCACCTCGCAGGATTTATGATTTGTCCGGGGCCTGAAAAAACATGGCCCGTGATGAAGTGCAAGTCCCCGTGCAAACCTGTTCGTCTGAGCCCGCTGACCTGAGTCTTGTCGCAGGTGTGGTTTAGCAACCGCCGGGCGCGCTGGCGGAAGCAAATGGGAAACCAGCAGGCGGGCAGCTTCGGCTCGCTGGCCTTCCCCGTCTCGTACCCCGCCGGCCAGTACGGGGGCCTGGCGGAGTCCGGCATGCAGCATCACGGTCAGTGGCCTCCCAGTCAACCGAGCCTGTGATGGAGACCGATGGTCACTCTGTACAGAGTCAGGAACGCGGCTGCGTGCTTCTAGTCTTCAGCGCCGCTCTCGGTGCTGATGCCACTCCGTTATTAGGAGTGACAAGTTCCGTAGCTATGCTTTACGCATTCAGTCGTTTTAATTAGACCATTTGCCAGGTGTCGCGCCATTCGAGCGGTTCTTCGACGGTTCGGATCAGCCATGGCGATCGCTGTCGGAAGGGCCGCTCTCCGGCGCTGGAGGGGACTTGTACCCGTCCTCGCCATGTCTGCCCTCCGGCGACATGAGCCGTGTCGGCGGCTGGCCGTCCCTCCGTGTCTTCGAGCTGCGCCAGCCGCTGACCCCCCCCCCCCGCCTGCGGCAGACGCCTCCGCCTGGGGCCGGCCGTCGGGCTACAGCCCGGCGCTGCTGCAGCAGCAGTCGTGCGCCGGCTTCCAGACGTTCTCGGACGGCTCGGGCGTGCACAGCCTGCAGACGCAGGCGGCCCTGCAGACGCAGATGGCCAGCCTGCTCGGCTCGGCCGGCGCCGCGTCTGCCGGCTACGCGGGCGGACACCAGGCGAACCAGGTCAGTCGGCGGCCGGGGGCCGTCTGCCGCGGGCGACCCGGCCCGAGGGCCCGGCCCAGGACGCGGTTCAGGACCCGGCTCGCTGTCCTGGGCCCCGACCGAGCGCTCCTCGTGCGCGACCTGACGTGCTGCGCTTGTGGAGGCCGGCGCGGCACCGGTCCGAAGTCGGTAACTGGTCCTCCGGCCGCCCCGAAACCGAGCAAACAGGAGGGTAGTGCAGTGGCGGTGGCGTGAGAGGACGTTCGCGATCTGTCTGGCTCTCAGTGGTGCACACTCATGGAATTATCGGTAGACAGAGAGAACAGATGTGATGACTCAGCAGTCCGCTGCGATGCTGAGATCTACCTTCTGGTTCAGCGAGCCTGACCGAACCTGCTCATAGAGACAGGAACGCTCATTAGGAGCGAAACATTTTATTCAGACAACCCTTTAAACAAAGGGTGGACATGTCGCCACGACCACCGTCCTGTAAAGTCGCCAGCCCCCACTATGTCCGTGGAGTGTGCAGCAGCCGTCTGACGGGACCCCGCTGGTCTGGCCACAGCAGGGCTCTGGCTCGTCCGGCTGGAACTTCCACAGCAAGGAGACGACCACGTCGCAGACGTCGGGCGCCGCCAACACGGCCGCCGCCTGGAACCACTCCTTTCCCGGAGGCGACAACTACAAGTACGCCACGACTACTGCTCGCTCTCACTTCCGGTTACGAATCACGCCATGTTCATTCACATGTTTGCTGGAATTTTGGAGGAAAGTTGCGTGCATGTTCTCCCGTTTATTAATGTAGAAACGTTTTACTTACCGACTGGTTCTCTCAATACGACTGGCAATTTAAAAATGCGCACAAAAAGAAAATGTCTCAAGGAAACCTATCTATATATATATATGCTATCGGCCTTTATAAAAAGACCCAATCCAAAAAACGGTGGCGTCATCCGTGCAACCTGTCTCTCAATTGCCTTCTGGCATTTTCCAGCATGGCCTCCGGCAGTGACTTCCTGGTGCCTTCGCACTACGGCGGCCAGTTCCCGGCCAACGGCTACAACCACCAGCAGCTCAAACAACGGGGTCTCGGCCTCTTCTGATCGACCCCTCCTCCGGAGAAACAGGAGGCGGAACCTCGGGCCGTTCCCAGCCCGGGCGGCACGGTGTGCGGCACGGAACCTCGGGCCTGTGAGAGCCGCCAGCACGGTGGCAGCGGACAGGCGGCGTTTCAACAGAGCGCCAGTCGCGGCGAGGCACCCGAAAACCCTCTGCCAAGGGGTCGCCTGTCAGAAATCTGTGCCAGATGCGATTTCAAGGCGGAAAACTTCTGGATACAGGTCAAGTTTCGTCGCCGAATTTCGTGCCTCTTTCGGGGTGTCCTCGGTTTCATGTCACGACGCCGACGCCTGGTGCTGGAAGTGAGGCTGAAGCCGCCGAACAGCAGAAACTGTCCGGATGTGAGGGGGCATATGTCGCCGAGAGTTCAGTGATGACTGTGCGTCAGCTTGAGAAATCGGGAAATTGAAGTGTTTGCAAAACAGTAACTTTGTAGCCAGGCTCTGCAGTTCACAATAAAACTGGAGCCAATGCATGTGCCAATCCCAAGATCTACGTCAGATTGTCATGTTAATCGAAGCGGAGCACTATCGTTTGCTTCATGGTCATTGTGTGGTATTTATTGTTAGCGATGTGCGCAGCTCCTTCAGTATCAATTCTGTAATTTTCTCTCAAGCAAATGAAGTTTGACTTAAAAAACTGCGGTCCCCTAGCTCGATGACATAGTGTATTTGCCGGTGTAGCACTGCGAACTGAACTGGCCTCAAACCGATGGCAATTTCCTGTCACAGCCTTATTTTGTCGTCCTTAACTGATTCGATTTCGTTATTAGCGCGTTGGTACGAGCACCAGTGGCAGCACAAATATAGCGCTGTAACCTGCAAATGCCGTTATTAGTCTGTCACACAATTTCGTGACTTGCACATATTGTTTTGGAACTAAGCCTTCAGGCACGAGATAACGGTAGTGAAATACGGCTTTACCAAGACACATGTCTTCCAGAGCAAAATAAACTGAAGATCTCGTGACGTTCTTCTGTATGCAACAAACATCGAACGGCGTTTTGCTCGTAACGCTTCATTTAAATACGACCCGGAGATGCTAGGTCACCCGAACTGAGAAACACAATAATCACTGCAATAAAGCCCGAAGTAAATCGGCGTCTGATAGCCGAAAAGTGCTAAGCAAATATTTTCTTTCTCTATAAACGCCACGAATGGGAAATCCAAAATCACATTTTCAGCATGGCGCGATTCCTCCAGCACGCTGCGGTGTTCCCTCGAAACATTTCAGCTCCCTCCCCCCGGGACGGCACGACGCCTCTCAGAACGTTACGCTGCTCCCCCAGGACAGCACACTGACCCCTCAGGATGGCACAGAGCGCCTCACCGCGGTACACCGCGCTTCCAGAGTCGTACACTAACTCAGGACACGTGCCCTGATGTGTCCGGAGCTCTGGCCAGTTCGGCTCCTCCTTCTCCAAGGCATCGGTCGAGCCCAGTCGACGCATGCCGCTGTGGGAAAGCAGGGTTCGATACCAGTCGCTCGCGCGAATTTCGTCCACCACGCGACAGCCGGCGGGAGGCGCTGCCGTGCCTTGGAAGCCGAGGAATCGCCAAAATACCGCGGTTCAATGCGGCTGTTAGCGGGGAGTCACAAAACGACCAGGCCGGCACCGAATGAGAACGGCATGTCAGCGTCCCGGTTCGAGTCGGCGAGCTAGCGTCCAGAGCGAGCGACGTGTCAGTGTCTTGGCGGTCCTGAGGGGAACACAAACGAAATTGTCACGCACCGGAACCTTTGCCTTTCTGGGATGAGCGGTCGGTGGCAGCTGTTTGACGTGCCATCAGCGCTCCAAACTGTGTAACGAAACATTCAGGGCCTTGCGTGGACTAGCGTTGACCAGTTTTGCGAGATTTCACAGAATCCAACCAATGTATTTAGTAACGACCATAATTTTATTCCGAAATCTTCATTTTAGCCTTCCAACATCCAGGACTGCCTTCTGGAAGCTGCGACAGATCCCTCACAATCGTATACTCGATTCCCCTGCCTGATACCTGAGATATGAGAGTGACTCATTAGAGCCGCCACCTCCCTTGTTTCTTGTCGCCGAATCCTGCCGGCGCTGGTATAGCTTCACGTGTGCGTGTCCGTGTGCGGCTCCCAGTCAGCAGGCGACCGACCCTCAGCTCAGTCGGTCGTGGGCGGCGGATTAGTGGGATTGTTGGTCAGGTAAGAGGCGACGGAGGGGACGGCGGGCCGGTGGTGCCGACTGCCTCAGAGGTCTGCTCACAATGCGCCACACCGGCGCGCCAGGGTTCTCCTCATACAGCCCTGCCCAGGTGAGGATTTAACGAAACTGGAACAAATGTGTCATGTTTAGTGTTCACGTAAGCTATGAATAAGCCCCATTGAAAGACGATAAAAAACTACACCATATCTGGTGTAGGATTCAGGGCTTATACCCCAACGTAGCTTCAGGCTCCGAGGAAAGCGCGCAGGAGAAAAATGGATATTGGAATTAAAAACGTGTTTTCAAGTTTAACCCAAATAAATTATGGGTCCGGGCCCCTAAAAAAGTCCAATTGTTGTCTTTCGGTCTGAGACGGCAATGCTGAAAAGATTGAAAAACGAGAGGATTCGCCTCTGTCCTGTCGATGCTGGCATTCGCACCATGGCAGGCTTTGAACTCCGTTTGAACTCCATACCCAGGTGGCGGCACTGCTCTAAATCAAGACAGATGACTTCTGCAGGTGGTGAAGGGGGGGGGGAGGAAAGCCGGTTCCCACCTTGTTACGACCTTGCTGTACAGGGGGGTATTCGCAGATTTTAGGCGGTCATCTGCCGCAGAAAACCATCTGGTTCTGATCTAAGTTTCAACAGAGCTCAGTGTCTTCTGCAGACGTCGATTTCCAGTTGTTGTGTCCTCTTACTGTGATGACTGTAAAATCCGAATTCGGACGATCTGAATATTCGGCTGAATATTCGGATTCGGCGAACATCCGAATCTCGATCTCAAGATTGGAGTATGCAACAAATATTCGGTTGGCCATTTTTGTACCCGAATAATCTCAGAATATTCGGTTGGCCAAATTTACACCCGGCTATTAGCAGAAGATTTGAATGGCAATTGAGCATTCGAATATTGAAAATAAACCTGGCATAAAGCGTGCAAAAAACCGACTGGAGCACTGACTAGCGTTTTGTGGCTTCTGAACATTAGCACAACCGAGAACAATACACGACAGTGGCACCGAGACATGTTCCACTCCTTCTCACTGTGGCGCTGGTCTGCACCCCAAACTTCGTGGGACAATGCGTAGCTCCACGAGTATTCTGATGCTTGTTTCATGTCTGGCCACCACTGGCAAAAACGTCTGGTCGGAATCAGTCGGTAAGTGAAATTAAACTTTGCCGGATTTAAAAGTCTGTTTTCGTCCTATTGTGTTTACTGTTACTGCTGTTGATTCAGACGAGTATAGAGAAATATCTGGCCTCGTAATGCATTGATTGGCGTGTGGGTGCAGCGAGCTTTTGTAACCATGCTGATTCTCACACCAGAAATGTTTTGCGTAGAAACTGTATAACAAGTTTTGCTTTGCGTTTGCTGCTCTGTCATGAAATCAGACCGCGACGTAAACAGAGATTGTTTCATAGTATCTTATCCCTTTATCCGATTACACAGTTCCACGCGAACGGCTTGATTTTCTGGTGAAAGCTACACGTGCTGACATAAACGATACGGTACGCTTCAGTACACATCTTCGAAGGCCAGTAAATAATTTGCAAATAATTTGATAACCTGGCAGCGAGCAATACCGAACACCGAGCGAAATAGATGCAGGGGCGTAGAACAAAGAGGAGAATTCTATTCATTTCAAGACCCTTGTTTTCCCATGTCCGGCTGATCTCATGCGATTGCTTTTTCTCATACTAATCATTCCGGAATCCGAAACATCGCTATCGTGCGGGTTTGATGGACTGTGCTCGGATTACACATCAACTGGACTGGAGATCCGAGTGCCCTCTGCCGTTGACGTCATATCCGTGCCACCTTCCCGACAGCGACCGGCCGCCCCCCGCCCGGTGTTCGGCGCCAGCCAAAACTTTGATGTTCTGTAACTTATTTGAACAGCTGCGGATCGGTCTGATTTTAGCACATGGTTCCGATCGTGCCTTTCGGGATGAAATGACACGAGCTTAATTTCAGAACTTCAAGAGATGCACGCGCACGATCCGAATGTTTCAATATACTCACCTGAAGGTTCGAATCCAAAAATCTGTCCAAACTCATGTTGTGGTATTTTCTTCTGAGATACCGGGTATTTGGAAGGAAAGAACTAGAAGAATCACAGAGACCACGGCGATGAAAAGTAACACTTCGCTACCGACTTGCAGATGAACCACTTGTGACTGCGTCGTTGGTCACGGTAACGTCGAAGAAACGAATGAACGATGGACAACTTGGTCTGTTTATCAAGAAATATGATGGCGAAGCCGAGAAAAGCAAAAGCAAGGGACCAGTAAAACTCTCCATCTCCAGAGACTAGTACATATGACATTTGATGGTTTTTGAAAGTGTCTGCAGTAAGTGCAGCAGTAATGTCTGCAGAAATGGATGGAAATGGACCGATGCGATACGCCGTTCAATTGTGAACGTTCTATGATTTAGTTTGATATAGTTTTGTTTTTTACTCGAGGACATAAGTCGTTATAATACTTCCGAAGGTCTAGAACAAGTCCAGCCGAAAGTAATGAAAAATGGAAAATTGTTCGGGACATCGTGCACAATTCTTCAAAGAAGGCAAGGGGCTGCGGCTGAATATTTCGCACTGGTCATAAAAGATGAGAAAAAGCGAAAGGAAATCATCGTGTCAAACTAAATTTTATCGTCGTATAAAGATACAACCGCACACATTTCTAAGCCTTCCTCGACACGCCGACGAAGCTCCGCACAGCGCCAGCCGCTGACTCGGACCTTTTTCAGGCCGCCTCGAACATTCCACAGACACGACGGTTGCACCTCAAGAATGAGAATGCGGTTTTTATACAAAACGTTTTCAACCATCTGGAGGATCGGATTGCCGCGGTATCTCCGGCATCCGCCACCTCTCCATCAAGTGCCACAATAATGGATACCGTAATCGGACGCTACCATTCAGCGTGGGGGTCCGATTGGCGGCATTGTGGACCGCCTGACGAGAGCGACCCGTCCAATGGCAGACGGCGCACCGACACCGGCCGACTTCATCTGTTACCGGACGATCGCGGCGCGCGATTGCCGCGCCGCGGCGGCCGACGCGGCGCACAGTCGCGCCGCGATCGGCGCGACGCGAGAATGTCTTTTTGAAGAACCCCGTAATGGGCCGAGCGTTATTTACAAGCAGCCGGCAGAGGCCGATTACCCGTCATTTATCTCGCCGAGCAAATTGTGCCGCGCTTCATTTGTCAAAGCGCCGTAAACATCTGGAGATGGCGGAGGATGAGCGGCGCGCCGCGGCCGCGTCACAATCGCCGCGGCGCGCCGGAGCGCCGCCGCCCCATTGAGGCCGCGCGGCGCCGGCGCCACTGATCCGCGCGAGGTCCGGGCCGCGCGTCTGTGCCCAGACGTTACTCCGGACACCGGCCGCCACAGTTGTGGTGTGTCGGCATTCACCTCGATATCAAAGGCGCACAATGGCTCAAACGGGCCGCCGGCGAATGACAAAAATTCGGCCCGAAAGGAGGCGGCCCGCGAGGGGGGAAAGAGTGGAGCGAGCGCATTGTGACGCTACGCTTCCGATACTTTTTCTGATCTGAGACACAAACGGACAGGAGTGACGCGTCGATTGCTCACCGGAGCGCTTTGTAAACAGCAATCAAGGACCCGGCCCGCAGTGCGTTCTGTAAAACCGCGCCAGCTCTCTGTGTCATATCTCCTGAGTGATGTGGTGGAAGGTGTGGGGAAGGCGCCTCAGAAAGGATTTGTGATCTGGCTTAGAGGAAGGATCGGGGATTCCATCGGATGTCGTTCCCAGCTGGCAGAAAATGACGCGAAGCGGTGGTAATCAACAAAGGAGAGCCGTCCCACCTGTTTTTGGCAGCAGTATCAAGCTGAACAATAACTGAGGGGTTCTGTTCTGATGCATACAACCGTGATGTACCATCCTTCATTGTGCGTCCGTTTTCATCTTTTATTTGCAGGCTACACAAGCCCCCGTTTCCTTCTCTCCACAACACAACATTCTTACATTTAAGTGGACCCAAGATATCCCAGTAACGCTTAAGGTAAAGAACGAAAACCACCCAAGAACGTTATGAGCTTTGCATTTGGTCCAAACGGATACTAACACTGAGAATACCTGATCATCTCCCACGTTTCGGCATTTCACTATGATTTTGAGGCCGAACTCTTTGCCTGGCTTCCTTGAATCGTGGAGAGGAAAACAACATCTAATCCTAACGGAACCCCGAACTGTTAACATGTGAGATTTGTCCACGTATCCCGTGCATTTTAGTTATATCTCGCCTACCAGTGTAATGAGGGCATTGTTTTGCTATAGTCATCTTTAAAAGAAGGGAATAAATGAGACCTGTTCAGCACTGGTTCTATTTAAAATAGCATTATGAAATTAAATTAAAACTATACATTTCCAGCATTTTGTAAAAATACAGCTTGACCCGCCTGGCAGTGTGTCTGCAAATAAAAGAAACTGACGATAGCGCAGCATACATGGATTTGCACCAGACAGTTTCACAGCACAGAGTACACGTGAATAATGATAGAAACTACTAACTCTGCATGGCTTTGGTTTGATAGTCACGCCATTACAAAAGCTAGCAAGACGTTTATGTGGCAAAAGACGTAAGACTCAAAGTCATGTTCTCGTAGACAAGTTGTAAAAAAAACATAAAAATAGATTTACGGTATATTGCAAAACCGCTCTTTCAACCACACCTTTATAAGCAGATACGGCAATCTGTCCAATGCATTGCAACACATTTAATGGAATCAAATCTAAATCCGAGGCGAGTCCAAATCAGTCGCAAACTGTCAGTTCCATAAGATGCAATCACGAATTACGCGGTCCGGTAGGATTACGTACATTGGCCCAAAGAACAACTATTGGAACATACAGGCGGGCATTGGCAGGCGATATGCAGCTTTTTGCCAGGTTTGTTGCGCTGTATGCAATGGACACTATTCATGTATGTGTAGTTCTCGGCGTAGTTGCCAATCGGTAAGAACGCTGCTTACAAAGCTTTACGGTTATAGGCAACATTGCAATGATCGATAGTCTTGAGAAAAGTAGGCGATAGCTGCTGTCATATTTGGAAAAACGATAATCACGATTAACTACAACCATGCAGTTTATCTGGAGAGATATTTCTCAGTAACCATAAATTCAGTTGTGAAGTTACTTCGGTAAGTACCGGATCAGGGCGACATTTAACTACCGCTGTGGTCGTGTGGTCTCATGTACCGGGATTTAGCTTTGGCACAGTTGGTACTGGTTACCCAGCAGGGATCAGATTCGACTTCCGAAAGACGCACATTTGTTAGACCCGGAAACAAGGCTCACGCCCTGCACGAAGGATCCGTGTACTAGTCCCGTGCGACATAACGCAGATCACCGGATCACCGGTGATCTGCGTTCACCGGATATTCGACACCGGATATTCGATACCGGCAAATATCTGGATTCACCGGATATTCACCGGATCACCGGATATTCGACAAAACCGGCACGGGCAAACCTTTTAACGGTTTAGTTGTTTTATTTGGACCACCTAAGCCCCAGCTGTTGATAGACGGTAGGCCACTCCTCTCCCGAGCCGGCCATTACGTGGGCCTGCCTTCATCATTTCATCCCTCCCGTAACACCCGAAGATGGCCTAGAACCGAACACCTGTGTCTGTTCCCTTCATGATCATTCCACAACCTGCACTGTCAGCCGTTTCATCTTCTTCTTATCGTCTGTCCTCAATGGATAACTAAAGCTTAGATTCTCGAAACAAAAACAAACACCCATGTATAACATGCCTTTGATCCAGGCTGCCTCCCGTGAATTACATTTCATTCGTCGTCATTTTATTTCATCGTCCTTGGCCTTAAAGAAATCGGCATTGATAAGTCTGGCCTTGCATACAGCATATTTTTCATTTGATTTCACACACAAATTTTGGACAACATAACGCGTCGTTTTTATTTGGTGACCAGATATTGCCAACATCGTGACTATCGTCGACGTTTTTCCGGCGACAGTCGTCGTCGCATTGCCAGGCGATATCAAACCCTACCTGTGTACATGTCTCTTGGGATGTTTCCCTCGGATGTTCGACAGCGGTTTCTGCAATCAGATGCATCATCTAAGCCCCTGAGCCGCGGCGTAGCCCGGGTGGAACACGCACGCCTCTCGTCGTGCGCAGTGCTGGCTGCTTTCCTGCAGCCGGACGTGTGATGGACGCGGGTGCGGCGAACACACTGGGGTGAACTGCTCGGAACGGAAATGACAGTCCAGTTGGCTGCCGGTAATAAAGGTGCCAGACCGTCCGTCATAAAAACGGCAGCTGCTTGTCAACACGTGGTCAGAAACGGACGGAAAGGAAATCCAAGGTCACGACGTTCAGCGATTTTGAGCGCTTACCGTTCACCGCTACATGTAAAGAATCACCGCTCAGTCACTGAGTAAGACGGTAGCTGGGACATTTCTGTCCTGACAAGCTGCATTTAGAAGGGACGCGAAGTGCGTGGATCGAACATGGTCGTCATTGCGCTTACAAGGTTCCTAATTTGATATATGCTTTTATTTATCCCATCAGGTATCTCTTCGGACATTAGGATGATCTGCTTCACTGGTTCCTGACATGGTAATGCTCGGGCACGCGTTTCCTTTTTTATATCACGCTATGCCCAACCTCTGTCCGCTGTTGCTGCCACCCACCGGCCGGCTCCCCTGGTTGCACTCTAATTATGGTTTCTCGGGGAACTTTTTACAGCGTTCAGTTCCAGGAGCCAGAGTGACCGCGACATATGGTCTCTCTGTGCGCTCGCGCCGCGGTGTCTCTAGTTAAAAATCGCCTCATTTGGGTAGCGGCTGGACGGACCACCCGGTCGACACGCGGCGGCGGCGTTGGCGGCGGCCCCGGCGGCAGACGGTAACACCGGTCTTCGCTGTGGGAGCGAGTAGAGACCTCTCGGCGTCCGGAGAACTAAAGCCGGCAATCCGGCCCGCTCGTGCACGCGTCATGCAACAGCAAATCACGCGAACAACGTTTTAAAAATGAGCGCTAGCTTTTTTTTTTACGTTGGGTCTGGATCGACTAATCATTCAGTTCATCTGACTGCTAATTCCGCATCAGTAACAACAGTTATGTCGTGTAATAATGCCTAATCTTGCCATCTGTTCATGTTCATGTTCAGTTTATTTGCGAATCTTTCCACCGCGTGGATTACTGACTGATTCTAGTCAGTACAGTACAGCTCATGCGAAAAAGTCATACAAATAAAACTAGGCAGTCAGACACGTCAAGGTATAGGAGTTAGTTCGTCAAATTTGCGTACAAGTTCTCCACGGGTTCGAGAGGCGGTGATGTCCGGCGGCAGGCGGTTCCAGGACGAGGCCGCGCGATACGACAAAGCCCTGCGGGCCACAGACAGACGGAAAGTCGGCTGCTCCAAGGCGCCGGCCGCCGACGCCCGGGTGACACGCTGGGACACGGTGGGTAACAGCGGTACGAGGAGGGAACGGGGACCGGACCGCCACCGGAGCACGCGAGTCGTTCAGGGCTCGGAAGACACCAATGCCATCGCGCCTCTCAACTAGGTCACGTACGGCGCGCCAGCCTAGCGCCCTCAAGGTCGCCGACACCGAATCCCGCTTACGAGCCCCGGGCGTATCTTATACAAAAAGAGCAGGATGGAGTTGCATTTTTTGGTAACCTTAGATGTGTGCTTCTCCCAGGACAAGGAGTTGTCGATAGTGATCCCCAGCATCGTCACGGACCGAGAAGGGGTTAGTATGTGACCGGCAAAATTAAGATGGAAGGATGTGGTCTTCTTGAGGTTATGGGCCGCGCCGACAAGGAGCAGGGTTGTTTCGGATGGATTCATTCTGTGTTCAGACCTCTCCTGCCCTCGCGTCTCTGTGCAAAGCATTCCAGACAGGTCGGCTCTCAACAGGATGCTCCGCCCTCCCGCACGTTACATCAGTTCCGTCTCCCGGTACTCCGCTCCGGCGCACCTCTGCGACGTCAGAGCTGTGTTGCGGTGCTTTGCTCAGGTGTTCCTCTCTGCGGTGACAGATCTGACTGACCATGCTCTGCTCCGGCGTACTTCTCTGCGTTGTCAGCTCTGTGTGACGGTGCTCTGTTCTGGCGTCGTACCTCTCTGCGGTGTCAGAGCTTTGTGACGGTGCTCTGTTCTGGCGTCGTACCTCTCCGCGGTGTCAGAGCTTTGTGACGGTGCCCTGCTTCGGTGCACCTCTCTTCGGTACCATATCTGTCTGATGGTCTTCTGCTCTGGTGTCCCTCCCTGCGGTGTCACATCCGTGTGACGGTACTCTGTTCTGATGTACCTCTCTGTGGTACCAGATCTGTGTGACGGTCCTCCGCTCTGGCGTATGCCCTCTCTATGGTATAAGATCTGACGGTGCTCCGCTCTGGCGTATGCCCTCCCTGTGGTATCAGATCTGACGGTGCTCCGGTCTGGAGTCTGCCTCTCCGCTGGACCCGGGAGAGGCCTGCAGAGGACTCTGCCGGTGCGGTGGCCGCAGCCTCCCTGCAGCCTCCGTTTTTACAGGCGTGTCGCTGCCCCGCCGCCGGCGGCGACATCAAAGGGAGCCGGGCCGTGGCGGGAGCCGAGCCCCCGGGAACCGCCGGGCACGGCAGCGGCGCGCGGCCGCGCCCGACACAATACGAGCCGCCGGCCGAGGCCCGCCGAGTGCTGTCGCCGACTGGGGAGCGCCGTGGGGCGCAGCGGCGTGGGAAGTTATGGAGTTTCGGAATCACGATAACTTGGTGCAATTAACGGTTTATTTACGCACCCTGTCTTCGGCGAGGGACTTCACTTGCAACTAAACTTTGGGTGGGAATGTTGGCATGCGTGAAAGGAAATACAAAATGCCGTAAAGTGCATTAGTGTCTTCTGCAGGTGCGGCAGCGTACATCTATGCAGGCAGTGATATATGTACACCATGACATGGGCAAGAAAGGGTCAATGCCTAGCCGTCTCTAACGCCGGTAGTGCATTGCCCTACTAACTCTGAGTAGTACCCATGGGAAAGCAAGGGAGATTATGGTTAAGTTGAACACGTGCGGAGACGTAGTCCCTGGCCAAGCGCATTTTGCCGTGGTTTTATGGAAAACACTGCACCAGGCTATCTCCGGCCCGGTCAGACTAATTTTTAAACAAAAATAAAACGGCAAACGAAAGTTCTGGGCGATGCAACCACAGTAGATGTCAACGTTTGTGTCTGGTCAACCATAGTGTCAGATGCCCAGATATGGTATGGTAGCTTTAATGATTTTGCCCACATCTGGTAGTTTTATTTACTTGCAGCCCTACGACAACATATTTCATGTCATTGTATTGTGATATAATTTCGTCTGAGTAGTACACGCACATCGCATATATGCTACATGAAAAAAGGAACGTCGGCCCTGTGATTCAGGATTACATATCAAGTTACGGGAATGCCCACAGCACAAACTTCCAGCATGTCAGCTTTTTGGCTTTTCCAAAGGAGCTGTCATTTTTTAAATACCGGACATTATATGTTATTTCATCTGTGTATTTCTGGGTGGATTTCGGACGCAATAAGACAAAAGACTTGATGAGTGGATATTTAGTTAATTTTAACTTGTAGCGATAGTGGAAAATTAACTGTGTCCCATTTCTTCTTTTTTGTTTCGCTCCGCATGACCTTGGCTTTAACGAAAAGTTTCTAGAGGTGACGTCAGCATGATATCCAATGTGAATTCAGGGAAGTCCCGAAATTTTCTTCCGTCAAAATCTGCAAAATTAATACAAGATAAGTACAGAAAGTATCATACCGATACCTTTCTGGTTTTTGAGATACTGCAAGAAACCCCAGATTGGCGAAACACACCGTATTAGTGCTGGTGGCAGGAATGGGGGAATGGGGGATGGGGAGCTCAAAAGTCCGTGCTTTTTAAAGATACCGACTTGCAATCTGCTCGATATGGCGTGGTTTGTAGTCTTTTCATGAATCTGTTTGGTTCTCTTCGAAATTTTAACAACTTTGAAGAACGAAATATAATACAACTTTTGTGTTAAGATTTTTGGCAAGTCGTAAAACACGTTCTTCAGAAATTCTGAGATACGAGTTTAGTAACGAGTAACACGGGTAAATATCAGTTAGACTGTACAATTACTGTAATTTCGTATTTTCGAAAATGTATTATCTTATATGCTCCGTTTTTGGAGATTATTTAAACAAACCTTGTGATGGGGTCAAGTACTAAATGACGTAGCGTCATTGTGACGTAATTTTTGCATGGTCTGTACGAGCCTGAAGCTTCTGTCAGACACGATACAGAATTGACGGAGGAAAAGTTGCTGAAAGATTCGTATCGATATCTGCGCGCATTTTTTAATTACTGCAAGACTTGGCCAGGAGGGGCAAAAAACAGCCCACCAGGTACAACGCCGGGGTAATCCTCGCGTTGGTGGCCGGCTTAGCCACCTTGGCATTTAAGTAAGAATCCCTAGAATTCCCCTCTAACGTTTGACGTGCTGACTGGAATTACAGGAACTGTCCACACTGAATATTGTGATCTTAATTAACTTTTCTAAACGTCTGAAGACAGTGAATAAAAAAATTGCGTTTTTTGGATAAACTTTTTCACCATTTGGTGCCCGTGTGCGAAATGCAACCAGGCGTCGTCGCCTATCCGCGCTTTCGTGCACCTTAAGCCGAAAATAATGTCATATCAAGGGCATTAACACGGAATTTTTTGTGTCTGCGTTTGAGGGTGGGGCAAGGGAGCACTTCCGGAATTCTTTTGAGATTTTGGTCGCTTTGCTCCACAGTTTCGAACAAAGTGACTGAATAGATGCACTTTTAGCAGCAAGATAAACATACAAGAGCTACAAAGCTAGAGGCAACATAAGATACTTTGTGCCCCACCCGAAGAGTGAAGGGCACTTGCGCTTCCTGTACAATTCCATTCCTCGGTGGCGGCGCCTATTTTTTGCGCCAACACATTTCAATCTCAATCTCTTTGATCTGATTACCATTAAAAGTGCGATGAAGTGATGACTGATCACGCCAAAGATGTTAATGATTAATTTTTTAGTTTACAAACAATGATGGGAAAAATTAGATTTCCCCGGCATTGACCCAATGACCCAAGCCCAACCAACCGACGCTGTTCTCCCGCACCGACGCGATTCCCAGTCCACGCAGCAGAGGATGATCAGCTGATTCACGGCGAACGGCAGCGCATGCGGCGGTCCCGGCGCAGCATTCACGGACCTCTGACGGCGGCACGTACCGGCGCTGCGGGCAGGCGTCGCCGCCGCCAGCAGCTACGCCGTTCCCATGCACCGATTTCAATGGCGCGCGCTTTTTGTGGTCAGAATTAAAACCTTGGCGAGTCAGCAAAAACAAACGCGTTACTAATGGACAATAAATTCAGGCAATATTTGCATTATGGGTCCGAGTGGACCTCCGACTGCGCTCCGCTAATTTATGGGCCCGATTGCAACTGGGAAACAATATCACGGAATCGATAAATAATTGAGTATGGACAGGCGGGCTGGCGGGCGGCCGCTCTGAAGTGAGCGCCGCCCTCCTAACAATGACATAAGAAATCGACTCCCGAAGGCCGTGCAAAGCTACCGCTGCGGAATATTTACCAGCTCAGAACGGCAGCGCGTGATTTCGTGGGAAACCGTGACCGCTGCTTAGTCGATATAATCCTGGGACGCGGCGAAAAATGGACACGTTTAAATACAAGCCGGCGTTGGCGGTACTATATTTCATTTTGGTTACATTACACGCTGCCTGTTGTTTTCGAAAACAAAGGAAGCAGTGTTAGCTATGAAGCCTGGCCAAATAACGTTCAAAATCATTTCCAAAGAGAACCGGAAAATGACTTAATTAGCGACTTTGGAACTTGACAATGGCTGTACAAAATACGCATATTTCTTGCTTAAATTCATTCCTAAAGCATTGCTATCCAGTGATTTAGTATATTTATCATATATTATAAAGTTGTAACAAAATGCAATTTAACATATAAATTACAAATATAGCTTCACACGTGACAACTCGGAAAAATGCGTAACAATAACGCACTGAGCAAAATGTATTTAAAAAGTAATGATCAGAGAGAATGATCAGAATGATCGAGAAGAGTGATCAGAAAGAAAAAAGTCAGGTTGTCGCTGATGCAGCTGCCGGCTGTCGCATATTTGACAGATGCAGGGACCATCCTTGGCAGTGTATAGCTTCAACTGACAGTTAAGCGTAACGACCGATGAGTTGGATTCAGTCCACTCGTTCCGCATTTCATCTGCTGAGTTCTGTTGGGGCCGGATAGCGGAAGCGGGCATTGCGGTGGGAGCTGTCCCCATGTAAGTTAAAAATATCGCGGAACACCTATGATATGGCATGAAATGAGACCACTTTCAAATGTCGTGCATGACATTTTCGGCTGTGGGTGACGGGAATTTAAATGCTATGGAATACTGCGCTCTACTTTGTAAGTAGAGAAGGGGTATGATTTAGGTGGACACTCAAGCATCGTGCCCAAAGACTCGTTTTGACATGCATATCAAGATGTGCCATTGAGCCGGCTTACGACGGTTTCATTGTAACCTTGTAAATCTCTGAGTAATAATGAAATGAGAGAAAGGACCATCGTGTCAGACTAGTAAGCGATTCAAGGTCGACTAGGAGTCCATTTGAGTAGGAATTCAAGACTAGGCATCGATTTGATTCCCATTCACAGCCCAAGAAGGTGATCTTCATTCCAAATCTGATTCCGATTCACAATTAAAAAAAAGAGAATCGATTCGATATTGATTCAAAGGCCATTTCTAACTGCAGTGAATCAATTCGATTCTCGCCATTCGCATTTCAGTTCTATGAGAAAGCAGGAGAACTGTGCTTGTATTTTCTTTCTTTGAATCTGATTGCTGCTTCTTCTTCTATGTACTCTCTTCCATTTATTTCTGGATAAAGAGATATCTATCTGACGTGATTTCCACCCACAAGAATGAAAAACATGCCCAGAATGTGGATTGAGAGGTGGAACCTGGGACAGGTTGCTTGCCATAGAGGTTACCTGCCCCTTTTCTAAAGAATATGGGCAAAAAACTGCAGACGGAAGTTAACATGATGGCAGGCTGTAACCATACGCACTTATGACCCAAGCATGAACCCTATCCCCGGCGGGGGGGGGGGGCTGATTCCGACCCTCCTGTTTAGGTTTTTTGCTTACCAATTCCAGGGTTTTGACGTAGCTCTACGAAACTTGGTCACTTTTCCTAGATATTCTTTCTACGTACTGTAACAAAATTTCGTGATTCTGTTTTGCTTTGGGGAGGGAAAGGCAACGTTTTTGGGAGGTACCTCAGGCCGTTTTTGGCCCTGTTGAAGGTAAGAAAATAGCCGCCAAAAATAACGTTTCTAAGACAGAACTTAACACTTTATATGGACGTATAGGTAAATAGCTGGGCAAGCATGCAGATACAGTTTCGCTTATCTGAGGTCACTTCACAAGGTCAGGTCAAGGTCAGAATCAGAATTTGTTTCATAGTAATAATTTTGCTGCCTTTTTTTCCAAATGCCAAACCCGGAATATATATGACGTAGAAGAGTGCCCTCTACTTTGCACTAATTTTCAGGTTGACATCAGGTAGGGTCACGGAGCTACGACCTAAAATGTCAGTGCGCATACCCTATATCACAACGACCGTAAAACGAAATTTTAGAAAAAGAGTGGATTCAAATGAATAAAAACGTTTTTAAACAAAACAAAATGCACACATCATTTCAGGTGACTCTAAGGTCACTGCAGGTCATTTAAGGTCAAAGGTCGTAAGGCGACTTGAAGAACATGTGACCATATTTCCCCATTTTTCATGTCTCTGGCACCGCCTATGCTAGCATTATACAGACAATGCAATACGATTTGTACTTCTTTGCCATAATAGTGCCATAGACGTACGATTTGTACTTCTACACATAACATGACTAGTAGAAGCTAAAAACCGCTTTTAATTTTTTTGTTAACTGAGCTTTTAATAAAACTGATCCTCGATTTTTGAAACGCTGTGAACTCCTGTGAATTTTCTGAAACTTTTAAACGTATGGACCATAAATTATATTATGTATATATATTATATACATGATATACATTATATAATATACATATATACATATAATATATTATTATATATAATATAATATATATAATGTACATAATATACATACATATACATAAATTATACAATGGGCCAGGTAAAAGTTCCAGTCATAATCTCTCGATTCATGCAAATTTCAATAAAACCGGTCCATAAAGAACAGAGTTAAAACATGTCCAAAAATGATCACCCTTTCGACTTTTTTTCCCCTGTATCCACTCCTTTTAAAATATCGTAAAACTGTAGTTTAAGCCCTGGTAAACTGATTGCCGTCTGTTGCGATGAAATCGGATATGTAGTTCTCGAGATCCCAAGGAGTCGAATCCGTCTCCCCACCGCGGGGAATCGGCCGTATCGTCTAACCCTCCAGGAAAAGGGTTAATTAAAGGTGTAGAATGTGGATATTTGTACCATACCTGCACTTTTAATCCCTATTTTCAATCGCCCGAACCAGTATCTGGGAATCGACTTGGAGCATTAATCCCCAGCAACTTTGGTAATCGACTCTATTCTGATTCCTGGCCCAAAAGGCGTTTCTGATTCACAGTTGTCAAACAGGGTATTGATTCTGATTCCAATTCACGAAATAATCAGAGAACCAGAATCCATTCTGATTCGATGTTGAATCGCTCACAAGTTTGCATCATGGGCGTGCGGCATGTCTGGAAGCCTAGACATGTCTATGTCTATAGAAGTCCTTTTTGAAGAGGAGCAGAATCCTACGCACAAAAATGAGCCTATAAACATATCATTTACCTACTCGTTAGATGTATCTTCGTGCATACCTAAGGATAAAAATGCCCACAATGAACTCTGTATTGCGTTGAAAAGTGCTGAATGTCGTATGCTTCCCCTTGACGTGTTTTGCACGTCGTAGTGGGCAAAACGCCTTTCATATCAGCTTATACTTCTGTGTCAGTTATACGCATAAGAAAGCGTCCTCCGCAGAAGCGATTATCTAAGATGATTGTTCACAGAGGAGTTTTACGAGATGGTAAAAAAGGACCGAACAAAATAAGCAACAAGGAGGAAAATATTGCAATTCAAGTGAAATTAAAGTATTTTTACGCAGTTCTATATAAGCCCGGCCATGTATTAGAGGTTCGTGCCGTATATACCCCATCCTGTCAAATTCTGGATCCGTGATGTATGCAGCTGCATGTATGACGAAACCACGTGAAACTGCAAAGTACGGGTCTCGGTACGTACGCGTATTAAGCACGAGTCATGCGTGCTCCATCTGCGGGCCCCACGACCTTATAGCTAGCTAACCGCGTTGCATGCCTCCAAGCACGCTTGCAGGAAGGTGCTCCGTCTCCGCGAGACAGCATGCCCCCTGCTAGCTGTCATAACCAACCGCGTTCCCTTTCGAACCACGCTTGGCTACAATAAGCAACGTGGCGAAAGATAGCCATTTGCTAGTTCTAAGAGCCTAGATAAAGCTTAGCTAAAATAACTATTTTCTTCCATGTACTGATGCGGCGAAACGGCAGTTGAAGCTGATGACTCAAATGAGGTAAGCGACACATATGTGGGTAACCGGTAATGTTGCCGCCTAGTGGCTAAGGTGTTTGCTGCTTTCACACTTCAAAATGACACGTGCCCGTCCGTAGAGAGGTTCGGACTGCAGGATGAGGGTCGATGGACAGACGACTGCAATGCCAAGGCTGTATGTGATCCTGGCGGTGCCCTGGTGGTGTCCGTGCAGTGCGCAGTAGATCTGACCGCTACCTGAACCTTATTGCGCGGGATCTGTTGGCGGGTAGTGAAGAAGCGGCGCCTCTCGTCGCCGTCCGAGAGAGGTCTCTGTTCACGAAATTAGCCTTCACAGACGGCAGCACCTTCCAGCAGCGCCCCGAATCTCACTTTTCCTTGACGAGTGTGGAAGAGAAAGAGAGACGGAGAAGGGACATACAGACAGATAGACGGAGAGAGGTGCCAGTATCTGTCTAAGTCCTTGTATCTGCGCCCGTCCGTTGCTCGTTGTCGCCGGCGCACCAGATGACCACCGTCTGGAGTGTCCTGGTATCCGAGCGCATTCCATACTATAGTTGGCTTGGGTGTAGCCAACTTCGCGCCCCCACTATAAATGAGTCGCGACCTGTTAATAAAAGCAGTCTCTCTGCAGGCCGCGTTCCAACAGCGTTGTATCGACCGCTCGTTGTGAGGATTTTGTTCTCCACACATAACTGGTAACCACAAGTTGAAAATTGGAAACAGCATCATCAAATTTCCCCGTCAGCAATGGCGGTTACCGTCTTCATACGTCCTCTAGTCCATTTCCGGACCAAGGTTCGTAGGACTAAAGTTCGTAGGGTAGTTATTCGTCTAGGAAAAAATGTCGTCTAGCAAAATTCCCTCTCGGACGAAAGTTCGTCTACGACAAATATTCGCTCAGGAAAAAGGCCTGTCCAGGACAAAGGATTCTCGCACAAAAATCCGTAAGGGTCATATGTGCTTAGATTGGCAACTGTGAGACGACGGCTAGTGAGATCATGCCAGTGACTGAGGCTGCTTTAATTCTTCAAGAATGCATCCAGCCCTACTGATCCCACTCCATATCCCATATTCCATATGATCTTTATTCCCGTATAGCATCCCATTTTAATCGCTATGCATTGTAGCGACCAGCCCGCGTTACTGGCAAGGCTACCACGTGCGACCGTGGTGGTGGTAGTGATAGTGATGGTGGTGGTAGGAAGAGGGGAGCGGTTTCCGGGCCCTGGACCACTGCTTTAGTAAACAAAACTTTTTTATTCTTGGTAATTCTTCGTATATCTACTTCTTCGCTTGTAAATTTCGCCCAGTTTTTCCTCCAGCCCGCTCATGCGGTTTCTGGCAGTGCTAGCGGCTGGTTTTCTCTTGATCCCTAAAGACTCGAGAAGTTCCCATTTACCATAGTGAGGGTGACAAGGCAAAAGAATGATGTCCACGGACCTGCAACCGACTAGATGCTGGATGTGGGCTTGGACGGCGAATCGGCTTCAGCGAATTTCCGCTGCCTTCTAACACGCGCAGTGGAGGTCGCCCGACAACTGCGCGCAGTGGAGGGGTTCAAATTCTTCGCTAACTACGATCTCGGGAACGGGAAAGGATAGGGACATACAATTTGTAGGACAGGCAGCCAAAACTAGCCTGGGTAAGTATTTTTGGGCTACATCGGGTCAGACACGCCGGAATTCGCCAGCTTTTATTTTCTTTTTGTTTGGCAGCTGTTTCAAACTCAGACCCCCACTGTGTCATACACGATACGCAATAGGAACACGAAACTTCCAGGGGAGAATGAGAAAACATGGTTTTGTTTTGTCGTGCAAATTCCATAGTCATGGGTAGCATTTTCCCGGTCATATTAGGCTTCAAGAGGCAGCTTTGGCCGTTTTTTTCATGCTACAGCATCACGATCTTGGAAACGGTAGGGATAATGACACATTTTCAGGGCGACAGTCCATGCAAGATCTCCACTAAGCGACCAACAACGTCACGGGCTGGGTCATTCGAGGTAAGCCGAGACAAGGCTGTCTACGCCAGCATTTCTGGTTTGCTTTTGTTCGTGTTGCTTTGACCAGGCTTGGCCTAACTTGACCTGGCTTGACCTGGGTCACCTAAGCAAAGACAATCCACAGAGTCTGAGCTGCATACGGTCAAAAACACGGCAGTACCTGGCTCTGATATATGACTTGACCTGCTTTTGTCCAGGATAATCCTTATCACGTGATATAGTTCTTACCTTGGTTAGGGTCATGCACAGTGACTTTTAACCTCATGTGGCCCAAAACGCGGCGACGGCACCGCAAGATGTGTTCTGGTGGTCAGCTTATACGTCCCATATTTTCACTGATTTCTATTTTTTTACGATTGAGTTGGTATTCATCTAGAGATATGCTGGAAAGCATCCACTTTTTCTTTCGGAAACCATCCCATTCGGGAACTATCTCCAAAAAACGAGGGTAGGGGCGGGAGGCGGGGAATTTCGCCTCCTTCACTGCGCGTGTTAAAAGATTTTTCGTGTTCCGTAACGCAGGCTCCCGACGGACGAACATTTCCTAATACAAATATCACCATAATCGCAGGCCAGGCCACAAAAGTACACGTCGTCATCAGTGAACTTCATGAAAGTTCACTGATGTGGACTTTTGTCTAGGGTAGAGGGCGTGCCTGAGTGCCCTCTTATGTATCTTATGATGCATGAATTTGTTATAAGCGCATGACTGGTTGGCTGCACTGGACCGTCTGGAGCACCCAGGGAATTACTTGAGTTATTGCACAGCACGCGAATGAAGAGGGGAATGTTTTCTACAATTGCGTTCACTCCTTGTTTTACATGTTTGACACTGGGTCTAAAAGCCACCAGTTGTGTGGATAACCCTGAGACTGTACAATACAATACAATACGATAAAATGCAGTACAGCGCCAGCACGACAGGTATCATCTGAAACAGGGTTACTTGCAGTTTGAAGTCATTGCCTATTGCCCTCTCACTGGCATCTTAAAATCATGCACAACTAATGCCCAAAACAAAATTCCGCATGAGAGGCGTTTGTCCTGAACGACTTTATCACATTGCAGTTCTTGAGCAATTAGTCGGACGTGGTCTTAAGCCCTTGTTAAGTCTTATCCCAGTTATCCTATCTTACAAGAACTTTTCCAGGGACGAATCTCTGTCCCATGAGAGCTTCTCCTAGACCAGCTTGTCCTAGACGAACTTCTACTCTAAATGAACTTTTTCCCCACTCGAACTTCTGTCCTAAGACCGACAAGAGTTCTTAGGGGAACTTTTTTCTTTTAAGGGAACTTTTGCAAGACGAATTTTTGTCCCAGACGAACGTTTGTCCTAGAGAAACCCTTGCACGACGTACTTTTGCACGATGACCTTTTGTCCCAGGGGACCTTTTACACGACGAACTTCTGCCCGACGAGCTTCAGTCCGACGAACTTCCACGACCCGAACTTTTGCCTTGAAATCATTTCAGTCACGAATATTATTGCGCGTTCTTGATGTTTTATGGCCCCAACCTACGAAAACATGACAAGTTGAGTTTTCGAGATCGCAAAATCCAAGGCCGTCGATTGAACTCGATTTCGTCCAATCGGCGAGTACAAATGGTCCGAGACAATACATCGGCGGACACTTATCCCATTTGACCTTGACTTGTGACCAGAATCTCAGCAAATATCCACAACGCGCATATGTCGGTAATGAGCATAATACACTTGAAGTATCGGTATTATTTATAACACGGTGTGAATGAAATGTAGCGACATCCTACATCCTCCCGGTGAAGGTAAAATTTTTGGACTTGTCCTTCACCTGTGACCCCATTTTGCCCAGGAAGATTTTCTAACGATTCGGGGGTCGCACCATACAGGCTTGTTGATAGACATCTGAATCAGTGAAAAACGTCCAGTAGTTCAAGATATCCCGGGGAGAGGCCATGGTTCCCTTCCTCAAGCAATGGCGTTGCGCCAGAAACCAGTCAATCGCGGGCAAACTGCGTCAATGAACAGCAAACGGTCGCTAAGCAAGGAACTACGGGATAGTCCGGTGACGAATGAAGCTTTTATTCTTATCTATCTATTTCAACAAATCCCTGGGCGCGGCGAAATAACGTTTCCAAGGCGTGCTGCAGCTTCATAAAAGACATTGCCCACATAGCTTCACATCAATATATTTGGAACACTACTCCATACAGGCGTGCGCGAGGTACGCCGCCAACAGCCACATCTACCGTTCTTCAAGCTGAAGTGACATTCTTCTATTTGTCAGGTATGTTTTCCAGTCCCTGAAATCAGACACTGGATTAACAGATGGCATGTCACCAAGAATTATCTATTTAATGTTCACAAAACAAACATCAAATTCAATACCAGTGCTATCACTCCAAGACTGAACATACATATCAAACCGAAGTTCGGCTTTAGAGCTCATAAGGTTGACGCACATATCACCACCAGGAATGGAAACAAATTTTGACAAAATTCAATTCTCCGGTTGGAATGACAGTACTAAACGCGTATCAAGAAGCATCAGGAAGCACCGAAAACGAATCAAACTGGAAAAGGATGGTTACTTGCTTCGCAGAACTTCCTAATGTATACACAGACATACACAAACGCACACACACACACACACACACACACACACACACACACACACACATTTATATATATATATATATATATATATATATATATATATATATATATATATATATATATATATATATATATGATGCCCGGGATCGGAGCCTGCGCTAAGCAGAACTTGTTACTACGACCCTACACCCGATCGCACAATTCCACCGTAACAGCTAGCTTTGTGGCGAAAGTTCAGCGTGCCGCCAAGGGTGCGACACGACCGTGTGGTAATCAGTTTGACCCTGCGTTGGCCAGTTACCAGCGGACCGGCGAGCCAAATATCGAGGGCCGAGGATATCAAACTTGTAAGGCAGAGAAGACCAGTGTTGTACCAAATGAGCCGCCGATCTTGAGAGTAACCACGATATCCCGTTTTGGAAAGCCGAAATGATGCCTGAACAGACAGCGCGACTTTGGAATGAGCAAAAACGTTCCATATGCTGCCGCATAGCCTTACTCAACCTAACCCTAACCCAGCCTAACTAAAATACGCATTGCTGGGAAGGGGGAGTGGACTGCCCACCCCTTATGCTTTTAATATTTTCCCGAGGAATAAAGCTTGAGTCATCCCTTCTTCAAAACCGAACATTTTCATACCCACAATTTTAAATCCATCCAAAAATATGCCGCTATGGCTCGACAAAGTCGGAAGAACGGTGGCGTGGCTCATCCATCGCTGGTGGCGGACGTCGCGCGCCTGTGCAGCCCAGTTTACACCAGCGTTTTTTTTTAACGCCGCTGCAGCAGCGCAAGCACGCTCCGCAACAGCTGACGGGCGGCAGGACGCATCTGATGACGTCATATATGCCTGAGGCCAGGTAAATTGAGAATGACCTTGGTCAAATATCAGCAAGCAGTTTTTGCAAATATGGCCTTATGACATTCAGTGGAGACTGACAGCATGGCAATGCACATGTGCCAAGCACATTTAATATGTCAGGTCAAAGATAATCTATGATCACACAATACAGAAGCATCATCTCCCTTCTTCCAGACCTAGCTGAAATACCTGAACACAAAGATATGAGGATTCGATCTCTTGGTCTCAGATGACCAGAGGGAACCTAAAATGATTTGACCCAGGTCAAACATACTTTTAGGTACACATTCATCATAGCATGGCTATGGAATGCTGTTTAAAACTTTTTCAAAAGTGCTCTTCCATGTCTTTGTTTGACTTATTGAACTAATGGCTTGTGCAGCATTTACCACTGTCATATGGAGGTCGAATGTCACTTGCAGGGCATTGTAGTCTCCAGTGCTGTTTGCATGGGTGGCAAACAGCATTTGATGACTACCTTATTATGCAAGTTAATTATACAGAGAACATCTCTGTGGAACTGGTTGTCATCTATTGGGTTGGCATGCAGACAAGGCAGAAGTGCTTCATCTTCACCAACCAACATTCACTCACCATGACTGACCTAGCCTAGATGTTTTTAAGATGAGTTAATCAAAATCTTCCTGCAAGCCAACCTCCATAAAATTTAGTTCTGACAGTTCCATAAGTCTGTAGATCTACAGGCAAATAAGCCACTACCAGTATATCATATTCACAGAGCCACCAGTCAATGTTTCCGAACTTGTGATGCATGTCATGCCACCATGGAATTATTCAGAAACTGTTTTGCAAAAGTATACATATTACCAATAATACAGTAACCACCAAACCATGGTTTCTAGATGATTTGCACTAAGCTTTCCATGACATACCTTCCACTTGTAGTAGTCCCCAAACAGACGCTGGTCCCTCCTCAACACTTGCCTCTGCTCGAGGTATTTAAGAGCTTTTATGTTTGGCTGAAAAGAAAGATTGTTAATACCTCCGACTAATGATATGCTTTTAACCAAACAAAGAACCATTCATGCAACATCCCACCTTCCACCCCCATACAGATGATAGAATGAAATGGAGTACATGAGCAATTCAGATGTGTAACTAGTGATCAGCTGAACACATCACTTATCATCAATTTTGGGCAATACAGAGCTGTTTTTATACAGTCAGAATTTACACAATCCAACTTAGGGATCATGATCAACTTGTGGTAAAGTGCAAAGCATACCATTTGAGTAGCATTCCACAGATCCAGGGAAATGAGCCAAAAAAGTTTGGCAACATGTAGTACACATGTCAGGCTTAAGGCAACAACTACTTATAGGGCACAATATAACAAACTATGTACAATTAACATAAAAAACTGGGCCACAATAATTCTTAAGGAAAAATCGCACATTGCAAAAAAAAAATGAGATCAAGCCACCACAAGGGCATAATGCATACCTTTCTCACAAAAGTTACATTCAAGTCAAACAGCCCATACATCACAGCTGAAGACCCAAAGACAGCAGTATGCAATCAGATAAAGACAGAAACACCAGAATATGCCTGAGGAGCAGTTATTCACAGCCCAATGATCTTTAGCTTGATTCTGACAATTAGCATGCCCAGTAACAGTAATAGCTTAACAGTCCTGTTTGTCTTATACTCCTAAAATGCAGTAATGTTCCATTTTAAAAGTCCAGTCCTACAGCAACCACTTGCACTTATTTTGCACCATGCAACTTTGCATTCTCCCACCATGAAAAGGGACAAACATTCAATGCTAACTCATCAAAGAATTTCTTGAAACTGCACAAAATTTCCATGCTCTGAGAAACTTTGGCCATCAGACTGCCCCACCTACGTTTTAATACCCAGCAACACTTCAGCAAAATGCAATTAAATCTAAACCACTGAACACTTTAACAGCTGGCGAATGGATACTCACATTACCATTGAAAACCAGCTTGTTGCAATAATAGGTGAAGTATGCAGGCACGCTTAACGCACCCGCAATGATGCAGAAGGACGGAAGAATTTCATACCACATGATTTATTGCAGGACAATTCACAGAAAGCGACCGGCCAGCCCTGACGGGCACAATACCAACTGAACTGGTGCCGGATAAAAACGCGAGGACGCAGCTGCACAGAGAAAAATATTAGTAAGCTGGGGAGCACCGTAGACAGACGAGATCTAGCTTGAAATTCTGACCGAGCCTTCAGGAAAACATCTGAGAGCATCCGCTATTTTAATGACGGCACTGGCATCCCTACCAACCCAAAGTGTGTGGTCTATTTCATCTGGAAAAAAGTTGTTTGATCCAATATAGCTTTATACGTGCAATGCTAAAAAGGGAATCTCTCTAGGGAAAAAGGCTCTGCATTCAGAAGTTTATGTGGTATCCTAGCATGGAAAGAATAGATCAATGACGTCACGTCTGGAGTCACTTGGAGTAAAAGATATGGAGGCAACAAAAAAACTGATTTACGTGAGTCTGAAAGGCTCATACAATTGTGGCGCGAAATTGCGTCGGTTTCCCATTTGGGACATTTTTCGAGAGACACGTCGACTAAATACATAAGACATTCACCATATCAATCACGTCAAAAAAGTCCGAAATTACTGACATGTTCGAAAGATGCAAAGACACTAGGCAGTATTCGTATTTTTTTCGACGTCCAACCAGCCAACAATTTTCTATGACACCGCTCCGAACAGGCCTTAGTTGGGCCGCGTTTTTGCAACCATACTTAACGCAACAAACAACCATGCAACGAAAAAAGCTCTCTTCGGGCGTTCGTACGGCAACCCGCTTCAGCCGTTCGTGGTTGGGAACCAGACAGAGGTGTCTGTTTCTGAAAATGATTGGGGGGCCGAGCCGAAGGCCGGCAACCCAGCAACCTCCTCCGAAATATGGTCTTTTGAACGGATTTAGCCTGCTTTATTTTGGTCAACGGAAATTTATAGGTTTCTTGTTACTATTTATCAAACAAAAGTTGCATTAATCCTAATCTATATATATATTTACGCATATAGAATATATATATATTCTATAGACCTATATATATATATAGGCAGATAGAGGATACAAAGAAAGATACATCACTTTAGACTTTGTTCTTTACCTTCTGCCATTATCTTGTTTGTTGCAGCCGTTCTTTTCGTTATGAATGCTTATTTTTCTTTAAAACGGGCAAAAAACTATTCGGGGACCCAAACCAACATTGGATACGCTTAGATCAACATTGAGTGGGTCAGGCCCTCTCAAAAGAATAAGAACTGACACCCCTGGAACCACGGTCGTTGGAAACGGGGAGCAGGGGGCAATTGCTGCCCAACTTTGGGCAATATTTGACATTAACCCATCCCCGACTGGGGGCTGTTGACAACCCCTCCTGAGGTTTTTCTGGGATTGCGAGAGAACGAACGAACACAAAGCCACGAAACCTCGTGTACGTTTTGCTTCATCATTTTTACACTTTGTGTCAAAGTTTTGACCTCAGGTCAGGTCAAGTACCTAACCTAGGTCAGATCAAACAGACCTATGTCTAAAAAAGTTTAGCGCCCTCTAACTTTTTCGCAAAGCAGCATATCACAATAATACTTTGAGGGATTAGTGATCTTGACAGATGCAACAAATCTGCTATCCCAGATTTTTCAGAATTTTCCGGGTCATTGACCTAAGGTCAAGCCCATTTTTAAGATTGTCGTCATTTTTTTCGGAAATTGACGGAATATTTCATAACATTTTTTGTGTTGAGTGAAGCAGACATCTAGTTACCGTCACTGGGCAAAGTATCAACGACTTCCAGCCATTGACCTGAGGTCAGGTCACAAATAACTGTCGTGAGCCAAAATGTACCACCGTCAAAATCGACGATGAATTACTCAGAATGGGTAGAAAATGGCAAAACTAGCTTGCACAGACGTAAGTAATACCAGGAACCTTCAAAAGTTTTAAATAATTGCATATTTTGGAAATAAACCGGCTCTCGCGAATAAAGCTACGTCAACTGTGTAGACTGATAACTAATGAAATTTTCCAAAATTGGAGCATGAAAAAACATCATATGAACCAGTAAGATCAATGAAATTTGCATGGATAGGTTTTTTTGCGAAAATAAAGCAACGGTAAAATTAGTTCCCGTTACTTTCTTACTGCGTACGGCTGCGACGCACGTGGACGGCCGGCGCGAAAATTGCCGTGTCTTTAACACAACATTTCGGCGTATATATTTCAGAAATCCGAGAAATTAGATGCGTATCGGCATTTGCGGACCTTTACTTGTGCGCTGGTGCCTTTACCTATGCGTTATTAGTCACAGTCCTTGAGATTCAGGCCTTTTTGTTGGTCTCATGCAGTCGGCTATGAGAAAACATATATAGGGCGTAAATTGCTTACATATTATCTAAAACAAAAAAAATGAGACCAGTTTCGAGCTCTACTCGTCACAAGCCTTCAAACGGCGTGTTTATTTCTATCGTACGATCAACTGTTCGTGAGTGCTCCCCCCCAGTCGGGCATGATCGTAACTGACCGACGGTCGTACGCGGGTTAACGATACTTGGTCTCCGCGTCATCTCTGATGAGCTTCTTGCAAGCCAGCTGTAAGGAGAGCGCAGTTACTAGTGTCTTACCACTATCCGAAAACCGTGTCCACAACTTGGCTTATGACGCCAGTTACCTGACCTGAGGTAACTCGGCCAACTATTTTTTTTTTTACCAAAAAGGGAGCTGTCTTCTTCAAAATCTGGCTTTCTTTGATTGAAAGCTATGCCAGATAGACTGGGGGGGGGGACAGGGGGGAAATGTCTCCAGTAACTCGGGGACCAGAACTCAAATCGAAATCCTGAATACCCTTCCATTTTTACAGTTCATGAATGACCACGCAAACATTAGATGAAACCAATAATGACATAATATATGACTGATCTTCGGGCTCAACACAAATCCAGTGAAAACAAAAAATACACGATTTCTAAGGACTACATAAGTCTGTACCCGCGTGGAAATGAAGGTTCTGAAAGTTTTACGCGGAAGGTTCACTGTGATGTTTCTATGAACGTTCACCGAATCTTTCCGTAGTAAACGTTTCGAAAAATAAAAGTTGGACTATCCCATTGGAAAAAGAGGAAGACCTACCCCATGAATACCTTCCGCAAAGGGAAGCTCTCAATTAATGTATTTGAATTTTCAGAAATATCTGCCCCCATTTATGCCTCTTGTAAAAATGTGTTTCCTTTTACGTCGGAACATGGTGAACTTGGACTAGACTTCTTAAAGAGAACATTGCTTCTGAATTCGTGTTTTAAACTGAGGTAATCACGTTGTATTCTGCAGTCTTACGACCTAATCTGAACCATCTGTTATGTACGACAACTCTTCACTTACGGAGGTTTAAAGCGATTTCCCAAGGATTTTCCGTGTATGCTAGGAGACGTCCATAAATTAGGTAACGCCTGGGATGGGGAACGGGAAGGGGAATTAGGTCAATACATGGCAGATTGCTGCAGTGAGGAGGATGGGGTTTGGCAGAACGGTACATTAACGCTGTTACATCAAAGGCGACAGAAGGCTTATCGCCTAAAAGACCTAAAAAGAGTTCTGTCTAGCAACTTGTGACCTTGTCTTCTGTTTATCGCCGCTAGGAAGCTAAAAGAAGTGATGAGCCGTCCAGAATGTTAGGAGAAACAGACGTTTATAGGTGGAGGAGTGTTTGTTGGGCGTCGCATAATTTTGGGGATACGGGTTTGGCCGACCGTTACAAAGCGCTAGGAGGGGAATGGGGAGAGTTAAAAAAACGAAAATGTATGACATAATTCATGAATGATTGGTCTCTTGTTCGGCCCTGTGCAGTTTGCAGTTGTCGTGCAGTTTCGTGAGTAGGCGCAAGAAAACGAATATTTGCGTTAATTGGCCTGCACTGGCCCACCTTGCGTCATAACGATGGATGACTGCAAAATGCAATTTTAGCAAACTACGCTTTCTGCAGCCTTTAACCATTTGTCAAAAACATGAATGTTAAGAATATCTTCTGCGATATTTTTTAGACCAACCAAGTTTTTTATGAAAAGCCAAACAAAATCATTCCTTTTTTAACAGACTTACAAGATCGGTAGCTCAGGTGACAGAGCGTCGACCTCTCCGTCTGGCAAGGCGGGTTCCAGTCGTCTAGGCGCTCGATATTTGGCCAGCAGATCAGCGGGAAAATGCCCAATATAGGGCCGCAAAAGGAATACAGGCTGGCCGCATCACGGTCGTGTCGCACACTTCTCGCTGGCGCGTTAAACTCTCGCCACAAAAGCAGTCGTCACCTGAAATTGCTCCGTCGGGTGTGGGAATCCAACTCTGTGCCGTAATTAGGACGGACTCCGATGCCTAACATCACCCCGCAACCATTCGGATCAAATGAAAACAAAAATACAACGAAGATGTTATGGGCATATTTTTCATACCTGAAGCGTGTGTAATCGACGCAGAATCAATCATTTACTCTGGATACATATTACGTTATTTTGTTCCATGTAGAAGTCATGATTCCGCGTTCGTGATGGTTAAAGGAAGTAAGGAATCAAAGCATTTTTGACATCAGCACGATGAGCATAGCTTCGTAGTATGAGAACGTGTCTTAAATGCCTTCAACAGTCACGTGGCGATCATTCACAATCAGTCTTTGCCGCACTCGTACAGGAAAGAACCAATATCACTCGGAGCATGCACTGAATATAATTTCATCATCAATCATTTTCCTGATGATGATCAATTTCCCTGATGTACGGTTCAGAGCATATTCCGCTCAGCCATAGGACCTGAGTTACTGCGGAAGTAGCTGATTTGTAAAATATTACCCGAGGCGCATTTTTGCACAGGAGGAATATTCTTCGCGCATTTTCATGCGTCACCCGCCGGAAGCTGCCGGTACGATGGAATTATTACTCAAAGTAATTCCTCTTTGTGATTCTGTCAAGAGGCACAAAGTTGCAGCCTTGATGGCTACATGTATCTAAATAAAATTCATACATCTATGGAATTCGCTGCGCAGCATTAACACGCGCGCTGGTGGCGAGCGTATTTTGCCCCCTCCCCCATCTGCCTCCTAAATTAGTCCACTGATCACAGCAAAATCTTGTGGGGAGATGGTCTGCCAAGTGATTTTGTTTGTTGGATCATCAGAGTTTAAGGGACCTGGAGCAGGCCAGTCCCGATTAAGCAAGATCAAACGTTTAACATGTGTCATTCTGCTTTTTCTCCAAATGTACTTCACGCATTCCATGAGATCAAGAAACTGGTGCGCGCAAAATGTCATTGAGATCATTTAAGAAGATCCAGATAAAAAGACAGAATGTTGCACCTCTGCTAACTCTTCTTGGATGGCCACGTTTAATCTAACATAATACGCCCGTGCCTTGGATCATATGAGTTTGTCATGCAGTCAACGTTCATGTCAGTCGACCAAAACATGACGCAGGTTACTTGCACCTTGGGAAAGTACGTTCATCCTTTGGAGTATTTTCCCACAAAGTTTCCTTGAGACCAGTGAAATAGCGCTGAAGAAACAACACAGAACGCTTCAAGTTAAAAATTTAGCCGTGGTTAATCTCGACTGACCTTGTCTAACCTACCTGTGCATTCATGGTTGCAATTTCCACGCGGGCCAGCTCTCTAATTAATCAAACGGGACAACTCTCTAAAAGTTCGTAGCAGTCGTCTGGTAGCAGCTGTTCCACACAGTAAGTTGCTACCATTGGCCGCAGCCAATGGGCCGACCGCGCTACCCCTCTTCCGATTTTCTGGGGCCATAGTCGAGAGAAGTATGAACCGATTTTAAGATTCCATGATGAGAAAGACAGGTCAAAGGTGCAGCATAAGGGAGACGAAATTTCATTGGTGTAACGTTTTCATCGCGAAAGATATGTACAAAAACCTGCGGGTGAGAAATTTTCGCCCCTTGCACTCACGCACGTGTTAATGACGGTGCTTTGATGATTTGATATCCAAAATAAATATTAGGAAATCATTGGAAATATTGCTTAAATTCGTTTTAATTTTTCTTACTATTACATTCTGCATGACTCAAAATTCCTCATCACGCACTGCAATATCGAGAGTTTAAAATTATTCATCATTAGAGCCTCACACTTATCAATTGGTTTGCCGAGAAGAGACATATCGTATACGAGTTGTTATTAGTTACGTCGAGCGCTGCGTGTGGATCATCGGTCCTTTGCGCACCAAGACAATTTCTGGACAGATGTCAACGGTTATGACTACAAAGCGTGCTTGTTATGGGCTGAATTATTTTGACAATGCTAGCAAAAACTGAAACGTATTCAGGCTTCCGTCACGAAACATACTGTGATGTAGTTGGGGACTGGCAGAGTCATTTTGACATTAAAGTTCGTTTTTTCCTTCAAAAGGACATTTCCTAAGCACTCAAATTGCAGTTGCTCGTGCAAAATAGACTAGAATGTATGGAGGGACAATTTACTTTTATGCAGAACGTCAATTTACCCCAGAAACAAAAATTAGACATGGTATAGATCCCAAATGAATCGATGTGGCAAAGTCATTTGGACGTTTAAAGGAAATGGCCCTTTAAAAAAAAAAACGAACCATAGTCACGCCGAAGGACGATAAGCTTGGGCCGGACCACTGACGATATCAAGAAGCAGCATGTAAACAGCACCTCAGATGGAACCTAGATATGTAGCGTGAGAAAAATTATGGGTTCTTGCGCGGAATCTCCGCAGCGTTCAAAATATTGTATTACATATTATAGGATGCAGGCGATTTCAGGGACAACTACTGGATATGATGTGGATGCAACAGGCAAGCTGTATTCAGCAGCAAAGGCAGGATATAAGTAGAAGCAAAAGGTAAGGACTGAAAAACACGAAACTTTCAAGGCGACTTGCAAGTCTGTTCTCACTATGTTAACACGTCCCCGACTGGGTGGGTCAGTTGACCGCCCCCCCCCTGAGGTTTTTCTGGGATTCCGAGAGAACGAACAATCACGGAGTCACGAAACTTTGTGCACCTTTTGCTTCATCAATTTTACATCCCGTGTCAAAATGTTGACCTCAGGTCAGGTCAGGTGCCTGACGTAGGTCAGGTCAAAAAGACCTATGTCCAAAAAAGTTTAGCGCCCTGTAACTTTTCCGGAAAACAAGATGTCTTAATAATATTTTGAGGACTCAGTGATCGTGATAAATGCAACAAATCTGCCACCTCAGATTTTTCGGAATTTTCCGGGTCATTGACCTAAACTCAAGCCCATTTTTAAGATATATCGTCGTTTTTTCGGAAATTGACGGAATATTTCATAACATTCTTAGTGTTGAGTGAAGCAGACATCTAGTTACCGTCATTGGGCAAAGTATCAATGACTTCTAGCCATTGACCTGAGGTCAGGTAACGAATAACTGTAGTGAGCCAAAATGTACCACCGTCAAAATCAACGATGAATTACTCAGAATGGGTAGAAAATGGCAGAACTAGCTTGCACAGGCGTAAGTAATACCAGGAACATCAAAAAGTTTGAAAAGTAGCATGTTTTGGAAATAACCAGGCTCTTGCGAATAAAGCTCCGCCAATTGTGTAGATTGGCAACTAATGAACTTTTCCAAAATTTAAGCATGAAGAACCATCACAAGAATCATTAAGGTCAATAAAATTTACATAGGCTTTTTTCGCGAAAATAAAGGAACGCTAAAATTAGTTCCCGTCAATTTGTTACTGCATACGGCAGCGGCGCACACCGACAGCTGGCGCGAGAATTGCCGTGTCTTTAACTCAACGTTTCGGCGTACATATTGAACAAATATGGGGAAATTAGACATGTATCGGCATCCGCGGACCTTTACTTGTGCGCTGGTGCCTTTACCTATGCGTTATTAGTCACAGCGCTTGAGATTTAGGCCGTTTCTCGGTCTCATGCAGTCGGCTATGAGAAAATATATTTAGGGCGTAAATTGCTTACATATTATCTAAAACTAAAAATGAGACCAGTTTCGAACTCTACTCGTCACAAGCTTTCCAACGGTATGCTTATTTTTATTGTGCAACCAACCGTTCGTGAGTTGGAGGGGGCCGGCCAACTGCCCCCCGCCCCCCTCAGTCGCCCATGTTCGAAACCGACCGACGGTCGTGCGCGGGTTAATGCCCGTGCGACCTGCTGCAGTTATATTTTGCTGATTGTCCGGTCTGTCCGACCAGCTCTGCATCACGTAGTCTTGTCCCAAATGGCAACAAAACTCTCGGATAAAATATCTGACGAAAACACGGTAATTGCATGTAATAAGTTAAATCTCTGAACGTAAGTGAGAGTCCTGTCGTATTATTCCAAAACTGATCAGTCTCGACTACACGAAACTTAGCCGGAAATAAGCAGTCACTCAAACCCATATAACGTCACCTTGATAATTTGCATACAATTGACATATGATCAGTAAAAAGGGTGCTAAAAAAGGGTGCTAGTTCATCCTAAACACAATTTTCCTTCAAGCAGATGTATTCAGCGTAGTCTAAAGATTGCAAATGTTATTCAATGCAACAATGGTGCCGAGTTCTGCCACACGTTACTTGTTTCAGTCCAGTAACGTGCTAATAAGAGCCCGAAAATATTTTCGTTAGTGGTGCGGGATAACGGGATCGTGGGCTTCATAGCGTGTACTGTGGCAGGTCAGGTAGCCTGTATTTCTGAAGTATATCGGAAGTAAGCATGAAACAGACATCAGCGAACAGAGACGCATGACTCCGTGAGCAACTTGGGCGAAACTAACCGAGAAGCGTGTATTTAAAGTAGCCGTGAAAGACTGGTAGCTCTCTTTTCCACTCGAAATTATGGCAACGGAGGATATGCTCATCCTGGGACGTGTCCACAAAATGCCCCGTTTGCTGTGAAATACAGCGCACGTTTAATTGTGCAGTGACCTCATCAAGACCCAACGATGAATTATCTTTATCACTTTTATTTCCGTAGGAGGCCACGTCTCGCCCTAATGCGATTTCTAATGTCTTCTGTGTGGACCTTAACATTAAGCTATAACCGTAAATACAAGCAGGGACGTAGCCAAAGGGGGGTGGGGTTCATGGGGCCATTTCCCCCAACCAAACGGTCTGCACTAGATATATGGCAATTTCGCACGAATATGGAATAGTGATCATATACATGTTGCAAAAGTAAACATTACTTGTACTCCTGTGGGTTACATATGAAGCCAGTTACATAAAATTGCCGCATTTTCCTATATATTTTACCATATGCTAGCGGCATATGAGAAAATTTGACATTCCCTTCCCCAGGACAATCCTAACTACGTCCCTGAATACGAGCTCGTCTGAAGAAAGAACTCCTGCCCCATATCGGACGCCAAACATGAGAAGCAAAGAGCCCTTGCCACCGCCAGGGGCGGAACGTTTACTAGCAAATGGGGAGAAGGGACATCGGCTACTTTTCAAGCCATTTCTTCCCATGCAACGCGGAAGGGTTAATCTTAAATTTTGCCAGTTAAAGGGGAAGGGGGGGGGGAGACACGGTACCCCGTGCCCCACCGTTCCACCGCTTATACCATCACCATAGTCCCTTTCAGCTGGGCCATAAAGCATTTGATGCATGTCAAGGCGATTTTCAAAGGTAGGCAATGCAGATGTCGCAGGGGTTTGGCGGAATCCGGGATTTCGGGAAAAAACCGGTGTGTCATGCTAAGCCATCGTTTCATGTAACCTTCGAAAATTACCATTGTTGCGCTATCAGACTAAAAATTTTAGGCGTAACTTGAAACGTTCGAAGCTTCTCGGGCAACAGCTTAATGTCTGCGAAGGAAGACTATTGCGCAATTTGTATAGGCATTACGTACGAGAAACGTCCGGTTAACATTTTGCAAATACCATTATGAATGGCAAGAAAAATAACAGTGGCATTTTTAGGTGACAGGGCGTACATTTAATCATGAAGTCATGACCCTTAGACCCTTGGAGCGCCGAATACCAACAATGTCATTGAACCACGGATACCCGGATATCGATCGTCTGAACTGGCCATGGTGCGTCCGCCTCTCCCCCTTAACGTCAGTCTAAACACGCGACTGCGTGGATGCTTTGACAAAACAGAAGATCGTTCGCGCGAAAGGCCCGTTCGCGCTGAAACGCGCGAGGAAGCATTTTTCTTCATTCGGCGTCCGAGCCGCGGGCAGTTTCCCACTGTATCACGCCGGAAGTGGCTGTCGAGATCCTGTTAGCATGCACGGGCTCCGCCACAGGGGGAGGGACGGGGGACGTGTCTCCTCCAACCATTTGACTGGGGGATTAAACCCCCCAATAATTGCCGCATTCAGGCTCCAATATTTCACCCGAAAAGCCTACGCTGCGGTTGCGGGATATTTCAGGAAAAACAGATACTTCGTTTGGCGTTTTTCCTTCCTGCTGTTGAATCTGGCAGTAAATGGCAACTATACTGATATTCAAAAATGATGCAATCCGAGGCAGGACTGTGCATGGGCACCTGCATGCTAGCGTTCGTGTGACGCGTGCTTCAGGGTCAGGATGGATATAAGAGCTGTCTTCAACACGAGCTAATTCGTTTTTTGTATGTTATCCAATACTACTAAGTCAAAACCCCGGAAAATATGGAAACTTGTGGTCTTATTTTTACATCGTTTGCTAAAGATGGAACAGAAAGGCACAGACGAAGCCAAGGGGCAGGTTTCGGGGTAATCTACGAGTTGGCATCACTTAACCATTCAAGATCATTGCCCGTGACAGTCGCACTACAAGTAGCGACGGTGCAACAAATCTCGTGCAGAACTACGGTAAACTTGTCTTGGGACTATGGTGCAAAGGGTCAGCAGTTCGGAGCGGACGTTCAAGATCTGGGGTAGTTCTTGGGATTTTGCGGTAAAATGGAACTTTGCGACGTCCCATCGTTTCCGTTGTACAGGTGACACGGGAGGGATGCACGTATAACATCAGCAAACTCGTTTAATCCATAATTTCCGAAATCAAAAAGGGAAAGGCATAATGTTTCGCTGTTACCTCCAAATCCAATTATCCTTTGTTTCCGGGTCAGGTCAAGAACCACGGTGGCCTGATGGATGAGATGGCCAGCCAGCAGATCCGGTGCGTAGCAGGAACTGGGTTCGAGATCCAGAACGGGCACCTGTATTTGGTCCCAGATCGAAAGGGTTAGCCAGGCACGAGCCGGCCGTGTCATGGAGATGTACGGCACGGTAAAGATCCTCCAGTGCCATCTGGTCCGGCGGCCGGGGCAAAATCACTAAATGCGTGGTGAATATATATATATATATATATATATATATATATTTACAGGGTCAAGATGTATATATATATATATATATATATATATATATATATATATATATATCCCGACCCTCGCCCGCAATGTGTCATTTTGAAGCTAACTGAAAGTCACGTTGCATCTTTGTCGAAATACAAGCGCATTTTATCCACGCAGTACTGTAAAAAACGACCTGGTGGCTTTAAAAATACAAATCCGATGAATTTTGGCTTAAATTTTGAATTTTTATACTGTGCTAGATAAGCTTCGGGGCCATCTTTGATATACTTCCCAGTCAAAATGACGTGACGGAGCCCTGTTAACATGGGTACTGTTCCGGACTCGGAAGTTGGGGAGCTAGATTTGAATGGGTTTAGGGGAAGGGAAAACGACTGAAAATTGGTTGCGTGATAATATTTAAGCAATGTAGGGGAAGTACCATAAAAACTAGACGAAAACTACAAAAGTGTATAAAGTTAGGCATTCGGCCACGGCTGCGGCAACCAGTATAAATATAAATATATGGGTAATATATTAATACCCAATAGTTGACAAATGAAGAAACGAACTTCAGACGGCTGAAGATTTCATAGTCGACGCATGAGGGATTAGTGCAGTTAGTTCTATCGCATGAAGTGAAAACACAATGAAGAATGTTGATAATTCAATCGGACATCATGCATAAAATGACTGTAGATAATATTCCATATTCGGTTTAGTCAGACGTTCTTTACTTGAAACGTCCGATGTTCTCTTGGCGTTTAATGAACTGCCTAAAAATATTATATATCCGTCTAGCAATTGGCGTAATAATGGTGATTACGGAGAAAGCCCACGGCCTCGTTAGCATTTCATGTAACGACTAAAATTTTCAGTCAGATAGCGTAACAATGGACAATTATAAGGGTTACATGAAACGCCGGATTCCGCCAAACGCCTACGACACACACATTAGTTATCCGCTGAAAGGTAAACACTCCTGGTTTTTAGACAATGCATACATTCAGTTAATAAACAACCTTCAGATTACCGGGAGACACTGTCATATTATATAGATCAGTTACAAATCAAAAACATATTACACTCAACGTTTCACCCATGATGGACTATTAGGAGTTTTAAACATTAAGAGTTATAAACCGTTAGGGTTATGAATATTAGGGGTTATAACTCGCTCCCAAATGGTCTGATATTTGGTGTTTTGGAAACTGTTATTAAACTGTTAACTGTTATTAACCCGCCCCCGACTGGGGGGGCAGTTGACCGCCCCCTGAGGTTTTTCTGGAATTGCGAGAGAACCAACCAACACAGAGTCACGAAACTATCTGTACCTTTTGCTTTATCATTTTTACATATTGTGTCAAAATTTTGACCTCAAGTCAGGCTAAGTGCCTGACCTAGGTGAGGTCAAACAGACCTATGTCCATGTCCAAAAAAAGTTTGGCGCTCTGCAACTTTTTCGAAAAACAAGATATCTCAATAACACTTTCAGAGATTAGTGATCCTGATAGATGCAACAAATCTCTTATCTCAGATTTTTCGGAATTTTCGGGTCATTGACCTACGGTCAAGCCCACTTTTAAGACATTTCGTCGTTGTTCGGAAATTGACCGAATATTTCATAACATTTTTAGCGTTGAGAGAAGCAGGCATCTAGTTACCGTCATTGAGCAAAGTATCAATGAATTCCAGCCGTTGACCTGAGGTCAGGTAACTGTTGTGAGCCAGAATGTACCACCGTCAAAATCAGCGATGAATTACTCAGAATGGGTAGAAAATGGCAGAACTGGCTTGCACGGACGTAAGTAATACCAGGAACCTCAAAAAGTTGTAAAAAAATTGCGTATTTTGGAAATAAACAGGTTCTCGCGAATAAAACTCCGCCAATTGCGCCAATCGTGTAGACTGGTAACTAATGGATTTTTCTAACATTTAAGCATGAAAAACCATCACAAGAACCACTAAGATCAATACAAATACATGGATAGGCTTATGTCGCGAAAATCAAGGAACACTAAAATAAGTTCCCGTTAATTTCTTACTGCGTACGGCTGCGGCGCACGCCGACAGTCGGCGTGAAAATTGCCGTGTCTTTAACTCAACGTTTCGGCGCATATATTTAAAAAAATCCGAGCAATTAGATGTGTATCGGCATTTGCGGACCTTTACCCATGCTTTGGTGCCTTTACCTATGCGTTATTAGGCCATTTCTCGGTCTCATGCAGTCGGCCATGAGAAAACATATTTAGGACGTAAATTGCTTACATATTATGTAAAACTAAGAAAATGAGACCAGTTTCTAGCTCTGCTGGTCACAAGCTATCCAACGGGGTGTTTATTTTTATCGTGCAGCCAACCGTTCGTGAGTTAGAGGGAGGGCGGCCAACTGTCCCCACCAGTCGTCCGTGATCGTCGCCGACCGACGGTCGTGCGCGAGTTAAACTGTTAGAGTGCTTTAAAACTGTTAAGCAGAGAAACTAGCTGTCTGCTAATCCCGGATATGGCATGTATCCAAATAGCGAAAAAACGTCGAAAATAGCACCACCGGCCTATCGAGAGTTTCTGTCTTCCCGACGCCCACCGCTTGACTAAATGAACGTCCCATGGTTCTACCGCCAAGATGCTGGCCGCGAGGATCTAAGGATCGGCCAGATCCACCGTGGTCAGCAGTTATAAGCTCGGACCGTGACGCCTGGATATTGGCAGGCCGTTGTGAAATGCTAACATCAGTTTGCCTCCAGAAACTCAGCTCGGTCTCAGAAATGCCGTGATAAGTATGTCTCAAGGTTAATCGGATGTTGAGGAATTTCTTACCGAGAGGAACAGCGGAAGAAAGCGCACAGGAGGGACACATCGAAACTGCTTTGCTGTAAAAATAAAAATGAACTGGTGCCGTATGTACGACGCTACTTATATTTTTCTGGCCCTGAACTCCGAAAACATTTACTGTCCATGGATGAAACCCTTAGGTGCTATTCGACCTCCATTCCCTGAGCGTGACCGAGCAGCACGTCCTGCGTTTCCGGCACAGGTCCCGGGCGGCGCGTGCAGCACGTGCGGCCCGATCTGCCGCCGGCGCGCAGTCACGGCTCGATCGACCCGTATAAGGCGGGCGGGACGCGGTCATGACCAGTCGCGCCCCCAGGCGACGTCCGCGAGGAGGCCCGGGCGCCGGCGGGGCCGAGCGCAGACCGGTTCAGCAGGCGTCGCTGGCCCGCGCCAGGCGCTGCCGGCGGCCGGACAGATGGCGCTGTGCGTCCGCCTGGTGGCGCTTTCCGCCGTGGTTCATGTTTTCGGAGCCGCTACCGGCGTCCTGGACGGCGTCTCCAGAGCCACTACCGGCGTCCTGGACGACGTCTCCAGAGCCACTACCGGCGTCCTGGACGACGTCTCCGGAGCCACTACCGGCGTCCTGGACGACGTCTCCAGAGCCACTACCGGCGTCCTGGACGACGTCTCCAGAGCCACTACCGGCGTCCTGGACGACGTCTCCGGAGCCACTACCGGCGTCCTGGACGACGTCTCCGGAGCCACTACCGGCGTCCTGGACGACGTCTCCGGAGCCACTACCGGCGTCCTGGACGGCGTCTCCAGAGCCACTACCGGCGTCCTGGACGACGTCTCCGGAGCCACTACCGGCGTCCTGGACGACGTCTCGGAGTCGGACACCACCCTCTCCGGCGCCGATGTCTCGCTGCTGTTGGACACGGCGGCGGCGGCCGTCTCCGCCGACTCCGTGGTGGAGCTCAGCTGCGGGCCGGGCGCGGCCGGCCGCTGGGCGCCGCGGCTGCCGCTGGTGCGGTTCACCAGCGGCGCCGGGCCCGCGCTGGTGCGTTACTTGGACCGGCTGGGCGCAGCGCCGCTCCTGTTCGCGCCGCGCGCCGCCTGCCTGGCCGCTGTTAACCTGACGCTGGCTCGCGGCCCGGCCGGCGCCGTCGCCGACCGCTGCGACCTGCTGTTGGCGGCGCCGGCGCTGGCCGTGACGCGGCCGCTCTGCTGGGAGCGCCGCGCCGGCCTGCTGGCCGTCTGGCGGCTGGAGCGCGACGCGGCCGGCCGGTCGGCGTCCTGGCCGGTTCTCCGCTGGCAGGCCGGCCGGCCGCCGCCCACACTGGCGCAGCTGGCCGCCAACCAGACGCTGGACGTGGTCTACGGCAACACGGTGCCGTTCCTGGTGTGTCGCCGGCTGGACGGAGCCGGCCGCTGCGCCGAGCTCGCCGTCGGCGTCGAGGACCAGCTGCTGGCGCAGCTGGCGGCGCGCCACCGCCTCCGGCTGCGCTTCACGCCGACGCCGGACGGCAGTTGGGGCTCGCACAGGCCGGACGGCACCTTCTCCGGCATCATCGGCGAGTTGCAGGCCGGCCGCGCCGACGTCGGCGTCGGCCGCATCACCGTCACGCTCGGCCGCTTCGGCGCCGTCCGCTTCGCCGCCTGGCACTCTGTGACGCGCTTCGGCTTCGTCACGCTGCCACTCAAGGATGCCTGCCGGCCGACGGACCCCTACAGCCTGCTGGACAGCCGCATCTGGGCCGCCATAACCGTCAGCTACCTGTGCTACGTCCTGGTGATGACGGCGGCGGCACGGCTGCGCGGCGGCGGCGGCAGCGGCGGCGGCGGCGGCGGCGACGGAGTCCGCGGAGTAGCAGCGGTGCTGCTGCGGCAGGCGGAGGACAGCTACCGAATGCTCTCCGGCCAGGCGCTGCCGCGGCCGCCGACAGGCCAACGGCTGCGCTTCCTCACCGGTCTCTGGCTGGCGGCGTCCATCGTCTTCGCGACCGTGTACAAGCGCGACCTGATCGGGCACCTGTCGCGGCCGCCGACAGCGCGGCGCGCCGACTCGCTGGCCGACCTCGTGCGCCGCCGCTACACGGTCGTCGTCAACGGCAACTCCAACTCGCTGCTCGACTGGCTGGAGGAGCAGCGTCGCCAGGGCGCGGGGCTGCGCCGCTGGTCGCGCGGTACCGCCGCCGACACTCTGGCGGCCATCGCCGCGTCTCCGCAGCGCCGGCTGGCCTTCGTCGGGCCCGAGGCCAAGCTGGAGGCCACGCCGCGCCTGCTGCAGCTGCGCGCCAACGGCAGCATGGAGGACCACTTCTACATCGGCCGGCAGCGCTTCCTGGTCTCGCCCTCGGCCATGGCCACGCGGCATGGCCTGCCGCTGGCGCACCAGCTGGACGAGCTGATCTCGCGCGCCCGGGACGCCGGCCTGATCGCCGGCTGGCAGCGGCGCGCCACGGCCGCGCGGGACGAGCGCGCCACGTTCGCGCGTCTGGCCTTCTGCCGCGCACACAGGGCGCGCTGCGCCGCGCCGCGGCCGGCGCCGCTCTCGCTGGCGCACGTGCGCGGCGTGCTGTTCGTGCTGCTGGCCGAACAGTGCGCCGCCGTGCTGCTATTCGTCGCTGAGGTGGTTTTCTTCTGCTGGGCCAAGAGGCGCCAGCCGCGCGCCTACCTGAGGGCCGTGGTGCTGCGTAAGGCGTCCCAGCAGAACCAGGAACAGGACTCCAAGCTCCAGTTGTGGTCCGTGTTAGCTTGCAAAAGCGCATATGAACATTTAAATGTTGCGCCCCATTAAAAGATTTTCAGAACAATTGCAATGTCTTGCAGCTTCTGCACAACGGCATGTTACGTTATGGTAATATGCCGACGTACATAATTCTACCATTCCAGAATCGTGAAAGGGGTCTCAACCCCAATGCCTCCCCCCTTTTCTCGGTCCCAACGCCCATGTTCATAGTCGCTATCAGCCCCCATACTAGCTTCAAGCTGTGCTTACGAAAAACAAGCATAAGATGCGCTGATAAGACTGATGTTGATAAGACATACAAGACAATGCTGATGGCATTCGTGGAACTGAAAAATCATGCCTGTCGTGTGCAGCGTTGCGGCGTACAGCAATAACGACGCAAAGCCTGTGAAGTAAACATCGAAAAGAAATATAGACGGGGCAAACGCACGATTGTTTTGTAACGCACGCCTACAAAAATATGACCGTTTTTCAAGGCCACGATGGTCGACGGTGATCTGAAGGATGACAATGAGTTGTTCTGATCATGTGGAACAGTGGTTCAATACACGTACCGGCCATCACTATGTTATTCTGTTTTTGTTATCGGAGGATTCACGAAGGAATGCCGCAGCTGTGATGGTGAAATGCTTGATCATCCTTCCAGTTTCTCACTTTCACGGTGCGCGGTGGATTTTACGACGGACCACCTCTTGCTCCGGCAACGACGCGCTGTTTCACGACAGGCTAATAAACGACCTGGCGACGGAAAAAACTACTGTCGTAAAACCTTAAGTGAGGATGAGACGGGTACTGCACTAAAGCGAATGTCCCGTTGACATTAAAAACGATTTGACCAAGTTCCGTGTCTACCTCCCTCGAGATGGCGCTTGGTAACTCCAACTTCAGTGGAAACCAAACGCTGAATCAGTGTTGGAAGAGGTCGGAGCGGTTCTGATAGCAAGCCTTTTAGCCACTCGTTCAGCTCGTTCAGCTAGAGCCACTGTCTTATCTCGTGGAATGGAAAAAATTAAGTGCTATGGCCTATTCCTAGCATACCTGTCAAACGAAACACAGCATGCGTGTTTGATTAACAGACAGCCTCTTACGTCCGGAAAGATGTTGACGTATGTCATGCTCGCGTTGCAATCATCGTCCTAATTTGGAAAATATTTCCTTTATAGTCAAACGGATCCGCTCTTTAGTTTCAGTCCCACTTCATCGTCACAAGTCGTTTTGGGCCCCTCAAAAGCGCCCTATGCGTTACGTCCCAGGTGTCCACTGTACCTCAAGGTGTCTATTGGAATCCATTGGTCATATTCATTGCTTCCTGTAGAATCCAACAGACAACAAAATCCACACGTTACCCCCGTTGAGGTCGCCTGTAAGGTCACTGCGTGACTTAAAAATATCAATCGCAGTATCACATTCGTCAAAAAAAAAAAAGACAGACGATTATACTTGTTTCATTGCTCTGTCACATCAGGTACCCCCAGGAGAAATGCTGGTTGCTGTGCAAAAACTTTTGCTCCCAAGATCAAAAGCCTCCAAATTGCGTCAGATTGCTCCTTGTGGCTGTTGCATGGAATTGGATTTGTGGAAGGACTTCTGGTAAGTGGTAAGTTTACCACGTAGTAGCGCTTTCTGTATTTTCGCATAAAAGTTGGGAAGAGGTTTAAGAAAAAAGAATGCGGGGAAAATCAAAAAAAAAAAAAAATGGAAAAAACACCCCTTAAAAAAAAAAAAAAAAAAAAAAAAAAAAAAAAAAAAAAAAAAAAAAAAAAAAAAAAAAAAAAAAAAAAAAAAAAAAAAAAAAAAAAAAAAAAAAAAAAAAAAAAAAAAAAAAAAAAAAAAAAAAAAAAAAAAAAAAAAAAAAGGGAAAAAGAAAAAAACCCCCCCAAAAAAAAACCCAAAAAAAAAAAAATAAGCAGAGGCCTTTCGGAAAGGCGGCGGGGTGGATTTTGGTTTGCACCTGGTGAGTTCGAGCTGGTTACGGCGAAGCGATGTTTGTTTTCGTACGTTACGATGTAAAAAATACAGACGTTAAGATTACGTTTGTGTATTTCTGGCCCGCAACACACAAAGCAAAAAAAAAGGGGAAAAAAAAACTTTTAAAAAAAAATATGGATAGAATAATTTTATTGTGGGGTGGTTCTTTTCCCAAAAAAATAAAAAAAAAAAAAAAAAAAAAGGGGGGGGGGGGCAAAGCGCCCACCCCAAGGGTCGGGGTACAGCGCCCAGTGGGCGTTTTAACCGCACTTAGATGGGCGCTTTACCCCACATTCATGCAAATAAAAAAACATCCTTGCATATATGCATTCCGGAAGTCAAGAGTTAGAATCGGTGCTTGATTGGCAGTGGAGCGAAAGTAACTATGACAAAACTGACCGAGGGGTAGAAGGTCAGTACACTGTTTCCCCTCTCCCCGCTTCAAAGTATGATCTTGTTTTTTACTAATATCATAATGCATGACGTGACGCAGACTGGTGAGAGCTATCACCTTCACCCTAGTACAGGATGATACAGCCCCTCCCCTCGCATATAATGATACGCATAAGGGCTGCGCTGATTTGTACTGATGCATCAGTACAAATCAGTGATGTCAGGGGTATACTGCTGTAGATATCATACCTCGAAAATACGTAAGGAAGACTACGTGGGCAAGCTATAGTACTGAAAGTCTACAAGCTGCGTTGACTGCTCTAGGAAATGGTGAAAAGCTGAAAAGCGTGTCGACCCGATACAGCATCCCCCGCAGGACGCTCCGCCGCCATAGAGACAAGGTTGTCCAATCTCCAGGACGTCCGAAGCTGGGACGTTTCAGGCCAGACATCAATGAAGCATTTGAGGAGAAGCTTAAAAATTACATTTTGGACATGGAGAAGGCATTCTTTGGCCTAACGACTACCGATGTCCGGCGCCTTGCTTACGAGCTCGCCCAGATGGAAGGCATCACTCACCGATTTAACATGGAGCAGAAGATGGCCGGGCGAGACTGGCTACGTTGTGTCTTTCAACGCCATCCTGATCTCTCTATCCGGAAGCCTGAGGTGACCAGTTTGGCTCGAGCTGTGTGATTCAACCTCCCACAAGTGAAACGTTTCTTTGACATCTACGGAGAACAGCTCGACGCGTGCAAGGCGAACCCGATGCGAATATGGAACGCTGATGAGACAGGACTGACGACGGTACAGCAGACTCTGTGTTGGCTACCAGGGGACAACTCCTAGTGGGCAAGGTAACTAGCGCAGAGAAAGGTAAGGCGGTGACAGTCATGTGCGCCGTCAATGCGTGCGGCCAGTACGTCCCACTAATGCTGATTTATCAGCTCAAGAAGATGGTAGAAACACTCTCAAAAGGTGCTCCGCCTGGTTCACTAGCCACAGTAACACCCTCCGGCTGGATGGATTGCGATTCGTTCTTGATGTGGCTCAAGCACTTCGCAAGCGTCGTGAAACCCAGTGAAGAGGAAAAACGCATCATCATTATAGATGGACACCAGAGCCACAAGTCACTGGCCGCTGTCGACTATGCCAGAGAGCACGGAATCGTAATGATTACTCTTCCGCCTCGCTGCACCCATCGCATGCAGCCATTGAACGCAAGTATCTACAAGGCACTGAAAAGTGCCTACGACACTGCTGCAGACTGTTGGATGCACTGCCATCCTGGCAAGCGCATTACGGACTACCAGGTCGCGGAAATCTTCTGCGCTGCCTACAGCAAAGCTGCCACCATCGAGAAAGCTATCAACGGGTTCCGGTGTACGGGTTTGTGGCCTCTGGACACTAGCATCTTCACCGACGAAGACTTCGCTCCGTCCATGCTAACTGAAGAGGAAGATCCCCCCTGTCCAGATGGTCCCACGGGTGTCTGTGAGCAGCAAACTAGGACGTCCTCTGCCGTCCAGACAGAGCAGGACGCTTTCAACAGCACCAATTTTATCGTCTTAGGACAGCAAGCGGAGGCAACAGCGCATGCCGTGCAAGACTCGGCGACTACGAGCAGTGCAGAGAAGAGGACCTGTGAGCAGGCCCCGGGGTTCTGTGAGTCAACGGCTATGCCAAGTACCTCAGCTTCAGGCTTAGTTGACATCTTTTCGCCAGTCAAAGCAGCGGTCAGAACGAGAACGAGGAAGGCGGAGAAGTCCGAACTCCTCACGTCTTCATCATACAAGAGGCGTCTCGAGGAGAAGAAGAAAGTGCCAGTAGTGAAGAAGAAAGCCAAGAAAAGCACACTGCGCAGCGATAAGAGTGACGATATCACTTGCTTCGTCTGTGGCATGCTCTTTAGGCGTTCTTGTGAGCGCTGGATCCAATGCACGGAGTGCAGCTCCTGGGCTTGCGAGCCGTGCACAGATGCAGACGAAAAGCAGAAGTCGTATGTCCGTGACTTCTGCCGTTAAACCTGCAAAAACAGCTGTAACCACCAGTGGAAGTCACTCGTGCAAACAGCAGGGTCGATTTTGTTCTAAAACTTAACATTTCTTCGTTCTATATGACAGTCCTTCTTCGGTGATATACGATTGTAGACTGGCGGATGGCAGTGGGAAGCCACGATTCTGTTTGGTAGATACGTTGGTACATTTCTGAGGAACGCGATATTGAGTTCTTGTCCTCGCCGGTTGTAGCGAGCGAAGAGCCTTTGGACATTCCGTTTCTGCAGGTGGAGGGTACAGGTCTTGTTTCTACGTGCACGTATGTATTCTAGCAAGTTTACTTTGCAAGAAATGCCTGCTGATAGACCTTTTTTCAAAGAATACACACTGTTACGTTTGCATGACTTAAAGGCATGCAATTTTGCCAACACAGACCAAGTTTGTCTTTCTTGTGTTGCCAACGCGGCGTCGATAACAGTGAATTTTGCAGTCATAATAAAACCACAGCTAAATTCTCCGGCTTTCGATATCGAAGAGGTCCAAGTTAGATGAGCTTTCCGTTTTCAGATGCCTAGAGTTACTGATGTGCTATTGCTTATGCATCGGGTTCATAACTTCTTTGTTTTGCTGGCAAACGTGTGCTTGGAATAACAACACAGATGGTGACTGCTCATTCACCCTTTTGAAGAAATAATATCGGGGTAAGGTACAGAATCTCGCGGTTATGGCGGAGCTTTGGTTGGGGGCGTTTTGCCCCACACCAGCGGGCGCTTTACCCCATATAGGGGGTAAAGCGCCATTTTAAACCGCTTTGGGAAAAACGATTTAAATCTATTTTAGAATCATTCCTTCAAAACAGGTATTTCAAAACAGTTAGCCAATTTATCAGAGTTTCTTACCGTACCCTTCATTCTTTTGCAGCACTGCGACCACATATGATATTGCCGTTTTTCCTTAAGGTGTGCGCTTTACCCCACTCTCCCCTATATATATATAAGGGCGAATTACGATGAACACTTCCACAGCGCTCTGTCATTAACTGATATGTCTCTGGAGGAAATCATGTGTGCAAAATATGGCCTTGGTCCAGCACTCTTAAGCACTTTCACACGAAGACTGTATGTCGTTTGTGCTGGATTTTATTTTATTTCAATGAAATTCGCGCCGGCTTTTGTGCATTCCGAGCCCATTAAATTCAAAGAACACCATTTCATTTATCCCCAGTAAGAACTCATTCTCCATGGACTTGTGATCCCTGGGAGATTCGTTCAGGGAGAGATGTGTCTGAAATGCCCCCAAACGTGTTTTGTGCTTCAGTTTTTTAAACCAAGCGCACGATATGCATAAAATGCACATCATAGTACTCCTTTTCACACACTGGATCGAAAGACACTTCGCATTCTGTCTCAGGTCATAGGTCACTGACCCTGTCGGCAGCAGTGTGGCTTAGGTGGGAATGATACTTCAGTCCTCTTAGTGGTCTCGGGGTTCTGGCGACGATGCTGTTCGACGACTTGCAGCAGGTACTGCTTTTGCCCTTCATCCTTCGTCAGTACCTTGTTGTATACTTGGATAAGAGCCGCAGCTCGTTCGGCGAAGTCGCTAACTACTGCGATCCCGCACAGGACTTCCTTAGCGTTCGTGAAGCCAGGTGCTGTCTCCCAATCAGCGGGATCGGCGGCAAAGAAGTCCATGTTGATGCCGTAGGCTTTCAGGTTGCCCACCGACTTTGCGGTAATGAAGTCGACGATGATCTTCCTGGGACGAGAACCTTCTTTTCTGCGAGATCCACCTGCGCTCGCTGGGAGGACTCTCCGATCCCTGTTCCTGGAGTGCCGCGATCATCCTCGTCTTCATCTCACACGGCACGCCTTCGTCGAAGAACGACACACCAGCCAGTTCTTCGCTGGGGCACCATAATAGGTGATTGTTATGATAAATCATTTGTCGACTACAATGGCATAATAGATAATAGGTGATCGGCAAACTCCTTGGAGATCCCCTTCGAAATTTCAGCATTCACATCAGGCTTTGCAGAACGGTCAGGTCGTGCACGGAAGCGCTGACCGCCGATGAAGAGCAGAACCATGCACTGACGTACAAAACAACCATGAAAGAGACGAAGCGTTTGAGTGCTCCCAAATCACTGAGAGTCACGGAGAACTGATGGCAAAGCAAGAAGATCTTGATCCTGCAGATTATGCGTCCCATCCATCTGGCGCGATGGAACCATCTATCTGGCACGTTGGAGAGCACCTGGCTGGGGAACTTGATTCCCCGTGGAGGCTCTTGACCAAAGGGGATAATCGAGACCTCAAAGAACAACGATAAGCATCGCTAGGCTGGATTTCGGCGAGCTTCTCACGGCAGAAGGCGACGAAACGATCATTGGAAGAGAAAAACGTCTCGGCCACTGCTGGCTCCAGGTCTTCATACACCATAGGTTCAAACTTGTTCCAATCAATGAGCCTCCATCTCTTCTCGAAGCTCTTGAACAAGGAGATCGCGGTCCCGAGGACGGACCGAAGCGTGTGGAGAAAGCCGCCTCTGCCACCAGTTCGACGATATGATGACGACAAGCAAAGTGAATAGGCCGTCACTCAAGCCTCTGCTGAAGAAGCGTGTTTGCTCCCACAACTTGTCCAGTATTGCTGGAGGTGGTTGGGCGCCGAATGACCCTGCAGTCGGTGCGCCCCTAAGCCCCAATAACCAACCAACCAACCAGCTGGAGGTGGTGTCGAAACTCATGCCGACGACGTTGTCCGAAACCTCTCAGTCTTCCAGACAAAGCGCGACAACGTTGGCTGGCGTTGCTCCGGCTCTACTTGCAACTTCCAAACACCGAAGAGCTTGGCGGCACTTCTTGGACCGGTTACAATGACAGAGTCGATCCACCTTTTCCTTTCCATCGTCAGTAACAGTTTGCCGTCCCAGTGGACCACCAGGTTGGGTGACGCGGAGAAAGAATGCTAGATTTCGTCCGCAATGGCTTTCCTCTGCGATCTACGTGCGCGCCTGCCCGAGCTTCCGTGATCGCCAGTTCAGAGGAGTCGTGGCCGAGAACCGAAGCCGTCGCCGATAGGAAGTGAATTGCAGAGCGATCATTGAGCTTGGTCCGATCGAGGGCTGCTGCCTGACCAGTAGTGGCGATGTTCTTGGCTCTCCTGCAGGTCCACTTCGAAGGCATGGCCATGGGCTGCGGGTCATCCTGATCTGTCAGTTGTGTGTTGTCGGTAGGCGAGTATTCCAGCTGGGTAGTTGCCTCATGCTCGGTCTGCTGTTTAATCTAACGGGGGGCCCTTTAAAGCTTCGGCCTACTGTTGTCGTTGAAGAGCTCGCTCCTCCTTCTCAGAAGGGAACTTATCGAATACCACCATGACGCCTCGGCGACCTGGCTCCCCTTGGGCCTAGAGAATGTGTTTATCCTCTTGGTTTTGATGATCTTAATGGTGCCGACAAGGGCAAGGTCAAAAAGATTGTTAAGGTTGTCCCTAAATCCATTCTTCTTGTCAATTTCCGGGGTGAACCTCCAGAATTTGCCTTTGGTACTGGTCAAGCTTCCTGTTGAGCTTCTTTATCACGTTCCGCGCCAGTGCAGTGAGAATACGGGCTTTGTTTCACACCTTCATCATTTCGCGGACGATCTGTGTTTTGACCTACCTCTGGGTAAGCCTATCCACACGGTGGGACTGAAAATATTGCTGCTGCACTTCTCCCCGCGAAGGCAGTTCTGAGCACCGGTCAACCAAAATTCTTTTTTTTTCTCGTGGTGCAGCCATAGTGGCACAGACTTCCGTTACAAAAGGTACTTTCTGCATTGACGCAGGTGGTCCTTAAACATCCTGACGTCTAAGAACGCGCGGGAAATTGCCAGACCGGCACCGTGGGTTACCGTGGCATGGCAAGGCGTGGTACTTCAAATATATAAGTCACAGTCTGCAAACGATGGCCAGAATATTGGCGAGATGTTGCGGCAGGTTTGATTCTTCCCTAAATGAGACAGTAGGTTGCCTGTCCGGGATAGTTTCTGTTGATCTAATCTATCCCCAAAATACATTTCCTCACCGAATTTTGGTCATATGTTTTTCAACACTGCGCAGAAGTGTAAAAGCTGTCCCAACACAGGCAGAACAAACTTCTCCATTTCCAGGTTATCGGCCCCAAAATAAAAAAGTCACCTCAGATTGAAACATTCGCCTTAGGCCCGCCTCAGTGAGATATCATCAACATTTGTCATTATCTGCAGTCTGGGCCATGCCATGTTCGTTAAGCAGATGAAGCATGCTCATGGGATGCTCAAACCCATGCACTAGGAGCAGCAAGATTGACGGTTTTAATAATGACTGATTAAGTTTCCGTTTTCCTCGCGTAAAACTCGGGTTTAACCGTCTAGTTCAATGAAGTTCCACCAATCAGGTACTGGGATTTTAGTACGGTTTTCAGATCAGGATGATTGGTGATAACTACAGCACTGCTGGACTGTTACCGCATTCATATAAACCTTATCTCACCATAGCGAAACCGCCCTGCGCACCAGCTCGCCCTTCAGTTTTCTTGCGCTTGAACACATCAGGGATGGTTATCATCATTTTTAACGTGCTTACGATGCAATGAAACGCCTTCGCCGCTCACCAGACAATCGCGGCATCGGGTGCCGGCGTACTAGTTACGAAACACGTTCGCCAGCGGTCACTAGGTGTGCCTGCATTACGTATTATAAAGTGATGCTTCTAAGTGTGCTCTCACATTACTCAGTGATTCAACACATCCTTCGTTGATAAGATGCTGCTTTGCGAGCGCAGCGCTTTATGGAATACCTTCCTGGGTACGCTAGTACACCTGGCTGTTTTTTTTTTGCAGGGGCAAAGAATCTTAAGGGGGGGAAAAAGGCCGACAAGGGGGGGGCCCCCCCCCCAGTTAACATGTTAAAATAGGCCCTGATCCAAAGGCTAAAGGCCACGGATTAGATTACAGTGACTGACTGAGGATATCGACACCGGCTGCCAAGTGACAAGTACCACGCTGACTGAGCTGGCGCCCCGGGTGCTGTCGTACCCCAAACGGGTGCCACAGTGTCCGGTGCCTGGGGCCGCCACTGCGCATCGTACCGGCGACCTTGACCCGAGCGGAGCGCGGCGGGGCGCGGCCGACCGTCGGCCGGCGGGGCCCCTGCCGATAGGACACCTGAATGTGCGATCACTGATGATGTCACTGGACGACGTCATGGTAACGCTCCACACAAACACTCTTGGCTTTCTTTGCATGAGTGAGACTTGGCTGCAGGAGGCTGTGGGCAGTCGATTTATCACCTTCCCGGAATGCAAGGTGCTGAGACGGGACCGTCCCGTGCGTGTCGAGCGCCAGCGGAGGGGGTGGAGTTGTTAATACCTGCCGTGAGACAGTGCTAGTGGAGCCGACGGCCGTTCCGTCGAGCGGCTGTCTCCTCGAGACATTGTGGGTGACCGCATGCTGTGACGTCACACTTATCATCGGACTGGCTGCCTTGTGGCGCCATCTCTTCCGTCCTGGACGACCTTCAAAATCAGATGGTCCACGCGATCCGGACCGAAAGAGCACTGTATGCTTCGGGCGACACGAAGTTTGATCTGCTTAAGAGCGCTGGACCTGATGTCCGGCACTATGGGCGAGTTCTGGATGATTTGAGCCTGAAACAAGCGGTGGTGGACCGGATCCGTCCTGAGTCAGGAACTCTGCTTCATCACGTCATCGTCCGCTCTGCTGATGACGTCATGTCGGCTGGCGTCGAGGCTTGTGCCCGGAGTGGTCATGATCTGGTCATCGCCAAGGCTCCGGTGCGATGCGAAAGTCAACGTCCAGTGTAGATAATCACCGCTCAACCAGACACCTCTGGCCGGACGCACCGCGGCTTGGACTTCTCCTGACGGCCTGTACTGCAGTACGAGTCGGGCGGGGTGGAGGACAAATAGGCGGCCTGGCGCTAAACCTGGTCGCCCATCCTTGACAAACACATGCCGCTGACGAAGGTGCGACTCAGACGCCAGCCATGCCCGTGGCTTACTGGCAATGACGAGCTCGGTGAATGATGAGGAGCGTGACGCTTGCACGTGCTGCTCGTGACGCCGACCCATGGTCCGAAACCCGCCAGGCATATGCCGACAGAGGGAATGCGGCAAAAAGTGCGCAGTGCCGAGCAAGGCCTTCTTCCTTCTAACATTCATCTATCTGTTCACTTAAAGCAACATGGAAAGATTTGCAACGATTTTTGATCGGTTCTAAAGATGACTGGATGTTACCGCACCAAGTGAAAACACTATTGAGAGGGCAGATCGGCTGAATCATCACTTTGCGACAGTCGGACCTTGTGTGGTTGTCTAGCTGAGTGTAGTGGGTCTGAATGTAGCACAGCCCAACCGCCTTCACCCTGACCCCCTGCGTTGAGTGATGCGTTCCTCGTGCACCCAGCCACGTTGTCCGAGCTTCATCCATCACTAAGACGTATGTCGCCATCAGAGGCGTGTGGAGATGACGGCATCGCAGTAAGCGTGTTGCGACTGACGCTCCCGGTGATCGCCTCCCACTTGCTGAACGTGATTAATGCCTCCATTACGTCTGGCGTGCTCCCGCGTGGGTGGAGAATTGCAACTGTGATTCTCATCTTCAAGTCCAGAAGTGAAACCGACCCTGGCAACTACCGACCAGTGTCAGTCTTCCCTGCGGTAGCAAAAGTTTCTGAGAGTGTGGTTTGTTCCCAGCTGGTGCATTAGTTGCGTCGCGCGGCATCGTTTGAGACCAGCACGGGTTTTGGCCGGGGCATCCACAGAGTCTGCCGTGCTGGATGCGGTCAGCTATCTCACCAGTAACATGGACCGAGGGCTGATCAGCTGCCTCTCGACAACTGACACGTCCATGGCCTTTGGCAGCGTCCAGCATGGCCGGCTCTTGGACAAGCTAGGCTGGTACGGCACAGACGGACACTAGTTCGGTGACTAGCTCCGTGATCGCCGCCAGAGGGTCCGCGGAGGATCCACGACCATTCCGATCACTCACGGCACGGTGCGAAGCTCCATTTTGGGACCAATGCTCTTTTTATTTTTCACAAACGAGTTAACATTGTCCTTAAGTGATACAAAGGTAGTATTATATGCTGCCGACGTACAGTTTCTCCACTGTGGCAATTCCAGCCAGCCAGCCAGCCAGGAGACCTAGAGCTAGAGCAGCAAACTGACAGAGCGCTGAGCAAAGGACAGCGATGATCTGTGCAAAATGCTCTAGAGATTAACCCTTCAAAAACTGATTTTCTTCTTATATCTTCACGTTAGAGAAGGTTCGCCCAAAATTTCGAAGTACGTTTCAGCGACGCAACGCTGCGCCCATCCGCTAGTGCCAAAATTCTGGGCGTCATTTTGGACAGAAATCTAAATTTTGAGAAACATATTTCTGTCATGGTGCAACGTTGCTACGCAACGTTGTCCGGCCTTTCTCTCGCGTCGGTTACCAGAAGACGTGAAAAACTCTCGGTGGAAGCATTATTTTTCTCCACACACTCTGTATTGCGCTACGGTTTGGGCTGGTTCGCAGCGCGACGCAACGCAAAAGTGTTCAGAAAATAATCATCCTCAGTACCAGAAAACGCTGCCAACGTCAGGAGCGTGTAGCGCCTGTCTTGAGTGAATTCAATGTCCGCAAATTAATAAGCTTTTCTCTGAGCGGGACTTAACCATAGCGTTTAGTATACTGTACAACGCGCATGCACCTACCTGCCTGCAAAATCTACTGTCGTGCCGCGAGAATGTGTTAGGGAGGCCCGAAGTTCGGTAGCAGGACTATAACACGTGTCTCGAGTCCGCACAGAGCACGCCCAACGACTTTTTATCTATCACCGATGCTTTGACGGCGTATTCTTTACAATGCATACCTTTGATTTTTTACATGTGCAATTACAATGTATGCAAAATGACTCTTAACCTCAAAAGCCGTATATTGCAGATGGCATACGATGAAAAAGATGATGATGACGATGACGATGATAAAGGTTAGTGTGACTACAGTAACGCCTTCAGCGTTTTTCCGTCGTATTATTGCCCCAAGGCCAAAGGTGACGCGTCAAGTCACGCAGACTAACTCAAGATAATGACAATGTTTGTGTAGCGTGTCAATCATAGCGACTCGTCAGCTGCTACCACGTTTGCTGACTGCTCCAGCGCTTTTGCCATCCATCGCCTATATCGATCTGTCAACTGAATCAGCTCGCTCTCGGCACCAACAAGCTGTTCGGACTCCGGCGCCCGGGCGCTTGGAGGGAGCACAACGAAGCTGAAGCTGGATGACAACATTAAAAACAAGGGGTCGATATGGGCAACGGCTGTGTTTCTTTGCCACTCGCCGTCATTGCTTGTACCGCGTTCTTCCAAAGTCTTCTCTGGCCTCTGAGAGGGGGGAAATATCGGAAAAGAGGCTTTTAACCCTATTCCCGGCAGGGGAAGGCTGAATCCGCCCCACTTCGGATTTTTTGCTTGCCAATTCCAGGCTTTTTGACGCAGCTTCACGAAAATTGGTGGCTTTTCCTAGCTATTTTTCTTCGTATTGTGGCAAGATTTTGAAATTCAATTTTGCTTCACGGGCGGAGCCAGGCAACGTTTTTGGGAGGTACGTCACGCCATTTTTGGCCCTGTTAAGGCTAAAAGGAAAATGACTATAAAAACTAACGTTTTTAAGATAGAACTTTAAATGTTATATGGATGTATAGTTAAATAGATGGGTAACGTGCATTTACAATTTTGCTCATCTGAGGCCACCTTTACAAGGTCAGGTCAAGGTCAAAAATCAAAATTTGTTTTTATAGATAATAATTTCGGTGCTTTTTTCAAATGCCAAGCCCGGAATATATATGAGGTAGAATGGTGCCCTTTACTTATATATCAAGTTTCAGCTTGATATCAGGTCGGGTCACGGAGTTATGACCTAAAATGTCAGTGCGCATACCCTGTATCGCAATAGTCGTAAAATGAAATTTTTGAAACAGAGTGAATTCAAATGATTGAAAACTTTTACAGACAATATTAAATGCACACGCGACCATTCCAAGTGACTTCAAAGTCACTGAGAGTCATTTAAGGTCAAAGGTCAAGAGTTGATCTGAAGAACGTGTGACCATGACAGTTCCCCTTTTTCATGTCCCTGGCACCGCCTATGCTAACATTATACAAACATTGTAATACGATTTGGACTTCTTTAGCGTAACATGACTAGCAGAAGCCAAAGAAGTGCTTTTGCCAATCCTCATATTTTTGAAATCTAGTGGACGCCTATGAATTTTCTCAACATTTCAAATGTATGGACCAATAGTAAAAGTCCCACCCATAATCTCTCGACTCATGCTAATTTCATCAAAATCGGTCTATAAACAACGGAGTGATAAGAAGTCCAAAAATATCCCCAATTTTTAAATTTTTTGCCCCTATATCCACTCTTTTCAAAATTTTGAAAACTTTTTTTCATAAAAATGTGGTTTACGTCATGGCAAATCGATTGCCATTTGTTGCGATGAAATCGAATGTGTAGTTCTCGAGATCTGGGGAGGGAGGGTCGAATCCGCCCCCGTCCCTTGCCGGGAATCGGCCATACTGCTAGCGCTCCGGGAACAGGGTTAATTCGTGGATATGCTCGACCTTTGGTCGACCGCGGATCGTCCGCTGTTGATGAAATGTGAACGCGCCTGCCGCCGTCCCGCGTCATTCGTTAGTGGTGACATGAGCTCTGCTGTGCTGCTAATCCTGTCAGCTCTTTCCAGAAAGCGGCGATTATTCACACCGGCGCACGAAGGAACAGCGTCACCAGCCAGGAAACACGGCGTCGCGCCCCTCCCCGCCGACGGCTGAGGGCGGCCTTGGGATGCCGCGGCCTCGCGCGGTGACCGCCGGCCGACCGCTGCCCGAGACGTGCGTCATCCGCATCCGCCTCCACGCGCTTCCGAGAAACGCCCTCGGGACATCCACTGAACTCTGTCGTTCTTGTGAACTGACGTGGAAAGACAGACATATACATGCCCGAAAAACTGGCTCGTCATAAAGAGAGTTCCTGATACGCGTGAGTCGGTTGTTTTGACGAGAGGGAATGAAGTTATAACGATACGTTTGGCAAGACGGTGAGATCTCCACATCACGAAGACAGATTTTAGTCACGACGCCAGTATGGCCACTCACTCCGACACAAGGTCGCCCTCAATACCTCGATATCCAGGGGTGTAGCCGGGGGGGGGAAGGGGAAACACCCCTCCCCCTTGGAGTTGAACATTCTACGTTTCTTTACGTGCGAAAAATGAAAATGGATACAAATTTTCGGACCTGGAAAATAAAGAGGGCAAAGTCCGAGGGTTTTGAGGAGTTCTGAGTTACAGTTTCGAGGAGGTCTGTCAGCCGCCCCGTCCTTGGCGAAATCCTGGCTACGTTCCTGTCGATAACATGCTTTGAGGTCCATGGATCGAAAAGTACGGCACACACTTCATCTCTCTGTTTGGATATGTGTACAAAATAGGCACAAGGACTCTGAATCGGCTATCTCGAAGACAATCTAGAATATCTCATAAGCCATTGGAATACAAACATCCATCTTAAACGTCGAATATGCGCGATCCCACGGATCCCTGTGATCCGTGATAGAAAATGAGTGAAAGTATGCAGTATTTTTGTGTAGGTGATTCCTACAGATATGAGATTACCTGCCTCTTGCTTTGCCCTTGATATGGTGAAGAAAAATGTCCGAACTGGTAGTGAACAAACAGTCTGTAAAAGGTTTATGAATTATTGACACATTATGCACTGCAGGGACCTTAGGGGTGGGGGGAGGGGGTGAAAGGGACGGTTGCCCATCAACTATGATGGAGACAAATGAGGTTTTTGAGGGGCCTCCATTTTGCCTTTCAGGGTCCCCTTTAGTCCCTTTGAGGGCTTACAGGATGCCCAAATATGGCTCCTGAGGCTATGTCGGGCCGCCCATGTTGCTATAGAAGGGTCATAGGAGACATAGGAGACCCCCTAATGCTAAAGAAGGCCCCCTTAATGCTGTAGGAGGCCTCTTTGTGCTATATGAGGCCCCTTGAAGCTACAGAGGGCCCCGCAATGCTAAAGAGGCCCCCACAAATAGGCCATGGAAGGCCACGTTATCACTTTTTGGTAGAGACCCCTTTGGGATGAGGAGGTCCCCTTCAGGCGAGGAGGCTCCCCTGCTCAGGATCGCCTCCTCCCTACCCTGGCCGATGCCTGGCTGCGTGCAAGATACACTGTGAAATGAAAATGACCACATCTTCCTAGCGAGATTTTTCCGGCGTTTTCGCGTCGAGAGCCGGGAGGTCTGCAGAGGTTTTTGGCCGGAGCTCCCACTTAACAGGACTGCCAGCCCAGTTCACGATTCAAGTGTCCAATAGATGACGCGCCGGTCACGGCATTTCCGTGCGGTTGTCGACTGTTATATAGGATATAGGATAATGTGGTGATCAGTCATGGCGGACGGTGGGGCATTATGTACGGTGGGGTGGATGATGGCGACTTTTCTGCGGACATTTGGGACATTATGTATTACGTCGGCGATCGCCAACGCTGTTGGCAGGAGGGGAAACTGTGCTCAAGGCTGGGCATATCATATAATGCAATGTTCTTGAGAGGAGAGGAAGAAATGGAGATCCTTGTCTTATGCACTCAGACATCGCACTTTCAGCAAAAGCCCAGTGTTATTAGTCAGTGGCCTGTCATTGCTTATTCGAGCGTACCAGTCACAACAGAGGTGTCGTTTTGTCTTCACGTTTAGTCTGGTATCTACATCATATATATATATATATATATATATATATATATATATATATATATATATATATACGTACAATGGCTTGCGATCCCGGGAATGGGGAGTTGCGGACCTCCCCCTCCCCCCAATATTCAGGTATTTTAACATTAAGCCTATGGTAATGGCTGAAATGAAACAAACTGAAATCCAGTGTTGACCCTCAAAAATTCCTGACATTTCCAGGCTTTATATATATATATATATATATATATATATATATATATCGTCACAATGATTGTCTTAACTGGCAAATTTCCTGACAATGAGCTTGGTGTCATAACGCGGTTTTAGCTATGATTGGACTGGATGTCATTTATTTTCCCCAATAGGCGTTTACTACCAAGTATATTAACTCCTTGGTTAGATAACCCATGTGACTAGAGCGAAATGGTCGAGGTAGCAGAAGCTCCATATGAAACCCAATCATCATCAAACTGGCAAACTGATGATTAAATGTTACAAATTGGCGTAAATGTCAAAGTTTTGTTGTATCTACGCTTCATTTCTGAGGTGTAAGAAAACATTGAGAGATTTCATTCAGATGATTATTGAAAAATTATTCTTTCTTATTATTGTTATTGATATATCATTATTACAAATTATTATTATTGATAAAACATTCGGATGATTATTGGATGGACTCAAACGAGTAATGAAAAGGCTTAGGCCAATACAAAAGTGTACAAAACGACACCCTTGAGTCATAATCACCGATTACAGTTTCAATGCCTACAAAAAATAGGGCTGGTGCAGGTTCAGCTAATGTACCCCTTCCTAAACATCACATGTATTCTGCCATTAACTGGTTTCACACGCAAACAAACGAAAAAATCGCCTCCAACAGTCATCACTACCTTCCGGTTTTGCGGGCACAGATGCATCATGAAACATCACGTTGTAATTTCAGGCTGGTGCAGGAGTACTGAATGCCGCATGTTAGTGATATTGACAGGTAATGGTGAACATAAAGTTTCCATGACCATGGGCGGAGGATGCAGGTTATAGCCGTAAGACAACCTCACACAAAATGCCATTTAACACTGGGCAAATGGGTGCTGCAAGAAAGGAATGACTTAAAATGCACTCCAGCTCCCAGGCATTCTTGTAATCTGTATCCACGTCATGACGCTGCATTTCCTTAGGCAAAATCAGAGGATGGTAGGCCTACTAAAATGCCACTCTCTTAGTCAGTTCCTGGGAAAGCACATGCAAGAATCTGTCATAACCATAACAAGTTCTGTTTTGCGCCACAACTTCAATCCAGGGTGCAATACACCATTAATGTGGTTGTGTAGCCTTAGCCTTGCGAACTGAAATGCTGCTACTTGCCATTTTTTTTAAATAAAATTCTTGTCCTTGAAATACTTGGAGCACACTCGTGCTGTTTTGCCTGTCTTTCCCCTCTGTGAAGCAGGCATCGTCATTGTTCCGCCAGAGGTTTGTGCCTCGGGAAGAAATGGAAACTCAGCGCTCTATCCTTTCGTGATCAGGGGTGGAACTTTTCCAAAAATGTTGATCGGGCCAAAGCCGAATTTTGTCGAAGACAAAATGTTGTCTCACATCCCTGATCTGAGTATTATGATGGACCCCACCCACTAGTTCATGGTTTGCTCCATCTTCGTCTATTATGTCGTTTGAACGCACATCTGCTGATCAAAAAAGAGGGTCTGTCTGTGATGCACACCAGTCTATAGAGGCCAACCTTTTTAGCAAGACCAATATATTTTTGTTCAAATACCGCGTTGAGGCACGCGTGTGAAACAAGCATTTGAGCCATAAAGACGTAATCAAGTCCTCAAATCACCTTTATGTTTATCATGATATTGCGTGTAATGCATAAAGAGTTGCTCATATGTGTGCTTCTGTAGTTAAGCCACATTACGCCCAGCCAAAGTTGGTGGGGCTGAAACCCATACTGATGGTGTTAGGCCAAAGCCAAGATTGGTGGGGCCATGGCGCCACCAAAAGTATAGGAAACTCCGCCTTTGTCCTGGATAACAGTTACAGTGTGGGACACAGCAATTTGTGAAGGGTTTCTTGAATCAATGGACTTTTAGTTTTTGTTTTTACCTTCCGTCGGCACTTCCTTGTTTTCTGACGGGAAATATTCAGTCATTGTTGGCACCTTCCGCATCAGGGTTCAATAAAGCGCTGGTTCAGGCCCGTTCACTCTGCATAACTAGCTTACGCGGGCGACCGCTACTATCCACTTAAATTTGGAATTATGCCGCAGCATGTATTTAGTTCCTGTTCCGGGCTGGGTGGTTGGTATGACGCAACATTCACGGGGAACACGTGGACGCCGTTAGCACGTGTCACAGCCGCCGACCCCGCTGTGAAAGGCGCTCACAGAGCACGTGTGCCGCGAGCGGCGCAGCCAAAGAGGGGGCTCGGGGGGCCCGCCCCCCCTTACGCTCGCATTTTTCTGTGAAACCATGGCTCGTCTTCTTCCATGCAGGCGGTTTTCGTATGACCTCAGTTCACAATGAACTCTGCCCCCTTGAGAAAATTCTGGCTGCGCCCATGCGTGCCGCGCGCACTTGGGTAGGGAAACTTGCACAGGTTACGTGACGGACCGGTTCGTATTACGCTGATGATTAACAGGCAGACACTGCACTACAAGGGATGATGCATTCTGGGCACATGCGTTACCTAGCGTATAAAAGACGTATAGGAGTCTCACAAGTTCTCATAATGATCTTTGCGTTCCTGTAGCGACGCGCTGATGCAGTTCACTTGAGACATATTGACCCTGATTTTTAACTGTTTGTGGTGTTACAAACTATGACAGCCGGCTAAATATTTTTCATTACTTCTATATTGGTTTATTAACTGCATATTTCTCCTCGAAATGTCGCTTTAACGTATGAGCCATAACATAGTGGTTTCATTCGCTTTACGCTGCGTACAACATTTCATCACCAATTACCTTCCTCCCTTAAAATTTTCTTCTTTGTTTAACCAGACCTCCGAAGAATTTACTCCTGACATTAACTTAACAGCAGGTGACCGAAAACCATGCTTCTCGAACCACAAAGCGTTCTGAGCGCGAATCACGAGACGCGTTTATTTCCTGCGCCTGTTCTGCGTGCCGAGCTGTTTTTAGGTTTTGGCCCCATCCACGACTCCGCTGGCCCGCAGTGCACGCGGAGCGGCCGGCACCTGTGAGAACGCAGCGCCACACCGCCAGGTAGAACGCCTCGGGCAAGGCCGGCGCCTGCCTACAGCCGCCCGGCCAACGCGCCGGCAGTGCGGCTCGGTGGATTTGTGGTGCGCGGGCGCGGTGAGCGCGTCGGGGCGCTGATGGTGCGACACGAGGGCAGACTGCACCTGGACAAGACCGACTACGGCACCAACTCAAAACAGGTACGCCTGCTTTGGAGGTGAGCGCCACCGTGGCATGTGTCATGGCGCATTTGACCTGAACAAAGCAAGAATTCAGAAAAGGGTTTTTCGCACATTATTGCTTTTTGGAGTTTGCTAACGGCAAAGTTTATGACGTATTTCACGGACGTTCTTTTGGTTGTTGCTGTGCCAATAACGATCTATAGGTGCGACGGAGATGATCACTGTCTTTTTTACAGACATTATTGCGACGGCATCAGTGACAGTTTCTGGGGTATTGTCAGAATGAAGAGGAAGGGAAATAAGAACAACCTTATTTGACCCTTTGGTAATTGTGCAATATGGACAAAATCAAGATTTTCGGCGCATGCGGTGGCGATAGCGTATCGATAGTAACCGTTGGTCCTTGTTACAGATGAGCGTACGCAGGCGAGATCTTCTATTTTCATGTTTATTTCGTATTTTCATTCTGTATTAATGAGTTGCGTCCATTTTGTATTTATTTTGTTTAGATTGCGATGCGATAGGAATGCCATCAGGTTGCGGCGTTATGCCAGTAGTTTGTCATGGACGGCCGAAGAATTCGGTCATCTAGATGCCCTAGGATTGTTCTCGTTTCCATTTTCTTTGCGGATGGGAGGATTAGGACATCATACCATTTTTACTGCCTCTGGCAATGCGGAAGATGCATCAGGTGAAGTAAAGCTGCTGTTCGCCGTATTCCACGCTGTATTCGTGCGTGTGCATTCATATCAGACCTATGTGCTTTTATTGGTACCACGTTCACGTTGGGTGAACGTAACACGTTCACCCATCGATCAATGTGTTTTTTTTTCAGCACGTAGGACCCACTAACAGATGGCGTTGCTTCCCCCCCGCATCTGCTGTTGACAGTCTCCAAACATTATTTTAGACTATGAGATAGTCATTAGTCATAACTGCCACTCACTGAAATCACAGTATTGCTAAATATTGTCTTACAGAAGCTGTGGCTGGAGATTTTCGAAAATCATTGGGAAGATGGCCCACATGAGATTTCAAACCGTTCCTTCCCCATCATTGCCATAGGCCTAATGTTGAAATCGCTGAATATTGGAAAGGGGGAGGGGGTGGGGTTGCCAGCCATGCTTACAGCACCGAATCTACACGAGCGAGCACGCGTCTGAAACGATTGCGGAATGGCCTGACATTTCGACATTTTGACATTTTGACAAGCCTCCAAAAAAGCTTCCTAGAGCCGTTCCTCCTCCGTGTGGTACGTTCTAATTCTCATGTTATGTGTAAAATGGATTCACCGGAAAAGGCGCTAAATTTCCGCGCGATTGCAGGGCCTATTTTAAGGAAAAATGACTGCGGGGGCAATTCTGCGAACGAGACGCATTGGCTGAGACCACCCCCCCGGGCATTTGTGTTCTTAATGAATTCTGTCCACTTCATATATATATATATATATATATATATTTTTATATATATATATATATATATATATATATATATATATATATATATATATAAGGGCGAATTACGATGAACACTTCCACAGCGCTCTGTCATTAACTGATATGTCTTTTGGAGGAAAACATGTGTGCAAAATATGGCCTTGGTCCAGCACTCTTAAGCACTTTCACACGAAGACTGTATGTCGTTTGTGCTGGATTTTATTTTATTTCAATGAAATTCGCGCCGGCTTTTGTGCATTCCGAGCCCATTAAATTCAAAGAACACCATTTCATTTATCCCCAGTAAGAACTCATTCTCCATGGACTTGTGATCCCTGGGAGATTCGCTCAGGGAGAGATGTGTCTGAAATGCCCCCAAACGTGTTTTGTGCTTCAGTTTTTTAAACCAAGCGCACGATATGCATAAAATGCACATCATAGTACTCCTTTTGACACACTGGATCGAAAGACACTTCGCATTCTGTCTCAGGTCATAGGTCACTGGCCCTGTCGGCAGCAGTGTGGCTTAGGTGGGAATGATACTTCAGTCCTCTTAGTGGTCTCGGGGTTCTGGCGACGATGCTGTTGGACGACTTGCAGCAGGTACTGCTTTTGCCCTTCATCCTTCGTTAGTACCTTGTTGTATACTTGGATAAGAGCCGCAGCTCGTTCGGCGAAGTCGCTAACTACCGCGATCGCGCACAGGACTTCCTTAGCGTTCGTGAAGCCAGGTGCTGTCTCCCAATCAGCGGGATCGGCGGCAAAGAAGTCCATGTTGATGCCGTAGGCTTTCAGGTTGCCCACCGACTTTGCGGTAATGAAGTCGACGATGATCTTCCTGGTACGAGAACCTTCTTTTCTGCGAGATCCACGTGCGCTCGCTGGGAGGACTCTCCGATCCCTGTTCCTGGAGTGCCGCGATCATCCTCGTCTTCATCTCACACGGCACGCCCTCGTCGAAGAACGACACACCAGCCAGTTCTTCGCTGGGGCACCATAATAGGTGATTGTTATGATAAATCATATGTCGACTATAATGTCATAATAGATAATAGGTGATCGGCAAACTCCTTGGAGATCCCCTTCGGAATTTCAGCATTCACATCAGGCTTTGCAGAACGGCCAGGTCGTGCACGGAAGCGCTGACCGCCGATGAAGAACAGAACCATGCACTGACGTACAAAACAACCATGAAAGAGACGAAGCGTTTCAGTGCTCCCAATTCACTGAGAGTCACGGAGGCAAAGCAAGAAGATCTTGATCCCGCAGATTATGCGCCCCATCCATCTGGCGCGATGGAACCATCTATCTGGCACGTTGGAGAGCACCTGGCTGGGGAACTTGATTCCCGTGGAAGCTGTTGACCAAAGGGGATAATCGATACCTCAAAGAACCAACGATAATCATCGCTAGGCTGGATTTCGGCGAGCTTCTCACGGCAGAAGGCGACGAAACGATCATTGGAAGAGAAAAACGTCTCGGCCACTGGTGGCTCCAGGTCTTCATACACCATAGGTTCAAACTTGTTCCAATCAATGAGCCTCCATCTCTTCTCGAAGCTCTTGAACAAGGAGATCGCGGTCCCGAGGACGGACCGAAGCGCGTGGAGAAGGCCGCCTCTGCCACCAGTTCGACGATATGATGACGACAAGCAAAGTGAATAGGCCGTCACTCAAGCTTCTGCTGAAGAAGCGTGTTTGCTCCCACAACTTGTCCAGTATTGCTGGAGGTGGTTGGGCGCCGAATGACCCTGCAGTCGGTGCGCCCCTAAGCCCCAATAACCAACCAACCAACCAGCTGGAGGTGGTGTCGAAGCTCATGCCGACGACGTTGTCCGAAACCTCTCAGTCTTCCAGACAAAGCGCGACAACGTTGGCTGGCGTTGCTCCGACTCTACTTGCAACTTCCAAACACCGAAGAGCTTGGCGGCACTTCTTGGACCGGTTACAATGACAGAGTCGATCCACCTTTTCCTTTCCATCGTCAGTAACAGTTTGCCGTCCCAGTGGACCACCAGGTTGGGTGACGCGGAGAAAGAATGCTAGATTTCGTCCGCAATGGCTTTCCTCTGCGATCTACGTGCGCGCCTGCCCGAGCTTCTGTGATCGCCAGTTCAGAGGAGTCGTGGCCGGGACCGAAGCCGTCGCCGATAGGAAGTGAATTGCAGAGCGATCATTGAGCTTGGTCCGATCGAGGGCTGCTGCCTGACCAGGAGTGGCGATGTTCTTGGCTCTCCTGCAGGGCCGCTTCGAAGGCATGGCCATGGGCTGCGGATCATCCTGATCTGTCAGTTGTGTGTTGTCGGTAGGCGAGTATTCCAGCTGGGCAGTTGCCTCATGCTCGGTCTGCTGTTTAATCTAACGGGGGGCCCTTTAAAGCTTCGGCCTACTGTTGTCGTTGAAGAGCTCGCTCCTCCTTCTCAGAAGGGAACTTATCGAATACCACCATGACGCCTCGGCGACCTGGTTCTCTTTGGGCCTAGAGAATGTCTTTATCCTCTTGGCTTTGATGATCTTAATGGTGCCGACAAGGGCAAGGTCAAAAAGATTGTTAAGGTTGTCCCTAAATCCATTCTGCTTGTCAATTTCCGGGCTGAACCTCCAGAATTTGCCTTTGGTACTGGTCAAGCTTCCTGTTGAGCTTCTTTATCACGTTCCGCGCCAGTGCAGTGAGAATACCGGCTTTGTTTCACACCTTCATCATTTCGCGGACGATCTGTGTTTTGACCTACCTCTGGGTAAGCCTATCCACACGGTGGGACTGAAAATATTGCTGCTGCACTTCTCCCCGCGAAGGCAGGTCTGAGCACCGGTCAACCAAAATTCGGTTTTTTCTCGTGGTGCAGCCATAGTGGCACAGACTTCCGTTATAAAAGGCACTTTTTGCATTGACGCAGGTGGTCCTTAAACATCCTGACGTCTAAGAACGCGCGGGAAATTTCCAGACCGGCACCGTGGGTTACCGTGGCATGGCAAGGCGTGGTACTTCAAATATGTAAGTCACAGTCTGCAAACGATGGCCAGAATATTGGCGAGATGTTGCGGCAGCTTCGATTCTTCACTAAATGAGACAGTAGGTTGCCTGCGGGATAGTTTCTGTTGATCTAATCTATCCCCAAAATACATTTTCTCACCGAATTTTGGTCATATGTTTTTCAACACTGCGCAGAAGTGTAAAAGCTGTCCCAACACAGGCAGAACAAACTTCTCCATTTCCAGGTTATCGGCCCCAGAATAAAAAAGTCACCTCAGATTGAAACATTCGCCTTAGGCCCGTCTCAGTGAGATATCATCAACATTTGTCATTATCTGCAGTCTGGGCCATGCCATGTTCGTTAAGCAGATGACGCATGCTCATGGGATGCTCAAACCCATGCACTAGGAGCGGCAAGATTGACGGTTTTAATAATGACTGATTAATTTTCCGTTTTCCTCGCGTAAAACTCGGGTTTAACCGCGTAGTTCAATGAAGTTCTACCAATCAGGTACTGGGATTTTAGTAGGGTTTTCAGATCAGGATGATTGGTGATAACTACAGCACTGCTGGACTGTTACCGCATTCATATAAACCTTATCTCACCATAGCGAAACCGCCCTGCGCACCAGCTCGCCTTTCAGTTTTCTTGCGCTTGAACACATCAAAGATGGTTATCATCATTTTTAACGTGCTTACGAAGCAATGAAACGTCTTGGCCGCTCACCAGACAATCGCGGCATCGGGTGCCGGCGTACTAATTACGAAACACGTTCGCCAGCGGTCACGTATTATAAAGTGATGCTTCTAAGTGTGCTCTCACATTACTCAGTGATTCATCACATCCTTCGTTGATAAGATGCTGCTTTGCGAGCGCAGCGCTTTATGGAATACCTTCCTGGGTACGCTAGTACACCTGGCTGTTTTTTCTTTGCATGGGCAAAGGATCTTGACTGGGGGGGCAAAGTGTCCGACTGGGGGGGCATTTGCCCCCCCCAGTTAACATGTTAAAATAGGCCCTGCGCGATTGGGCAGATTGTTTGGCTTAGGCGCCGAAAAATTTGGGGGAGATCAAATCGACCCCCTGCTTAAAAACAGGTTTAAGAAACAAATTCGCTACCACTGTCTTTGACAAATTGTTTGCTGGAACCTTTGCGTCTGCCAAGCAGATTTATCGTTCTTTTAAGGTACCGCTGTTTGACACCCCATTTTACGCATTAAGCACGGCGTGGCAAACGCACTGATTCTCCGATTCCTTACCCAACCAACACGATGTTTACAGTTAGCCGCGATATGATACGACCGCTGCGCAAACGCCAGGTGGCTGAAGTCCTACTACCGGCCAATTTTCCCCAGTTCGTCTCACTTCAGCCTCTGTCGCAGTCGGTCCGAAGGCTAACCTCTTGTGGTCACGGTCGCGGCAAGCTGGTCTCCGGAGGTTGTGAGCCCTTCGTCAGCGGGCCCGTCGTCTGGCGGTCGTCTCGAGTCGGCGGCACGGCTGCCCAAAACAGCCGAGCACGGCTCCACGTCGACGGGAGGCGCCGGCGCCGGCGGGCATCGAACGGGACCGGGGGACACTCGCTCAAGCCTCGACCCGGCGCCGCTCCGTCCGTGCCGGACCCTAGCGGCCGGCGACGCCGCGGCAGCCGTTCCCCTCTGCTCGCCGCGTGCGGAGGCTGGGAACCGGTCTGGGCGTCCAGTCGGGGCCGGCCCCTGCGTGACGGGGCGTGGGGAGGGGGGAGGGCGGACGGGCGGCCGCGGCGTCTGTTTACGTCCCGCCTCTCGCTCCGTGGCCGTCCGGTGACGTCACCGGCGCGTGATGCAACGGTAATCCTCAGCCGGCTGCGTGAAATTCCCGAGACGCGCTGGCTTCCGGAGCGGGAAGTGGTGGGAGATATGGGCAAAACCGCGCCGTGTCAGTCAAGTTATATCGTCGGTCGCGCGGCTGGGGGCGGCAGTCGAGTGCGGTATACGGCAGTGGTTGTCGCCCAGAACCGGATTTGTGCAGGCCCCAGGCGTCGCGCACGGCGGGAGCGTGGACGTGCCGAGTTACAGAAACATAGCATAAGACATGGTCACTGCGTTGACCGGCCCCCAGGTGAGTGCCAGGCCAGGGGCCGCAGGCTAGAACGTGCGGTCACGATCTGCTGCAGTCGGTCGTGCGGATTTTCAGGCAGGGCCGCTGCGCTGCCGAGATCTGGACGGTGCTGAGGTGCCGGGTAGCTGTCATTGTCAGCTGTCAGCTGTCAGCGGTACGGGTGCCAGGGAGTTGTCAGTGATCAGACAGCAGTCTGCCGGATCGGCGGACTGCTATGATATGGCACGGCCGACTTTCTGACACACCGGGGGGCTCGGGATAGTAGCGTAGCCAGACAGTGGCGTAGGAACAGGGGGGAAGCAGGGGGCCATGCCCCCACTTTTGGAAAGTTGACATAAGTCCTATCGGCACAAACGTATCTGCCCCCCCCCCACATTTCTGGGTGCTTTTACGTTGCTGTAGCCAGAGCAGGACCAGAGGGGTCAATCGCCCCCACCCTTGTGGCCAGAGGTTTTAAAAATTGGTTATTATCGCAAATTATGTGTTTTGAAGAGAAGCCGCTTAGAAGTAAAAAGGAATGAACTTTTGTTTTCAAAATTCCCAGGTGTGCTGTTTGGCACAGTTTCCCATGTTTGCAAAAAAGTAGGACTTTTATTTTAGCCTTAACCCTCCCTCCCCCAAGAGAATCCTGGTTATGCAATGGTTCAGGACAGCCTTCTTTGAAACATGAGAGCGGGACCAAAAAGTGAGATAACCCACGTAATCCCAGGAACTACCGGGAACATTTTTGCCCTGTTTGTTTTTTATGTCATGACTTCCGATCGACAGACGTCAGTGGCCAAAATTCTCATCATCCCAGCATGAACAACACAGCCACTTTTTCAAAAAAAGAAGTCGTTGGGCAGGTCACCATAAGTCAGATCATAACTCCTATGACGTCGCAAGCCGAGTCATGGACGCTGTTTTCAGGTACCGTTACAAATCCGACATTTGTTGTTGACATGGCTTGGAATAAGGTCATCAGGAATGACACAAAAACAATTGTCGGGTCACGGAGACCATAAGTGACATAAAGTGAGGTCAACGTTGGACACTTACTTGCTTTGTACAGGATGGATTTAGTCTCTTCTCTGAGACAAATCTAGCTCTAGCGACCGAAGTATGGCGAGTACAGGAAAATAAATGACATTTTTGAGGTTCCCGTGTTCCTTAGCAGACAGGGAGGAGGTTAAAAATGCCCCCACCCCATTAACTGTGGCGGTGTGCGAAATACTGCAGTCATTGCCAAGTTAAGGATACGTGAGGCATCACTAAATGGATGACTGAATTCATACGTTGTTCTGATGATGAGAAGACGTCAGGAAATCGCGAATATCTAGGAAAGCATAGAGGGAGCAGTGGCGAATGTCATGGTAGTAAACCGCTGTAAATTACTTGCTCTTGTGCCCTGAAATGACCAGATGACCACTGACCTTGTTTTTCTTTTCCACCAGGAGGGTCACGTGATACCTTTGAGTATCATCATGTCAGAGTCGGCGGCTTATGATAATCCCGGACTTCAAACTGAGGCTCCGCCATCCCAAACCAACGACGGCATGGTCACGATTGACATCAGAAATGAACAGGATCCGTACAACGAGGTATGTGTCAGGAGGAATATCCGCGACAAACATATTCCTAACCAAATCGTGGGTCGCGGAGACTGTTCTTGTTCTGGTGTTATCCTCTGAAAGTTCCTCTTGACCTTGCTCCTGGCGACGGCTTTTGACAGCCGCTACAACGATCCCGCACTTGTGACAACGTTTTACCAAATGTCGTCTATGTGGTGGCGCGCAGGTAGCGAGAGGCGCCGTATAGTGGGGGAGGAGGGAGCGTTGTGTGGAAAAGACATACTGTAGGTTTCGATGAAAACGAGACGGCATACGTTCATCCCTTGTAGAAGAGCGGCCCCGTCTGAGCAATGGACTTGCGACTCCTCTCGGCTTCCATGGCGCAAACCACTGCAACCACTGCTGGCATTGCAGCCCTATTTTAAAAGGTTAGGTTGAGAGATAGTTGCGCAGCGTTAAGCTTGCTCTTGAGCTGGCTCCGACACCATGAACGCCTAACTGCACCAGCCGGTTCATAACAGGTGTTGTCCTGTGGAGCGTCCTTTCTGCCATCATATCCTGATCGTTTGCTTTGATTCATCATGCGCTTTTCGGCGAACGGAAAACCTCAAACGCCATCGGTCAACACCTTTTGCACGGGGTCAGTGGAGCCTGCAGCCTGCCTGCTGAAGCCGCCCCCGAGCTCCAAACCTCGGGCGATTTATCGGCGCTCCGAGGACTCGCATCGTCGGGAAACCCGCCGTTCCGATTCGCTGCGCGGCCGTCGGAGGCGTCGGCAGGCGTGACTCACCTCATAGGTCCGGTTGAGGTGTTGATACACTGTGAAGCGGAGGGCTGACGCGGTCCGCGCCAGTCGGGGACGGCCGGCGGACGTGACGTTCGCGTGATTCCGCTGCCTCCCGGGACGCTCTGCCGTCGTTCGCGCCATGCCGCGACGACCTGGCCTCGAGACCATGCCTGTACAGCTTCGTCGGCCGTGTTTACACACCCGGCAGATGCATGTTAGCATGCTGCTGTCATGATCACTAATACGATAGGCTGTGCTGCTGCTGTGGAGAACTAGACTTCCGTCATGGCCAGCGGCGTAGGAATCGTGGAAAATTGAGAGGGGGGGGGGATAAATGACGGATTTTAAGGCAACTTTTGCACGCATCGTCTTATGGTCAGTGTTAAAATTCGACAAAAATGGGAGAAAGGATACTTGGGCCTCCTGGCCCTTCCGTTTCTGTACCCTTTTCTGTGTTTTATCTTGAGGTATACGTGAGTACAAACCTTTGCTTACATCATCGTTTCCAGTCATCTGACGGGACTCTTTTTGGCCACCCACCTCCCCACGTTCGGCAAGCCTTTGCCAGATACGTTCCCAGAATGTTTGAGTGTCGAATACAGGAAAAGTGCACCAGGGCCTTGTACCCTTTGCTCTTTGATGAACATGCTGGTGCCAGCAAGGTACGGATGAAGGCCGAATTTCGTAAGGGAGCCTATCTCGTGGGTTGGCTGGGTCTACGCTTGAGTGTTTTTGTTAGAATGTCCTTGATTATTAAGCGATAATACCAAGCGGGAACGGATTATGCATATATGCATGAGCGGGTAGCTGTTTTTATGGCTGTGATTTGTGAGTTGTCAGGCATGCAAACTGTCGAAGTTGTAGTCCATCTTGACCCGTAAAATACAACACAGAGGTCAAACACCGCCTCCGAGGTACTCAGATGCGAGCAATTTTGTCCCGTACACAGAACGAGACAGCAAAGCAGGAGCATTGTGGTGCCTTGTAGGTTCGCAACATGGCAGTCCGTGATCAGCTGGCCCTTGCGGTTTCAAACAGTGTAGCGCCCGTTCGTGAGGCTCAGAGCCTGCCTCCATGACAGCAGGCTGTCTGGCCGACTGCGTGTCCCCGTGGACATCGGCCATTCACCTTCCGAGTTTTTTTCCTTTTACTAATGTAACTTGTGAAATCCTTATAGTTCTTGAGAAATTTAAAAAAAAAACACTCAAAAGGGAATTCGAACGTCTTGTAAGCTGCTGTCCCCAATTTGGACTGCAATTACCAATGAGCAGACTCTCTTTAAAGTGATACCGAGGGACGGGAATCATTGCCTAGCAAATTCTGCGCGCCTGGAAACAAGAGATCTAAGGACAGAGCCCGAGACGACGGCTGCGCACCAGCCGCGGCTGTAGTCCCCCCGTGCTGTGCCGCCGCGGAGTGGCGCAGCTGGTCCGCGGCCTGGCTGCGGTCCTGCTGCGCGGTCTGCCACGTCTGACGCCGGCCGCTCGTTGGCAGAGCGACCCGGCCAAGCTGCAGTCGCTGGCGGACGACGCGGTGGCCGCCGAACCAGAACAGGCGGACGAGCCGGACGGCTGCTGCACGCGCGCCGTCGTCCGCGCGCGGTCAACCGCGGCCGGCCTGTACGCGCGGAACAAGGTCCTGCTGTGGCGCGTCATCAAGACGATCCTCTTCCTGGCCTACAACGCCTACTTGGTGGTGGCCATCCTTCACGCGGTGACGTCCGGGAGCGGCATCCACTTTTGCGACGGCGTCGGCTTCCTGATCATCATCACGGCGCTGGCCTACCTGGGTGTGCTGTACTACAAGGTGCTGGTGCCTTGCCTAGGCGAATGGACGTATTCCAAGATCTACACGCCGCTGGATATCATGTGCGGGACGCTTTGGTCGAACAGGTAGGTGATGTCGGCGTCGTCGTTCATTACCCGCGCGTCTTTGGCTTTGTCGGGGGTTTCCGGCGACGGGCAGTAGACCAGCGACCTTTTAGCGATGGGAAAATAGGGAGAAAACGCCAGAATTCTATGATTTGGTCTACTGTTTTTGTTTTTGTTTTCGTTTTCTTTGCATGACAGCCCACCGCAATATACCGGCGTTGTCTTTTGTTTCATTTACTGCCTCACTGCGTGGGCTTATGTCATCTGGCCCACGAAGTGCATTTCAGCGTTTTGTGGAGATGAACCCAGTCAACATGCAACTGTGACCGGTCTTAAAGCAGCACCTGCCAACTGTTACTGCTTCTTGCTGCGAAATTAAAGACGCATTTACCAGACCCGAAAGGAATGCAGCTTCGGGTACCAACGGCTGAACTGACCTGCCATCGTTGACCGGATGCCCTCAGGGTGGTCCGGCTGCTGGCCGGCACGCTGACGGTTGGCGGCATCGTCACCTATCTGGTCATGGACTCTATCGGCGAACGTTCCCGGCTGGTGTCCGCCTTCGGAGTGGTGGTGTTCCTCGTGCTCAGCCTGGCGTTCTCGCACCACCCGGGCAAGGTGAGCCGTCGCTACGCCCGGCCGGGGGCTCATCTGGTTCGAATTGTCCGGCAGTTCAAACGTACTGGTTGGCCTTGGTGAATGTCAGTGACGCCGTATTAGTGAGAGGATGATAAGCGACCCCTCGCAATATTTCGTGATGAATCAAACAGTTTTTGTACGTTTGTAGTTTGTAGTTGTTTATTGTTTTGATGAATATGGCGGAAAAATGTGTTATGTAACACACTGAAAAAGAGGAGGATAGGGAGAAGACTCTTGTCTTTCCTGGTTTCGGTGCTGGTGTAGACCGTAACAGTTCCGTTGTGTCAGTGGCGTAGCTGTACCTGTGCAGGTTGATTCAGATGTGAATTGCATTCAAACAGCAACACTGATATCCGTTCTGAGCGATCCGTGGACGATTCAACCTCGGTTGCAGGTGGTTTGGCGCCAGGTTATCTGGGGCATGTCGCTGCAGCTGGTTTTTGGTCTCATCATCCTCCGCTGGGAAGTGGGCAAGCAGATTTTCGCCTGCCTCGGACAGAAGGTCACCACCTTCCTGGCCTACACTGATGAGGGCAGCAAGTTTGTCTTCGGTTTTCTAGTCGGAGGCGATGATTTCGTCTTTGCTTTCTCGGTACGTTGCTATGTGTATCTACTACTCGCAGCCCTTTTTGCATGATCTCGTTTATTGTTTAGCTGTCAGAAAGAATGCAGGTCATTAGTGCCATACGGACCAGAGGTCATGACAGAGGTCATGTGTCGCAGTCACCAGGGAGCCGTCTTGCAAATTAAAGACAAGATCGGAAATGTAGATGTGACTATGCCTGATCATTTAAATGTGCGCCATATGAAGTTCTCCATGAATTGCCTTGCCTCTAGATGCGTGGCGCGATGCTACTATTTAGATTATGATAACTGTGGAGAGCGTATGGTGCCAGAAGTTAGGGCGTTCAGGGGTGGCGCGGCGAAGCGGAAATTCTGACTGTTCCCGGACCTATGACGCGTCCAGCGCCGAAGCTTGCCGCATTTCTTATAAGCGCCACTTCTCAGTGCGCTTACGCCTGTATCTTTTCCCCAGGTGCTGCCGGTCATCATCTTCTTCAGCTTCGCCATCCAGATCCTGTACTATTACGGCATCATGCAGCGGATCATCATAAAGCTGGGCTGGCTGCTGCAGACGACGGTGGGCACCACAGCCTGCGAGTCGCTGAACGCCGCCGCCAACATCTTCGTGGGCCAGTCGGAGGCGCCGCTGCTGGTGAAGCCGTACCTCTCGCGGCTGACGCGTTCCGAGCTGCACGCCATCATGACGGGCGGCTTCGCCACGATCGCCGGCTCGGTGCTGGCCGCCTACGTCAAGTTCGGCGTGTCCGGCTCGCACCTGCTGTCGGCCAGCGTGATGTCAGCGCCGGCGGCGCTCGCCATCTCCAAGCTGGTCTACCCGGAGACGCAGCAGTCGCGCACCACCGTCGACGACATCACCGTCGACAAGGGCGAGGAGGTGAACGCGCTGGACGCGGCGTCGCGCGGCGCCATGAGCGTCGTCAAGATCTGCGGCTACATCGGCGCCTCGCTCATCGCCTTCATCGCGTTCATCGCCTTCTTCAACGGCGTGCTGGGCTGGCTGGGCGAGCTGGTCGGCTTCCAGGCGGTGTTCGGGTTCGCGCTGACGTTCGAGTACCTGGCGTCGCTGGTGTTCCGGCCGGTGGCGTGGCTGATGGGCGTGCCCTGGGCCGAGTGCGGCTACCTGGGCGAGTTGATTGCGCTCAAAACCATTCTCAACGAGTTCGTGGCGTACTCGCGGCTGCACGACATGGTGCTGAAGGGCCTGCTGTCGGACCGCGCTGTCATCATCGCCACCTACGCGCTCTGCGGCTTCTCCAATCTGGGCGCCATGGGCATCCAGATCAGCGGCATCAGCGCCATGGCGCCTGAGCGGCGCTCCGACCTGGCGCGGCTCGCCTTCAGCGCCATGATGTCCGGCAACGTGGCCTGCTTCCTCACAGCTTGCATCGCCGGCGCGCTCATCAGCGACCCGTCCAGCGTCAACGCCGCCATCAGCACCGCGGCCGCCGGCAACGTCACCCTGCTGCCGGAGCTGGCGCAGAATGCCACCTTGTTGCCGGAGCTGGCGCAGAACGCCACCCTGTTGCCGGAGCTGGCGCAGAACGCCACCCTGCTGGCCACCACGGTGGCATCGCTCACCTAGGCCGCGCACTGCCCTGTTGTTAACCGTCCGGAAGGGTTGTTCGCCGTGCCCCTGTCCACAGCCGTCCAATGGGCTTCCACCCAAGTCTGTAGCCGTCCAGATGGGCGTCCGCCCAAGTCTTCAGCCTGTCGTAGGGGGCTCTGCCCAGGACTGCGGCCGACCGGAGGGGGGTCCACTCTAGTCTGAAGCTGTCCAGACGTGCATTCTTCATATGTCATTCTGTTGGCTCTGTAACCACGAGCTGCAGCTGCTGAGTGCTCAGCCTCCGGCATTTCCTTCGTGGGACGAACAGCTCTGCGTTTTAACGCCCTCGCGTTATCTGCGGCCAGTCGAGGCGGAAGAAACGGACCGAGATCTTTCCGCAATATGGGCAGCTAACGCCCGAAAACAGTTCCGTACAATGTGATAGTGTAAGCTTATTTTATGCTTAGGTAGAATGGAGAGGCTTTTAACGTGTTTTACGTATTCTGATGTACGCTGTTCGTGGACCAGTTCGTCTGATCATGTTTTCGCCTACGAAAACGCTTATCATGTATGTTTTGTATTGAAAATGTGCATATTACATTAGCATTGATGTGACGTATGTAACAGAACCTATGCATTGTTTACCTCGTCCCCATGTGCTGCCAGTGCTAATGATAGGGCTACCCCTGTCACATTTTCTTTTATGAACGTGGGTTCTGTGACGAGCGTAGCCAGGATTTTGCCAGGGAGGGGACCAGGACAAACCTAGTCTTTTTCAAAGCTGTTGATTGCTCGGATTTCGGCCGTTTCATTTTCCGGCTCGGGAAATTTTTATGCAATTTATTTTCATGCGCAAAGAAACATCAATTTTTCAACCCCAAAGGGGTTATGGCCCCTTGCCCTTCACCCTTGGCTAAAACCTTGTGCTTTATTGTATCATTCATTCCCTTCCTCAGGTATCAGTTGTGAATCGAGGAATGCTCGGACTTCCTCTGAGTAAGGCAGTTTTAAGCACCAAATATTTTGTCCCGCGTTGTCATACCCTGGTAACTGATTTTATTATCAGAGTGAATCTTCGATTCGCTCGCGAACGTTGGTTTTGGCCGTCCTGACGGACACCGAGGCACGCGTCGTGCATTTAAGCTGGTTCTGCCGATTTGCGTTTGGCGGTCGGTCAGACGCCCGAACTACGTGAATCGCGCCGCAACGTGTGCAGGTGCGGACTCCGCTCATGGTGCAGATAGAGTCAAATGTCTGCGCAGAACCCCGACTGCGTGCCCCGGCATGTTATCGTGCTGCATCGCCGATCGTGTCTTACTATCCGGCTGACGAGCGTGTGAGCCAATAAACGAACGATGAATTGTCTTTGTCCCGCTTTCAGTGCAGATGAACGTTTCAACGACGCCACGTGACAGTGTTCTATCTGACTGAGTCATGACAACACTGAAACTAAAACCACCCCTCTCAGGGGATTTAGTCTTGTTAACGTGGTCTTGAAAACGTTTGGCTCGGAATGTGCAGTGTGATATCACTTAGGTGATGTTAGACAACTACCAGAACCTTTCCTGAGAGGGCCAAGTTTTGTGATGAACATGAAAAGGCCGTGGCCTGTGACACTAGGGTCGTGCACGCCTCCACTTTGTTGTCGATGGATTAACACCGACGTCTGTTCGAAGATCCTGGTTTCCATCTTAACAAGTAAATCCAAATATACAGAATTAAGACGGATTACTAGGCATTAAGTAGCTTGGAACAGTATCCTCTACTTGTGTTTAAAGCTTAAACTCGCTATCAAGTCGGTTCAAGGAGCTATGACCTAAAAGGTCTTCGCGTATGCCCAATATCAAGACGGCCAAACACAGTAGTTTTAAAAATAAGGTCGTTTCAAATCATTGGAAACGTTTTCAGACACTGAAATGAGCCCAAGGACATTCCATGTGACTTTGAGGTCATCTGATGTCATTTCAGGCCAAAGGGCGTAAGCTGACCTGATCTAAACTGATGTGACCACGACAGTTCCATCTTTATCATACCCCGGGCGCCGCTTTTGCCAGGATTATACTAACAATCTAATAGGGTTTGTACTTTTTAAGTACAGCATAACTAGCAAAACCTGAGGAATATTTTTAAATTTTGTTACTTCATTTTTCAGAAAGGTATTTTCCGATTTCCCAAAGCCTGTGAACGCCCATGAATTTTGCCAACATCCTAAACGTATGAAGCGAAGGGAAAAGTCCCATCGATTACCCCTAGAGCCATGCCAATTTCATGAAAATCGGTCAATAAAAAGGTGAAAAATATCCCATTTTTGACTTTTTGCACTCTTGTATCCACCCCTACGAGATCTTCGAAACTTTTTTTGTGAAAATGTAGCTGACGTCTTGGCGAATCGATTGCTGTTTGTTGCGATCAAATCGGGCAAGTGGTTCTTGAGATCTGGGGGGAGGGGATGAATAGGTTCCCAAAACGGGAATTCGTACTTGCGCTAGGATCAATATATTACACGAATATCGGTTGGATTAAACAAAAATGACCGACTGGTTATCTTCCAAACATCAGGGAGGATGCAGAAAAGCAATTAGCGAAATACCCTCATAAGCGAGTGGTTAGCAGAGATGTTATGTTAAGAATCTAGAAGTCATATTTTTCGTGAGCCATCCTTGCTGATTGATACAGGACGCCCTCTGACTGGTAAAGAAATGCCCTATGGCAATCGTTCACCTTGAAGGATGCGGATGCTGAACAAAGGTGGCATCCAAGCCATCATTTGGAAGCTTCCATGTTCGGCCGGCCGGCCGAGGACAAGCATTCAAATGCAAAACGTCTGCTCGCTCGATGGGCAGATACCGCCTTTTCGACCCGACGCTGCCCGAGACGACTCTGCTAGGGCTTATTGTGTGCGACTTCATAGATAAACCCAAACCGTGCCATAACGGACCCACGTGCAGCGTCCGTTATTTCCGGCGCCCAAGATGGTGTAATGAGAGAGGCACACCGCAACACCGTCTTCGGTGTCGTGTGTGGAGCATAATGGAGTGATATGTCAGAAAACGGTAAGCCTGGTAAGGAGCGAATAATTTTTTCCACAAAATCCATTCGCGTCACTCAACAGTAGTCCGTGCCTGCACGTGACATGGCATGTGCTAGCCATACTGATGCACCTGCAGCTGAGCTGACTTCATACAACGTTCGTTCGTAATAAAGCCCGATTTCAGAAGCTTCGTGCAATCTTGAGCCTTGGCACCGCGCTTGAGCAATCGCACACATTGGCACGTCGCACCACCGGCGTCCGGAGACAACCCTAGTGGACACAAGCGCGAACTGCGACGTGCACCTCACGCTACCTGTCTGCAAGATTGACGTGTGCGGCTCTGCATGCTTGACGTGGGGTGTGTTGTGCACACGTGCTATTGTCATGCACACGTTTCTATTGTCGGTGCTTAGAAGCAAACTTCTTGCTGCTGGAGCGCCAAGGCCATATTCTGACAGTCAAGTTGCCATGGTCGAAGAAGCACGTCACTCCATCAGACCTTGCCGCATTCACAAGCGCCGACTTAGTGCTGAGGATACATGTGCTGAGGAGGCAACTTTGTACGACCGTGAACTTTCCCTGGATGCCGGTCGCGATGACATGAGTTTTGCTAAGGCTGAGAGAGCTCTTTTTTGCTAAATGGAGGGTCTAGGGTGGCGCGGAAAGCACGGCGTCGTCCTCTCGCATAAGATGAAGAAACTGACGTCTTGCCCCTGTTCGCGGAAGAAGACGTAGCTTGTCGTCGGCGCATCCCATGTGCTCAGCGCGCAGGTTTCGATTGTTCGAGATATTTCACAAAGCACCGGGCCGTAAGTCACAAACCTTCCCAGCCTCCGGTGGGACTTCGAGCATGACTCGCCGCCGCGCCTGTCGGCCGACATGTCACCTCGTCGGCAACGATGCGACGTATCCCGGCGACAAACAAAGGTTTGGCTCGACGGCAAAGTCGCTAGCCGCCGCGCAGCCCATCGGGCAGATGGAATAGCCCTGCCGATTTGGGGATGGCCTTGCCAGCTTTGAGTGATTTTAACATTATTTTTACGCTGTAGCATGGCAAGGAATTACCACAAAATCGGCTTTGACTCCACCAGTTTTGAAAACACTAGCATGCAGGGACCGGTCCAGGATTTTACCAACTGGGGGGATTTTTAGGGGCGCCAAAACGGTATTATGGGGCACCAAAATCTCACCGTAAAGGCACCAAAACCGCGCCGAAAACGCGCCAGATTCGATTCTTGGAATGCTTAAATAACGCGAAACGTTCAGTTGTATGTGACCGGCGGCGTTAAAACGACTCACAAAGGTGTTTTGATTCCTAAGCGTTTGAAAGCGAGACGTCCATATCACGTACGGCTATATTTATCATGTATGCACTGTATTATGGCCACTTCCTCGGCGTTCCAAGGGCGTCTTTTTGCAAGGGCGCCCGTGTCTTGTTACCTAGTAGAGTACCTAGTGGAGCAGCCAAGGGGAGTGCGACGGGGGCGACCACCCCTCCTGGAGGTCGACTAAGGGCCCTGGGGCCTCCATCGGCGCTGTGACGGTCAGTGGTCCTGGGTATTGTCAGAGGTTCTGAAACAACGAGGGGCCGTGAGATAGACGGGGCCCAGGAATTTTCGAGGGCCTTCAGGGACTGTCGGATATCTAGAGATGGTCAGGGGCCCCGACCCTGTCATGAGCACGAAGCAGCCGGGAGCCCTCTAACGGCCAGGGGTCCTGGGACGATTGAGCCCTGAAGGGTCTATTACCTACATCACGGTCAGAAGCCCTGCTACAGCCAGAAAACCTGAAACAGTGAGGGCCCTGGGCGGTGGGGCGCAGGTCATGGGCCCTAGGATGGCCGAGGGCCCTGGGACGGCCGCGGGCCCGGGGATGGTCGGAGTCTTGGGACAGTCATGGGCCCTGGTACAATGAGGAGCCGGGGGGTTCATAGGTCCTGGGATAGGCAAGGATTCTGTGATGGAATAGGCTCGGGGATGGCCAGGATCCCAGAACAGTCAGGGGCCTAGGGATGGTCGGGGATCCCTGGAGAGTCGTGAGTCTTAAGACAACCAGGAGCCCACGACGGCCAGAGGAACTGGGACAGCCAGGGGCCATAGGTCAGTCATTAGTCTGAAACAGTCAGGGACCCTGAGGTGGTCAGATTCCCTGACAGTGGGCCTCGGACGGCCAGGGGCCTTCAGGTGGCCAGGGGCCCTGGGACAGTTGTGGTCCCTGAGACAATCAAAATCCTGCTGCCCTAGCACGGTCAGGAGCCCATGGACTCAGGGGCCCTGGGATGGTCAGGATCGTGATACAATAATGCAAAGAATGTAGGTTAGTAAAGTAAATTGAATGGAATTTGGTTGCTGAAGGAGCGCTGAACCAAGTGTCCGATTTACCATTGTGTGGTAGAAAATCTCACAGGATGCGAACCACACCGATGACTTAAAGGTAGAAGACGAGGAGCCTTGTTCATTGCACGCTCCGCAACGCGTTTGACTGGTTTTAATTTGACGACATGCGAAGATGTAACGCTCTCCTGTTGCACGCCGCACCAAAAATCAGCTCTCGCCTTAAACCAGGTCAGGAATGGAAGGGTGTATTCGCAGCGACCCGGACGGCGTAGAATTTATGTGACGTCGTCGTCAACGTCCTCCATGACGCCATACCTCGAAGCGTTTTGGTGTTCGAAGCGACCCGGACGACAAAGATTCTACGTGACGTCACATAGAACCTTTGCCGGACGCACAGAATGTTTTTACGTTATTTGGTCAAAGTAAGACAGAAATGCACATCGAGTTCATTTACAAACTGGTTTGTCTGCGCTCAGTTCGAAGGGGTTATGGCGCATGCAAAGTAAAAGCGAACCAAGACTTAAATAGTAATGTGGATCAGGCAGTGGCAGTGACTTATGGGTTAAACTGTTATTGTGAGGGCGACGATGCCAGTGTTTGAAGGGACCTATCCGGGAAAACAGGAACCGAAGGGGACGCAGATTATAATATTTCCTCGCCCGACAGCCAGTAACTGCATTTGAACAATGTGAGCTCTTTGAACTCTTTGCCTATCCGAAGTGGTGAAATACAATGCGTTCGTTGTCCGTTCTGAGTTATTGACAAACACCGTGATGTCTTGCATGCGCAATTATTGTCATCAGCGCAACACAATTGTAAGCAAAAAACTGGCACTACGAGCACGTCCGGAAAATATTTTACGTGACGTCACGTAGAATAGAATGTTCTACGTGCGCTGCGAATACACCCGAAACGAAACTTCTGTTGCCGGTCCTCTGTCTAACCCGACTGTACCCAGAAACGTGACTAACATGCAAACGAAGAGACGAGACGAGACGCGACGCAGTAATAATCCAGCCGCATACACAACGGCGGCTTTCAACTTGCCGCAAAACAAATTTGCAGGGGAACGACAAAGGTGCGCCTCAGATAATACTTCTGAGTAGCGTGCGGGAACGTCGGGAGGGAACAGAGAGCGCCTCAGGGAGTGGCATTAATGTGACGCGCCAACACGTCCTCGGGAATATTTGGTATCAATTGCTACTAAGAAGGGAAAGTTTTTTAGTACGAATTCGAACCAAACTTGGCGCGGGTTAGTACTGGAACGTACTAAATGCTGCAGGAAGGCTGAAGGGGAGGATTCGCCGGAAATCAGGGCGTTGTAGTGACGGAACGTCATGTAAATACTCCGATCGAGTGACATCGACAACACTTCGGCACAGTTTGACATCGGCAGCCATTTTCGGCAATCCTTTAGAAGCGCACGCCATAAACCAAGCACACTGGATGACACATATACGGCGCGCGTGGCAAAAGGAGACGTCAGCTGTTGCAAGAAACAACAACATTATGCACTGGAGCTCCAGGTCGTAGATCACCTACTATTCGCTCTTGTTTTACACAGTAGGTTAGGTTAGGTTAGGTTAGGTTAGGTAAGGTTAGGTTAGGTTAGGTTAGGTTAGCGAATAGTAGGTGATCCACGACCCTGGAGCTCCAGTGCATAATGTTGTTGTTTCTTGCAACAGCTGACGTCTCCTTTTGCCACGCGCGCCGTATATGTGTCATCCAGTGTGCTTGGTTTATGGCGCGCGCTTCTAAAGGATTACCAACGGTCAGTGCCCCCCCCCCCCTTACGGAAATTCAGTACACTACTGTAAACAAATATGTAATAGTTTGTCACAAAATTCCATGGAACAATATTCCGCATCCCCAGGCCTCCAAACTAAAAGAACGCTCACTCACCCATCACTCTCCACAAAATTCAGCTTCCCAGATGAGTGTTGCTTCACGGCATCCCGCAAGCCCGGCTTCTAACCCGAAACATCTCGCACGAACCGTTAGTACCGGCTAGTATCGTAACCGAGGCCGCTGAAATGGTCGCGTTGGCCGAACGCACTCGCACAGGGCACGAAAATGGCTGCCAATGTCAAACTGTGCCGAAGTGTTGTCGATGTTACTCGATCGGAGCATGTACATGACGTTCCGTCACTACAGCGCCCTGATTTTCGTGGAATCCTTCCCTTCAGCCCTCCTGCAGCGTTTAGTACGTTCCAGTACTAACCCGCGCCAAGTTTGGTTCGAATTCGTACTAAAAAACTTTCCCTTCTTAGTAGCAATTGGTACCAAATAGTCCCGAGGACGTCTTGGACGCGCACGGGAGCGAATCAGGAGACCGACTGCCCACCGTCTGCTACTGATGTCTGCTACGTTTTGTTTTCACTAATGACAGTTTTTAAGTTCTTTTCGATACCATTTACCAAATAAATATGTGTATATCCTTACATATCTTGCAGTATGGAGAATGAAAATAATCCCTGCCTTAATAATCGAATAAACACAGGTACAATCACAAATCAGCAGAACTTAACGCTCAACACCCAGTAACTCTAGGGTCGTGCACGACTTTGACTGTTATGGGCTGGAGTAATTTCATTGATTAATAGACGTCCCTAAATTTGGAGGCGCCTGCTGTTGTTGCCTGTCCGAAGGATCGAACTGATCGTCCCAAGGATCGAGTTGATCGAGTTTTACTGTCAAACAGATTCGGTACCTGCTGCTTCACGCTTCACCTCCAGAGAGCTTAAGCAGTGAAACGCACCGACCGGAAAATTTATTCAGGGTTTGGTGTAAAGCTTTCAGGAGCATGGGTCCGTGCATGATCCTCCCAGTGCCGGGAGGCCATTGCTTCGGTCTGGGAACAACATCGACTTGGTGAAGGTGTCGGTGGAGGTCTACCCCAAAGACTCCTGTCGTCAGGGACTTTCATATGGACGTTCACAGGGACTTGGAATGTGGAAGACAACAACCCACCGCATTTTGAAGGAAGACATCAGCCTCCATGCATATGAACCACATCTTCAGAGCGCAGGGGGACAGGACTCTTTGTTCATCTGAGAACAAAATAAATGAGTTCATTGAGCCCTAAATTTTTTAGTACAAAATGTTTTAAGGTTTCAAAGATCTGAAAAACATTCAGAGTTCTGACATTGGCCTGTGAATAACGTCTCCTTTGTTTTAGTCTGTTGAGACGAATACAGGGAAGAAGACAGTCTCCCAATACATTCATGGTACGTGAAATAAGCTTTTGCACATATAATAATTTATCATTGTTAGTCCGAAGCCGAAGCAAAAACTGCGGCTCAGGGAATCTCTCACATATTGTCCTGGGTACTAAAATTAGAAGTTTCTGTCACGAAGATGTTTTATTAACACATCGTGTTTAGCACGACCTTAACCATGTTTAACTATTGTCATTGAACATACGCAAAAACGTGTGCATACACCGTTCACAAAAATCACGTTTTACTCCCTATGTTGGAATTACGTGTCACGGAGTGGTTAAGAACGGCACCGAAGGCCAAACGGAACCTAGCCACGTTTTACTCCCTATGTTGGAATTACGTGTCACGGAGTGGTTAAGAACGGCACCGAAGGCCAAACGGAACCTAGCCCTTGTTCTGATGTTGTCTATGGTGGAGCACTCCACCGACTGAATTTTCAGGATCCACTCCAATGCGGTCCGCAAAGTGGAGGACTTAATCTATGTTCAATTCATTTTTTCCAGAATTCCTTAATCTGGTCCGGTCCAGTCCGGAAAAGCCAAAACATGTCCGGTCCAGTCCGAAAAAGCCAAAATATGTTTATAAACTAGCGGCAAACCAACGAGTCACACGGTCGGCTTGGGGCCAAAATCGAAGTTTCAAGCATTTCCATTTTCTGTTGTCGGCTATGTTGCTGAGATTGCAGGGATAAAAACTGATTCTCGTCCGTCATGATTGCTTCCTCGTCATTCAGGTAGAAATGGATCGTACTTCCTGAAATCGGAGAATCCCAAGTTCAAAAAGTTGCACGCTTACATGGGTGGCATCTTTCTACTGATGTCCTAAATCTTGCTTGTTCTGGATAACCAGCAGCCCACCACGAAATATAGCACCTCCAGCATCAGTGGTTCTTAGCGCACACAAACCAAAGGCCTGAATGGAAAGGGGGTATACCTCAGCACAAGCGTACCTCATACACCAGGCCAAAGCTATTGCATGCAATAGAGTCACATGAATCATGTGCTCCTGCCCGCCAGTTTTCAGCATTCCAGCGGTAGTGATTTTTTGAAATGAATCTTGCACCCTCCTACAAACGGAGGATCCCAGGTCCAGCAAGCTGCACACTCACATGGATGACATCTTGCCATTGATGCCCTAAATCTTGCTTGTCCAGGATGGTGTTTGTGACTTCGCATCTCACTCCAAAAATTTGCTGACCCAGTATCAACGGTTGCCAAACCAAAGGCCTGAATGGCAGACGGGTACACCTCAGCATGTGCTTCCGGTACACAACAGGCTGAAACTATTGTCATGGAAAACGGCCACATGTACCGAATGGCGTGTGTGGTGTGTTTCTGCCCGCCAATTTTCAGTACCCCAGCTATAACAGTTTTGCGACAATGGAGGAGGGGTGTCAGTCGCCTAGGCACCTTGCATTTCACGTGCAGGGTGATCGCCCAGCTGCCCGTCCGTCTTTCCAAGCCATCATCCCACATCCAGAAACCTATCCAAATGCTCACCTCTAGTGCAAGCGCCTACTGGACCCCAACTCCCACGCTCAGCCGTTGCCCATTCTATGCCTGGCTGAGGTTCAGCCGGGGCCACGGGAAGATACTGCCTGGGATATATATATATCTGCACTAGTCTGCAATATCACTCTGTTGTATAAAATTCGGCATTCATGATTCCATCGTCCATCCAAACTGTTGTTTCGTGCCTTATTTACGTACAATTGAGATTTAAGACTTGTTTTCTAACAGAGATATCATTAGCAAGGCCCAAGGAAACATTGGTGAGGTTCGAATCAATACTGGTTGGCTCTTAGCACTACAAGGCTTATGGAAAACGATGCCCTTGCACAGTGTGTGTGACCACAAAAACTGTCATTACTTCCTGTCTAAATATTCCAGAGCATTTTATGTTTATTCCATACTTTCTACCTATCTATTATTTATAATAACCGTCCTTTTTCCCGTTATTGCCCATTTCCATTCTTAAAACCAGCAGGAAACTTGTGAAACAAACTCAGCTTTGGAGGGACGAAGATCAGCACTGGGGCCAAGGCCCCTAAAAAAAGAACAAAAACTGACGCCCTTGCTTCTCCCCCTCTTGCGACCGAATTCTGGTTAACCCACTGCGTATATGAGCTACATTTCGGCAGTTTTCTCGGTGTTGCAGGAGCTTCATTTTGATATAAAGGCGCCCATGTCCTTCAACAGGCGTGCACGATGTCACATCTGCACTCTTTAACGACAGCGTGCCTTCGTATCCACGGACAACATATTCGCACGTGGATGGTTTCCAAGTTCTAAACCGACTTCGGCGGCTAAGGGTTTCGCATTTGATGCTCTTACCCGCCGAGGGTGGGTAAGGGCGCCAAAATTAGGGGGGGGGGATTGACGGCCGCCCCGCTCGCCCTACCCCCAGCTCCGTCCTTGGTTGCGTATGCACTAATCCACGGGTGGGGATCCATGGGGGGGAAGAGGCATCGGGGCCATGATCCCTATTTGATTAGAAAATCCGGAGGCAACATGTCTTTTGATTCCATTTTGGGACGCAATTGTAAAAGCGTTTTGTTTTCGAGACAGGACTTTGTTTAAAGGGAAGGGGGTAGGCCCCACTCCCTAGGCCTTTTCGAGGTCTTCTTAAAAACAGCACATTTTGTTGATGTATGTATGTAACATGTATGTATGACGCATGTATATATTTATGATGTATGTATGCATAGCATGTATAATGCATGTATGTATGACGTAACACAAAATGTTGAAATATCGATGCAAACTTGGAGTTTTTGGATTGGCTTCCTAAAAACCGAAACGGCCGGAGGTTAAAACATAGCGCAGTTTTATCAGTTTTTATAGAGCAATGCTTTTTTTCGGAGTAGGCTCGCCCGCGGGTTAATACCAGCCATGCGTTTACCGAATTTTTCACATTTTAAGACAAACGACCTTTCGCGCAAGACTCATTTGGTACCAGCGAAGGCCTGAATGGATTTATTTCGTAATTACAAAAAATCTGATGCTAAAATATAGCATATTCAGTGGAATGGCCATTAAATGGCTCGTGAAATTCGTAGGGAGTAAACATTAAGTTAAGCTATAGCAAAAAAAGTCATGATATACACTTCATTTAACCCGCCGTTGACAGGCGTTCCAGCCGAAAACTGTTGCCTGGGGGAGGACAAATATTGCCCCTTATCTATCTCCGGAACTAAGTTCGATTTTCATACGTCATGCACAAATCAAAACTTCTCTATAAGACGGCTCTAAAGTCATCATCTAATTTAGATTTTAAGATCAAAGCTCAGGATAACGGCAGGTCAATGGTCAAAATCGGGCTTTTTACATCAGGGCCCATAGTAGCCATGCAAACATTAGCAGGACGTGCATCCTCTCCAAAAATATTCTCCGGTAGCCAGGCAAAGACAATGAGTGAGTAATACGCCGATTCTTAGTAAAGGTCAAGGTCAGGTAACAGTGGTCAACATATATCGCAATTTAGTTTAGTCATGCGACACATGTTTCCTGTCTATTTCGCGCGAGTAACGCTATGGAAATATTTTAAGCGTGCATTAAGGTCATTTGGGGGTCGTAGTGAAGTGGCCAAGCCAAGACCATGTCAAAAAGGTCGAAATATAGCACGAATGGATTTGTCATTGTGACAAGTTTTGAGGCTGTTTTTGCCTCAAGAATACAGTGTAAATACTTTTTTGCTCAGGAGAGCAATGGCCAGTATTCCCTACTGGCCTGTATTACCCCCACTTCATGTATACGTGTTAATTTTCGAAAATGGCGAAGCAATGGCCAAAATCCAAGGCGAAATCAACATCCCGAGGTAGGTTACAAGGATGGAGATCCCCCAGCGCATGGTCTGGGGTTAGCAGTGCTGATCCTCATACACAATTGAACAGTTCATGCGGCTGGCTTACACGGCAAACCGGAAACATGTCAGAATAATTCAAATAGATTAGAAAAGTTATTCAGAAAATCTTTTTTCAATTTTCTCGAGCCACGAAGAAAACTGAATGGACATCTTAGAAACAAAAAAGGCCTATTATTTATCAGAATCGTATAGTTTTTATGGAAAATTTAAATGGCATTTCACGATGCAGAAATTTGACAGTATTCAATGCATTTTGAGTCGAAAGGTCAAATTTGGCGCTGTTCTGTCGTTTGTAGCTCAGCCTTCACGCGCGCGCTGACCGCTGCATTGCTGAAGACGTTGAGCTAGGAGCTATCCAAGGCCCTTGTTCATCTTCGCAGATTTTGGGTTCCCTGTTACCGGCAGAGCTGTAGATCGAGGCTCGGGAGATTTATACTGGTATTTGTGTCGGTGAAAAGAGTGCAGCATAGTGTTCAGCGTATCACACGAGTCAGAAGACCGGTCCGTTTCTGGAGCACCTTCCCGGCGTCAGATGTCATTTGCATGAATATGCTGTAGGTAGCAGGCCAGCGTGGCGATTTTTCCAGAGAAACATGGCCCAGCCAAACTACCCCCAGCCACTTTATCCAAACCTTTCCAGTTTGTCTATGTCATCTTCAGAAGTGAGTGAGCGAGGTTTTGTTCGGGAAGTGTATCCAAACCTCTCGGATCCAGTCGTTTGGAAAAGTTTAGTTGTTAACACTGGAGCTTCCCATGGAACCCTGCAAGACATCAAGCTTCCTGAATATTCTGGAGGGTAAGTGTCATATAGTGTGAGATTTAACATCTCATCATTAATGATTGGCCCTTGTCATTTAGTGCATGCATTGCATGGTGTAAATACAGCTTCTGCTGCAAAATGTGGTAATGAGATCATGATCCAGCTTGTAGGGGAAATGCAGGCTAAAAGTAGGTTTCTGGTTGACCAAATTCCAAACAGTCCTGTATATAGCTACCACTGTAAAGAACATGTCATCTTGTTTCTAATCATTCTCCTGACCCCCAGGATTTGTAAAAAATAACAATAAAATTGTAATGATTTTGTACCAGGGTTTGCTGATGGGCAACAACAATGTTCTGGGGCACAAAATGAAGTGTCACCAAGGTCAAGGCTATTGACACAAAGGATGTTTGAAGACCCTAATGACCCTGCAGTCGGTGCGCCCCTAAGCCCCAATAACCAACGAAGACCCTGCAGACATTTTGAAGTGGTTAATGATATCATGTATATGAAAATTTTGTTCTGATGCCACAGGCTGGATTTAAAGCATTTACTGGATTAGTATTTCATTATGTTGTCATATCAGGTGGTTGTTGGGATATCTCTTATCAGTATCATTACAGTATGACATTTTATGTTCTGTGGCAATTGGATATGTCCAATATGGGGATGTTGTTGGGAACAAGAGATATTGGGTAGGGATGTCTTGTATGATTACTGTTGCATTGTGTAATAATATTGTATTATGTCATTGCCATACCTGATATAATAATTATGTGGGATGCTTCCTGGTTCGGGGGGGAGTGTGGAATTGTTTTGCTTTGCACATACGTGTAAATAAAGGACAAATGCTGCACCAAAGGTGACCCCATGCCACAGGCTGGGTGAAGGGTACAAGATGATACAAGTTGATTGGATTTGGCCCTGTCCATTAAAGGGGTTGCACAAAGTGTGGTATTAGGTTATGTTTAAATAGGGGCTGTATGCTGGTTAGGTTAGGTGAGGTCAGGTTATGATGGGCTAGCTTTCTATTTTAGGTTTGGCAATTTTTTGTGTATTGTTTCATTTTGTTTGTTAATATGTTTAAATTTTGTGCCAAGATTTGTTTTTCAAATGTTTTATTTTACTGCTTTTTAATTGTTCCATTTATATACTTATTTGAAATCAAACTTTCTTTTTTCACATTTCTTATATAGATGATAATCTCTCCATATATAAATTTTAAAATTTATCCCGTCGGAGTTCGGTTTTGACGGACTGGTGTGACGAGACTACAAGTGGCACGTGGCTGAAACTCGGCCAGGTCAAGGGTTTGGTGGCACAATGCATTCTGGTTGGGTTTTCGGGCATCGGGGACGTGCGGGGTGCGCGTGGCACGCGCCAGAGTCGCCCATAGGGTTTGCATGTATTTTTGGCGAAATCGTGGAAAAATACGGAAAATTCTTCCTAAACGGTGTCGTGCGCCCCTTTCGGGCGCCCGATCTCGGCATCCGCTGGTCGCATCGGCTCGAAACCGAGCGCGATTGAAAGAGAATCGACAGGGGAACAACATGATAACAAACACTGCGCGTTGGGACCACCACGTGGCGCGTGCCACCCGAGGGAACGAGAAAAATGTCCGTTCTGAAAGGTTTCAAAATGGGGTTGTTATCTCGGTTGCCGTTAAAGACACGGGCCCGAGGCACCAGGAACCAAGTAGGAGAAGGTACCGACTATAAATCGTCTAGCGGAGTCGACCTCGTCCGCGGAACGGGGTAGCTGTGGCACGCGCTCAAAGTTGGCTTATCTGTGAAGTTTGCGTCGTTTCTGTTTACACCAAAACTTCGAATATTACAGTGTCGATTTCTGACACGAAACTGGTACCGACAGAAAGCCAGTTTCTTTACCGTTCCAATGGGGCCAAGCACTGAGCAGGTGTGGTGCAGCCGTCCCGGCCATGCGACGCCACGTGATGCGATGCGGGTCGCACTTTGGCCCCGTTTCAGGTGCGTTTTTGGGCCATTGGCGGGCGCCAACACGGCACCCTTCCCGGAGGCTAATCTCACTAGCCGTGTGTCGTACCGAGACGAAACCTGGTCCGTTCGACAGAGAATCGATTGCAGAACAATATCGCGTTAAATACCCCATGCATGGGGATCAGCACGTGGCGCGAGCTTGCGACCGGAACACAAAAATTAGCAGTTTTGCAAGCCCTACAGAATAGGGTGCGTGTAAATTCAACCGTTAATTATGACGCCTCGGCGACTTAATAGGCTCAGCCATTAGGTACCCGCTGCATGTCATTCCGTAGGGTCGACGTCGTTCGACCAACGGAGTAGCCACGGCACGTGCTCAAAGTGGGAACATTTTTCATTTCCCAGTCTTCTCTGTTTACACTGCGATTTCGATAGCATGCAGTGTGAAATTGCTGGTAAAATTAGTACCAATAGAAAGGCCGTAGTTTTGTCGTTCTGATGCCGCAATAAAATAATCATAATTGACATAACTGTTCCTGCTATGGCGCATCAACTGAACCGATGCATGTCGTAGTTTTGGGCAAAATCGATGGATTTTGGGTGATTTGTGTTCAGTTGAAGATTGTGGCGCCGCCATTGGGAGCTGACGATTGAAAATACTTGCACCAAGTTCGTCAGTCAATTGTGAACACCTCGGTATAGGCCATCAAGTGTTTCTCGTTTTTGTTGTTCCTAATGAAAGCGTACAAAAAGGTGTTATTTCGCCTTTTGCGTGATTTGTTCGTCAATTATGCTCCAAAATCCGATTCTCTTGCTCACAACTAAAAATTGCTTTATTTTATCGTGCTCGATATGACGCGACCTCCGTTTTCGGGATATTCAATACGATACAAAGAAATAAAACTTTAATAGGGATATACGCAAGGTGAGATAACGGGGAGATAGTCAGGAGCATACTGATAGGATAGAGAAAGGGTTACAGAGAAACGGACACATATTTGAAGACCGAGACAGATACAGGGAATTAGACGAGAACTGGAAACTAGACGGAGACCGACAGAAACGAGAGTGAATAATGCAGCATGAGACGAAATTGGTTGACAATATTTGGAGTGAGGCTGATTCAGTTGCACGCTGCTATTTGGCAGGACGTGCGAAACAGACTTCGTTCTGTGCGGTCCTGAAAGAAGACGTGCGCCCAATTACGATGTGCGATGACGTAGGGGGAGACAGAACATTGGAAAGCCATGTGTTTGGACGGGGAATTCGATGAGAAATTCTATGGAGGAGCGCAACGCACATGCAAACGAAGGCCGTGATTAAGAAGTTATAAAGGTATGGCTTGTGCAGTTTGTTCAGCTGTTGGGCAGAAATTTAATTATACGACATTGTATCGCATGAAAAGTTGCAAATCTGTAGCGCAGAAAAATAGCCGGCAGACGTCGGTGCGTTGGAGAAGCGCAGACATTATGTCTCGTCAAAGGTAACCAAGATGATAGTTCAAGAAAATATGCATATACTCGGCGGCAAGGTTGCCAAATGCCACCGGTTCCTGACTGAGCAAGACGAAATGGCTGAAGTTTATCTTTTTCTATGGAGACGCGCCATGGAGCTGCAAAATATTGAGGCCGGCAGCTGGATTTGTCATTAATCATTTGCCGAAACTGAAGCGCGCAGCTCGAATGCCAAACGGAGCTAGGGTGCTGTCGTGAAAACGTCCTCGAATACAGGCTATTTATCCACCTTGCGGTGTACGTGGGCAAATGAGGCCGAATTTTCGGACGGGTACACGGGCGAGCGCGTTGCGCGAACACTGGCGGAGCGACGCCGGCCGACAGGCCGGCGTCGCTCCGCCAGCCTGCCGACCGGAAGCGGGTCGAGGATCACCTTGCCGCCGGCACGGCACAGCGTGCCGCGCTCGGCGGGCCAGCACAGCGCACCGTAGCGAGCGCACGGCCGATCTATGCGGCCGGCGTCGTGTCTCGGCAATAATTGTCGGCCGGCGAGCACTTCATCCGGCTGCCGCGCCGCCGGCACAGACACTCTCTGGCGCGCGGCATCGAAATCTAAAAATTTTGATGTTGTTATTAACTGCCATGTTTGGAAACCTTCGGATTTGTATTCAATTTCGCGAAAACAGCTACCGTCTGCCGCGGATACTCCCAAAAGCACTCTTTCAAAAGAGCAAGGTTGTTTTTTTTACAATTTTGCTTAGTGCAGTGGTCGAGATTTCTGGGAGGGGACAAAAACATAGTTTTGCCCTTCCAACCTGACGGCTAGCGGGGGGCGACCTGCCCCCCCCCCCTTCCCGCTGTCGCTGGTGTCTTCAATATCCTCGTCCGGATTCACATTCACTCGGATTCATTCGTTCCGTGTCGGACACAGGCTGCACCTGATGGTCAGCGTCCGTTCTGATGTAACCAGGGATGGTGACATCAATGGTCGCGAGGAGCGACTCCGATCGTTGAATAGTCACCAGGGACAGACGTCCATCCAGACGTGAGAAGTCGCCAGGCAGGGGCCGGGCGGGGAACAACGCTTTTGCGCCGTGTGGCCGCCAGAGAAAGTCGTGGTTTAGCCCGCTGCACAGTGGTCACCGTCCTTAGCCGTCTCCGGGTACCCCTCGCATTTCATCAGGTGTCGGAGCCGGCCTGCCGGGCGGTCGTATCGCCGCATATGAAATAGGATTAGACCGAACGACGGTGAGGAGCGGCCCTGGCACTCCGGCGTCGGGAACCCCCGTGAACCGCTGGACACGTGGGGCATGCACCAGCTGCTACTGAGCCTTGCAAAGCAGAGGGCGGATTGCATTGCTTGATGGTAGATTCGGCCCCGGCTGTCGCCTTTAAGCTCTGGGACGAGACAAAGGTACAGTGCTGCTCAGTTTTTTGCATGCAATATCCATAATAGCCTTGGTTCTCGCGACACGGTTTGCAGCCGTGCAGATCGGGCTTTCCTGGTAACAGTCGCTTGCTTTACCGTGCCATGAATGCATGACATGGACAGGCGATTTTTTCGTAAAAAGTGACGAGGAAGTCCCACTTAGGACCAATCTCAAAATGTGCCTGGCCTGTGAGTAGGGGTATCTATTTCGGAAATGATGGGGGAGAGGGAGGGGGGCGAAGTCATGGCGTAGGCAGAGGGCATTTTCATGGGTTTCTATGTGGGATACGAAACCTCAAACCAAAAACTGCTCTGATTTAGGCTACTATCCTTCGAGATGCCATAAATTCGTGAGTATTTTTATTTTCGCGCTGTAAGCCTGGACCCACCATGCCCCTGGGTGAGCCTATAGATAGCCAGGATTTCGCTCTTACGAGAGCTCCTTCGATTTCATCATTTCGTTTTCTTTTTAAAAGACAGGCCTGCAGAAATTTGTTTGAGCAAACAGAGGCATTTCGTTTGCAATGAAGGGTGCGATGCTTTCCTGGGACGGCCCAGAGATGAATTCGTTCAGATGTTAGGCGAAACCTGATTCGAACGCAAAATTCGAATGCGCAAAGAGACTAATGGAGAAGGAAGTAAAATTGATTGGCAATATTTGGAAACGATTCGGAATGATTCAGTCAGTACTAGTACTAAGCATTGTTTGCAGCTCAACCGAGTGCTGAACATTATGCAGAGTGAAGCGCGCAGCGAGATTTTCAATCGATGGTGGTGTGCACTGGCGTGAAAGTTTTTCGCAGACATGTGCGCAGCAGTTGCTTTGAGCAAACAGAAGCATTTTCTTGGCAATGACGCGTGTAATGCGATCCTGGGATTATCACGGCGTGAATTCCATGAGATGTTAGGTCGAAACCTGACTCGAATGGAAAACTTCAAAGCGCAAAGAGCTTTACACGCACAGCGTGGCAAACAGCCCAAAAAGCGATCGGAGAGTCATGCTTGCGCCTGGCGGCGACTGTGGGGAGACTGTTAACCGAGACTAACAATGAGAGGTGAAGACCGACGGAGATCGCGACAGCTGACCGAAATGGAATACGAAAATATTTCGGACCTGTCCAATGGGGGAAAGGGCAATATTCATCTCGCAATATAAAAACACAGGACGACGGTGCGTTGGCTTTGTACCCTGGGTAGCCGCATGAAGGGCAATTAATTGGTAAGAACGGTGGAAAAACATCCTAATTTCCAGCGCACAGTGCACTTTTAGACAATGCCATAGACAGTTTTCAAGACGCACATTTGTCGGAGCACGAAATGGGAAGACATAGAGACCAGAAGCCGATGGCAATCTGTTTCTATGTGAGTGCCCAGCTCGATTGTGAACTTCCGTTCGGGGAGCTCAACCACGTGCTAAAGTGGAGCCGGACTGAACGGTGCAGCGAGATAGTCGAACAACGGTGTCGTATGCTGTCGTGACAATTTTAAGGGAAAAAGTCTGCCGAACATTTTTTTTTCGGAAATTTTCGGAAACCGCCTATTCCAAAGAAAGGATGAGATGCGATCTTGGGACGGCCCAGGGGTGAATTCGACCAGTTGTTAGGCGAAACCTGATTCGAACGCAAAATTCGAATGCGCAAAGAGCTTTAAACGCGCGGCGCGGCGAACGGCCCAAAAAACGATCGGGGATTCACGCTTGCGCCTTGCGGCGTGCGCGGGGAACCGGGGACAAAAATTTCCGGAGGAGCACGACGGCGAGCGCGTGGCGCGAGCACTCGCCGCTAGTATTATTAATAACATTTTTTGAAAATGATTTATATTACACATAAGTTATTTCCCAACCTTTTTTTACTACTCTTGACCAGACCTTGGGTCTGACCAATGACCAGTCAGCTTCAAAATGGCCCATGAAAAAGCCATTTAATCAGAAACATCAAAAACCCTTATGCGAGCATCTGGTGACTGGCCAGCCTTGACAAAGCAGTTTGTTTCAGGGGAAATAGTGTATGTTTGAGGCTTTCTTGGATGAACTTGTAAGTAGTACTCATCATTTGCATTGCATTGCATTTCAGGTGTCATACAACCACTATTATGACTGTTTTCCCTGAATGTAAGTGCTTGGTCAAACCCCTACTGTTGACCGAAACACATTTAGAAGAAGAACTAGTGCTGGGAATGTTGTCAGCAATATTTTTCAGACCAGCCAAGTCCATTTATGAAATACTGAGCAGGGAAGAGCATGTAGAGGATTTCCTTTAGCTCACTTTCTCATGTTGGTGAAATAGGCCAGACAGGCAAACTTGCCAGCATGGCCTGCAATTCATTTTTTCTCAGTACACTGATATGCAGAAATAAAGTTAAAGGCAGTATTGAACAGTATCAGTTTTACTGCCCTAAGGCTACTGGATGTTGTCATGTCTATTATGCCATGCAAACATTCTGAATTTTAATTAATACATTTGTGCTACATATGAGGATATCTGTCATTGTTTATATAATATTCCTATTGTCCTGTTTTGTGGTTTTGCAGCATTAGGTGGATAATGACAGGGCTCACAGTGGAAATTTTCACCAGGCCCACCACCCATTGTTCATTGCCAGGGTTCCTTCCAGTTGCTTGTGTTGCTGTAGTTCTTTCTAATGATAGAATCTGTGCAGCTCTGCAAATGAGTTTTCTGCTAACCTCCAGTGGATCAGCCAACCAGAATTCATCAAAGTCTGCAGTGGAGCAGTAAAGGGAAATGTTATTTTCAGGTCTGTGATTGATTTGATATCTGTTCGTACTAGTACAATATCTTGATAGATGCCTTACTATACTGTTCACATAGCTGAGCAAACTCTTCTGCTTCAACTGGAAAAGATGTAAGGACAAAAAACTTCAGGTCATCTTAACCCAAGGAGAGCATTCATTGTGCAGGAAGCAAGTGCTATAAATTCGGAGGAAGGATTTGGTTTTCTTTAGGTGCTTTTCACTTTCATTCCTGGTCGAACCCTGTATAAGCAGATTTCATTAAGCTTTCTGCAGCATGGCCAAATCACTATACTGCGGTGGCAGGTAGATATTACAGAACACAAAGAATGTCTGGCATTGCCATATGGTAAACAGTGCAGCTTCGCAGGCAGCATCCACGAGTGGAGGGGCATCTGTACGGACCTGAATTGTGTGGTTGCACCGCAGGTATACGTTCGTCGCGGGCGGCTCGCGACGCACCCTCTTCTGGCGGGTGAGCCACGACACCCTGGAGCTGGTGGAGGAGTCGACCGACGTGGACGTGGTGGACGGCCATGTGCGGCTCCAGTTCCCTGACACACCCATTCTAGAAGGTGGGCAGGCCCTGTGGCTGACGGACACGGGAAGCCCCTGCAGTAGACTGCAACGGAACGTGTTCGCCCGATCCTGCGGCGGAGATTCGGGACAGTCAGGCTTTGTCCTGCAGCCGTTGCGCTCTCTGCACAAGTCTCACATTTGATTCAGCGAGAGCTGGCCTTCCGCGCGACACCTGAAAGGCGCGACTGCGGCGGGCTCTGGCGGCGGAGAGCGTCGTCAGACGGTCTGGTAACCCAGCTCTCCGTCTCCATCAGGCATCAGCGTGCACGAGCGTCCGTCTGCCCTGGTGCTGCTGCTGGCCACCGTCAGCAGCGTGCACCGTCTGCAGCTGGCGCTGCCCGGCCGGCCGGCCGCCCAGCAGCCGGCCCAGCAGGCACCGTCCCTGCTGCTCCAGCTCAGCGCCCAGCAGCTCCGGCAGCCGGACGCCATGCACGTGCTGCACAGTCAGGCTAGTGAGTTTTCCGACCGTGGGTTGGACGTCCACGCGGTTCAGAGCAAGTGCTGTATCGTGAGCGCAGTGGTTTTGCGTCAGCATTTCGTTCTTCCGTGTGGACTTTAATTTCACCGATTCTGATGTTTGCTTTTCGGTCGTGGTGGTGTGGCGCTCGCTCCGAACAGATTGCCCTGCGCTTTTTTGCAATGTTTTTGAGATGGACCACCCAGATATGCGAGTACCCTTTCTGCTGTGCGTAATGTGTGCCACATTGTCAGAGAGCCGTGTACATATCACGCGTGACGTGCGTGCGGTGGGCGCGTGCCATGACGTCAGACGGTGGACGTGCGTGAGACGACGGTCGGTGGTGTTTCAGACGCTCCGCTGCCGCACACGGCCGCCACATGGCTCCTGCCGTCCGGCGAGGCGGTGTACCTGCTGGCGGGGCCGAGCGGCGGCGGCCAGCTGGTGCGCTATCTGGCGGCCGGGCCCGGCCCGCTGGCCGCCGCCCACCAGCTGCAGACGGGCTCTGTGGTGGGCCGGCTGCTGGGCCTGTTCGCCGACGCCGGCCAGCAGCGGATCGACGCGGCGCTGGTGGTGCCGGCCGCCGAGCCGGGGCTTGCCGCCGTGTGCCGGGACGGCCGGCTCCGGCTGTGGGCGCTGCAGCCGCGCGCGCCGCTGCTCGAGCTGGACCTGCTGGCGCTTACGGCCGAGCGGCGGCCGCCGCCGGCCGGCGCGCGCCGCCACGGCCTGCGCCGGCTGCCGACCGCCGGGCCGCCGCTGCTGGCCGCCCATCTCTGCCTGGCCGGCCAGCAGGCGTTCGTGCTGCTGCGACTGGTGGCCGTGCGCGGCGTCTGGCAGACGGAGCACGTGGCCACCGTGTGCGCGCCCGACCACGACCTCATCGACTTCAGCCTCACCGAAGGTGGGTGGCGAGCCAAGCCGGCCGCGGCCGCAACGCCTGAGCCTCAGCCCGAATGGGCATTCATGTCGTCTAATGTTGAGCGTGTCCGGAAGCGGCCGTGGATCCTGTTCGTCGATGCAGCGCAGGGGGCAGACCTAGCGTGCGTGCCGGGTGAGACGGCTGTTCCCCGCGGGTCACGTGTGCGGCTGTCCGGGCGCGGCGCCTCCGAACGACCTCTGACGGCCGGTCGGCCTGCGGCCAGACGCGCTCTGGGCGCTGTGGAGCACGCCCGAGGCCGACACCCAGCTGCGTTACTACCCGCTGCCGGCCGGCGGCGAGCCCGGGTGGCGCGAGGTGGCCCTGGTGCCGCCGCCGCCGGCCGTCCACGTCACCGCCGCCACCCACCTCAGCCAGGCCTACCTGCAGCACATCTTCTGCCCGGGCAGGTGAGCGCACGGGGGCGACGCGGGGCTCTGTGGATGCCAGGCGGGGTCCTGTCGGTGGGAGCAGCGGGTTTGGACCTGAGGCGGATCGCGGCCGTTCGCCCGCCAACATGGCGCACATATGGTTGCCTGGTAACACTTCCGCCACTCAGACAACCTCGAGGTGCTTGCCTGCCGTCCGCCATGCAGCGACGTCAGCTGCGGACTTTTGGGTTATCACAGCTAGTCACGATTTCTGTAGACACTTAACGGATCTCGTGACTGGCCAGAGTGAGACGCTTGCGTCGGCGGAGCCGTGTCCCTTGAGGCCTCGTCTGTGTGGCCCGCCCAATCGACCGACCGGCGGTCCGTGCCGATCTCCGTGTACGGCTTACTGGCGGTCTGTGTCCGTCCGACAAGCGGTCTGTGTCTGGCTGGCCGGCGGTCTGTGCTCCTCTTCGTGTCCGGCTGGTCGGCGGTCTGTGTCCGGCTGATCGGCGATCTGTGTCCGGTCGACTTGCGGCCCATGTCGCTCTTTGTGTCCGGCTGACCGCCGCTGCCGGCCGCCAGGTTCCAGCCGAGCACCATCCAGCGCGCGGTCAGCATCTACAGCCGGAGCGAGTGCACCGAGACGGAGGGTCTGCGCGCGGCCGTGGTGGCCACCGTGGAGGCGGAGGTTCAGCGCTCGGCGCCCGACTACCAGCTGCCGGCTGCCGAGTTTAACCAGCTGTCCCTGTCCGCCTGGGACGGCTTCTACTCGGCCTGTCTGCAGTACCACCAGGTGAGCGCGGCTGTCTGCAGTACCACCTGGTGAGCGCGGCTGTCTGCAGTACCACCTGGTGAGCGCGGCTGTCTGCAGTACCACCAGGTGAGCGCGGCTGTCTGCAGTACCACCTGGTGAGCGCGGCTGTCTGCAGTACCACCTGGTGAGCGCGGCTGTCTGCAGTACCACCAGGTGAGCGCGGCTGTCTGCAGTACCACCTGGTGAGCGCGGCTGTCTGCAGTACCACCAGGTGAGCGCGGCTGCCTGCAGTACCACCAGGTGAGCGCGGCTGCTTGCAGTACCATCAGGTGAGCGCGGCTGTCTGCAGTACCACCAGGTGAGCATAACTGTCTGCAGTATCACCAGGTGAGCGCGGCTGCTTGCATTACCACACGGTGAGCGCGGCTTTCTGCAGTACCACCTGGTGAGCGCGGCTGTCTGCAGTACCACCTGGTGAGCGCGGCTGTCTGCAGTACCACCTGGTGAGCGCGGCTGTCTGCAGTACCACCTGGTGAGCGCGGCACGACGCCGCTGCTTGCTGTCGGGGCGATACCTGATACTGGCCATGGTTTTGGATATTCCCTCGGCTAATAAGAGACGGGCACGGATGTTTTTATGGGTACCGGCGCGGACGTGTCTGTTGGGGGTCAGGGTGTCATTGGAAAGGAGACACAGCCCGTCTCCCGGACAGTTTATTTTTGTTTTGATGGGACCAGTCTGTGGTCACAGTGATATCGTAACATGCTGCCTCGTTTGGTGCAGCGAAGCTCTTTTTTGTATTACACTGGTCATGGAGAAGCAAGCGAAAGGCCCCATGTCATCTGTGAGGACACTGAACGTTGCATAGGTTTGTGGCCGCGCGGCCGGAGTGCCCTTGAACTCGAACAGCCAGCGACCAAACATGCCGACTGTCGCCTGCGGTGACTTCGCCGTGCGCACGTGACACCCTGATGACGGCGCGGTGCTGCCACAGTCCGGAGGCGGTGCTCTGGCCGGTTCCTGTCTGCGGCGAGTGGTGGCCATGACTCTGGTCGCCGGCCGCCGACCTGACCTGACCTGACCTGAGCCCAACGGGTCGCCAGGTGGGCACGAAGCCGGTGGGTCTGAGTGTTGACCCGGGCTCGGGCCAGGTGTGCGTGGTGCGTCAGGCGTTCGTCAGCTACCTGCGGCCGGCCGACCTGCTGGAGCAGCTCTGGCTGGCCGAGGACACCGAGCCCGAACGGCTGGCCGACGACGGCGCGCTCAGCGCCGAGCTCAAGGTGAGACGTACGCTCAGAGCCGGACTCACGGTGAGATGTCCGCTCAGAGCCGGGCTGACGGTGAGATGTCCGCTTAGAGCGGGACTCAGGGTGAGATGTCCGCTCAGAGCGGGGCTCACGGTGAGATGTCCGCTCAGAGCCGGGCTCAGGGTGAGATGTCCGTTCAGAGCCGGGCTCAGGGTGAGATGTCCGCTCAGAACGGGGCTCACGGTGAGATGTCCGCTCAGAGCCGGACTCAGGGTGGGATGTCCGCTCAGGCGAACTCTCGGGGAGATGTCGGCGCCGGTAATCGGAGCTCATAGGAGATCTTGGGCGTGTTGGGAGGGCAACGGTTAACTCCGAGATAAAAGAACGGCTGTTGGAATAGCGCCCAGTCATTTGCCCTCAGTGTGATCCTCTGCATGATTTTGTCAGGGTATTCCACTCGGTTCGGCTCCTGACATTGATGGATAAACTGTCGTTTTCTGGTGTCAAGGAGCACCGGAAAATTTATACTCCAAGAAAATTTTGTACTCCAAAATGGTCATTTGCCCCCCCCCCCCAGGACATGGGTATTCCTACTCAACCACAGTTTGAAGTTGCTCAGCATTCTCCCCCCCCCCTCCCCGGTTGATGGTTTACCATCCATAATGGGCCGCTGAAGTACGCTCCGAACCCACGGCCAGCCGCCTTCCACACCCCTCCCTCCGGTCAACGATTCTGCTGACCTACCATGTAGACCCAGGAAATTGGTTCTCCCGAAACGGAGCCACTGGATCCGCCCCTGCTAGCCACATGCGTACAAAGCACCTAGTTAGTCCATGTTTCTCACATAAATGCATGATATTTTATCCTCCAAAAGAGAATTTGTACTGCGACACCAGGAAGAAAAACCAGGTTTCCAACACGGGCTCTGGAAGATCGTTACGTTGACGCACTGGTCCTGTTGTTTGTACATATTTGCAGTGTTCTGTCCCATGTGTCTGTTTGCCGCAGTCAGACACGGTCCGGTTGGTACAGTAATGTCAGTCTGTTACAGTCTGACGTGACCCGGCAGGTATATTGATGTCTGTCTGTTACAGTCGGACGTGGCCCGGTTGGTACAGTGCTGCCGCCTGCTGGAGGCGCACATCAGCGCCGACCTGGCGGCTGCCATCCGCCAGGACCTGGCGCACCTGCAGACGCCAGATGTGATCGCCCGCTCGGTGGTGGCCGCCATCTCCGAGGAACCCACGCCGGAGTTCGCCGAGTTCAGGGACGAGCTGGCCGAACGGATCGCCGCCATCGCTTCCGTGACGGCCGCCCTGTCGGCTCTGGTGGCTCTCCTGCAGGTGGGTCCGTCAGTGGACGGTGCGTCCGTGACGGCCGCCCTGTTGGCTCTAGTTACTCGCGTTCGGATGGGTTCGCCGGTGGACGGTGTCTGTAATTGTACCTGTAATTGTAATTGGAAGTGTGACAAAGCTTTGCTACCCTCGACAGAGGTGTCGGCAGGGTGTGTTGGTTGCGACTCGCGACGCGGATGGCTGAACGCCGAGGGGTGGCAGGTAGTGAGAGAGCGTCAACGAGTCTCGTCGCCGACGATATAACAGCTCATTGCAATGCTGGGGGACATAAGAGTGCCGGAGTCGTTGACCATGCCGGCGAGGAAGGCGCGACACGGTCGACGTCCGTTCTCAGGTGGACGACCGGGAGCTGCTGCCGACGGAGGACGGCGTCGGCGGCTGCTTCAGCAGCCGGCTGGGCTGCGGCCTGCTCGCCGCCGCCGTGGAGCAAGCGCTGCGCGTGCGGTTCAGTCTCTCCTGCGACCTGGTCCTGCTGGAGACGCTGATGCTGACCATGACGGACCGGTGCCAGCTGACGGCCAACGAGCAGATGGCCATCATCTCGAAGTTTGTGCCGGAGACCGTGATACAGGTGAGGCCGCCTCTCGGCGCCCAGCCAGCCGCGTCCTGGAGGGACGTGGGGAATGGGAGCACTGACAACGTTTTTCGCACGGGAACTGACTGACAAGGAGGATACCTTGTACAGTTGATTGCAGCAATTTTTAGTGCACGTGTTGTGGACCGTAATTGTGGCATTTTAGTGGCATGACGTTGCCGTTATGGGTACTTCCAAACAGCTTCCCCAGAAATGTACGCACGTATGAGCAACATGACTTGGCGGGCAATGCTACCTATGGATGTGTAACTGCTGTTCATGCAATGGCCGAAATATATCGAATTATGGCTCAGATGGAGGTTCTCAGTTGATGCCTTGGCGTGAAATCGGTCTACCTTCCCGTGTGGTTGACCCCCTCGGCGATTTAAGAGAGGAAACTTGGTAGTGGACTGATCAGCGCTTTCTGTGGACTTTGAACTTTGACGCTATCTTGTTTCTTATTCTTGCTGCCATTTTATATTTCTTTTGTTTGTATCTACTAATCTTGTTCCCTTTTTTGTTGATGCTGATTTCTTGTCGCCAGTGCACCTTGGTCTCTGCTTAACATTGACGCGTATTCTTCCTTACCATGGTCCGATTCTCGACCATTCTGTTCCCGTACTTCCTCGGTACCTTTTTACAACTGACGCGCTGCTGCCGCTGTGGAGTCTAGAGTCGACACTCCCCTTGCGTCCCCCACCGCCGGACCGATGAAAGTAGCGCGCGGTGACGTCTGTCGGCCGGCCCTGTCTCAGGTGCAGGCGTACTTCGGCCTGCTCTGGCTGGTGGAGACGCCCGCCGAGCCTGTCACCGCCGACCGCCAAGAGAGCGCCCTCCGCCAGATGGCGGCCCTCAGCGTGTCGGAGCCGCCGCCGGCGGCCGGGCCGGCAGCCCCCAGCTCCCGGCTGACGCTGCTGCAGCTGTTCGTGGCCGGCGCCGGCGGCCGGGCAGCGCGCGGCGCCTGCGTGCCGGCCGCGCCCTGGCGCCGGCTCTTCCCCGAGCTGGTGTGGGCCGTGACGTGGCTCGTCTGGCCCGTCAGCCGGCAGAGCGCGCTGCCCGAGCTGCTGCTCACCGCCTGCCAGCACGCGGCGCTGCGCGAGTATGTGCGCCTCCACCAGAGCTGGTGTGACTGGAACTCGGCCTCGCGCAGCCTGCTGCTCGGCCTGGCGCTGCTCGGGCTCGGCCAGCCGGACAAGGCGTGCGACGTGCTGGTGGCCGCCGCCGACGCCGTGGGGAAGGACGAGCCGCTGCTGGTCCGGCTGCTGCGGCTGGAGCCGGCCGCCGACGAGACGCACGGCCGCCTGCTGGTGCGCTACTACCTGCGCGTCATCCAGCTGCTCGAGCTGCACCAGCTGCCCGACTGGGTGCTCGAGCTGGCGCGCGCCGGCATCGACGTAGCCGCCGACGACGACCCGAACGTGGCCACGCTGTGGTCGATCGCCTTCAAGTACCACCTGCGGCTGGGCCACGTGACCGAGGCGTACGCGGCCATGAACAGCAACCCGGAGCTGTCGCGTCGCCGCGACTGCCTGCGCCAGCTGGTGGTCACGCTGCACGAGCGCGCCGACATCGCCACCCTGGTGCGGCTGCCGTACGTGGACATGCTGCACGAGGTGGTGGCCATCCTGGAGGACCGGGCGCGCGCCGCCGACCCGCTCACCTCCCAGTTCTACGACATCCTGTACGCGTTCCACGTGCTGCGCAGCGACTACCGCAAGGCGGGCACGGTCATGTACGAGTGCGGCCGGCGGCTGGCGGCGACGCCGGCTGGCCGGACGCGCCAGGCCGACTGCTACCGCGCCTGCGTGAACGCGCTGCAGCTGGTCAGCCCCGAGTACGCCTGGATCGTGCGTCCCGAGGCCGACGGCGAGGTCGACGACGACGAGGGCGGCGACGGCGACGGCCGGCGGGTGGCCGTGCTGACGCTGGAGGAGATCCGGCGCGAGGCCGACCTGGTGGCCGCCCGGCTGCGGCTGCACGAGTGCGAGGCGGCCGAAGGCGGCGCGCCGGCCGCCGCCGGCCCGCCCGCCGAGCTGGTGGCCAGGCTGGTGGCCGCCCGGCTCTACACGGACGCGGTGCGCGTGGCGCGCGCCCACCATCTCAGCGTGGAGCCGGTGGCGCGCGAGCTGGCGGCCGCGCTGGCCGCCGGCGGCCGCGACGGCGCCGCCTGGCAGTGGCTCGGCCGTAACGAGCTGCCGCCGGCGGCGGCGGCGGTCGGCTCGGCGGCCGAGCAGACGGCTGCGCTGCTGCGCCACCTGCTGGCCGCCGAGCCGTCCGGCGACACGCGGCTGCTGCGCGCCGCCGCCGGCCGGCTGCTGCAGCTCGGCCGGCCGCTGCCCGCCTGGCTGGCGGCCGACTACGAGCGTCGGAACGCGGCCGAGCTGGGCCGGCTGCTGCTGCGCGCCGGCCGGCTGGAGGCGGCCGGCCAGCTCCTGCTGCGCCTGCTGGAGGCGCTGCTCGGCGCCGGCCAGGAGCGGTTCGGCCTGCGCGAGACGCTGCACGCCACGTCCGGCCCCGTGTGGTTGCCGTACACGCTGCTGGACCAGGTGCTGGCCGAGCTGCGGCCGCGCCGCGACTCGCCCGTCTACGGCGCTCTGCACGAGGCACTGTCCGAGAAACTGCGCTCCTACCAGGAGACGCTGGCCCGGGTATCGGCCGACATGGCCACCTTGCGGTAGAGCCGGCGCCGGACGGCCAGGCGGGGCTGCGGCAGCCTCAGCCGCGGCACTGCGTCTTGCCGGGCGCCGGTAGGGCGCGTCGTCGCCGTCATCGTCATCAGACGACAGTAGAGTTCAAATTTCGCGCGCCGAAACCTTGGCGACCGTTTCCAACGCCTTAGGAGATCGAAACATGCCTGCCAGACGTAAACTGCATCGGCCGCTGATGCTTAAAGGATCAGGCTTCACGTCATGGAATGTTTGTCGGGAATAACTGCCTCCTCCGCTCAACATGGTACGTTCAGAGGACGTTAATTGGCGATTGTTCTCGCGGATGGTCTTGTATGTGGCTCGTACCAATACATTTTTGTGCGACAAAATAGTTTCAGTTGTTCTTCATTCATCCGATGTGGTGGGATGCGATGTCAAACGGCATCTGGTGAATCAGGCGTACAGTAATCCGCGGAAATTTGCCATTCGTCCGGCAGCGAGTCATACTAATACGTCTTTTCTTCCCTGCAGCAGTCGATTCGTGGCGCGGCATGAAACGCCCTGGCATGTTTAAAGCGTCAGCGTAAAACCAAATGGCTCCCAGCGTCTCGAGCTGGGGGGGGGGGATGGGGGTTGCGTAACGGACAGCTTGAACACGGCGTGGCGGGCTTTGGGTGCAGGTCTCTGGTACTGTCGAATCCGCCACCTGAGACCGTGCTGGTGCGAGGACTGCCGGACGCCCGAGCCCAGCAGTCACCCGTTACCACCAAGCTGTTCCAAGCAGCCAGGGTTAGGCTGACGTTACGGTTCAAGACTAGAGACATGTAAGACATGTAGAGGCGGGTGAGAACTCGACTACGCCTACATGAACTGGTCATAATCTATTTCACTTGCAAAACAACCCACGAGCATTGTTCAAATTTATTCCGCGTCCACGTCTTGGGAGCAAGAACCTGGTCTGAATAGATCTTTGGCATTCTATTACGCAACACACGCGATGCGATAGGCCCCAAGTACGGGGGAAGCCTCCAGGGGTGTAGATTTCTGTAAATGATTGGGGACCGAGCCGACTACCCGACAACCTAACCTCCCCCAAATGTGGGTTTCTCAACGGATTTTTATTTTGCTCGACGGGAATTTACGAGCTTTTGTTCCCACATCAAATAAAAATTGTATCGCCATAAACATATATGTATATATATCTATATGTATATATATACATATATATATATATATATATATACATAGGATATGGAGATAGACACACCCCTTTATGCTTTATTCCAGACTTTGGGGAGGCCCATACCAACATTGGAGGGGCCCAAATCAACATGGGGGCATGGTCCTCTAAAAAAAAAATACAAATTGACACCTCTGGGACGCTTGACCACTCGGAACACCGACCGCACCGTTCCAGTACAATGAATTCTGCTGTGGAAGAATAGGGGTGCTCGTTACGCGTTCACTATGACCACAGCGATCATACAGACTCTATCGTTGTCAACTGTTAAAATTGGGACAAACAACTACTAACAACACTGCCGACCTGCCCGGCTGTGAACATTTCTGATGACGGCATTGCATACAAGCTCTGGTTCTTGTCAGAACCGTCGATGTCTTCAGTATCACCAACATCGCCAGCGCGGTCGCCGGCTCCGGCTGAGAACGTCAGCGCCGTCATCTGCAGCTCCAACCAGCTCCCTCAGCGCCGTCGGCAGCTCCCGCCACGTCGCCGGCCGGAGCTGCCACCGGGCGCCCATCAGGCGGTGCTGGGCGCCAGCAGCTCGCGGCTCTCGATGCTGTCGACGAAGAAGGGCAGCCGGATCCGGACGGGCCCGTCCCGGGCGGCGCAGTCGCAGAGCGGCGCCGCCGAGCCGTCGGCCGGCCACGTGACCTCGCAGCGCCGGCCGCCCAGCCGCAGCACGTAGCACTGGTGCTGGATCTGGTAGGCGAGCAGCGCCTGCAGCGCCGGCGACGACAGCTGCGGCCGGTGGAACTCGGCCAGCTGCGCCCCCGGGCTGCCCGGCGCCACTGTCGGGTACGGCCGCAGCGGCTGGCAGGCGGCCTCCGTCTCCGACACGCACGTGCACGAGGTGGTGCCGCTCAGGCCGTGCCTCTCGAACGTCGGGCTCGGGTCGCCGGCGATCAGACGGCAGACGCGGGACTGGCTGTAGTCGGCGGCCGGCGCGGCGGCCCCCAGGGCGGCCAGCAGGAGGGCGGCGAACGCTGCGCACGGAGGCATTGCGACCGGGCGGCGGCGGCGGCGGCGGCGCACTGACCGGCCGGCCGGCCGGCAGCTGGTTTTTCTGCGCGCCGGACTATCGGGGTCACGTGCCGCGCGACGACCTCCCGTGACCTCGTGACCTTCCGCGAATCGTGCGCAAACCGCAGACGGGAAAAACCTCGGTACTGGCTGTTGCAGGTCCAGCAAAGGAGGATGAGTCAGCGGCAGGATACTTGCCAGGCTATCAGATGACTCAGCGGGACAGGAGTCCGTGAGTTGCATGTAAAGCAGGGGCGTAGCCGGTAAGGAGGGAAGGACGGGTCAAGGAGGGGGGGGTCAGGAGAAACCTAACCCTCTTAAAACCGAAAACTCCTCAGGTCCATTTTTACTCGTTTCCATTTTCGGTGCGTAAAAAGGTACATCTTCAGTCCCACGGAAACAGGGTCCCCTCGGCTCCCCGTGGCTACGCTCATGATGCAAAGCCGAAAACAATCACCGTGAGAGCAGGAAGCATTTCGTTGGTTCTGTATGAGATCGCCGTTAGTTTGCTATGTTATACGCATTACTGAACGATTCACAGCATCACGGCGCTGATTACATATTTATACTGCTGAGGGCGTTGTGTTTGCTATTTGCAAAGCAGTCTTATCTCCACGGCAGGCATTTTGGGCAAGGAAGGCCGGCTGACAGGAGCACATCAGGGTAACTTAAAAGGTCAGCTTGTTTGCAAGGTAAACTGTATACACGCATTCTGAAAGTACGACGCGTCGGATAGTGCACACAGAATCTAAAACGGCGGATTAAGGCGTCAGTCAAACACTGACCAAGCCAATTGCTGTGAGCTCATGAATGTAATGGCCCAGAGGGCAGACAGTGCATGAAAAGCAATGACCTCAAAGCGGCTCTGGTCCCAAGAGCTTAACAACGCTTTTACACATGCGTTTGTATATGTAAGGTACAGACGCTTTCTTCTGCTCGGTGCCCGGGGCTCGGTAGAGAACAGCAGTCTGCGTTCTCCGCCTGTACTCGCCGCACGTTCAACGGTACGAACAGCCGCTCACAACGGAACACCATTGCCAGCGCCAGGCGGATTCAGGAGGCACCACAGGTATGGTGGGACCGCACCACCGTACTGCTGCCGATATGTATCGCGTGGCAGCAGCCGACGCTCCTGACTGGGATGTGACGAGCAGCGGTCGTCCGGGGGCTTACCCAGCCAGTGCACCGACCAGAGGCCGGCACCCTGACCACGTGACGTCCTGCTGACCTGGCCAGGTCATGTCGCGCAGACGCCCGAGGTCACACCCTGCCGGAGCCCGTCACATCTAGCCGTCACAACGCTCACAGCGTCCATACGCGTGATGTAGGCGGAGTCGAGAGCACACAAGTGTGTTTATCTTTTTATGCGAAAAAGGAATGTTTCCGTCAGTTTAAAAATACTTCAGGTCCTTCGGAACGCGAACAGAACCCGGCCTAGGCTTGCGTACGCAAGTCCTGGCAAGGTTTACATGATTCCACCCTTGGCTTTACAACTGGGTTTCCACTTTTCACGGATCGGGAATGGGCGGCGCATTAACAGTCTCTCTGATGGATCCGCCAATCCGTCCAGCGGCCTCGCGTCATCAGCAGTGGCCGTCCGTGCAGTCTCACCACCGGTCGCCGTGCCGCTGCACGCCGAACAATGCGGCCTGAATGCGCATGCGAAGATCTGTGTTATCGTGGGATCTCTGCAATGTACAGGCATGTCTCGAATCGATGTCGGTCACGAAAGCACTGGCAATATGCAAGAGAAGTCCCTCCCCGGCCCCGAACAGTCGGACGCTTCAGTCCCAGTAGACGGGAGATAAACAGTACGTTCAAATACAGTGAAAACATGTACACTGCGATGTTCGTTTGGCGTCGTGCCAAACGCAGGATCGGGTAACATCGCCGCGCGTCCCGAAAAATACCCGCGATGACATACCGTTGCATTTCGTGATTTGTGTGCGGTCCGTTTCACGCCCCTCGCTACGATCGGGATGCCACATGGATGCCGATTTGGTTATGATTGCGATGAAATACGTCCGTAAATAGTCCGACAGGTAATAAATCATCAGTATGACAAGATCATAAAGCAGAAAGTCACATGGCAGAAAATCATATGGCAGAGCCGGCATGGCTTTTTTGTGTCAGATGCAACTCCAGTTGTCTATGTCATTTCTAAACTCAAAAAACTGCCTTCGTTCTCGCAACATGAACCGGTCTCGAGCGTGCACTGTCTTTTTGAGCGTGTCTTTTTAAGCTTAAAAAGACCGCACTACACGAACTGCAAGCAAAATCTTCTGAACAGCATTCTCTCAGCAAAAAAGCAACAACAACATTGATAGAATATGCCACATCGGAGACAATATCCAACTGCTGCAGCTATAATAGCCGCAATCTGCGGAAAATACGGGCAATTGAGACAGCCCAAAGCCCTAAGAGTGCGCTTGTCTTACCGTGATGACAGAACTCATCAAAGCGTAGGGAGGTAGGATAGGATCTTTTGCATAACCCTCGCAGGAAAGTCCGACTCCAAGATGATCTTCCTATGACTTCCTGCTGTGAGGCGTCGTCGAGGAAGCGTGCTTTATGAGGTCGGTTCATGGAGTCCTCCTGAGGCGAAGAATGAATTTGCAGCTAACCTTGTACAGATCTGGTGGTGGAGCACGACGGAATTTCCAGATGCTAACCCGCGACCGCCTGGGAAGATAAAAGTTCCCTCCGTTTTCCGCCGACTGCGTCCGAACCGGAAACGATGGTTGCCAAAAACTTTTAGTTCCTGTCAGTTGATCAGTTTGACACATCGTGACGTAAATATTTTTCACAGGGGTCGCATCTTACGGAAATTTGGAACAAAATAATACCATGATATTTGGCGATCTGCGGCCGCGTGCATCGGCCGGAGCGCAATGAGCTTTTATTCGACAATGTAGCTATGCCTCTAATGCAAACATAGAAAGCGCCATACCATCCTGTAGGGAACTGAACAGGCAATCGAATGACGTCAGTACTTTGGCTGTCATGTTATTAGGCTTTGCAACACAAAGGAAATAAGTTCCTGTTCGAAATATGTCACGGATTTTGAAAATTATCTCACAAATGACGTGGAATGGACCAGCAGACCTAGGTTAACTTTCGAACATAACAATCTTCCGAACACAACAATATTGGTTAATTCTTTATCAATCCGACACACGTTGTAGTGTCTTTGAAGCGATATACGTTAGACGGGCCTACCCGCCAGGCGTCGTCGGCTGGGTTGGCTGCCGCCGGGCGCTGGCGGGCGACGCCGGCCGAACGCTGCACGACTCTTCGCCCAACTGTTAGTAACAGCAGACGTAAGGATCCTGTCGCGTGATGTGCGTGTGACCAGAAATTGAAGTAGCACAAGGAGAGAGGAAAAGTTACGATTCTGAGCAGGGAAGAGCGGCCAGGAGTACGCCAGCATTCATAGCGTCTGGCTGTTACTGTCACACATTCGGCCGCAGCTTCACAACCGGAAGTTTCAAAGTTCTCGCAGCCTTCTCCAGACGCATTTGTTGTACTTATTTCGTTAGATACACATGGCCGTGATCCTTCTTTTCATGGGAATTCTGAAGTTGTCATTTAACTCATACACTTATTCGATCTTCTTAAGGGCATCGCACATTTTTCTGGCATTAAATTTCGAGGTTTCCGCGACCTGTGGCGTCACTGCCCAACACACGAAGTTCACTTTTACATCCTGACAAGAAAAATACACGACGCATCGACAACCGGTCGCATCATGTAGATCGGGCTCGTAGTTTCTAAGATACGAGGAGGTCGATTTTAGCACCCTTCAGGCTGTCATTGGAGACGGAGGACCCCAGGTTGCCGGGGCGCAGCCAGGATTTTCCTAAGTATGGGCCCCGGAGCTCAGTGTGAACTGAAATCATACGAAAACTGTCTGCTGGGAAGACGACGTGCAATGGTGTTTGAAAAAACTGCGGGCCTAAGGGGGACTCGGCCCCCGCCCCCCCCCCCCTTGGCTGCGCCTGTGCCAGGCTGTGCCGAATTAATGAAGACACAGATGAGTTTTATCAGTATTTAGACATCATTAATGTCACATAATTCTTTTCAGCACTCGAACAGCTAGATTGCAAACTGGATCTTTTCGAACCAGCATATCTGAATTGCTAAATTCAACGGTTTCGGACAGGATTTCGCCAACCACCTTTTTATCATTATTATTTATTATTTGATTTTTTTATTTAATTTTACTTTTCTATTTATTTTATTTCATTTCATTTTCATTTATTATTTATTAGTATTATTTAAACTGACTAAATGACACATCAATCCAAAGACAAAAAAGACAACAGACTTAGAAGTGTTTACAGAGCACTTTACTCAGAATGACAAACCTCGCACCGGACAGATGATCAGGAACAGCTGCGAGTGCTGGCGGACCAGGGTTGCGGGCTTAAAGGCCAAGTCCCCTATGCCATCCCGCCTGTGATCGTGTTCCATGTGATGACAACACGATTAGAGGCGGGTTTGCAAAGGAACTTGGTTTTTAACCCGGAACTCTCTGGGGGTGTGTGTGTCAAATAGGGCACCCCCTCGATTTTCTACAAATATTTCTAGATGTTTTTTTCTGGTTTTTACACATACGGTTATAAAAAGTTTTAAGTTCTAAGTTAAAAACCCTATTTTGCCACCCATTTATATTTTGCCTTCAGCAGTGCCGAAAATGGCTTGAGGAGCCTCCAAGAAAATATGGCCTGACTCTGCTCCTGGGGAAAATCAAATTACAAAAATTTGTCGCACTACGCAGGAAGAACAGGCAGGAAAAGTGACTAAGTTTAAATGAAGCTGCTTCAAAAAAACCTGGACATAGCGAAAACCAGGGAAGGGGAGGGGCTTCCGAGATCCTGTCCTAGGGGTTAAACCCAGAGCCTTGGTCCGTCAGCACTCGCAGCTGCTCTGATCCCATGTCCGGTCTGCAGCGGCCCCGTGATTGTCGGCCCGGTCTGCAGCGGCCCCGTGATCGTCGGCCCGGTCTGCAGCGGCCCCGTGATCGTCGACCCGGTCTGCAGAGGCCCCGTGATCGTCGGCCCGGTCTGCAGCGGCCCCGTGATCGTCGGCCCGGTCTGCAGCGGCCCCGTGATCGTCGGCCCGGTCTGCAGAGGCCCCGTGATCGTCGGCCCGGTCTGCAGCGGCCCCGTGATCGTCGGCCCGGTCTGCAGCGGCCCCGTGATCGTCGGCCCGGTCTGCAGAGGCCCCGTGATTGTCGGCCCGGTCTGCAGAGGCCCCGTGATCGTCGGCCCGGTCTGCAGAGGCCCCGTGATCGTCGGCCCGGTCTGCAGCGGCCCCGTGATTGTCGGCCCGGTCTGCAGAGGCCCCGTGATTGTCGGCCCGGTCTGCAGCGGCCCCGTGATCGTCGGCCCGGTCTGCAGAGGCCCCGTGATCGTCGGCCCGGTCCGCAGAGGCCCCGTGATTGTCGGCCCGGTCTGCAGAGGCCCTGCAGGTGCGGAGAAGTGTCCGGGCTTGGGCCGGTATCCCGCTGCCGCGGGTCGGGTTTTTACAGCCGGCTGCCGTTTGCTGAGGCCACCCGTCGATGGACAGGCACGAGCCGCGCTGCGAGGGTAACAACCCTGGCCGGATTATTCGACTACATTAGCCTGAACTTCCGAGCGCAGCAGGGCGTCGAGGAAGAGAGGGATTACGGGGAGGACCGGCATAAGTACAACGCGGTTTTTTTGCGTGGTCTGCAGAAAAAAATAGCAATCTGATTTTCGTCACCAATAAATGCGTTCCGCTTCCCAGCTCGGGCGGGCCGTCACATAAGAGGACCTTCATCAGGGGACCGTCAGATGAGAGGACCTTCATCAGCGGACCGTCAGATGAGCGGACCTTCATCAGCGGACCGTCAGATGAGCGGACCTTCATCAGCGGACCATCAGATGAGCGGACAATCAGATGAGTCCGCTGACAATACAGTCAGATGACAATCAGACAATCAGGACCATCCGATGAGCGGATCCTCATCAACGGACCATCAGGTGAGTGAACCTTCATCAGCGGACAGTCAGGTGATTGAGCCTTCATCAGTGGACCGACAGGTGAGTGGATGTGATATTCACATGAACTGGCCGTCATGTCAGCGAACACTGAAGTGAGATGTCAGCAGACAGTATCTAACTAAACCGACTGACAAGCCTCCACCAATCACACACCAGCCAGTCATCCTACGCGTCTTATAGAACACAAAGCAAAAATGTTGGCCGAGAGTATCACGAAGGCATCATTTAACCGACACAAACTGCATTCTACATGAAATGACTACTTTATATCCTTGTGGACAAACTTGCCCTCATTTAGGCGGTGATGACGATGACGTCATGATCAGGACTCCACGTCTCCGGAGCACAGGGGCTGGTGCGTCCACCTCACATCGATCACTATCAGTATTGGCCTATTTGCAAGAGGACGAAGGCCTCGCCAAGGCGCGCAGGTGGCGACAGTGTGCCGGAGAAGCGGGCATCCGGCGCTCTGCGCGTCACGTGACCGTCGTGTCAATCACCCGCGCCGATAGACACGGAAGACGACTGGGCAGTTTTCCCGATGTCTCCTGGGAAGGGAGCGGTGGGTGGCTCAGTGGATGAGAGGTCGGTGACAGCGGCTCAATGTTTGAGCCGGTTCGGCCGGATCGGGTCTGACCTGGCCAACCGCGTCTCAATTTACATTCGTTTTTTTTTTTAACGTGCGCTTATGGTTACCAGATCAGTCCATGTGGCCAAGTCTCTCGCCACGCGCCGCTGGCAGGTGTTAAAACTCACAGGGTCGTGACTCCGACGGTGCGCTAAGCCAAATGGTCCGGGTCACTTTGACGGGAGTGAGCGACACATAGACCGTCAATCTGTCCAACCAGCTCGGACAGAACGAAGGTACTCCGAGGAACGATTACGACCATGGACGATACTTCCTGTCTCCGTCCATCTATCTCCATCCGTCTTCTAGGCAGTTTACAACGGATGATAAATCAATCTCGTTGTTTCTGCTGTTATAGAATGTTTGTTAGCTATTAGCTTTAGCTCGTGTTGTCCTGCTAGCTTTTATTATATGTTCGGCTCGTATGTTGGTAAAAAGAAGAAACACGTAATTGCCCTATCAAACGCGGTCCATACTACGTTTTGCTTGCTTGACTGTTGCCAGTCTTACCACCTTGCAACCCCCGATCTAATCAAATTACGGCGTATTTTTATATATATATATATATATATATATATATATATGTGCTTATATATGTATACATATGCTATATATATGCATATATATGCATATATTATATATATATATATATATATATATATATATATATATATATATATGCATGTATATTTCAACGGAATGATTGCATGGATGGCGTTAAGAATCGGGGCCAGTGCTAAACACCGCTCGTTGCACAGACTCCGACCCCTACGCCCGATCGAGCAATACCTGGCAGCGGCAGATTTTGTGGTGAAAGTTTAACATGCTGTCAAGGGTGCGACAGGAGCATGTGGTAGCCAGCTTGACCCCCTTTTGGCCAGTTGCCAGCTGACCCGCGGGCCAGTTATCGAACGCAGGATTGATTGGAAGCCGTCTTTCCAGTAAGGACAGGCCAGCGCGCTGCCAACTGAGCTACCGATCACGGTACGTAACATCATTTCCCAGCCAGCAGCACGGCTACGGGCGGGTCAAAGTTCTCAGGAACACGTCTGATCGGAGCCGGCCGTGCCGGTTTCGGTCCGCGGTGCACAGTTCACTGGGCGCCGCATGGTCCGCCGGACGGTTAACGGTCCGCCGGACGGTGCATGGTCCGCCGGGCGTGGGGCGATCCGCAGTGAACGGTCCGCGGTGAGCGGTCCACCGGGGGAGGGGTGGCGCGCGGTACACGGTCCGCCGGGCCAGGGACGGTCCGTGGTTCACGGTCCGCCGGGGGAGAGACGGTTCGCGGCACAAGGTCCGCTCCGGCGCGGTCCCGCCTGAGGTTTTCCGTCGGTTCGGCGGCCGATCAGACCTGCTTCGCGCTCCGCTGCCGCGTGTTGCGGCCCGCCGGGGTTCGGCGGCCCGGGCCAGATTCCGCGACCCGGGTCAGTCTCTGGAACCGCGGGCGGGTCTCGGCGAGCCGACCGCGAGGCGACCCCGAGCCGGCCGGCCGGCCTCTGCAGCACCGCCGGAACAGGACCGCTTCCGGTGGGACGCCGACCGCCGGCCGGATGGCCGAGGGTCGCCAACTGACAAAGACAGCGGGCGGCGTTGTGACAAAGATGTGTCCGCAGAACTCGTGCTGCGGCAGGGACGCAGCAGGAAGTTACACTATTTGCACTTGAGCGCGAGTCACGAAAAAAGTATCAGACGGTGTGCTTAAGAAATACTGGGCGTTTGAGTGTTTCCGGCAAGGATAACGAGGAGTATGCGATGTGCAAAAAGTGCACTCTTGGGAAGGAAATGAAACTGGTACGCACGGAAAACACGGAGACCATGGTTGAGAAATAATATAATATACTAATCATAAATGAAATCCAGCAAAAATATTTTCGTGATGTATTATGAGTTTCTCTGACCAGAACACACCATAACTAACCTTGTCCACTGCCTGAGTCGTTATCAAGCCCAGGACTGCCTGTATGGCTATGGATGGCTACACAGGCGCAAATTGGCTTCGTTAGTACAAAAAGTCAAACTAACTTCTGACCGAACTCATCTGATGTTCCCTGTGATGGAACGCGCCGATATCCGAACTGTCTGAATAAATCCTTGTCACCAGGTTGTCGCCGAGTGTTTGGCTCGCGTGGCTTGTGCGAGGCTCGAAGCCCTGGCGCTGCCACAGCGCGGACTCTGCCAGCGCGCAGGGAGGCTTCGTTGTTTACCAGACGCTCCTCCTCGTCTGGTGTGACTGTTTCGGACGTGGTCAGTGCGATCTCACGCGGTCAGCTCTGCTTCCCTGCTTCAGTTCCAGCGGTCCGAGCTTCCACCCGTCCCCGCACGGCCGAGCGCGCCCGGAGAACAGGCAGCCGCAGATACCGGCCGGACGTGACACCGGTGACACCTGACATCGCTCACTGCGGGCGGCTCGATAACGTGTCGGCCGACGCACGTTATCCAACTTTGGCTCAACAAGGTCACCCCTGCCCAGGCCAGCCGGCGGAATCCCCGGAAGGCCCCCGAGCCGTCGGAACCGGCTGGGCTGAACTCGGTGGACCCCGGCTGGAAGGGGGGAAGCGAGATGGGCAGGGGGAGGCGATACGCGAGGTGATACACAGCAGTGCCAGCTGGCCTCTGACGCAGGACCGCTGGGACGAAGTTCAAACAGGAATTTTGATAAAGTTGCGGAGTTGTGGAGGATTTTATGCAGCCTAGGATATCTGTCTCGTGGAATGCTGGTGAACAGCATAATGGCATTCATGGAATTAATGTTAAAGTGAATTAATTCGAATAACAGCAACAGTACAAGTATTATAATGCTATCGTTGTGCGAAGTTGCCTCCGCCTTCCCGAAAGTAACCGCTGCCCAGTTACCCCTAATAACATTCAAATTTCGTGGACATGAAAGGGTTACATACTGGTGCTGAAACACTGATGTGGGCTGATTCGTTGACTTCAGCGTGCTCCACGCGTATTTCAGGCTGGACAAATTAAGGTTACGTTGCGCGCACCCAGGCCCCACGAAATTTAGCGCACCAACAGCAAGTGCTGGTTTGACGTTCACCCGTTGGTGAAACAGGGATTGAACTATTGTCACGTGATTCGAGATCGCCGGCTCAGTAGAAGAGCACTGATTTCCTTGTCTGGCCGGGACGGGTTGCAGTCGCGCGGACACGTGATCCGCGGGGCAGCCGGCAGCTGGCCTTTCACCGCACGTTAAACTTCCGCCGCAAAGTCGGCCGTTGCCTTTAACTGCGCTCCCGGCCGTCGGTTCAGAGGCCGTGTGACGGCTCTGCTTACAAGGCCTGCGATGCCAAACGTTGGCCTCGCACACGCTTCTGTTCGTATCTGTTATTTAAAAATGGCCTTTTATGGCAACCAGTGACGGAGACACCAATTAACTAACGGTGATTTTTCGGTTTATGCACATGAGCTTTTGGATACGCTTAAAAGGCTTACTGAATCTGGCGTGGTCTCCTTCCTTAGTAAGGTAACATCAGCGAAGTGGTTGCCGACAGAGGGCAGGCCAAGAGGTCGCTGCAAGTCTGCATCTCTAGTCTCAGGGAGGTGCGCCGGCCTACCGCGTGACATGATCTGACCACGTCCTCCGGCCAGCCTGTCGGCGGCACGTTCATGACGCCTCACCGAAATAAAACACAAAACTGCAGAGTTCTCAACGATACAACCTGCTTACTTTGCCACTTATCAACAACTGAGCTAGTTGTCCCCAGTACAGTTGTAGTCATGGGTATGGGGCACACACACACGCAAGCACTATATATATATATATATATATATATATATATATATATATATATATATATATATATATATATATATATATACACACACACACATATATCGTAGTCACATCCCAGAAATGGATGAGGGACAGATCGGAATCTGGGGCATAATTGGACCCCAAATCGACTTTTTCAACGGGGAGTTGCAAAAAAAGTCCACTTTCCGACCAAAACTGGACGGGACAACAAACCATTTTGCCAGACTTGAGAGGGACATGTCCCCAACCCCCGTGGTTCCAATCATGGTTATTGTTATGCTTATGTTAAGAAAAATGCGCATTATTTTGCAAGAGTTGTGTCGATTGGGATAGTTGGTTGGTTGGTTATTGGGGCTTAGGGGCGCACCGACTGCAGGGTCATTCGGCGCCCATCGATTGGGATAATGAGAGTTCATGGCATGCTTGGGGCTTTTTCGTTTTGCAATGTCTGCTTGCAATTCTCAAGCGTACAAAATGCAATATATTTATTACCCATGTCATCTGATTATGTTTTATTGCCACAATGTCCTGCATGGAATGACTGGAGCACGCTCAACGAAAACAACATGAAATAATATGTTACCGTTTCATCGTATGTTTACATCGTATGCTATGGTGGGAATCATGTCACTATAGGTTAGTCGTGTTAAACAAAAACCCCACTGAGGTCCATATTTTCTTCATATGCCTCTTTTTCCACACGTAGTAACAAAATTGTCATCCTGGAATCTGGAAATTCTGTTTCCTTCCTATTCGTTATGTTTTTTTTTCTACCTATTCTATTCAAGACCTGCTCTTCTTCCAGGGCTCATTTTTTGCACGGTTAACGAACGTTGCGCAAAGAAAGCAACCATTTGAACCGCAATTTAAAGCCCATTTTGCGAAGGCGAGATGGGCACTGGCTTTCTCATATGTTGAGGGTGGTATGGATGAAAAAGGGGCCGTAACGCTACAGACGGCACACGCATTTCACTCGCAGCAGCACGTGTTGCCATCCAGCCCTCCTGACGGTGACCTCGTGGAGGTCTTAACACCTCTGCTGGTTGCGTATTAAGTTAACGCGAATATAAAGAATCGTCCTGCATAATAGTACTACTGCTGGACTTTTTCAAGGGTTGGATTCGGGTCTCATGTGACTCTCAACACGTCAAACAAGATGATCCGTACCATACCACAGTAACGCACACTGTGGAATGCATGACGGGTGAGGCCAACTGCATTTCTCTTCTAAATCAGCATTTTCCCATACCACCCGATTTTTTCGTGACAATGAAATTACTTGCAAGAAAAGTTGTGTCCGTTCATAGCAGTTTTTGTTTGACCACAGCCAGGTCAAAATACAACAGGGAGTGGCTCCTGTTCGAGAATCGAACATTTTCGAGAATTCGAGAAGTGTCGCAGAGCGTAAAAATTACCTTACAACACCTTGTTAATTACCTACTAATAGTTATGCGGACACAAAACGTGGAATGCTCTAAAAAGCAACAACACTAAAAAAATTGCAAATAAAAATGCGCATTTTGGGAAACAATAAACTATTTTTTTATGAAAACTACAAGATTCGTTACTAGGTGGTTACCAGTTTCTATCATCTAAAAAGAGTTACGGCCTTTTTGGGTCAGGCCGGGCCGCCCGCATGTGCTTGTTTCTGCTTGCTACGAGCTAAGCCGTAGGCCAAGCGACTCTCACTTAAACGTGTACAAAATACCCGAACTGAGTAGCCGACCTGGCCCAACTGTAACGATTTTTTCACGCAGTTCTCTCGGGTGCAAAATGCTGCAATAGACTAGTGCATGTTAATCAGCACTGCAAAATATAGCAAGACGAAATAAACATCTACGACAATGTCAAACATATACTTCAAATCTTGAAGAAAAACATCAAAAACCTAATTTGTACGAGCCGCAACACGTGCTACTGCGGTCGTCATAAACATTAGCACGTGTGGCATTGGCATAGTTATGATGAAATGTGCAAGAACGGTCCGTAGCATTTTGGGAAGAACGTAATTTCAAGAGTAAAATATGTGGATTCTTCATGCAGTTACATTTTAATCTAATGAAACTTCTGTTTTTGTGTCTTGTGAGAAAGACCGACAGCGATGTAAGGGGCCATACAGCATCACGCATTCATCCAATCCTTTTGCCGAAAATTGCTAAAATTCGTGCAGCCTTTATGAAAAATCCATACCTGGGCACCTTCAGATTTCATTTTCTGTTACCAGGCCTCATGTTCGGAACAGGCGCAAGCATTCGTTATGAAAGACGCTCGTAAAATAAAATTTTGAAAGGCCTTTTGCATGCAACATCTACAATAAGCACACCAACTTTCCTATTTTAACTGTTGTTCTTTCTTTAACTTTTATGGGTTTTCCATACAGGCAAAAGTACCAGCAAACGTCAGAAGCGCCTTCAGAATATCAAAATAGACGGATAAAGTTTCTCTCCTCTAGCATAGGCGCTCCAGGTGCCTTTTTTACTTGATAGTCACTTTTTAGCCTCAGGCTAGCTTCAGATCACGACTAAATAGTTTTTAGAGCAATGGCAGATTCACAGTCTGAAATATAAGGAGCACTTATTTCAGCTTATCTTATCGTTTATCGCTTATCACTTATCGTTTCCGTTACTTCTTTAGTCAGTTTTACCTGGTTGAGTAGGTCGGTTTCAATAGCATTATGCGAGGTTAGGGTTACAGCCTATTGCAAATGTCAATGAAAGAGCCGGGCAACCAAACCGGGGGAAATGCGGGCTATCCTAGTCTACGGAAAGAATGAAGTACGCAATGGGAAAACTAAAGCACCATTCTTGTTTTCTTGTTTCTCCACTTTGGTTTTTCTGGATACAGAATTTGGAAATCTCCACGGGAAATTCGGAACATGGAACATTGGACTGGATCGATCTTTCAGCGTGTTTATAAGCATTTGCCGTATATTTACATTGAATAAATATTCACTTGACGAAATCAGATAAGGAAGACAGCCCTACTCGTGGAGCGGTCAGGACTTCCCAGGTCTGTGTACCAGGCCCTACATTTGGACCTTTCTCCTGTTCTACAAAGTAAATCCCGTGCATCCATGTAATGACATGCAAAATGCTTTATTACTGAACCATACATCGTTTTCAGCACGGAGGACAAGCTTACACATGACGTTGCATTGCGTGTTATGATATCTCCTGCATCTGCTTTCCATAGTCTGCAGGCATTTTATGGAAGATGTGTATTCTTAAACATCATACATTTTATGCGTCGGAATCACAGTATTGCCAAATACTGGCTTAAAGCATTGCCAACTTGTCAAGCGCGAACGCATCCGAGTCGAACTCGAAATGGCCTGGCACGCCTCTCCGAAACACTTCCTGGAGCCGCGCCTGGTCCATGTACGACGTCATGCTTAAGAAAAGCCACATAATTACAGGACCTTAGCGCAGACGGCTTCAGTCTGGCGCCGGCCAAGCCAACGCGGGGAACCAAATCGGCCCCGGCATGAAAATACGGTTACCAACACTACCGACCATTTCGTTCATTTTTGTACCAAGTGCTTCTCGCATACCTACACTCAGCAAATATTCCTACTGACGCCTTTAACATCCAGCGAACTACAAGTGCTCCAGTCAGGTAAGTTCGAGGTTAGCCGCGAAGGAGTCGTGGAATGTTAGAATGTAGCCAACAGTTCGGTGCGTGAGTTCGGCGATGCGGCGCGACCGTGCAGATGCGTGACGTTTGTGTCTGGTGGAGCGCTTTGTGAGGCCATGTGGCGTGGAAGGCTGGCTCCGGCCCGGTCAGCGTTAGTCGCACCCTGATCTGCAGATGCAGTTGTGCTGGCCGCTCGGCCTGCCCCCTGTCGGCAGCCACGCTGCCGTTGCCAACTTACTTAGGAACGAGACTGTACATTTGACAAAGCTGGACTTCACATGCAGAATACGACTGACAGGGGTTTAAATATGTTTCTCGCATTGTCCGCTGGCTGGTTCATATCCTGCAAAGCAGTGCTGTTCTGAAATCGCCATCGAGTAACGCCTCAGTATGTCGCTGATGATGATGTATTAGTTTTGCTGCAGCTCGCGTCTAAATGACTGAGAACACCCGAGCAACGCAAAACTTCAGTCCCGGCACTAGTGTACAACTGATGACAACGATGCTGTTTGCACCATGCGCACGCGCATTAAAGCAATCGCTCTAACTCCGCTAAAGGACAGGGAGCACAGCACGCGCGCACGTGTGCCTGTCGCACCGGACGAGGACGTGACGAAGGTAGCTGGCTCAGGCCCAGCTATCACCGCCGCCGTCGGCCGGAGCATGACTCACTGGACATCCGGCCGATGGTATCGCTGGGCGAATCCGCCGCTCCCGCCGGATCGTCTGCCGCGTGCCGCAGCAGTCGTGACCGCGCGGTCGGAACGGGCCGGGCCCGCGCCGGGCGCAGGCTGCCACGGCCGCTCACTCACACCCGCCCACACACCCTGAGAGACATGGAGCGCCAGCGGCCGGACCTCGACGGCCTCCGGTCCCCGGGCCGGTCAACACCTAGCGGCCGGTCAGGGGGTCAGTTCCGCCGCTTGCCGGCCCGCTTGCCGTCGGCCGAGTCGCCGTGCAGAGCGCTCTGGTACTCCTCGATGAGTCGCGCCTGCACGTCGGGCGCGGCCGGCACGTACCGGGCGTACTCCATGCTGAACTCGCCCTTGCCCTGCGTGCCCGAACGCAGCTCGGTGGCGTAGCCGAACATCCGGTTCAGCGGCACCTGGCGGCGGCCGGCGAAGCGGAGTCAGACACGCGACGGGTGTGCGCGCTGCAGCTGGCGGCGAGCGCTCACGGACGTCACACGCGGTACCGTCAGCGACGTGGACTAAAGCGTCCGTCAACCGGCACTACACCGTCGCAGGCAGTACCAGGGTGTCTGCTGAACACAGCCCACCTTCCAGGCACTACCAACACAGGCAACGTCACCGAGGCGGCCGACGCAGCAACTTACAACCTCCATCGCCGAACCTGCATATCTGCCACAGCGGAAACTTACGACACGCAAGGTTAGCGCAGATTCTCGGCCGAGTGTCTGGGCACCGGTCTACAACCTGCCTGCCCCACAGCGGGCGCCAGTGTACACCAGAGCCGCCAGCGCTGCCGAGTCGGGCCTACCTCGGCGTACACGGTGAACCAGCCCTCGTTGCTGTCCTGCCCAAGCACGACGCCCGAGCGTCGGTTCAGCTGGCCCAGCACGGCGCCCTGGTACTCGGCCGGGGCGGACACCTCGACCGACATCAACGGCTCCAGGATCTGCCACCGGCCGCTGGCGTACACTGCAACACAAACCGGGTCACACCAGGCCGGGGACTTCCGCACAGGGAGCCGGACACGGCAGACTGGGCCTGGTCCGATCAGGCTGGTTCAATTTGCCGGACACTTACCGATTCAACTGGATACTCAGCTGGTTCAATTGGCTAGTCAGTTCACTTCCCGATTTTAATCGACAAACAAGGAAACCGTTGCTCTGAGGCCCAGAACACGAATGATTACCAACCAAAATCTCATTAACCAGTAATGTCGCAGCAAACCAGACGAAAATGATATCTACGAGACAAAACACAAAACCCAACCAAACACAAACCAAAAACAAGCGAAACGCAAATAAACACACGAGAAGGACATAATGGTGCATGACCAACAGAGACACTTCCACGCTGACTTGTCGTTGTACTGAAACCATGGCACTAACCACCAGGCACACTCACAGTCCCACACGCATCACGTGGGGCATTGCGCGGCAGCCTGCACTTCACCCCATGGCCCAGACCATGAGGCAGTCTGGCCGCAGCGAGTGAAGCCACCACTGACCGTCCTTGACGGCGCCCTGGCCGGCCATGATGAAGGAGATCTCGTTCGAGTCGACCACGTGACTGGCGCCGTCCAGCAGACGGAACCGGACGCCCGATATCTTGTGACCTGGAGCACGACACAGCACGGCTAGGTCAATAGCCGTCGGCGGTAACGGGGCAGTCAAGGCGGACTTGCTGGCGCTCTGTCCGGCCAGGCGACACAACACTCAATTGGAGGGCCCAGTAAATGTGCTTCGTAACTATTACAGGCGGAATGTTTTTACGTTAAAACGGCGCATCGACGAGGCCGGCGCATGACACCGGAGAAAACCTATTTCAAAGGCTCCAACAAGCTTGTCCGGTAAAACATGAGTAACTCACAGGAAGAACTAAGGCGAAAAAATTGGGAGATGTAGGTCAGTCTTAAATCTCTGATATCAGAAAAACGGACTGCGGAACCTAACACACGACGTATCCTGCAGCTATCTGTGGACATCAGCAAACCTCACCTGTAAGTGATCCCTTTTCCGTCATGTTCAGGAATCCCTTCTTGATAGCTGGCACGAACTGCTTGGGTATATTGGTACCCACGGTTTGATCAACAAACTCCAGCTTTGTGTTTTCGGTGGGACTCAGCGGCTGCAAACAAACGGTCCCATCTATGAACGAAAGAGTAAGGCAACCGCTTCCATTAATACGGTGAGGTTCAGCTGGCTGACATTTTTTTCATTATTTCTCATACCGAGCGACACCAAAACTGAAAACTGCGTCTACACCGAAAAGTTGTACCATAATGATATAAGCAGCTACTGCGAAGCTTATCAAAAATGGCACGTCCAACAGATACCAACCTGGCAATGGCAAAAAGGTTACTGAGCCACACTCTAAATGCACTGCCCGAAGCCACAACTGTTTCTTACAGGAAAAACGATAACTTATGGATATACATATACATACATACATACATACATACATACATACATACATACTATATATATATATATATATATATATATATATATATATATATATATATATGCAAATATGTAATGTATGTATAAATATATTATATTATGTAAATGTATCATATAATATATGATATAAATATACGTCAACATATATATATATATATATATATATATATATATATATATATATATATATATATATATATATATATATATATATATATGTGTGTGTGTGTGTGTGCGTGTGCGTGCATATATATACGTATATAAATATGTAATATTTATATAAATATATTATATTATACAAATACATCACATAATATATTATATAAATACATATAAACACATAATATATAAATATAAATATAAATATAAATATAAATATATATATATATATATATATATATATATATATATATGTGTGTTATGTATAAATTCGTTATGTTTTATAAATACATCATATAATATATCATATAAATATATATAAACACACACATACACACATATATATATATATATATATATATATATATATATGTATGTATGTATGTATGTATGTATGTATGTATGTATGTATGTACATGTATATCCATAAGTTATCGTTTTTCCTGTAAGAAAGAGTTGTGGCTTCGGGCAGTGCACTGAGAGTGTGGCTCAGGAACCTTTTGTATTATTATATTATTTATACATCATTTATCACGCTGACCTACCTCGGGCTTGTCAGACGACCTCTGACTCACATCTAACACGCCGACCTACCTGGTGCTGTCAGATGACCTCTAACTGACCTCTAACACGCCGACCACACGGCCGTACTGTCCGGAGCCGCCCGACTGTTTCTTGTGCTGGTAGTCGAATTCGCACGGCTCGAGCAGCGTTTCCCTGAAGGCCACCTTTGGCTGGCCCATCACCACCGGACAGTTGTACTCGCGCTCCATCCGCTGCAACATCGGCAGCCTGAGCTGATCAGGTCCGCCACGGCCGGCACAGACTCCTCCCCAACAGCACCGGGGACAGCCGAGACCCTCTCCGAACACAGACTGGGGCTCAATACACCGCACCGCGGAAAACACGCACCCTCCCTACACTACACAGGGACCCGACGAACCATATGGGGACAACTGCACCCACTACGGCCACATCAGGAGAGACCAGACTGCAGCTCGCTGCGACGGAGCTCGCAAAACACGTGGCACCGCCCATCATTTCTCTGTGACGAGTCCCTTACACGTCCCGCGTCTCATCGCCAATGGCGTCCAATGAACCCAGCGTCAGACAACGAAAACACGACCGGCTCTGCACCACCGGTGACGGGCCCAATTACGCCAGGGAGACGCCGGCGTAGCGGAGCCTTCTGTTGGCCGTCACGTGATCTGACATCTCACATTCAAGGTGAGACAGTCCTTTTACATATCGCAGAGCTGTTCACGCTAATGTCGCGTGGAACAATCCATCTGTCATGATAACCCATGATCCCCGCTCCATGCCGTTCATCCAGCCCCTGAAGCTCACATTGTATGGAAAAAAATGGAAACAGGAGAGGCATCGGTTGATCTGGAGGTCATGCTTTCGGAAGTCAGGGATATGACATGTCCGTTTCCCCCATTTCCAAGCCTACGTCCGACAGCACCGTCAGACCGCGCACCTGAGCATAGATGTCCAGGTGCAGCTCTCCCATACCGGCGGCAATGGTCTCCTTCGACTCCGGATCGTACATGATCTTATAGGTGGGATCCTCGCGGGTGAACCTGCAACGCGACAGCATGCGATTATCAGCACAACTACCGACTGCGCAACGCCGACACTCGAGAGCGGTTTGTCGGCGTGCCACCGCTGGGTGGTAAACGTCCATCAGAAACAGGCGGCAGGAAAACGCATGGACGCCCTTTCACGGCGTCTAAATGAAACATCAAATGACAGCTGTGAAGACATTTCAGCCACATATTTGTGAAAATGATCCGGTCACCCACCTGTTAACTGCCTTTCCGAAGTTTTCCACGTCTTTACTGTTCTTCGGCTTGATCGACATGGAAATCACGGGGTCCGGGACATATATCGACTCCTGCAGCACAGGGCCAGCGTTAAATACGGCAACTCTCAAGACCGCTGCAATTAAGTTACAGCCACGTATCACATTTTTCAACATGAGGTTAGCGTGAATGACGAGTCCTCTGTCCATAATGTATGCGCCACGACGACGCAATAACACGACGAACAAGAGGGGTCGGTGATGGAAGAGATGGGCCCAGCAGCGATGGTTAAGCGTGTACAGATAACCACTCTTCCAACACCGCTCCGAATGGGTCTGCACGTACTAATGGGCTTTGAAAACGTGCTCCATTATGTGCTCCAACCGGGTTTGGGAGTTTGGCTCCATTATGTGCTCCAAGCAGTTTGGCTAACCACATCACTTGCAACTGTCAAAAAGCAAGAGTGGAAAAAGAACAAGTTCTCGCATCCACTCCGAGAGACGAGTATATCAATATCACCTCTTTATCTCAGCCGTTTGAAAAAAACGCGCGCCAAGGTCAATCTCTGCGGAAAAATACCAATGGCTGATTGAGAATTGTAAGTTTTCAGAACTGAGAATCTACGAATATCGCCCCGGCATGTTTAGCCTGCACCTCCACACCTTCAGCGAACTGCACGCTGAACTCGCTCTGCTTCTCCTGTTGCTACATTCGCGAGCCATCAGTCCCGCCCCGCTCCGCCGCCGCCGCTCGGACCCCGGCAACGACGTCCGGCGAGGACCGCGGCCGGGCCGGCACGCACCATCGACAGCTTCAGCTTGTTGTCGGAGACGAACGAGTCTCCGGACGCGCAGTCGACGCCGAACAGGGCGAAGATGTCGCCGGCCAGCACCTCGTCCACGTCCTCCAGCTGGTTCGAGTGGAGCCGGACGAGCCGCGCCACGCGCACCTGCGGCACCGGCCCGGCCATTAGCGGGGCCGTCACCCCGGCGGCACACCGGCGGCCGACTCCAGTCTGGCCGACGGTGCTTTTACAGCTCTGGTAAATCAGTGCTGCAAGATAACTGCAATCCATGCCCGTACAAAGAAGAGCATGTAACGGGGGGCGAACAATTTCTTATGCAATGACCAGTTTCGTTGCATCCACGGGTCAGAGAACTCAAAGACCTTTCACTGACTCGTAACACCCAAGACACGACTTCCCGGAGAGTGTTTGTTGCATAACATCAAACGCAGCACGACAGCGCTATGTCGCTCTCACAAGAACATGTTTCTAAGTGATCAAGAAAGGAAGGTGCACAACTGCCAGATCGAGTTGTGCACAACTGCCAGAAACCGCACCCCGGGTTCAGGACCGGCGAGTTCGCCTCCCCGCCGCCCGGGCTCACACCTTCTTGCCGCTCCTGGTGTTGTAGATGGTCTCGCCCTTGGTGAGCCGGCCCTGGTAGCAGCGCACGTACGTCAGCTGACCGAACTTGCCCGCCTCCAGCTTGAACGCCAGCGAGACGAACGGGTGTGAACCGTCCCGGGCAGGATTCATCCGCACCTTAACGGGTTCCCCTTCCGACCTGAGGACCGGCGAAACAAAAACGGTCAGTGCTCAGTACTTCAACCTCAGCAAACGATCACCAGCACATCCTTCCCGTCAGGTCTTGGCTTCAAACACCCTGGAGCAGTCAGAAACACCTCGAAATAAGGTGGCTCTAGCCACAACAATAGCTGGTCGGTAATACCATCTACCAGTCACGCTCTGCAGCAAAAACAAATCTGCGTGGAAAATATCCCAAGGAAATCCCGCAGTAGCCGCTTCAGTACCGATTTAGTGAACATCATTATTTGTTCGAATATCCCCGGGATCAAAACTCACAAGCATGCGTCGGCTTTGAAACGCTGACCATATGGCTCGACCAGTGCGAGCCAAGACAAGCCTGGAAAAGGGTCTCTCAGTCCCGTGCGCCCCATCCGCCGAGCCCAGTCTCTGCTACCGACGGGCCCTCCGCCCAGCCCAGCCTCGGCCCCGACAGGCCCTCCGCCCAGCCCAGCCTCGGCCCCGACAGGCCCTCCGCCCAGCCCAGCCTCGGCCCCGACAGGCCCTCCGCCCAGCCCAGCCTCGGCCCCGACAGGCCCTCCGCCCAGCCCAGCCTCGGCCCCGACAGACCCGCGCCGAGCCCAGCCTCGGCCCCGACAGGCCCTCCGCCCAGCCCAGCCTCGGCCCCGACAGGCCCTCCGCCCAGCCCAGCCTCGGCCCCGACAGGCCCTCCGCCCAGCCCAGCCTCGGCCCCGACAGGCCCTCCGCCCAGCCCAGCCTCGGCCCCGACAGGCCCTCCGCCCAGCCCAGCCTCGGCCCCGACAGGCCCTCCGCCCAGCCCAGCCTCGGCCCCGACAGACCCGCGCCGAGCCCAGCCTCGGCCCCGACAGACCCGCGCCGCCCCGTCCATCACTCACGTCGTCTGGCTCTCGTCCAGGGCGAAATTGTCCACCTCGGCCGGGTTCGGCAGAAGGTCCAGCACGCCGTCCAGCAGGGGCTGCACGCCGCGGTTCTTCAGCGCCGTGCCCATCATCACCGGTGTGAAGAGGCGCGACAGCGTGGCGCGGCGCACGGCCGCCGTCAGCTGCTGCTCCGACGGCGTCTGCTCCTCTGTCGGGCAGAGTCAGCCACCAGGTCAAACCAGAGGTGCACCCAGACGGCAGCGGACAGTCTAGTCCTCTGCACGTCGATACGCACCATCAAAACGGAGTACAGGCAGACAGAACAGAAACCATCTACTCCTATGTCACATATTCAGCCAACATATCAACACCGTGTGCAGGAAGAGAGAAAAAGTCAAAACAAAAACGAACGGCGTCTGTCGTCGTAGTAGTCTGTTATCCGGCAAAAAACATTAGAGGAAAATAAGAATCAGACACCAACACAAACGGGCCAGTTGGGTCCACGGGCCAGTCGGGTCCACAAAGGCGGGCATTACAAACACATTACAGCCAGCTCGGAAAGAGCAAGCAATCACGCAGACGGTACAAAAACAAGCAGACGGCAAAGCAAGGCAAAAACAAGCAGACGGCAAAGCAAGGCAAAAACAAGCAGACGGTCACACACCCCAAACAGGCACAACGATCAAAACAACCCGACCCCGAAAAAAGCGCGAGGATTGCAATTAGCATGGGCATAAGCACAGACCACGCACAATCACAAATTGGAACACTACGACCCTGTCAGACGATGGCAAAGGAAGACCAGGTCAGTCCCTGGCATCTCAGTGACACGTGTAGGTCGGTCTTGTCACCGTCACGTGGAAAAATCACATCAAGAACGTCGATCATACTCCGCCGCCATAGTAGACAAGTTGTAAAAATAGATAGATACAATGTACGCCATACAGCCAACAACATTCACATTTCAACGCCAGCATGCAGCAACGTTGAATCATCTATGACGGGCAGTGCGTCACAGACAAGCAGTCAGACACAACATTTATTTATTTATTTGCTTCACTATCGTGAGGCATCCACTTCAGTCTGAGTTAAGTGGTTATCATGCTCTACAGCTAAAAAGATAAAACAGACAATGCTATCAAGTCACAAGGTCAATAACATTCATTCAAACAGGTCAATCGGCTCCGAAACAGAAACACGGCCACAGGTCATATATCACAGCCCGGCTGCACGACGGATTCAGTCGGAAGGGCGGATTAACAGATGACCGTCGAGTGCCGTTTTAAATTCGTTTATGTCCATCATCATCGCCGTTAAATTTCACGCCTGGCAAGCGTGCAATACTTAACAGATACTCTGGCGCAAAAACAATGTTCTCCCGATTCTGTCCTGGAGCGGGGTACAAACAGCCTTTAACTCTGCCTGCGGTTACGCCGACGCTTTGTGCTGCTGACATAAAGAACGGCCGCTAGGTAATCAAGCCTGTCGTATCTCGGAGCCTTGTGTGCTAGCGTTAGCACACCGTAATCGGACACACACACGGCCGTCAACCAACCAAGCTTCTCATGCAGATCAGATACGCGGCCAAATTGTACACGGCTGAAAATCAAGCAAGCTCCAAAGTCCACGACTTTGGAGCTAGCTTGACCGTTTGTATGTTGACCTTTGGACCAAGGATCATTTGTATCTTGGTCACATCCTTTTTTGAACTGTTTCCGTTAAATGAAACACAGTAGCGGACCTGCGAGAGAATGGGGGCGCTGACAGGCGTGCTGATGGTGTCGTCTGGTGCGGGGTGTCGTATGCGTGAGGACCGGCCAAGAGTCACATACAGCGCTGGCCGATCTGAATCACAAGACTGTTCCAGCCCACGGCTTCGTCGAAACTAATAAAGAGAATTTATATTTCGCTGCGAAGTTCGAACTGTGTGTCACGGATGGTGAAACGGAATTTCGAGAGGCTGCGCAAATTATGACGGTTTCGTTGCGTTGACCTTGAGTAAATTCGCGCGGAGCCAAATGTCCAAAGACTTGCGAGAAGCTTCCCTCCGTGATACGAGCGCTGGAAGATCGCTCCTCCCGTCGAGAAGAAGTACCTGGGTGTCACTGGCACACTGCACTACGCCAGCTCCTGATCCGACGGGTCTCCCAGTTTAAAGATGGGGTGCACAATGGAGTGTTTCCAGTGTCCGGGGAGATCGAACTGGATTAAGCAGGAGCTGGCGATGTTTAAGATCACTTCACCGATGCAGGGAAAAGTCAGTTCCCGTATTCCGATGTACAGACCATTAGATTTACAGGCGGTTAAACCACTCATGCCAAAAATAATCGTGTTCATGTCAACTGGCGATAAAAACAAGGTGCAGGCACCAACGCGCAAGAGGTGACAGCTGACACACGGTACCTGTACCGCGACTTCGGCAACGATCCCCGGCCCCACAGAGAGAAGATGGTCGTTCAGGGCATCCTCTACCAATTGAGCCAGTACATCCCGTCGCGAATTGTTAGTTCCTACTATGGGACAAAGGTTCTGCCATACCACGGTTGCCATATGCACGTATATGCAATACCAGGATACAAGCAGGCCAGATAGGGTACCCAAGTACCGTTACAAAGCAGTCAGTTCAAGTCTGTCACGAGCACAAAACCAGACGAAACAGGACACAACCAAATGCTCCAAAACAAGATGGACTCCGTCACAGAGAGTTGGAAAGGGATAACAAAAATCAAGGAGCACAGGAACATACTACCCTGCAATGAATGCCGTGTGACACACATGAGACAAAAACTGGTTACAATGAGCCAGTAAAGTAAGTGGTCATACACACGACTAGCATGAAATATACAACAACAATCAAAACTTAGGGAAAGAAGTCTACAATCAAGCATACGGACGGTCCACTGCAAACAGTCAAATATGTAGCAACACGTAAACACACGAGACAATTTCCATTTGCATCCAAAGCAAAGAAACATCGCGTCTCCTAACCAACACACATAGACTGACTGATGTGATGAACACCCCCAAAGGCAAGTCAGCTTCGTCACCGCGCCCGCGCCGGCCTGGTCGCGCCCTGGCAGGCCAGGTCCGGACTCAAGAGTCCAGCCGGACCGGACTCACCGAGTCCGGACCGCCGGCAGCCGGGCCACTCACCCAGGAACAGCATGCCCAGCTCGTCGTCCACGTTGGCCACGTGCTCGATCAGCTCGGCCCGCGCGTCCTCGGCCTGAGACCTCATGTCGGCCGGCACCTCGTCGTACCGCACCGTCTCACTGGAGCAGGCGGCACACCATCGTACCGTCTCGGTGGAACGGACACTGGAGTCACGCACAAACGCCAACATCTCACAGCTATATTATCCGGGAGTTGCGGTTATAATTACAGAATCCTACGCGTTGAACAAACTGAACTCTGGGAGGACCTACTCAAAATGAGAGAGCATATAACCACGTACAGAAGTAATACATAAACGAAAACATTTGCTTAAGCCTTGATGGGACTAATGTGCTGAAGATCCTACGAAAGAGACGGTGTTTTACTTCCATGAACGATCAGCGACTTCCACTGAGAAGTTCCCGTGGACTTGCAAGACGCATCGTCATCCATATCATTCACTATCATCCAGCAGTCATCACCGGTCGCAGTGCCGGCGAATCAGCCTACCCGAAATCGCCGTCAAAATAGATGGCTCTTCTGTGGATCAGGTCCACGAGACCTCGAGTGTCCCCCTCAATGCCGATCGGAAGCTGCAGGAATGCGGCGTTGTGATTCATCTTCGTCCTGAAACGGCGCACATTTCAGCAAGTTTTGCAGCCTGCGTACTACGAATGCAAGGACAATTCGTAACCACTAAAACATGACAAGGTGTGGGGATTCACGCAAAATGGGAGAGTCCAACATGGGATCGCATTCTCAGCACAGTCTTCATCACGGCCCGACAACCAGCAGATCGCACCCACCTCATCTGGTGGAGCACCCGGCGCGGATTGGCGCCCGCCCGGTCCAGTTTGTTGATGAAGCCCAGACAGGGCACGCTGTAGCGCTTCATCTGCCGGTTCACGGTCAGCGTCTGGCTCTGGACGCCGCCGACGGCGCACAGCACCAGCACGGCGCCATCCAGCACTCGCAGCGCCCGCTCCACCTCCACGGTGAAGTCGACGTGACCTGCCCGACACAGGGAACGAAACGTGGCCTCCAAGTAAGGCCAGAGCAGGTGGGTGCTCTGTGCCGGTCCGGTCCGGTCCACCTACGTTTACCGCTCATCAAAGGACGAAGGACAGGCAGACAGCCAGACAGCGTGGTGACTGGTCTGGCTATCTTGTGCCAAGGCTCACAGCACCAGTTTGCAGGGGAGCGCTCGATGTGCGGCAGTAGCACGTGCAGAGACCGCAAGTTGCGAACGAAGCGACACGACCGCACGACCACGCGTTGCACTTCTCCGGACACGCAGACACGTGCACGTGTCTGGAACCCCCACGGACGCACGTGTACGTCTCCAGTGCCGCCGCTGGTGCACGTGCACCCGCACAGAGTTCAATCGCAACCAACAACAAGGCCCAACCGCAAACGCAGATGTCGCAGGGCACCACAGCGACACTTGTTCGTAACTCACGCACGGCACAGCGCGCACGTGCCGACCATCATGATCATCGCGCGCGTTCCGACCATTCCGTGGCCAGATCATCACGCGCGCACATCGGCACGCCGTGACTACAGGCAGCACCATCAGCGGCGGCGGCAGCAGTCACCGGCAGACGGCGCCGCGCAAGGCGTCGGGGCGGCCCCCACTGCAGGCCACACCCTCACGGCTGGCCCGGTGACAGACCTGGCGTATCGATGATGTTGATGTTGTGGTTCTTCCACATGGTGTAGGTGGCGGCCGACTGGATGGTGATGCCGCGCTGCCGCTCCAGCTCCATCGAGTCCATCACGGCGCCGACGTTGTCCTTTCCCCGCACCTGGCGACGCCGCCCGGCCCGGCGGTGAAACGCCGGACGAAGGCAAGGCGGAGCTGCTCCCTCAAAGTGATGGTCGCGAGCGCGGGGACGGACTTGAGAACGGACGACACCGGGGAACAAAGCGGTCTGGGAAGGGGTTAGGAGTGAAGGTCTGCACCAGAGGTATTTTCGTCGCATGACCGGCACGCTGAAAACTGAATAATGAACGCAGCTTACGTTATCGGGACAGTCACATGTGGAATACAGGCACCAAGACAAAGCTTCACAGGGCTCACCTCGTGCATTTCACTGATTCTGCCTGTGTAAAACAGGATGCGCTCTGACAGGGTCGTTTTGCCAGAGTCGATGTGGGCAGATATTCCGATGTTCCGGATTTTTTCCAGCTGTATTTTGTTAGGCACTGAGGTATTTGAAGCCCATCGTGCTCCACCCAGGTGATGTAGCTGATGGAGAGAACATAGCTCAACATAATGACAGTGGTTCTTGACAAAAAATTCATTTAATATACTAAAACATGTAGCACAAGTGATGCCTTTGAGGGCAATACAAGGAGAAGAAAATCCACTAAAACACAGCAAACCATAAATGCTTCTGGTGCAACACCATTACAACTGAGCATGCACCAATTAATTTCATCAGTGCTATATCCACAGTTACTGAAAAATGTATGCAATCTGGTGACCAAGGTCAACTATTATATAACCCAGATACCACAAAAAGTGACTTTAAGCAAAATACTAATGCACCCATTTACATAAACTGAGTTCAGATGCAAATGTCACCTCAGCATCACTGGTCTGAAACATCACTGGCAATGTTTGAGGGGATTTTGCTGTGGCAAAGTCTGGGCACAGAACCTTCCCTTTACTGGGAAGCCCAGTGTGTTACAGACGCAGTGGGTCAGGCTGGCCCATGCAAAACCACCATGCTCTTCCCAAAGAGTCAATGTTTGGGAATCAACAGCAGCACCACTGGGCCACAGTTATCCCAAATTTATCACATGCGTCTTATCTATTTTGAGGAACAAAAATAGTTCCAGGCACAATTTGAAAAACAACAAATGACAGCCAATTTCTGACCATTTCAAAATGAAGTGTTCACATTCTTGAGAGATAATGCATTTCAGGCACTGATTATGCTCATAAATTCTGATCCAAAATTGGGTAGCTTTCTGCCTCATCTCAGAAAAGATTAAGGTTCCTCGAGTATCTTGCTGACACCTGTGATATGGTATGCAGACTAGTGCAACTTAATCACATGCATAATATGCACTACATGTTTTGGGCACTCAGGATAACAGTATGGAGGGCAAAATAACACATTTCCACATTTTAGAGACTAGTTTTGCTACATAAATGATGCAGGACAGCACATAACCATTCCTATGGAACAACAGAATAGTGACAATACTGGTATGGTTTCCAAAGGAAATGGAGTCATGTTTCTCTGTGAACAAATGTGACAAAAATGCTGGTGCCATCTTGTTTACAATGTCTTTGCTCCAGGGATACCCTGTGTAATGCACAATGTGTGAAGGCATCATCCACATAGGGTACTAGAGGCCACTGACTGATAAAAGGACATTCACTGGGTATAATGTTGCACTGAATGTGCAGCCACCCCACACAGAAGGAGGCTTAGTATAAGATGCTAGAGGCTGCAGGCCAATAAAGGGTATGATCAGAACTGATTCTGTCTGACAGAGGTTAAGGTGCACATCTAAGTAGGTAGGGTTAGGTTAAATTAGGTTAGGTTAGGTTAGGTTGGATGGGGTAAGGTTAGGTTAAGTAAGGTGAGGTATCTCATTAATCTTGTTTATTATTCATTAATTTTGATTATAATGATGTCATAAACCCACAATACCTCAACCTTGGAAATTGCCTTTTCTGAGTTTGTTGTTGGAGAATCCCAGTAGAAATGAAACAGACAAGTTGCATGGCAGCCAGTGATGAATGAGTAATCATAAAATTCAGTAACTTTTCCATATTTTTTACCCTGGAATCATAGTATGCAACAATGAATCCCATATATGTGCCTTAAAACTATCTGTTGTGCAATTTTCATGCCATTCACAGCATTTTCCATCCATAAATAAGTGCTTTGTGGGAACATGTTGCATGAAAACATAAAAAACTGGGAATCAATTACATTCTATGCTATTTTTTACCATGAGGTAACAAGTGTGAGTTGACCTGTATGACACAAAATCATCCTAGATTTTCTGAAAATAAGTTTTCAGAGAATTATCAGTATCAAGGCCAAAATACTGTATAAGGAATATAAATATCCAAAGCACAGTGGTCAAAACTGCACTCCACAAGTACAGCAAAGTATGCGGACTAGTTTACCCATCCTATAATGCTTTATCAACATATAGTTCAGCAGCTTTGCAAACCTAGAGACTTCACACACCACATTTATCACTTGCGATATTTATAAGCAATGCACCACACTCCATCCGAAAATTTACAAAACGTTTTCACTTGACTTACCCAAGATGCACTGCATTTTCTGCGGAGACCGCATGATGCAGCTACTTTGAACCAAAACCCCATAACTGGTAACAACAGATAGACTACTGTTCTATAATAAAATTACGTAAGAGGCGGACTCCAAGACCGCCCTTGCCCTCATACACACAGCACCAAAAGATTGACGTTCTCGCCCCGGTACATTGACAGGGGCGAAAAGTAAAACATGCAAATGTGGCAGCTGCGCCACATAAGCTCATACTACCGAAGCCAAGAGCTTTCTTACATAAAAGGCGCCTGGTCCCGACTCCATCACATTGCTCCATTTTTCAGGGCATACTTTCAAAAGAAAATACTTAAAACCTTTTTGAAACTAGTTTTTGTCCCCTTGTCTGGCAAAAATGATATATCAAAATGCCGAAATGCCTTTGTCGTGCGAGAGGAATAGCCGAGACTAGTGCAAGAATTATAATTTCTTCAAACGACAGCAACTCTTATTTTACATTTGTTCACAGGAGAACAACCAAGAGGACTATTTTCTACTAAATCTTACGAACAACATCGCCGTCACCTGTTCATACGAAGTTCACTTTTTCTACAAAGTGAACTTCTACTCGTCTAAGACCATGTGTTTTTTCCCCGCGCGATTCTAACTATCTGTGAGATGACTGACGTCCGACGAGACACAAGACTTGACCCAAGACTTTGGACACCTGAACCCTAGAGGCTGTGTGTCCTAACTCACAAACAAACAAACAAATATAATTATCTGTCACGACTGACTGACGCCCGACGAGACACAGGACATGACCCAAGACTTTGGACACTTGAGCCCAAGAGGCTGTGTGTCCTAACTCGCAAACAAACAAATCTAATCATCTGTTTTGTGACCTGTAGCTCAGTGTATAACCTCAAAATCGGCTGGCTGCGGGTGAGACTGGTGACGCATGTGGTGTGGATTGGATGGATTGGGCCGGACACCTGTGGCTGTGCGTCCTACCTCAAACTGACCCAGGGACGTAACCAAGGAGGGAGCCATGGGGGCCATGCCTCTCTTGAGCCAAGTGGTCTGCACTAGATACATGGCGATTTCGCATGAATACGTAATAGTGATTATATATATATATATATATATATATATATATATGTATATATATAGCAGAAGCAAACATATGTTTTCCTGTGCATTTAGTATGCGATAAATTGCCTAAAATTGCCGCCTTTCCATGTAAATTTCGTCTTATGCTTGTGGCATACGACAAAATTTGACATTTGACCCCCTGAGGAAAATCCTGGCTACGTGTCTGAACCGACCTACCTGTTACCCGATTTTACCCCCGTTAACACGGCAGATTGACTCTTACTCAAGGTTGTGGGCTGGGATTTCGACGCCGCAGGCTATGAACGGAGAATGCGATGGGGCGGGTGTCGCCCCCGCCGCACCAATTTTAAGCTGGTGCCACCAGGGACTCCGCCACGTCATTTTGATTGGGGGATGGGGCTACAGCAAAGGTTGCCCCAGAAGCCCATCTAACAGACTAGAAAAGTGCAAAATTTTGGCTAAAATTGATCGTATTTGCATTTGTACAGATACCAGGTTGTTTTTTTACAGTACTACATGGATAAAATACGTTTTTATTCTGATACAGATGAAATGTAACTTCCCTTTTGCTTGAAAATCATACAGTGCGGGCGAGGGTGAAGACATATCACGTGCACTGAAAGAAGGGGACACTATTGTGCTCCCCACCTGTTTTTCCTGAAAATCTCAAGAAGGAATCGTAGCTGGCCGCTGCTACTTTGTGACATTTATGGCAATTGAATAACTGGTCGATCGACGCAAAACATCAAAATCGGTCGAAAATTTTCGGGGTTTTAAGTATTTGAAGTTGCACAAACATAACGAAAATAACGGTTGTCGCTGAGAAATGGGAACTTTGCGAAAGGATTAGCGCTCTACGTAAGATTACCGTTTCAACATAATCAGCTGGCATCATTCGGGCATAAGTGATGGATGTACCAAGACCAGAGCCAGGGGCAGTAAGGGTCCAGGTCATCAAAGGTTATGCTCAACCAGCTTGTGACCTGATCCAAATTTGCTTCACGTTCGCGCACATTGATAAGCTTACTTACACCAGGGTCAGTGGAGGTCAAGGCTATCAAAAACCAAGGTTAAGTATCTTGTGACCTAGTCCAGATTTGCTTTGGAGCATGTTGATTTGTCTAAAATATGCATTCAAAGACCTCTGAAAAACATCTGGCACATTGATACGCATATATATATATATATATATATATATATATATATATATACCATTGCTTGATTGCTATGGAATGTATATATATATATATATATATATATATATATATATATATATATATATATATATATATATATGGATTACACCGAAGCAATATGCGTCCCCCTATTCGAATTTCGGAAATTACGGATTAAACGAGTTTGCTAATGTCATGTCTGTATTCGATCTGCGTCATCTGCACAACGGAAACGACGGGACATTGCACATTCCATTTTATCACAATGTCAAGAACCATCCCCAGATTTTGAACTTTCGCTCCAAAGTGCTGACCCTTTCCATTATTGTCCAAACTAGTCCTCACCAAAACTACTTTTCAGCTCATTATTCAGTTTGAAATGTCGCAGAGAATTAATGTTAAAACTCTTGAACTGTTTGGAGATAAGATCATCGAAGCCAATATTATACGAGTTGGCTTCACCTCACTAAAGGAAAACGTCGCCTGACGGTGGTGCTACCAACAACAGCTGAGCAAGCCATCATTCGGTAGCCAGATTATGTACAACCTGCGTATGTTGACAACTATGCATATTCAAACTTAATAAAATCTTATGTGACCAACTTAACCTGTCCTACACTTAGTACTATACCTCCTCCTGTCCTTACGCTTAAGTTTTCCGAGAGCTGTGCTTTTGCTTTGGAAAATGACGAAAGTTTGACCGTTAAGACGAGTTTACTGTAGTTCTGTGCAAAACTGGTTGCACCATCGCCATTTGAGGTGCTACTGTCACGGGTAATGATCTTGAATGGTAAGGTGATGCCAACTCGCAGATTACCTTCCCCCTTGGCTCCGTCAGTGCCTCCTTGCTCCGTCTTGAGCTAACGATTTAAAAATAGGATTACAATATCCCGTGTCTTCCAGCATTTTTATTTATTCGACGTTTCGATTTCGATTTCGATTTCGATGTCGTATTCGACGACATACAAAACACGAACACGTTCTTATTGAAGGCATCTCGTACATCCATCTTGATCCTGAAGCCGTTGCACAGGCTTTGGTATTCAAGTGCCCATTCATAGTCCTGTCTCGGATTGCATTATTTTTTAATATTGTTATAATTATCATTTACTGCCAGATTCAACAGCAGGAAGAAAAAACTCCGGATAATGTATATGCCTTTTCTTGCAATATCCAGCAGGGATGTTGGCTTTTATTCTTTTGAGAGGGCCCTGGCCCACCCAATGTTAATTTAGGTCCCTATGTTGGTTTGGCTTCCCCCAATATTTCCTGCGGATTTTAAGGGAAAATAAGTACTAACGAAAGGACGGCCGCAGTAGATAAGAGGTAGGCAGAAAGTAATGAATAAAGTCTAAAGCGATTTATCTATGTGTGTTTCTATGCTCTAGCTATTTACATGGAGATAAATGCAACTTTTTAATTAATAAATAGTAATAAAAACCGTATAAATTTCCGTTGGTCGAAACAAAGTGGGCTAAATCGATTGAGAAACCCATATTTGGCGGGGGGAGGTTAGGTTATGGGCCCTTGGCTCGGCCCCCCAATCATTTACAGAAATCGACGCCCCTGATGTCCAGCAACCGCAGCATAGGCCTTTCGGTTATAAGTATTGGAACCTACACTCGGCAATGATTGGGGGCATAATCCTCTCAATCAGATGGTCGTAGGGGACGCATCCCCTCCCGTCCCCCTGTGGTGGAGCCCATGGGTGCTATAACAATGAGTACTTCCAAAACTGGGTGTGGTATGGAACCACTCACACCCCGAATTTTGCTTTTTCGCACAAAATTTCAAAGTGCAAAGTTAAAAGTATACCAGACAGCCGAAACATAAAGATTATGTTACAATGTTGTTATAGACCACTCCAGTCCAGTGGGTGAGCAGAGTGTACCGTTTAGTTCATTGCACTCTTCAGTGCACTCTTCACAACAGGGCTGCGGTGTAAACCTGTAACTAGCGAAAGAACAATGTTTCCTTAGTCATTTTGATCATAATAGAAAACAAAGTGGTTGAAATCCGGTGAGACAATAATGAGCGAGTAGCAGAACTGGGTACATGGGGGTCACCGGCTGACCTTTGCCATATCAGCTGTCATCACAGTCCTCCTCCCGTGCCGCAGGCTGGCAATCTGTGACACGTCTGGTTTAGACTGGACGGCGTGGTAACCGGGGTCGGGAGAGGAGTTCTCCCGTGCTGCAGGCTGGCAATCTGTGACACGTCTGGTTTAGACTGGACGGCGTGGTAACCGGGGTCGGGAGAGGAGTTCTCCCGTGCTGCAGGCTGGCAATCTGTGACACGTCTGGTTTAGACTGGACGGCGTGGTAACGGGGGTCGGGGGAGGAGTTCTCCCGTGCTGCAGGCTGGCAATCTGTGACACGTCTGGTTTAGACTGGACGGCGTGGTAACGGGGGTCGGGGGAGGAGTTCTCCCGTGCTGCAGGCTGGCAATCTGTGACACGTCTGGTTTAGACTGGACGGCGTGGTAACGGGGGTCGGGGGAGGGTCGGAGCCATGACCGCCCTCCTCCCAATGTTTTTGGAAATTTAATATTAGCCTTATAGGGGAAAAACGTTTTCGCCTTCCTCCCCACCCAATTTTTCGGATGCTCCTAAGCCCCTGTTATTGGACATCAAACAACCCTGAGGGCTCCGCTTTGGCTTGCCCTTCACCAAGCAACCATTTATCCGGTGCCTCTAACAGGCAAACCCGCAGGACTAAATACAGTCAGTGGCAGCTTGTGTTGTTTGGTATTTTTACTATAGTTTGCACACCTTTTGATTTTTATGTGACGTTCTGCCTTGGGCCCTCGCAATGGCTTGCACCGCCCAGAGATTTTCTATCTTCGGATTTTGCGGCAAAAAATGGCCATGATCACGGAGAACACGTTTAGTAGAGCACGGTCTTGTGTCAGCGAGCAGTGCTAATCCAGGCACTGATTGCCGTTTGCATCATGAAATTGTCCTAAGGACGTTGTCTCCGGCGCATCTCTCTCATAGCAGCGTTTGAGCCTCTCACAAGTTTACCTAAGCACACCGATAATGTATTTCTAGAGGCATCTTTCCCACTTCGCTGCGGAGGGACAAAAGGTACTCTCGCGAGGCAGGGCGATTTGACAGCCTCACTAATGGAGCTGGAATCTGGGACGCTAATCCGCGACGCAGCCCGCGGGTGCTGCATCCCTCTCTTCAATCTCCTGCAGAAGAAGCGCGGCAAGTGCTCATTGAGGCGAGGGATGTGGACACCGACTACAATCCCCGCCAATATCGGATAGAAATTGGTTGCCTACATTCTTAAAATGGCGGACCGCACGTTTCCGATGACGCCGACAGTCGTCGCAGACTACGCCCAGCTGCTTGCAATGTCCATGGGTCTGGAAACTCAATCCAAATGCCAGAGGTAACTCGTGATTTGTAAAGATTGCCATCGTTCAACAAAACTGTAATGCAACGTATGAAATATTAAAACGGTTTTATGTGTCTAGGCCCGTTTCATATGGTTTTGTTTTATTTTTTCTAACCCATGTTGTTGACTTAAGCCTGCGTATATTACTATTTGTCTGAATATATAATGCCTTGCTTTCGTTTAAATGGTATCGAGGAAATGCAACGACGAAGCATTTGTGAACATTGCGCTCCCTACAATGTGTTGATGCGGTATGGGAACTGTCCTCTTTACTTTAAACGCAAATATTCGATGCAATGTTATCACGATTTTATGCACAGGCCCGGCAGAGGATGGGTGGGAAGTTTTTTTTTAGGCGGCACCCAGACCTACTGAAAAATTCATTGAAGATGCGGACATGTCAAGGCTTGAGCCTTCTTTGGACGAGATCTCCGTATGGTTCGAAGATTTCGAGGACTTCGTCCGCAAGGAACGGTGGGAGGACATCTTTGACGATAGTTGTCGGGTTTTTAACGCCGGTGAGATCAGCGTCCAACTGACTCCAAGTGTGTTCCCACGTGACTGACATTTTGCGTGCATTATGGTCATGCTGGAGATATGGGTGTAAGTGCCGGGGGAACAAGGGGACATGTTACCCCCTACTTTTTGGTTCGTGGTGTGGGTGCCTCCGTTATGCCATAAAAAATTGGGCTTGGGAGGGAAACAAAAGGAAAAATATTAGACCCAGCCCCACAGAATTGTCGAAATCCAATGTGTTTTTCTCCTTTTACGTTTTTTTTCTTTTTCTCTCTCTTTCGTTTGAGGAGGGCTTTTTGACCTCCATATCAATCATCAGCCTCCAGGCGCCCCTTCCCCATGTATTGATGAACCTCTCCTCGTGGTTATGGTGCCCCTTACAGGTAAGCGCTCTTGCAAAGGTCAGGTGACCCTCACATGCTGGGCGCCCCATGCAGGCCATGCACCCGCTCTTCTTGTACGAATGAAATGCCGCCAAAGAATTTGGCTCTCCTCACGGACCAGAAACGGCCACGATGCAGGCGCCCCCGCACAAATCAGACACCCGTGATGTATTTAGCGCCCCGACCACAGACCAGGCGCCTGTGTCGCTCCCCATACCGAGCAGACACGTCTTACAAAGTAGGCTCCCCCTCCCCCGTGCATACCAGGAGCCCCTCGGGACGTCACATGACCATGCAGTCGGAGTTCCCCTTAGGCCCGTATCACCACCGCCAGGTGCCCCATGACAGGTCCTGTCAAGTTAAAAGATTTCTCTGATTTCTAACACGTATGGTTTTCGACGCAAGTCGGAGACCTATTGTGATGCAAAGCACGACCTGTGATTGCACGCACAGAGCAGATGTCTGGAATTGTCCACTTTGGCCCTTTTTTGTTTGGGGTCATGAAAAGTCATGTGAGATCGAGAGGCCAAATTGCAGTTCCTGTTCACTGTATAATACGATGAATGTATGTAGACTGAATTTCCACCAGGAGTTCGAAAAGCTGGTGTAAAACGTCGTTTATGGCACAGAGTATTGCCTATGTGCATACTTTAGTGCGAACAACACTTAAACTGGCAAAGGTCACGACAGCTAAATAACAAAAACAGCATGATGGCGATAATCGCATATTATACCATAACTACATCTAGACTGATGTTGGTACGTCCGGACCCGATTGTATCGCGAAAACACCGTTTCGGGCAACAGGAGTGACGCCTGGGAAAGCACTTCGACGTCATGATGACCTGACTCAAGGTGATTTTGACATCGATTTCCTTAGACATGCAAGTTTTTAATAACTGATCAGTTGCATCATTTTTGCAGCAACTGCAAATCTTCAGTGGTTGTTCAGTCGCAAACTATGAATATAACTGAGGAAAAACGAAATATGAATGACCTAAGATGGCGTCGTTAAGGTTACGTTTCGAAAATTGACTTCTTGTCTCCAGTTACGTTTAACTGGCTTGTAATTACGCCTGAAACCATCTGTGTCGCGAACAGATTGCAAAACGTTCCACACGGTGAAGAACGAAACCTACCATCGATTTTGTTACGCCATTATGGCATGACCTAGGATCACCCTGACAACACTTTTCATACGAAAGTTACCATAGGTATTCATTTGAAGTTACTGAAACTCTCAAGTCCCTGTGTGCATCGGTTCGGCTGTTATCGCAAAAAAAACTAATGGGGGCAAAAAAATCCCCCAGTATATGGCGGGTTCACCCTATTCCGTGCTGCTGGTCGGTACGTACGATTCCGTGCTGTGGGGGGGGACAGATTCGGTTCCCTTAAAATCTCAGAAACAATTGGTCTGATTTCCTATCGGAAGACGGCGTTCGATTGCCTGAAGCTAGATCTACATTTCTGAAAAAGAAACACCGGAAATTTTGAAAAAGGGGATACGGGGGTCAAAAGGAAGGCATAAATCGTGGTTTACTTACATGTGCAAGCTTTCTGACTACATTTTAAGACCGATTTTGGTTGGCTTCACGTCATTCTACCGACAGCTGATGCTTCCATCATAAATTTTAGGTCGATTTGCAGAATGCAGAAGCTTATCCAAGGCACTTTGAAAGGGGTACACGTTTTTGGGAAGTGCTAATTTATTCCACAAAATGTTTTGAGTCTGGCTAGCTTATCCTTACTCGAAGAAAATTTCCTCATGTGTCGCGTGCCATGTTTTGTGCATATGGAAAATGCCGATAGGCGGATCCAGTTACGAGAAAAAGGGGTTAATTTTCGATATGGTAACCTGTTGGTAATTGGCTGTCATAGTCAGACGTACTGTGAATGCTATTTTTTTGTTCTGCTTAAAGTTGTTATTTCGAGATCATAAGTGCATCACATTGTGAAATAATAGGATCATAGGCTTAATTGAGTATATAAAAGGATGTATTTTTGGAAAATGTAAAGTTTTTGCCCCATATTTTGTATCTGGTGTAATTATGTGTGTCAAGAAAACGTTTCCATATGTATCACATGCCATATTATGTACACATTGCAAGTGCTCGTAGCATAGGCATCAATAGCATAGTTTAGCAGGCATAACCAGACATCAGAAAAAATGGTCAATAACTACATGGTGATAGCTGTGTTGCATTCCGTAAACCGAGTCGCACTTTTTATACCCTTTTAACATTGCCCTGAAGCCCCCTCCTGTTTTTATTTCACTGAAATATATGACATTTGAGCGTTATGTATGTGGAATTGCCAAAACCAGTCACACAGATCCCGATGGTGGTTAGATCCACTCGCTGAGCATGCTGTTTGGCAGAATATGCATCCGAAGACCGATGCCTGGAAGACGCCCCTGAGAGTACATAAAGGTAAATTATATGCGTAAATTAGGATGGAAATGTATATATTATACCTTAGCTTTGTTATATTCACACAATGAGTCATAAAGTCTTAGTAATAAGAAATATGCATATCCCTTTTACATGCTCTTGAATCCAAAACTGGCAGACAGCTTTCTTAAAAATGTTTGAAAGTGCTCAAATTGCAGATATTTCGACCATTTGAAATGCCTCTGGCATTGTAAAGGACATCAAAGTACTACTTGACCACGTCGAAGTGTGCGATCTCGAGAAAGCGCGCTATTCCTCAAACATGCCTCCTAAAAACGTGTCCCGGAGCCACCTCTGGAGGAGATGAAATTTTTTAAATTCCGTCACATGTGGAAAACATTTAGGAAAGTGACCAAGTTTCGTGAAGCAGCTCCCGAAAGCCCGGGAACTGCGAGCGAAAAACCGGAAAGGGGGCAGAATCTGCACGCCCCCCAGCGCCCAATACGGTGAAAAACCGGGGGCGGTGTAGTGTAGTGGTTACCATGCTAGCCTTGTGGCCGAAAGGTCCCCGGTTCGAGTCCGGGTAATAACGACATTTCGCCGTCCCTCGAAACAACCGGCGTGAGAGGTTGCGACGCGAAATGACCCTGGCAGTCGAAAGCGTCGTTAAATAACACAATAACCCTCACGGTGAAAAACCTTACACTTACAGATCTTGCGACCCTGTGGAGGCCGTCGTGATCATGCAGTCAGAACGCCCTGAACCCTAAATCTCCCTCATCAGGTGTCCCTTGCCGACTCAACGCGTCATGCATCCCAGACGCCCCGTCTAGACCACGGACGCCTAATATTCTAGGCGTCTCAGACAGACCAGCTGCCCCGCTCCATCACCCACGTACAGATGAAGGGCCCTTCAAAGACCTGGCACCCCTTACAGATCAGGTAAGTTTCACGAGGCAGGCGCCCTTGCAGGTCAGGCGCCCCTCTGGCACCTCGTGCAAGTTACGAGCCCCTCACAGGCCCGGCGCCCTTTAACAAATCAGACGCCCGTGTAACGACGGCGGAAAGCGGGGGGGGGGGGGCAGGAGGGGCCGTGTCCCCCCAGCCGTCAGGCTGGAGGGACAAAACTATGTTTTTGCTCCCCCAGAAATTTCGGTCACTGCACCAAGCAAAATCTTGAAAAATCAACCTTACGCTATTACAAAAGGGGAAAAAATTATTGTGGGAGCATCTGCGACAGACGATAACAGCTTCCGAGAAATTTAGTACAAATCCGAAGGTTTTTTTCAGGAATGGTGTTCGTTAAATTTGATGGTACTCGGCGCCCATTAGAAGACACGACGATTCTGGCGATGATTTCAGGAGCAATCAGCCCAAGCGTACAGTGTACGCGGCAGCCTTTTGTACCAAACGTGACGACAATAGGGAGAAATACAACTGTTTTTGTGGACATTAATGCATGTGCGTAGGAACAGGGGGAAAGGCGGAGTGGGCCATGGCCCCCACTTTTTGGAATTTTAACATTAGCCCTAAGGGGAAAATTACATCATATTTATTGTATGTTAGCCTGATGTGATTGTAGCGTCATTCAGTTTGATGTATGTTGAGATTCTTTTTTGTATGCCATGCGTAGTGGTGTTGCTGGGCATGGAACTGATGGTTAATCCCTTGGGCACTCTGGCAAGATGGTTCCGTCCATTACAGTGTAGGTGTAGCCGGGGGGGGGGGGAGGGGCAAAGGAGCCGTGCCCCCTTTCCCCCGCTGGAGGCCAAGCGGAGGCCGCCTGGCTGTTGAGCGGGCTCCCCTGGGACCGAAGGCCCCATTTCTTTGTGTGAGGCGTGAGGTGATGGCGTGAGGCGCACGCTGGCCGTCTTACACTGTCCGAAACACACAATTAAAGCAAAATAAGAACATTTTAAGCATTAAAGAAGACTTAAGAACCGACAGAAGACGTACTCCGAATATACAAGGAAGCTTTGTGCTATGAAGAGAAGCCCGTTGTCTGAATGAGCGCTTAGGAGCCTTTGCTAGCTTATAGGGGAGTTTACTGCTTGTCTGGGGAGGGCTCCCTGTAGACCCATAAAGGGCCCCTGCCAGCCTCTGAAAGGACCTCCTTTCGGTCTGGAAGAAGGCCCCTGCTCCTGCCTCCAGAGGTCGACAGGGGCCCTTCACAGACAGATAACGTGCCCTCTACTGACAGGCGGTGACCCCCTGGCCAACAGGGACCCCTAAACAATCATCCAGGAGTCCCTGCTTTCCTGTAAAGATTCCCTTACCGACCTGTAAGAGGCACCCACTAGGTCGGCAGGAACGTCTTTACAGGTGAGCATGGGCCCCGTTTACATTTCAGCGAGGCACATTTGCAAACCGACAGTAATTTTAACTACATGGAGCCTCACTGATTACGAGGATCAGGCGCGGATCCAAAGGAAAGTAATTGGGGTGACCGTCCCCCCCCCCACTGAGTCCTGAGAAGGGACCCCTGCCATACTTAAAAGGAGTCCAGAAGGGGTCCCATATGAGCTTCACGGGGTCTCTATAAAAACCTGACTGGCTCTTGATGCAGTCAGGGAGGCTTCCTGAAGGGCTAGATGACCTCTGAGACGCATGAAGGGCCCCTGAAGCTCCCAAAGGGCTCCTGAGACCACAACAGGGTCCCAACACGGCAGAGTGTTCCCGAGACCGCCAGATGGCTCATAGGGCCCCTGAGACGGCCAAGATGAGGACTGAGTCCCTAGAGAGCCCCTGTGAGTGAAACGCTGAAGGTTCTTGATGTAGTCAGAGGGCCTCCGTGAGGGTTAATGAGACCCTGACACGGTAAAATGGCCCCTAAGATAAAAAGAAGGGTCCTTAAAACTCTTCGATGGCCCCTGGGACTGCAAGGGGCCCCAACACGGCAAAAGGTTCTTGAAACCGCTAACATTGTCAGAGAGGCACCTGAAACGGAGAGAACTTTAGATGGTGCCTGGCACGGTATAAGGAGACCCTGGCCAGCCAGAGGGGTCCTCTGAACGGGGATTCGTCAGTGACCTACTCAATCTCGAGAGGAGCCGCAAATGGGCTACACTGGCGTTTTTGAAACCTTGGGAGTTCTTGATACTGTCAGGGGCCCCCGGGAAGGTCAGGTGGTTTCTGAGACGGCAAGATGGGCCTGTACCCTGTCTATGACCTTTGGGACCGCCAAAAAGGTCGCAGGGCCCCTGCAATGACGATAAGAGGGCCTCTGACACGGTATTTGGGTTTTATGGGGGCACTGGACGGCCAGAGGGTCCGCGAGTGTAATAAGTGGGCTCCTGGCACGGGCAAGATCCCCCTGAGACTGCCAGTGGGGCCCATGAAGCGCCAACAAAACGGCTAGAGTTGTTACGGCTAGAGGGGCCCTAGAAGACTGCCAGATATAACTCATGTAACAGAGGAAGACCACTGATACAGCCATGGGGACCACCGGAGACGTTCACAGGGTCTATGACGCTGCACAGGAGGCCCTGAAATTGCCAAAAGGTCTTTTGTAACTGCCAGAGGGCCCCTGAGACGGCAAAAATGTTTCCCAGAGACGATAAGAAAGGTATCCAGGACCGCAGCGGGTCCACTGAGACTGCTAGAGAGGAACCGTTGAGACTGCTAATTAGAAGTCTCTAGCAATAGGGGCCCCTGAGACGACCAGAGGGGTCCCTGAAACTGCTAGACCTTGAGACGCCCAGACTGCTCCTGAAGCGACCAAAGGACTTAGACGATTGCAAGAGGCGCCCCTGTCACGGCAACGAGAGACTTATAGCGGGCCCTTTTTAGCGCCTGAGGGGCTCTTTAGACGGCGAGAACGTCCCAGGGACGACAGGAGGGAACCCGAGATGGTGTAAGCGTCCCTGAAACTGCCAGATGGGTCCCTGAGACTGTCTGAGGTGCCCTGAAACTGCCAAAGGAGGGCCTGAGACGTCCCGCGGGACACGTGAAACTGTAAAAGGAACCTGAGACCACCAGAGGATCCTGGCACGGCAGATGGCCCGAGACCACCAAAAGTGCCCCTGTGACTGCAACCTTAACTGACCTAAACTAAACTAAACTAAACTGAACTAAAAAGTTCCAGAAGCTACGGGATGGGGGCGGGGGGGGCGGGGCGGGACAGACGGGCTCCTGGACCAGATACAGACATGACATTTCAAACGAAGGGAGGGACGGAACCGCCTAAAATCTCGCCGTTTTTGTCATATTTCGGCCATTTTGTTCCGAAACAAAACGCAGAATTTCGTCAAATAAGATGACGCTTTTGCATTTTTCCGGTTATTTTATATCGTAAAAAAGCAGAATTACATCATTTTTCATATCTGAAGGGCAAAAAATGGGGTCTCGCGCTGACCATTTGCCTCCACCCCCTTCCCCTGCCTTAGTGAAATCCTTGATCCGTCCTTGGCGAGGGCCCCCATTGGTTACGAGGGCCCCTTGATCCGATTTGCCCCCCCTTGGGCGGAATCCTGGCTACACCCCTGGCCCATTATGCCAGAGGTTTGGTGCTGGCATTATTACATTATGTGTGTGTGGGGGACAGGCAAAGCTGCTTTGGCAAGTGCTTCAGATAATGATTTCTTTCTCGTGTAATAGTTTGTAAGAGCTTTGTTACTAAGCGTCGGGTTATACTTTAATGTTGTGGGAGGAAATGTCTTTCAACCGTTTATAAATGTACTTTATAATAATGTTGAATTCGTGATGTAAACGCAAACAACATAAGAAGGAAAAGTTTGCATCAGTCGTCATTATGTAGATGGATGCCCAAGGGCAAAGACCTGATAAATGGGAAATGGATTCAGGCCTGATAAGAAAAATCCACGCATTTTGGAGAGCACAAATGTACACTGGCGCCAAAACCAGGGAAAAAGTTTGTTTATTTAACGAAAAACTGGGCCATAAAAATGAAATTCGGGTATTTTTTCGGGAGAAGGGAAGAAGGTAATCCAAATGAGGTCGGCTGTTGGTCCGTTAGAGCTTGCCCCCCAGCCCCCCAGCCGAAAATGTAATCCGCCGTCCCTGGCCCCTGTATGGTTCGGCTGTCGCGCGGCCAGTAACCCGCGAATCCCTCTCAGAGAGCTGCCCGGCGTCGCGCCAATCGGCGATCAGTTCGAGCACCGACGACTTCAGTGTCACATTCGCTTCCGGAAAAAATGCATCAGTTTCGTGCCAACTTTGGGCGTGTAGGGAATGCGGCACGGCGTGCGGATGGGTTCCGGTTGGAACGTTAAAGTAGGTAAGTGGAAGCAATGGCGAACTGTAGTTTTTTCATTTGTGATTAACTGGAAAGGCATTCACCGTTATAGACATTCACCGTTACACAGGCATCGCTCTGGACGTCGTGTCGTCCCGCGGTGAAGCGCACTTAAATCCAACACCCTCAGTGGGCCTCACTGGGGTGTGTAGATCCACGTCAGGACACCCAGGGTGTCTACACACACACACACACACACACACACACACATCGACATCCACATCCAAAACATCGACAGATGTTTCATTGAAGTTTTTATCTGAACCAGTGCTAAAGCACTCCATTACATTGATAATGATTGTGTGCATGTTTATTTTCATTTTATATGTTTGTATTTTTACAGTTCGTCATACTTGCCCTTAGCTGGAACGGTGCACAGTTTTGTACCCAGAGCTGTGAGGTATTGGTGGTCCTCATATCGGATGGGCACCGGGAAATGAGACACTTTTTAAACATAGATATCTCTTGAACAACACGGGTCTTACCACATCATGGCATCTGGTACTTGCATTTTACCCATTATTGGTTTCAAAATCACACGAAAATTTGTGATGAATTGTAGTTTATTTGCAGTCATGGAGCCAATGTCAAAGCACGGTGCCCGTGAGATTGTCGCGAGACTTGCCCACGAGAACCCGGTACGGCCAAAACCACTTATCTGGAGACATTGTGAACCATTTGTGATCCCGCGAGCGACTGTTTACAGAACGCTGGCAACCCTCAAGAGTCGTGGGAATGCTTCTCATGTTGGTCTTCACAACCAGCCAACCAAAATGAGCATCAAAAGACAGCGCCAGCTGATTCGAGCTGCAGTTGGAAAACGCGGGATGTCACAGCTCGTTTTGGCTGGTAGCCTTGGCATCTCGCGAACGTACGTAAGAAAAATCTTGAACGCAAACAAGGATCATTATCAAAAAAGCAAGAAGGTACCCCAAGTCACCCAAGAGCAAGAAGTCATCCAAGGGACCCGCATCCGAAAACTGTCTTGAGGACGCATGTCAAATCGAGAAGAATGCGACATCGTCATGGACGACGAAAGTTGCTTTACCTATCACGGAAGCCATATACCAGGAAACCCTGAATACTATGTTGGACCTGGTGGAGACTGTCCAGGTACAGGTACAACTGTGGCCAGAAAGCGAGTTCCCCCGTAAACTCCTCGTGTGGCTCACCATCTCTCCACGGGATACGAGGCGTCCGGTTATCATACCGAGTACGAGTAATGTTGATGGCAACGTGTGCCGTGCGAAGTGCGTAGGAGATGAGCTCATCCAATTTTTGAATGAGAACTATCCCGATAGGGATATGCTGTTCCGGTAAGACTTGACCAGCGCTCATTATGTCAAGAAAACCCTCGAGTTGCTGGAAGAGGTCAGAGTGCCGTATGTGACGCGTGACACTAATCCCCCCTGTGTGTCCCAGCTACGTCCTATTGAGGACGTAGCATGGGACATCATGAAACTGGTGACAGTGACGACATATGGGACGTATGGGACGGTGATGGACGTAGTATGGGACATCATGAAACTGGTGACAGTGACGACATATGGGACGTATGGGACGGTGATGGACGTAGTATGGAACGTCATGCAACAGCTGACCTCACTCTGAAGCGCGGGATACACCAGGTGGTCGATGCTTCAGACCCATACATGCTGCGCTAAATGCTGGTGCGCGGGCCCAGGCGTGTGCACGCTGCCGACAAAGTAGCGGTAGTGGAGATGGTCCAATAGGCAAGAACTGACTGCAACATTCATGACTACGTTCCTGCCAAGTTTAATGTTCATGCAGAAATAAATGTGCTCACAGTATTACTTTAAATATTGTCTCATTTCTCATTGCCCACTCGTTAGCTGACAATTTAAATTAAAAAAACTCGAATGATGGCCATCATCATCATTAGCACTATCTTAAGGACACTGTAGATAGTATGAACAGTATCTAAATATTTCGCACGACGGCGACGGGGTGTGTCTTTACCCTTCAGACAAAAGTTGGCAGTAGTTTTGCATTGGAAGAGCATTTCCGACCATTTGTCTCAGACGTGGACCGACTCTGTGTGACCAAGCGCTGCTACCGCGTGCCGCGCGGCAACGCCAGGGAAGCCGCCACCCTGTGCGGCGTTTTCATCGCCTGGGGGAGAGCTGACTCCTGCAATTGCGCTGCCGTACCGGCGCATCCGGGCCCAAGTGGAGGCGTCGATCCCCAAGCGCTGGGTGTGGGGACCAGTGAAAGCGGTAAAGAAATATGGGGTTCGCCTCAGCTGCCTTGGTGGCGGAATGTCTCGACGCTGTGCCGTGCATCGCGTGAGAAAGGACTGCGAGCCGTTCGTAGTTTCCTTCGGAGTGCTGGATATTTGACTTGCACTAAGTCGAGATGTTGTTTTCTTGACTGAATTTGTCAAAAATAGTTTGCTCCAGTTCGCTTCAGCACTGACATTGCACCACCTATTTCCTAGCCTATATAAAGCGTTGCACAAGCGAACTGGTCGAACTGTCCATCTGCGACTGACATCTGGAACGTTGCAATCTGGCTGCGTGTGAGGAAAACCGTGCGCTGATGAATGGTGGGTCGGGGTGTCATGCCAAATAGCCATGTGATGTAGCCGTCATGATCGTAACTGATTACACTCCCGTCATCCTTGTCACGGGTATCCGTTTTCCAGGCTGGATGAATTCACTCATATTTCTGAAGTCTATCCGGGAGAGGTTCATCTCGTGGCTGAGGACCAACCGCATCCGCCGGCCAGTCATCCTCTTGGTGGGTGGCTTTCGCAGCCACCTGAGCCCGGAGGCGTTCGAGCTGTGCGAGGTGGAGCGGTGGTGCTGTTCACCCTGCCGTTGCACCGTCCCGACCTGCTGCACCCGGCCGACGTCGGCGCGTTCGGCCCGCTGAGGGGGCGCTGGGCCGACCTGGCGGCGCAGTGGCAGCAGGAGCACGGGGACCAGGGGTGCGTAGTCGGACGGCGCTACGTCGCCCCGCTGCTGGGGCGCGTGCTGGCCGGCGTCCCGTCCGCCGACGTTTCCGCCGCGTTCAGGAAACGCGGACTGTGGCCGCTGGACCGGCACGCACTGGGCTATGATAACCTCGTCTTCGTCGATGATGCGAACAGGATCGTCTGCTACGATTTCGAGACGGGTGGTCGCGTGACTGGTGAGTAATATTGGCGACGAATGCCGGCTTAAAGCATCTGTTTGATGTCACGCCCAGAGGCGATAGGATTAAACTGACAACCTTTACCGGTAATGAAGTTCGTAAATCTTTCGGGGCACAGTTGCACTAAACCACGCGAAATGACTGCACGTGCCATGTTCTTTTTTTATCTCCCCTCCCATAGAATTTTGAACAGCATGCCATGCCATGAAATAAGTGGAACCTTGGTTTGGTTCACAAATATATTATGTTGGTCCCAGCAATGTTGCTGATCACGTATTCATCGCTAATTTTTCTCACATGCCTGTAGGCATTACAAAATGCACTTAGTCCAAAACTTTGTTCTGTAATACTTGTTGATATGACACAGGACGGGTGTAATGTTGACGCCCGTTAGCCTGCGCCTGGTTGTGATGCCACGCAACAGCGAACGATAGGACGCAGGGGAAATTCGCGAGCAATCGCCTTAAAACTTCGTAAACATGTTTCGGATATGGAGAAATCGGCTTTTGGCTCTACACTCTCTATTTCACCATAATTAGATGCTGTAATTTGGTAATACTAAATTTAATGCTATAATGAAGAATACGATACTACAACTTGGTTTTCCCAGGTTAAACACGCGTTAACCCTATTCCCGGAGGGCTAGATGGTATGGTCGATTCCCGGCAGGGGGGCGGGTTCGGCCCCCCCTGAGATCTCGAGAACTGCTCGTCCGATTTCATCGCAACAAACGGAAATCGATTTGCCGTGACGTGAACTACATTTTTATGGAAAGAAATTTTCAAAATTTTGAAATTTGTGGATACAGGGGGCAAAATGTCAAAATGGGGGGTACTTTTGGACTTCTTATAACTTCGTTCTTTATCGACCGATTTCAATGAAACTAGCATGAATCGAGAGATTATGAAAAGGGCTTTTACCATGGGTACACAAGTCTGAAATTTTTGAGAAAATTCATGGGCGTTCACAGGGTTTCAAAATAGGAGGATTAATTTTCTAACAACTGAATAAACAAAAGAGGCGAAAATGCTTTTTTGGCGCTTCTGCTAGTCATGTTATGGTAAAGAAGTACAAATCGCATTACAGTGTTTTTATAATGTTAGCATAGGCGGTGCCAGGGACATGAAAAAGGGGAAACTGTCATGGTCACACGTTTTTCAGATCAGCTTGTGACCTTTGACCTTAAACGACCTCCAATGACCTTGGGGTCGCTTGGAATGATGTCGTGTGCATTCAGTATTATCTGCAAGTGTTTTTAATAATTTGAATTTACTCTGTTTCAAAAATTTCATTTTATGGCTATTGCGATATAGGGTACGCGCACGGACATTTTAGGTCATAGCTCTGTGACCCGACCTGATATCAAGCTGAAACTTGGTACACAAGTAGAGGGCACCCTTCTACGTCATATATATTCCGGGTTTGGTAGTTGAAAAAGGGCGCCAAAATTATTTCAAAAAAACAAATTTCGAGTTTTGACCTTTACCTGACCTTGTAAAGTGATTTGAGATAAACAAAATTACATCTGCACATTGCCCAACTATTTAGCTATGCATCCATATAAAGTTTTAAGTTTTATCCTAAAAACTCTGTTTTTGGTAGGCATTTTCCTTTTACCCTCAACATGGCCAAAAATGGCATGAGGTGCCTCCCAAAAACGTTACCTGGCTTCGCCCCTGAGCAAAACGGAATTTTGAAATTTTGTCACAGCACGTAGAAAGAATAGCTAGGAAAAGTGACCAACTTTCGTGAAGCTGCGTTAAAAAGCCTGGAATTGGCAAGCAAAAAACCCAAGGGGGCGGCTTCAGCTCCCCTGCCGGGAATAAGGTTAAAGGCGGTACGTTCCCGTTTTTAGCGGTGGAAACGTTTTAGATATCGCCATCGGCGAATCGGACCACTTGAACACGGACTGTTCCGAGAACGGTGATCAGCGCGAGGGCGAGACCTTGGGTGAGGATGACCATCCCCATCCTGCATCGGTCGGAACCACAGGAAGGCGGACAAAGAAGCAAGGAGCCGCGGGTTCTCCACTAGGAGAGGATTCTGTCTTCGATGAGGCGGCTTTGAGGACAGCGCTTCCGATCATGGAGAAGCTAGAGGCGCAGGGAATCGAACCCGGTGGTTGGAAGGTGACGATAAAGTCACACTTGTCTTTACTGTGTTAAAAAATCTCCTATGAAATGATCATTGTATGAAGATAGCAACAATGAACGTTGTCGTAACAGATTCATATACCTTCCTCTCGATTATTCGTTTCCTCATCTTCTGAACCTCCCCACAGCCATTATGGTCGTAACGTTATTTCCGTTTCAGGCTAAAGTGGAGGCAGATATGCGTGCCGTCGGACGTGAGTCGACGCCGCCGACGCAGCGCCGCACTGTCCCCGAGTCCGAACCGTTCAGCACCCGAACCACCCCAGCAAAAGAACGGCGGCAGCGGACGTCCGCTATTCGCGGTTGGCCACGCGAGAAGGCAGCGAACGTTACCGGAAGTATTCGGCGTCCGGTCTTCACAGCTGGCCACGCGACAGGGCAAGAAACGTTGCCGAAAGGTGTAGGCGCCCTGTCTGCAACTCGCCACGCGACAAGACAGCAAACATTGCCGGAAAGGGGCCACTAAGACATGCTCCTCGCCTACCTGTCAATCTCAGTACCGGGTCAGGCTGCCGACAGATTTCACAGAGAGAGCAAGCGGCCCCAGAAGAATCCACCGCTTACGGCCCGGCAGTGCATCCTCTGCGACCTCGCGCGGGTGGCGAATGAGGGCCTCGTCCCAACTCTGACCTGTCGGGAATCAGTGGTCCTAGTCTCTAGCAGCTGCTTTTATCCTGCCTCCCAGGCAGCATGACTGTCGAATTGCACTGTACCATATTCAGCGGCGGTAAGTCTGCGCTGCGAAGGCTGGGCCGAAAAGAACGTGGCCGTGGGTACAAAGCGTGTACCGAATGTGGATGTTACCCTTGCCGCGAACCCCGGGGTCACTTTCCGCGGAGACACGAGAAAAGGAGGTAGCTTCATTGTCCAGATGGCACGGACACGAACGCTCCTTTTCGAATGGTATGTTCTCAGCACACCTGCTGCGGTGACGCGGCTCATCTTGTGTAAACGCACGGGCTCTTGGCTGTCACGGAGACGGACAGTCTTTCGACGTCCTCACCTTTGCAATAGTCTTGCAGTTTTGTACCATGCATATTTTGGGCTGATGTTTAGTTTATTTCCCTGGAATCAAGCTCGGACGTCATTCTGTATGTTTGTCGGCGAGTCTTCCCGTGCTTTAAACGAAGAAGATTCGTGCAACGCCGTTTGCATTTGATGATCAGTGATCGCTGGGTCTGCGACTGGTTGTAAAGCTGGGTTCATGTGGTTCGGATCAGCTTCGTCGGCTCACTGGAAAGCCAGCCTCAGTCTCGCTATTCGCTTCTTGCAGAGGCATCAGTCTCGGCAAGTGGTGTGGATCGGAATGAAATGCCGGAAATATTCCTACTGTTTAACTTACATAGATGTCTCCAGGCATGTGCATGGGTCCTGATGGAATGCAGGTTGTCCCCGCGTTGTATTCAATACCTCCTTGACCTGAGCGGGTCATTGCCACATCTCGAAAAGGTCGTGTTCCTCTGGAGCAAACGGGTACCCAGGTGAAGCAACACTTACCATGACCAACTTAGAATCCGACACAAAACGAGGAACACCTGCATTCCATTGGGATCCCGTCACATGCCTGGATGTATCTAGGACCTTATCAGTTATCTCATCTAACTGCTTTATGAGACGGATACAGTGAAACAACATCGATAAGCTGGCATATTTGAATACTTGTTTGGAAAAAGGTGCAGGCGAAGCTAGGCGAGATCGCACTGGATTTCGCTGTGCTGTGCAGGTAAGAGGAGATCGGAACAGTTCAACCACGTTACAGTAAAGGTGTACTGTTCCGTTTATGCCGGTGCCAGTGATCTGTGTTGTCACTGAGTTGTGACGTCTTGGCTGTGTACGCAGTCTCCCTTCTGAACGACCAAGGGTGAGTAGCTGAAGCCTCTTGGATCATCATAGTGGAAAGTTGCAGTTTCATTCTACTTAAAAGAGTGTTTTCTTTTACGCATATTCCATCATTTTGAGTATTTTCATTGTTTTTTAATAGCTTTTAGAGATTTCTCCAAGGTGCTGGTCTCTCGTCATCTACCCGAAACAAGCGTGTAACAGCTGTCCCATGCCTTTTTGCCCATGCACCCTCCAGGCTTAACCCGCGCACGACCGTCGGTCCGTTTCGAACATGGGCGACTGGGGGGGGGGGGGGCAGTTGGCCGCCCCCCTAACTCACGAACGGTTGGTCGTACGATAAAAATAAGCACGCCGTTGGAAAGCTTGTGACAAGTAGAGCTCGCAACTGGTCTCATTTTTAGTTTTAGATGATATGTAAGCAATTTACGCCCTATATATGTTTTCTCATAGCCGACTGCATGAGACCGAGAAATGGCCTGAATCTCAAGGGCTGTGACTAACAACGCATAGCTAAAGGCACTAGCGCACAAGTAACGGTCCGCGGATGCCAATACACGTCTAATTTCCCAGATTTTTTTCAATATATGCGCCAATATATGCGAAACGTTGAGTTAAACACACGGCAATTCGCGTGCTAGCTGTAGGCGTGCGCCGCTGCCGTATGCGGTACCAAATTGAGGGGAACTAATTTTAGCGCTCCTTTGTTTTCGCGAAAAAAGGGCGATCTATGTAAATTTTATTGATCTTTGTGGTTGTTGTGATGGTTTCACATGCTCCAATTTTGGAAAAATTAATTAGTTACCAATTTACACAATTTGCGGAGCTTTACTCGCGAGAGCCTGTTCATTTCCAAAATATGAAATTTTTTCAAACTTTTCGAGGCTCCTGGCATTACTTACGTCTGTGCAAGCTAGTTCTGCATTTTCCACCGATTCTGAGTAATTCATGGTCGATTTTGACAGTGGTACATTTTGGCCCACTACAGTTATTCGTGACCTGACCTCAGGTCAATGGCTGGAAGTCATTGGTACTTTGCCCAATGACGGTAACTAGATGTCTGCTTGACTCCACACTAAAAATGTTATGAAATATTCCGTCAGTTTCCGAAAAAAACGGCGACATGTTTTACAAATGGGCTTGGCCTTAGGTCAGTGACCCGTAAAATTCCGAAAAATCTGCGATAGCAGATTTATTGCATCTATCACAATTACTAATCCCTCAAAGTATTATTGAGATATCTTGTTTTGCGAAAAAGTTAGAGGGCGCTAAACTTTTTTGGACATAGGTGTGTTTGACCTGACGTAGGTGAAGCATCTGACCTGACCTAAGGTCAAAATTTTGACACGAGATGTAAAACTGATGAAGCAAAAGGTGCACAAGCTTTCGCGACTCTGTGTTTGTTCGTTCTTTCGCAATCCCAGAAAAACCTCAGGGGGGGGGGGGGCAGTCAACTGCCCCCCCCCCCAGTCGGGGACGGGTTAAAGTCTGGAGGGCCCTTCATTTATCAGATTGTTTAGGTTCGAACATCAGCTGGTCCTGCTGCTTCTGGCGGTTCAGGTGTGCCCCTCCCCCCGCCTCCGATGCTGCCGATCTGCATGTGAGCACGACCAGTTTTTCTCTGTTTTGACCGGACTGGCGGCCGCTGTCGGCGAGCTGAAGGGTTCGACCAATAACAGCTCCCTCACCGGCCTCTGATCGACCGCGCCACGCTCGGCGGACGAGCGTAACATACGAACCACGCAACGGAAGGGAGCTTACATCAAATCGCCGGACTGGCAAGACGTCAGTGGCGCCTTCCTGGGGATCGGTGTCATTACGATGGCTTAAACTAAATGAACTAGTCCGTACTCCGCATACCAGTGAACTGATAAGTGCGCGCAAACTAATCATTGTTTTCAACCAACCTAGATCTGCCACACATTAAAACAATATACTGACAGAACTTGGATGCGCAGAGAAATGCGAATGACTCAAATTCCTTCCCAAAAAGGCCGCTGTAAGTGTTATAGCCTTCCGACCGGCCTGAGGATGTCGAAGATTAATACATCTTGCAAGCAAACTGCCATGAGACAGCGCTAAACGCAAGTTCATTGTTCGATATGCGTGGGGCATAAAACAATATCAGTTTAACGGCATGCAAGTTTTCAAGCCCGGCATGTGTTGGAAACAATTTACCACATCGGAGCGTTAGAAAGTTGTCTGACTCAGCAGTTCAAAAATGCCAAAATAAGTCTTATCTAGCGTATATCGGGGCGCGGCTCACGGGAACGGCGCAGCTGCCGCCGTCATCCGTCCGTCGTTTGGACCATTTTGTCTCGGCGACCCAGTTCCGTCTCTGGCCTGTGTCGCGCCGGCAGTGGGGTCATGGCGCCGGAGCGACGTCCCTCCCTGCAGCGGCCGCCTGACGCAGCGCCGTCCTCGCGCCGCAGCTCGCTGGCGCCGGGACCTCTCACCGTGGGTCCCCCGCGGCGGGACTCGCTGGCGCCGGGACCTCTCACCGTGGGTCCCCCGCGGCGGGACTCCCTGGCGCCGGGACCTCTCACCGTGGGTCCCCCGCGGCGGGACTCGCTGGCGCCGGGACCTCTCACCGTGGGTCCCCCGCGGCGGGACTCGCTGGCGCCGGGACCTCTCGCCGTGGGTCCCCCGCGGCGGGACTCGCTGGCGCTGGGCCTGGGCCCCGCCGGACGGGACTCGCTGGCTCCGGGCCCGCACGTGGTGGGTCCCCCGCGTCGGGATTCGCTGGCGCTAGCGCTGCTCGGCCGGCGGCGGCGCCGCTCGCTGACGCCGGCCGAGCGGTGGCGGCTGCGAGCCGTGCAGCGCTCGCAGCTGCGACCGCGCCACTACCACGTCTCGCACGACCACTGGTCCAGCGACGAGAGCGTGGTGGAGCGCGCCGCCGCCGACTCCAGCGGCTCCTCGGACGACGACAGCCGCGTCCCACACCGGCCCTCCCCGCTCACTGGAGTCAGCCGCCAGGTGGGTAACCGGCTCACTGGAGTCAGCCGCCAGGTGGGTAACCGGCTCACTGGAGTCAGCCGCCAGGTGGGTAACCGGCTCACTGGAGTCAGCCGCCAGGTGGGTAACCGGCTCACTGGAGTCAGCCGCCAGGTGGGTAACCGGCTCACTGCAGTCAGCCGCCAGGTGGGTAACCGGCTCACTGGAGTCAGCCGCCAGGTGGGTAACCGGCTCACTGGAGTCAGCCGCCAGGTGGGTAACCCGCTCACTGGAGTCAGCCGCCAGGTGGGTAACCCGATCACTGGAGTCAGCCGCCAGGTGGGTAACCGGCTCACTGGAGTCGGCCGCCAGGTGGGTAACCCGCTCACTGGAGTTGGCCGCCAGGTGGGTGATACGATCACTGGAGTCGGCCGCCAGGTGGGTAACCGGCTCACTGGAGTCAGCCGCCAGGTGGGTAACCGGCTCACTGGAGTCAGCCGCCAGGTGGGTAACCGGCTCACTGGAGTCAGCCGCCAGGTGGGTAACCCGATCACTGGAGTCAGCCGCCAGGTGGGTAACCGGCTCACTGGAGTCGGCCGCCAGGTGGGTAACCCGCTCACTGGAGTTGGCCGCCAGGTGGGTGATACGATCACTGGAGTTGGCCGCCAGGTGGGTAACCCGCTCACTGGAGTTGGCCGCCAGGTGGGTGATACGATCACTGGAGTTGGCCGCCAGGTGGGTGATACGATCACTGGAATTGGCCGCCAGGTGGGTGATACGATCACTGGAGTTGGCCGCCAGGTGGGTAACCCGCTCACTGGAGTTGGCCGCCAGGTGGGTGATACGATCACTGGAGTTGGCCGCCAGGTGGGTAACCCGCTCACTGGAGTTGGCCGCCAGGTGGGTGATACGATCACTGGAATTGGCCGCCAGGTGGGTGATCCGATCACTGGGAGTCGGCCACCAGTTGGGTAACCCAATCAATGGAGACGTCGGCCAGGCGCTAGCCCGCTGATTGGAGTCCGCACCGCAGTATCAGGAATTCGAAAGCACATAGGTATTCTGCTCGCAGAACTCCACGTGAAAGTGCGGTACCGCTCGTAGGGGTCCGTATCGCCATCACAAAACCATGCTCGCAGTATTTCTCAGGAGAGTGAGTACCACAGCCCCATGACTCCAAAGCCCGTCCGTGTTCCACCCGCAGGACTCTGTGGATAGATGGGTTCTTGACTGCCAATTCTGTGTTGACAATATATCGGTCATGCGAGGCGATGGGTCAGCGCCAAGAGTAGTTCGTACGTATTAGAGCTGAGGATTCGGATTGGGATGACTTAAATATTCGGATTCGGGGAATGGTCATATGTTAATTTCAAGATTTGAATATTCGGTAAATGTTCGGTTGGCCACTTTTTTACCTGAATATTTGGATGCCAACCGGGCATTTGAATACTCTTGCGTTTCGCTGCAGAAACTGACGAAATATATGAGCATCGGCGAAACCAGGATTTCCGTGGGAGGGGGGCCAAACCGAATCAGAGACCCTCATAACCAATGGGGGCCCATGTGGTTAAAACCATATCATGGCGTAAACGATAGTTGATGTGGAAGATGTGTTATTCTGCCGTTCCATGCATAAAAATATGTGATATCCATGTATGAAATATCCACAAAAATGCCATGTATAAAAGAAATTCATGCATAAAAGGGCCTCTGGACCGGTTTGTAACAGGGTCCTGCTGTAGCGTAAAGATGTTTCTGCCGACTTGATAAATAACCCTTACAGGAGCATCTTCATAGGCAAGCAGGGACCTCTTTAAACTCAAGCGGGGCGCCCTTCACAAGCCAACGGAGAGTCTACTGGCCAGCAGATGCCGTCTAGCATGCCGAAAGGAAATCCCTCCAGAGACCGACATGAGCCTTTTATGGGTCGGCAGGAGGCCCTCTCCAGATAAGCAGTGAACCCCTTACAAGCTAAAAGAGGCCCCTAAACGCTAATTCAGAGCACGGGGCTCTCTTGATAGCACATAAAGTCCTCTTAAATATTCGGAATGTATTTTTTTTGTTAAGGTTTTGTAAGCCATTTTGACACTTAAAAATTCTTGTCTTGCTGTAATTATCTGTTTCGGACAATGTAAGGAGCCCTGCGGAAGCTTCACACTATCCAGAGCACTGGGACCTTCAGTCCCAGTGCTTTAGGGCTCTCTGGGGACTTCGGTCCCAGGGGTCCGCTCGGCCGCCAGGGGGACCCATTTGGCCTCCAGGGGGAGGGCACGGCCCATTTGTCCCCTCCTCCTTAGCTACGTCATTATGTATGAGCCGTGTTGTACATAACAAAGCGAAATGCTAATGGGAGCATTGCCTACTGCTGTTTCGTCTTTTGTGCACCATTATGGACGGGAGCAATTTTGAGAGTGACGCCACTAAGATATGCTCCGTCCGTTTCCCCACTGCGGCACCGATCCACCCACCACGGCTCGTGGGGACACGAGAAGCATCGAGCAAGAATAATCGGACATTTATTCCGTATCCGGCAACGACGGCGGAAACGTCGGGTCGACATCAGTCGGCGAGTGAAGCTGGACACTACCGTAAAGTACACATGAGCCTGTTTATATCGTCTCTTTATCTTGGTATATTGAGAAGGATACAGGGAAATAGCCAGTCAGTCAATACATTGATTGGTATTGTGCTTGCAATGGAATTTCGCACATATGCTGGCTTTCCATTGCCACATGCATATATTAGTCCGAAATCGAGGCGAGAAGCTGCGGTGCCTAAAGTCCCTCGCATACTTCTTGGAGACTAAAATTCAAAATAACCGTTAGGAATATGTGGCTATTTTTAAACATATTGTGTGTAGCACGACCTTAACCACGTTTAATCGCTCTCTTTGAGCAGAAACAAAAACGTGTACGTCGACTGTTAAAAGAAATCACGTTTTGCTGTCAATGCTGGGAATACCTGTTACGGAGTGGTTAGGAACAATATCGAAGGCCAAGCGGCACCTGGTCCTTGTTCTCATGTTGTCCATGGATACGGTGGCGAGGAGCACGAGGAAAGATTCTTACCAATGTTAAGGCTAGGATGGATGTTTTCCCATATTTATTTCTCATTCTAAAACCAATTATTCCGAAGCGCCGTAACGCATGGGCTTGACGGCTCCTACCCCTCATTACACAACAACGTGACTGCCAATCAGAGCGCCCTCTGTCGCTGACGTCATGTCCCTCCCCGCCGGCCCCACCGCCGTCCGTACGGTGCTCGGCACCGACAGCAGCTTTGTGCCGTATGAATCAGTCAGACTTCTGCAAATCGTTCCGATCGCACGTTTTTGGACCGAATGGCACAGACTTCAAAAGATTCGAATATTCGATCCGAATATTCGAATGTACCCTCGGAATGTTCCAATCCCAAAACTCTCCGAATGCTCAGTTTTAGTGCATAGTCACCACCGAATATACGAAGACATATGCAGAGTAGACATGTGCCGGGACCCCGGTGGAATGCAAATTATCCCTTTTCTGAGTCGGATTCTAGGCTGAACAGTTTAAGTGTTGCGTCACCTGGGCACCGCTTTCCTCCCGAGGGACACGACCTTCCCGAGATGACGCAATGAACTGCCCAGGTCAACGAGGAGTTAAATATAGCACGGAGATAGCCTGCGTTCTATCGAAATTCAGTCACATGTCTGATACATAGGTATTTTTGAAGGATATGTCGGCCAATGATCATGGCTGAGTTAGCTTCAGTCATCACGGGAGTGATCTGAATGTTTACTCCAGACCACACGAACGCCGCATCCTGCCGTGGGAGTGACCTGAATGTTTACCCCAGACCACACGAACGCCACATCCTGCCGTGGGAGTGACCTGAATGTTTACCCCAGACCACACGAACGCCGCATCCTGCCGTGGGAGTGACCTGAATGTTTACTCCAGACCACACGAACGCCGCATCCTGCCGTGGGAGTGACCTGAATGTTTACCCCAGACCACACGAACGCCGCATCCTGCCGTGGGAGTGACCTGAATGTTTACCCCAGACCACACGAACGCCGCATCCTGCCGTGGGAGTGACCTGAATGTTTACTCCAGACCACACGAACGCCGCATCCTGCCGTGGGAGTGACCTGAATGTTTACCCCAGACCACACGAACGCCACATCCTGCCGTGGGAGTGACCTGAATGTTTACTCCAGACCACACGAACGCCGCATCCTGCCGTGGGAGTGACCTGAATGTTTACCCCAGACCACACGAACGCCGCATCCTGCCGTGGGAGTGACCTGAATGTTTACCCCAGACCACACGAACGCCGCATCCTGCCGTGGGAGTGACCTGAATGTTTACCCCAGACCACACGAACGCCGCATCCTGCCGTGGGAGTGACCTGAATGTTTACTCCAGACCACACGAACGCCGCATCCTGCCGTGGGAGTGACCTGAATGTTTACCCCAGACCACACGAACGCCGCATCCTGCCGTGGGAGTGACCTGAATGTTTACTCCAGACCACACGAACGCCGCATCCTGCCGTGGGAGTGACCTGAATGTTTACTCCAGACCACACGAACGCCGCATCCTGCCGTGGGAGTGACCTGAATGTTTACTCCAGACCACACGAACGCCGCATCCTGCCGTGGGAGTGACCTGAATGTTTACTCCAGACCACACGAACGCCGCATCCTGCCGTGGGAGTGACCTGAATGTTTACCCCAGACCACACGAACGCCGCATCCTGCCGTGGGAATGACCTGAATGTTTACCCCAGACCACACGAACGCCGCATCCTGCCGTGGGAGTGATCTGAATGTTTACTCCAGACCACACGAACGCCGCATCCTGCCGTGGGAGTGCGGGCCAATAATCGGGGATCGCTCGCATGACGCTTCAGAAGGCGGACGGTACAGTTCGAGGGACAAAATGAACAACGAACGTCTCGGACCGGACCCGGGGGCAGGATCGCGACCAAATTATTGGTGTCACCGGAAGCATTTTTATGCCCATTCTTCCTATGCACTGCCATAAGCCTTTCGCTAAATTCCAGGATTATTCTTGCTGCATTCGCAACGTCGAAAGTGCGAGTGGCTCCGCCCAGGCACGTGGCCAGGATTTCCCTGGGGGCGGCGCAAATGTCAGATTTTGTCATCTGCCGCTGGCATACGACAAAATTGATAAGAAAATGCAACGATTTAATGTAGCTGACCTCATACTAAGTGCAGAAGGAAAACATATGTTTTCTTTTGTAGGATAGGTATGATCACTGTTCTGTATTCCTGCGAAAGCGCTGAACATCTAGTGCAGATCGCTTAGCTCGGGGGGGGGACGACCCTATGCCCCCCTGGCTACGTCCCTGGCTCCACCCCTGGACGGAACACAATCAAAGCTAGCCCGCAGCTGCAGCTCGGACAGCCTTTGTCTCGACCATACCATCACGGATGCTGTCGGTAACTGGCTGCTGGGGACAGCGGTTGCATCAACCTGAGGTCCACCCGTGAGGTCGTGGACCCCTCTAAACACAATGACAGGCCATTTCGCGGAGCGGATTTATTCACGATAAGAGGCCCTCCTGTCATGGGGCGCCATAATTCGTGTGGCCTTGGCCCCTGGCGAGATCCTGGAATCCCCGCTGCCGCTACTCAAGGCCCATTTCAAGTCGTTTCTAGTCGTCCCTCCCTACCCGTGTCCGCCAGGCGACAATCAATAACCGGTACACGAGGCAAACGTCACCAGCAGCCACCTGTGCACCACCGGGTGACGTCGAGGGATTTTCCGGCCCGGGGGAGGCACGCAGTCCCGTTCATCACACCCGTTGACGTGCCGGACAGGTTACAGCACCCCCACCAAACCCGTCCTCGGCCTGCCGGCCGGCCGGCGGCGTACACCCGACCCCGCCGCGCCTGCCCGCCGGCGGCGGCCCGGCCGGCCGGGCTCACTCAGCTGAGCCCGGCGTCTCATCAGCTGATCGCGGCCGCACGTGACGGTCGGAGCGCGCCGCGGCGGCCGTGCCCGGCCGGCGAGCGGTGTCAGTAGCGACAGGTGCTCGGGCGGGTGTGGGTGTGCGTGCCTCGGGAGCGGCGCCGGTGTCGCGAGCAGGCCTCAGGAGTGGGGCCAAGCGCTGGTGCGGCGGAACTAGCGTTGGTGCGACCAGACAGGCGCTACTGTGACCGGTGACGGGACAAGTGGACAGCGGTACTCGGTGGGCAGACCGGGCGGCGGTCCGGTGCGGCAGATCAGGCGCCGTTGGTGACGTCAGGCGCCGCTAGCGAGGTCAGGCGCCGGTGTTGAGGTCATACACCGGTGGTGAGGTCAGGCGCCGGTGGAGAGGTCGGCGCCCGAAGAGAGGCCGGCGCCGGTGGACGGGTGAAACGCCGCTGGAGTGGTCGCGGCGCCGGTGGACGGGTGAGGTACCGGTGGACGGGTCTCGGATCGGGGTGACCCCTCCTCTAGACGGGCGGCATGGCGCGCCGCTCGGCCGGCGCGGACGCCCGGCGCGGCTCCGACTCCGACCCGGAGCCGGACGACGAGGAGCAGGACGGAGCCGCTCTCGGGTTCGAGCACACTCTGGTGAGTCGCGCACTCGGAGTCTTTGAGAGAAACAGATTCAGGAGTCGCTCGCGGCTTCTGGTCGCCTGAAACTTGTGGAAGACGATCGGAAGGATTGCCAACGACGTCGTACCTCACGCTAAGAAACTAAGGAAAAAGGGCATAGGCTGCGCCATATTCCAGTACACCTGCTTGTAAGAGGTGTGCAGCCGAAATGTTTCATATTGACAGTTATATTAAAGGCGCTATCTAGGCAAACCGAAGGTGACATCAAAACCAGATGCTTATTATGAACATTTTGGATATTGTTCCGGACCGTATTTTCGAGTAATTCGGCTTATTTTGGTCACACCAGCCTCATTTGCACCCCTACCCTAAGCTGAAGGTGCATGTCTGCTGCGCTCAGCCAGTCGCTGAAGCCGTGACCGGTAGAGCGCTGGTCTTCCCGCTCTGGCAGGACGGGTTCGACTCCCCCCTGCGTTCCATATTTGGCCCGCGGGTCATCTGGCAGCTGACCAAAGGAAGGTGAAGCGGACTAACAAATGGTCGTGTCGGGCCCGCTGCGGCACGTTAAACTTTCGCCACTAAACCAGCCGTTACCTGGAATTGCTCGATCGGATGTAGGGGTCGGAATCTATGCAACAAGCTATGCTCAGCACGGACTCCGATTCCTAACATCACTCTAGCAACTATTTGGATCAATCAAAAAACAAAAAAAAACTCCGGCGTGGGAAATTTTATTCTGGGCAGGGGATACATATCTTTCTCCGTGGAAATATCAGCCGGGTCATAACATACGCGGAGAGAGTGTTGCAGTTGGGTACTAACTTCCTCCCATATATATATCCATTTTCGGAAGCGTTCTTAAACGTTGTAAATGTTCTGGTGTATTCTGAGGCTTTACGCGGAACTTACTTCGGTGAGTCGGCGGCTGTTTTTGTCCCTCATGCTTGTGTAATCCCCGCTCCATGTGCGACTGGACAACTGTTCATGCACATGTCATTAGACTCCTGCAGGAGACTGTCATGGCTTGCGATCCAGGGGGAGTCCGAACCTCCCAGTATTCAGGCATTTGAACATTAGGTTTATGACAGCGACTGGAAAGAAACGGTCTCAGATCGTTTGTGGCCCCCCAGTAATTTTCAGAAATCTCCAGCCATGGAGACAGTGTACTTCCAAACTGATCTGGCGTGGTTTCCCATTCCGTGGTGCTCATATCATTGAACATGGCCTTGAACCTGGCCGCCAAGGTGATATCGGCATGGCGACTTACTGCCCATAACTCCGACTTACGGACAGCTGAGTGGTCTGGTCTCGATTGCCGCTGCGACGGCGCTGCATAACGAAGCGTACTCGGGATTCTTGGCACGCCTCAGCACGCTGCGACCACGTGCTGCGGTCTTAATGCGCGCGGTCGCCCTCCCGGCTGACCGAGTTGTCGCCGCTCTGTTTTGTTGGCCCGCCGTGTGTTGGCGTCTGTCAGCGGGGGCGCCGGAGCTGGCGCGCTCCCCGCCGGCCGTCTGGCAGGGCGGCCGGGACGGCCTGGACCGGCCCCAGCCCCAGCTGGGCTGCGGTGGCCGCCGGCAGCGCGGCGGCGTCGCTCCGCCCCAGGTGTAGCAAGGCCGGGGCCGACTCCACCTGTGTCCGGAGCCAGACGGCGGGTCCGCCGACACCCACTCATGGCGTGAGGCCGACGTCCTGAGTGAAGACGCGACCCACGAAGCCTCTGCGAGGTAGTGTGAAGCATCTTGAGGCCGGGTCGGTGTCCTGGCACTGTCCAATGCCCTTACCTGGACCGCCAAGAGGCCGGTTTAGGTGGCGAGGTGTCAGGTGTCACGCGGTGCCATGACACTACCTGGCACCCTGAACGGGAACTGGCGGGCCCCGTGGCTGGCCGACGTTCTCGACCAGACACTACCTGTCAGTGAAGGCCAGACATCAGGGCTGTCTGGCACCGTTGGGCTGCGCGAACTGGACCGGGTCTGACTGGCACGGCTCGACAGTTCCCATCGGGCCTCGAGATCTGCACCATCTGCAGGGCCGGACCCCCAGTCGGCCGGGCAGGCGTGCCATCTCACGGGCTCATGTCCGGCCACCGGAGTACGGACTCAGTCTTCAGATACTCAGGATCCGAGCCAGCCGTGAGAGTCCATCATTAGAGGGACTCTGCCGGAGTCCATCACCCAGAGGCGTCTCCCGCCGCCCAAACCAGACACCATTGCTTCGGAAGCAAGGACGAACTGTCAGAACTTGAGATCAGCTGTTTAACATGTAATCTCCAGGATCGACTGTCTGCACTGGGATCTCCAGGATCAGTTGCACACCCTGGAAGATCCAGGATCAAATGTCGGCCGTGATATAACGGAAATCGGCTGTCGGCTCTGTAATATATATATATGAAAACTTAGAGGCAGCAGGTTGTTGGATGTCCAAGTTTCTTTAAAAACGACAGCGTATTCGACATTGGTTACCTTTTTTTGGGTGCGTTCAAGATTGTAGATTGCTTCCAGGGTGTTGAGGAGTTGCTTGTTTTGTGTTTCGGACACGATCTTTGTGTTGTCTTCTCGTGTTTTCCTAGTAAATGGTGTGCCGTGATGTTTCTCAGTGTGAGTGTGAGTGGGCCGCCGTTCTATAGGTGCATAGTGAGTCGTCTGTTGAGTGTTGTGGCTGTGATGCCAGTGTACGCACTATTGGGTAGGAGCGCACAGTCTCCTGAGGTGCATTTATAGTGGTACATGGCGTTAATGAACATCAGGGAATATGACCCAGTTATCAACAGGCAAATAAACATTCGCGGAACGCTGTTACTGTACGAGGGTCCGCCGCTGGGCCGTAGCATAAATAGGCGTTGATAACCAGAACCCACGGTGCCGTTTGCAGAATGTATGCTCTGTTTATGTACGTGCGTGTGCATTTACAAAATAGGGTACGCAGAAAAGCATCCAAGTAGTGAGAAATGTGTCGTGTATATATATATATATATATATATATATATATATATATATATATATACATAGGTGGGCACTGGTCCGTTACTCCGTTACTCCGTTACTAACGAAGTTACTTTTTTGAGTAACGGAGTAACGGACCCGTTACTTTTATTTTACTGTAACGGACTGAGTAACGGAAGTTACTTTTGTGGTCCGTTACTCCGTTACTTTTTGGTCCGTTACTCCGTTACTCCGTTACTCCGTTACTTTTTAAACTCCTTACAGACACCGCCCGGCTTTATTTGCATCGGCACACGCCATTGGCTACTTGAATAGCCAACACCCAATAGCGTGTGGCGATACAAGCGCGGCTGGGCGCGCACTCAGCTGACAATCGCGGAGTCGACTTGTTGACAATATTCGTCAGCTGATAAACGTTGACGGCAAGCTGGCGGCAATGGTTCAGTATAAAGGCCAGCTGACTTTGGTCTCTTTTGGGACAAAAGTATTGAATTATGCGTAAGTTTGATATGACTTAAAATGATAAATTAACCAGTCGTCATTTTTCAAGCTAAGAGATACCAAAGTTATTGTCATTTATACTGGAACAGCCAGCTGACGGCAGTTTTCAATGTTGTCTCAAGTTAGTCACGGATTATTACCACCGCCACACGGTTCCCCGCCAAGATCACTCAAGGCTGTTGAGCACATGATTACTGCCGCCATGGCCTTGGATCTGTGATGGCCATGGGGTGATGGAGTGGTGATTGATTCTTGACTGGCCTGAAATTTTAACTACCTGACACTAAAATGTCCCATCAAGGCGTCTTTACGCCGCCACTGGAGGTCGAAAACCTTGACTCCGAGTCCGACGGTGCCTCAGCTTCGGAGGCAGAGGACGAGCCCGGTCTGGGTCACCCATGGCCACATCTAGAAACGTACTTTGAGTTTAAGGAGGAGGGGAGAAACGTCATTTTTACGTATGTCCTGTGCCGACCGAAAGAGGTTATAATCAAGGGTCACAAGAGTAGCCTTTCAAACCTAAAGGCACATATCAAGAGGAAGCATTATTTACGGTATTTCCAGGTGAGAACAGAATGTGCACAATAAGTTGTCAGTAGTGAAGCATAATTATGAAGCTTGTCGACTATTGCTTGGACTATTTGCCTTAACCATATTCTCTGCAAGCAGTGAGATTCACATTACCCTGGGGGGGGGGGGCAGATCTGCGGTAATCTACCTTTCGGCCGACGCTTACGCGTAATTTTTGGAGACGCGGAAGTGGCAACACAAGTTGTGTTAACAATTTAGCCCATTCAGGTATTTTTCTAAGCACTGGCCCCTACTGGATGTGTAAACTGACTTGGTTAGGTAACTCTTGAATTTTGATTCAGTTGACACATGTTTGTCTTCAGCCTATACGAGCTAACCAAACCAAAAAACAGGCAAATTGAACCTAACAAAAAATCAGTTTTACATGCCCATCTAGGGCAATCCCTGCAACCATACAGTAGGTTTTAGGTTAGGTTAGGTTAAATCATTTTTAACTTGGAGGACAGGGTACATTGTCCATGCGATTCGAGTTACCACTCCTGCGTTCCCGAAAAAAATATCAACTGGCCGAAACACCTTTCGGCTGACACATGATTTTTTGTAGACGCAGAAGTGAGGACCCAAACTCAAACATGATATGAGCCGTTGCCACTTTTGCACCTTCGAAAAATATGCATTGGCCGAAAGGTGAAGATTACCAATTCCGCCCCCTCCCCTCCCCGCCCTTCCAGAGATCTCGAGATGCATTCGTCCAATGTTGATGGGATGAATGCCATTTAATATGTTTCAACGAGATCTCCAATTCCGGACCCCAAAAATTCAAAAATTGCGAAAATAGGGCGTGGGGGCAAACAAACCCCAAAATTTCGGGATTTTTGAAAGGTCACTGCGGCCGTGTTTACCAACCAATTTTCATGGGAATAACACGGTTCAGCTTGGAATGTCCAAGTCTTTTATATACCGAAAGCTGAAATTTAAAATAGAAAACCATAGGCAGTTCCAGGGAGGGCAAGAAGGGTGATTTTTGAAATAAGAAATTTCCTTTGTTTTTGTTTGTTTTGGGTGATATAAACATCAGATGTACAACTAGCAAGCCAGTTTAAGTTTATATGTAGCGCAGAGGTGGATCCAGGGAAACAAAATTGGGAGGGCACCATAAGCACAATAGTGTGCTCCCCCATTTTTTCAGTACCTGGGTGTGCGTTCGCCTGAAAATGTGTGTGCATACGCATTGTTTAGGATGTGTATGACTATATAAATGAGTCAGTGATCTTTATTTCTACTCAGAATGTCACGATAGTGAACCGCACAACTTTGCAGCTTCACGCACAGCACATTACCGCCGAAAACGGGGGCTTGGAACCGCCTCTGCGGGACCGATTTTTTTTAAATGTTGACAAAACACGTGTGTATCAATTCCATGAAATGCCAGAAAATCTTGTGGCGCTGCGGCAAACAGTGTGGGAGCGACAAGCAAAAAGACACGGGTAGCAGAATCTGCCCCCCCCACAGGAAATAGGGTTAAATGAAGTGTTTTTAACCCGTCTCCGGCCGGGCTCAGAATGCCCTTTGCCCGGCCGGAGGGGGAACGCGGATTTCCGCACCTCCCAGGATCTCGGCTCCCATATATCGCACGGAAAAAAGGAAAACACCGGCGGAAAGGTTTTGTCAAACCGAGACAAAAACATTCAAGAGTTTTAACCTCAGGTCAATTTTGAGGCCACCAGACGCCATGAAAGGTCAAAACACGTCCTTGGAATTAGGTAAATAGACACAATACCTTGTCCCTGAAAAGCTGAACTTAAGCGACATATACTGAACCGTAAGACAATAGCGAGTTTATTGATATCAATTTTGGCCTTTCACAGGGGTCAGGTCAGGTCTCGTCATCGTTCCAAAATGTTCCACTTTACTTATGATCATGTTTTTTATAGCTAATTTGTCTTTTCAATGGTGCTGAAGAGGTACTAAAGCACCTTTTTTTAGTCTTTTATTTTACAATAATAAAATCCATATCAGTCATGTTTTTTTTGAGTCCTTCGTCGTTTGGTATTAAAAAAAACGTCAGGGGTATCAGGAATCTTACCTGCACGCACGCGCTCGTACACAAACTAATACACACAATTTCAAAACAAAACAAGAAGTTCGCGAGACCGAAACGAGCTCTGAACGGAGACCATTATGTTCAGGGCGGATACTTCGAGAGGCATTGTTGATCAAACCCAGTCGATAGATGTCCGCTGTTCGTCGCATTTTGCATGCGTCCGCTCCAGCGCCGGTTGTTCCCGCTCCGTCGGCGCCGCGGGCAGTGAACAGGAATTCGTTGGTTTGAACATTGTGGTTAACACAGTGGTAGAATACCCGCCGCGGCTGTTGTCCCGGCGCCGCCGACTCCACAACGGCTGGTGAGGGCAGTGGGCAGCTAGCGGAGTGTTTTGGGTAAGCGCTTTTTGTTTCTTCCCTTTGTATATGGAATGCGTTTTACAACCACAAAGCAGCATAAAAGACTTAAAACCCGCGTTCGCTTGGTTTTCACTGCATTTAAAAAAGTAACGGAATAACGGAGTAACGGTAACTTCCGTTACTTTTTAAGGCAGAGTAACGGAGTAACGAGTAACGGACTGTTTTTTTTTAGTAACGGAGTAACGAGTAACGAAGTTACATTTTTTAGTAACGATGCCCACCTATGTATATATATATATATTTACATATACGTAGCGCGAGACGCAGGGCTAGATGATGTTAGAAAGACGTGGACACAATTACTTGCTTCTTCGAAATGGCTTCACATAAGACGCAACGCCAGTACTAATATGAATGTAGATATGAACGACATAATTGTGCGCTTCCGAATTATAATAACCCTATACGCCGGCCGTGACGAGCACATCACTGAATCGAAGAATATTCGAAGACTGGAACGCTCTAAAAAATAAAAATAAAATAATAATAATAATAAATAACCAACGCCGAATACGGTGTTGTTTTTAACTAGACTTGCATGATGTATATATAGACAGCTGACCTCGGATATATGCCAGATGAACTGTCTGCTCTAGGGTAACTGAGATCAGCTGCCCACCCTAGGCTGTCCGATGGCAGCTGACTCCCCCAGGCTCCTGCGCTGTGATCGGCGCTTGCCTCGGCGGCCGCGCCGGTTCCGCCGCACCAGGGCCGGGCCGCCGTCCTGTCGGCGGCAGCCGGGCGCCCGGCGCGGCGAACGGCGGCACTTGTGGCCGCCGGCGTGCGGCGGAATCATCGCCGACAGCCGCGGTCGTCACCGACGCCGGCGGCGTCCAAGGTCGACCGGGGCTCAGCTGTCCGCCGGCGCAGCTGACGAGGCTGTCCGGCCAGCGCGTGCCGGGAACACAGACGGCGGCCGGAAGGATGTTGGAGTGATTGCTCAGTTTACACGTGTCTCGTTAGGGACTAGACTCTCTTGGGCAGCGTGGTTGTTGGACGTGGTCGGTGCACGAATGCGGGAAATCTTGTTATCTGTCACCTCGGGTCCATTTACCTTATTTACAAATAAGGTAGTGGAAAATATATGCAAAATTATGCAAAGAAAAATCGGCACCGTTGGTGTAGGTAATCGAGGGCGTATTAAAGCGTTAACTGCCTGGGAACAGACAATAAGGCTATCGTTCTGTTTAGTCTTTTCCGTCGCCCTTTGGGCCGTGTTCGGCGTGGCTGCTGCAGCCCCCTCTTTTCCAGCGGCCTGTCGGGGGCTGTTTTTCGTCGCACTTTGTCCGAGTCTGGTGGTCACATCTGCACGCCGCAGAGGCCCGAGCAGATCGCCATCGCCGTCCGCCGATCAGTTCTGCGTATCTCGGCGCCTGAGGACCCACCTGGCGGACCGGCCATTAATCAGAACTCAGACCCGGACAATCGCAGATGTGGCGGGTGCCTCGGGCCCCTGTAACTGCGGCGTCCCTGTGATGTGTGCCGCCGCGCCGCTGGAAGTCAGCAGTGATCCTGGCATCCGGAACCGAGACGCACTTGATCAGTTTTTATTTCGTAGGGAGGAACCACGAATAGGTGCGAAACGATTGTTTGGGTGAAGAGTGTCTGCCAGGTCTCATACATGTTTAAATGCGTGTTTAGTGGCAGCCTTGGTATCTAGTCCGTGTCGTATGGACAAAATTGATCGATGTTTAATGGTGTAATGGTTTCACGACAGTCGTTTACGGGAAGTCTCGCAAGGGAAGTAATGTTAGGCCATTCCGACACATCATAGATGGACCGTGATTGATAATCCGTCACAACGTAGAAAACAAATTGTTTACATCCGTCAAACCATTAATTTCCCGTGTGCAAATCTGCATATCATTCTGCGTTTTCAGAAAAGCTCGCTTTGCTGAAACGTAGAGGACCACGAGAAACTGCGAATGACGAACAACAGCACTCACGTCGCCTTTTAATTGTTGTTAAATTCTTTCCCGCGACGTACCATTGAGACAGGACCACAGCAACATGCAAAATCTCGTCCCCGGCTATTCATTATCCCGATATTTCCCCCCTGACTGTTGATAGAGCCCCAGTGTTTAATGCCCGACCGCTCATAGATGCGTCCCGGTGTTCGTTGTCTGACAGTTCAGAGGTAGTGCCACGGTGTTCCTTGGCCGTCATGGGGAGGACATTCAATGTTCTTACCCCGACCGTCCAGAGATTATGTTCGGAGTTAGTTTTCCAGCTGTCGGAAAACGGTGCGTTAGTGTTCCTTCTCTCACTGCCGAAAGTTTGTTTGTTATCTTCCATCCCCGGCTGTCGGGAGAGAGTGCGTCATTGCTCCCTCTCCGACTACCGGAAGGTGGTGTTCCGGTGTTCCCTCCCCGGCCATGTCGGTAGGTGTTCCAGTTCTCCTTTCCGGACTGTTTACTCCGGACCACGACACTCTGGCGCTCCCTCCTTGATTGAGCGATCGTGTCGTGATGCTCGCTGACATTCTGGAGACGTTGTTCTGGTACCGACTCCCTAGCTGTCGGGAGACGGTGCTCTGGTATCCCCTCCCCGGCTGTCAGCAGATGGCGTTCCGGTGTTTCCTGCCCGTCTGACGGGAGGCGGTGCTCCGACACTCCCGTCTGATCCGTCCTGCTCGGCGGTGTTCCAGGCTCCTGCGGTGCCCAGTAGGTCGTCCGTTCGGCCTTGGTGTCAGCGTGAAACGGTCATGGTCGCGCCCGAGTCTCGGCCGCCCCCCCCCCCCCACGTCCCCACCTGTATAAACAGGGCTCCTGTCGAGGCAGACACTGGCGCTCCTCGCTGGCGCATTGTAGTCAGCACAGCAAACAGACTTCACTGCGGAGAACGCAAACATTCGTCCACCGCCCGAGTGTTGTCAATGACACCGTCCACCAGCGGCTGGACGTGGTCACTGGACTCGGCCACCCATCCGGCGTCGGTTCGGTCCCCATGTGGTGCCGTCGTCCCTCGACTACCGAGCGTCCCTTGCCGAGTGTTGTCACGCCGTCCGACCTGTGCCCCGCTGCCCGCGCCGATCGCACGAGGGATGCGTGTCCGTGTTGAGGCGGCACGTTTATGGTCCAGGCTCTGCTGAGAGACAAACAGGGCAATACCGACTGTCAGGCCAGGCTCTGTTGCAGGATGTAAACAACAGCAAATCAGCGTCCAAATCGTTTAGATTGTGCGGCGGCAAGCAGCAGCCCGCCGAGGAGGTCAGATATCATCTGGCGGTGCCCAAGGGGTGCGTCCGCGTAAACACGGACTGTTGCGAAACCTCTCACCGCGGAGATCTCGCCGATTGTGCCAGATCATAGGTCCCACTTGACGACAGCCGGGCCGCGCCGGGCCCGGGCCAGCGCTGCGGACGCTGGCGCTCCAGCCGCGGCGGTTTGTTCACCTCGAGCCGAGGCTCTCCGCCGCCGCCGCCGCCGGCGGGCCGGCCAGCTGGCGGCTCGGCCAAGGCGAGGCCGAGCCGCCGTCCGCGCCGGCAGCTCGGCCGCGGGCGCGGGTGCACGGTGAACCGGCCCCGCTGATGAACGGGAGGCACGAGATGGCGGCCGACGAAGTGGAGACAGTCTCCATCAGATTAGCTATCAGGAAAACACGATGTCCAGTGGGGCCTTCCGCTGTTTTATCGTATCTCTGCCGCAAAAATATGCTGAATGTCAACAGTACCGTCATTTTAGCCGGCGAACGACTAGGCTGGCTGCTCCTCAAATGCCGGTGTCTGGACCCAGTTTTCCGTTCCCCGCAACAGTCTGTGACATGCAGCCGGCCATGGTCATTGCTCAGCACTTAATGCGCTCGAAGACAGCCGAAAAACTCGGTAAGTCATTCAAGATGACGTAAATGCACACTGGTGTGATGGACCAGCAGTAGAGATGCCACTCATCCGACTGATTGCCCGTACGGCCTTGAGCTGTCCGTGTGCGCGCTGCCCGTGCGATTTCGATCAGCGTTTGCCACCGCCGCCCGGCGACCTTCTGCGCGGGACCTCATCTGCATCGTAACAGAGGCCGATTTGTCGCGACGTGGTCGGACGCCGGACGGCTGGGCCATCGCTCGGTGCCATTAGCGCGCCCGGTACCTGGCCATTAGAGGGGGTCGTTACTCAGCGTGCGCTGTCACGGTCGAACAGCGCGACCAGTCGTCTGTTTGCGTTGGTGATGTTGCGGTCTGGGCTGGAGCGGCAGTGCATCTACACGTGCACTAACTGACGTGGAATATATGACAATGTGTTATACCAGTGGTGTGAGGAGTGGCACATGTCATGGTGTGTGTGTAGTTCGTGTAGTTCAGTGGCAGAGTGTGTTCTGTGAAGTGCTCGTCGGTATGCGATCGAAATCCCCAGCCATTGGAGTCGGCCCAGCCTCCTCTGGACATTATCTGTAAGAAGTCAGGTTATCTACGTCCCTTTTAAGCTTCTTCAGACTGATTGTATCAAGTGCCCAGTTCGCTATTCACGTATCAGTGTGATCTGCAGACACGGCTGATACAAATCACGTGACCGACCTGGTCACGTGATTTGTATCACTGACCTGGTCTCACTGGATGGGTACAGGGTTATCCTACAAGGGGTGCATGTGGAAACGCATTGATTGGTTGCCTTCGCGTCTGTGTAGCATCGTCGGGAATGTATCGTCATTGACGTGGTAGTCTTTTCGGCGTGATATCTTCTGTTTGAAGGAGAGTACCTACCACGTAAAGGAGCTGACAGCGGCCATTAAACGCTGAAAATCTTTAAGAAGTTGAAATTATCAAGAAAAGTTATTATTATTAAAGAAATTATCAAGAATCTTTTATTGTCGATGCAATATCTTTACTAAATACATCAACATTGTTCTGTCAGGCCATCCCTAGCTTTTCGATTCTAGCCCACGGCTCTTCCGTATTCATTTCTCATGAGTAAAAAGTGGCATAAAAACAGTCGTGGATACCACAGCTGTTGGCGGCCTGACCCCGACAGTGGACCAGCTTGAAGTCATCAACCTTTGATGATGGCCTCCCGTCATGGACTTCCAGTCGCTCGTGCTTCGGAATTCATTAAATGGTAGACCGTTCACTTAATAGCAGAGGACAGACCCGTTTATGGACAATTATTGGCTGGCGTTTGTCGTCTTTCATGTCGGTGATAGCCATACAGACAGACGGCGTTTTTTGTCTTTGGAGAAGCCTGACGGCGCAATTCTTTTTTTAACCCTACAACAATGAAAAACCGGCCCGCGGTTCGACATATTTTTGAAATGTCATGGATTGATAATAGAGCAGCCATAAAATAACACAAAACAATGAATGCACGGGTTCTCCAAGAGGTATTTCATGGAACAAAGCTAAAGCTGGAGAAATGTTTCATTTCGGTGATCCGATGCCACCTTTGAGGATTGTAATAAACGGGCCTGGGCACGGTCAAGACTCATCAAATCTAATTTTCTGAAAAGAAAGATGTCTGTCACACAACCACATTTGATGATAACCTCAGTCATAGAAAATGTTTCATATTCATTTTAAGATTATGAAAATGCACAGCACTAAAATCATGAAACTGACACTCACAAAATACTGCATCAACAAAATTCACAACTGTAAATCTATCTTTAGAACCAAAGTTGTATAAAGGCCATTTAAACGCGGACGCGTGAGGAAAGTTTCCTCCTCACAGCTCCGTGTGGACGCCTTGCACGGACCGGTGGCTGTTCCGTTGGGTGCTCCACTGCACGATACACCGCGTCACGTCGAACTTCTGCGATAGTCGGTCGGCCCGACTCCTGTGACGATAATGGTGGTCACATGTCATCGTCAACAATCACCTGCCCCGTTGTTTATATCCATTCCTTCTACCAGAAACTACACCTTGTTTAGTAATGAGGCCAACGCTGAAGTATAGTCATGGTACCAATTCTAATAAATTGTTACAGAGTTCTTTAGTTCTACCGTGCAGTTTGAGTAGATGCTAGTTTGAGAAAGTCCTAAGAATGGCAGGTGTATTTTGTATCTTCTGTTTCGCCTATCATGTATGGACACATCTGAGTTTTGCACCTTTGTCAGGGTGGATTCGGCGTATGACTTTTCGAAAGAAGTGTGCAGCAGCATTGAGATGTTATCTATGAGTCGAGAAACCGATCGATTACCGGTTGGCTGCCTACTAAGGAGCCGTCAGGCTGCCTCTAAGGAGCCGTCAGGCTGTCAGTAGCATATGCCGTCACATTTACAAGTAATGCCCCTTACGCTGTGTTCAGCGCGGTCGACCCAACAAAACCTTTGTATGAAGATGTCCTCAAAAGCTGCATCATTTCTATTCCAGGTGCGCTTTGGCGCCGTAACGATACCGTGTGACACGCATTTAAGACCGTATTTGTCTATATGAACGATTTTCGGCACAATTAAGCTTACTCTGTCGATGTTTCATAGGCGTGCGCGTTTATCGCTCGACACTGGACGACAAGTCATCTGTGTAATCAACCTCATACATGTGGTTTTCGATTTTTTCGGACAGCACGTAAGTAAGGTTGACCTGGTGTAAAAGGTTGACCTTGTATGATCTGTTTTATAGAGATCTACCTTACTTCAGTGTTATCACAAAAATATGAAGTACATGGACCTGAAGATAAACGAAACGAAATGACATTGCGTCAACACACAATCTCAGGTAACCAAACCTCGTGTGGTCGATAGCCATAAAACCCTGACCAACATTTGTTTTATCTCTACCTGTGGGTGCTACTTTCAGGAAGATCTGGACATTGAGACAGGAGGCGTGTGAAATTGGCCGTCCAGTTGTCACACGCTGCGATCCTCATCGATCAAAGCAAGGTACCTGGAGGCCGCTTACCTCCCCGCGGCATCCCGTTCCCACCTGACTTCTTTTTTTCGGCATGCTGGCCCGGCGGTCAGGTGGGATCCAGACCCACTCACAGACGGACGGTCGCGGCGTCAGCTGGCTACCCCGGCTCGGCGGAGGGCTCGTTTCGGCGAGTGGCTCGGCTCGGCGGCTGCCCTGACTCAGCTGGGTTCGGCTTTGTTCGGCGGCTGACCCCGCCCGGCTCGGCGGATGACCCTGCCCGGTTGGGCGGCTGACCCGGCGGCTGACCCTGCGCGGCGGTAGGTGCCGTTATCGTCGGCAGGACGTCGCCGCTCGATCCGACAAACACTCGCCCCTGGTCAGGTCTCCCCGGCCGGAGGCGCGGCTTCCTCCCGCGCGCGCTGACCAAACAGCGGCGGCGGCGGCGGCGGACCCTGACACGGATCAGTCCCACTTCGAGAGATAGCCGAGCGGCTCGGAGCCGCGCCGCCGTCGTGTTTTCAGAGAAACCACCCTTCCCAAAACAAGAGATTCGCTAATGACGGCATGCAATGTTCAGTTCAGGCTCAGTTCAGTTCAGTTCAGGTGATTTCCCCATCCACTTTGTACGCAACACGGACCAAGTCGTTCCTTTATGGCACGCCGCGGAGGAGGCACAGATACGTGCGTAGCATGACAAACCATTCAAGATGATACAGTAGACGCAGTGTCTGTCCAAGGTGGCTAAGCTCTGTCCGAAAGCTAATTTACAGAGCGCGTAGAATTGATAGGGGCGCACCTTGAAGATGCGTCGGGTGTATCCCAGGAGACCCCTGTTGGGGCCGTTACACGGGGAATCATACACCGCAGAGGGTCTGAAATGGCACACAGGGAGGAAGCGGGCCGCTGACTGGTGGTGAGCAGCGTACCGTTCGCTCCCTCAGGCGACTGGCTCAGTGTGGAGCCGGTCCAACTGTGCGCTGGTCTCGACGCGATGTGCGGATGGCGATCACGCCGCCGAGCGTCTGACACCAGCCTCGCGGCTAGGCCAGGCTCCCTTTGTAAACGGTCCGAACGCTGTCCGACATGTAAAGGAATGTATGCGTATGTGCACGTGCACGTGTGGTCTTACATTGCACACCACACGTGGTAAACGGCAATATTGCGGGAAACCTGGCGATTCACACCCCGTTCAGCAGTCGCAGGTGCCTAAATTTACCGCAACCAGACCGGTATGGAACGGTCACTGGCCGTCGTGCTGGCTTGGTTTTGTTTACTTTCGCGGTCACAGCTTGTGGCTTTGCTAAGGCAGCTCATATTTGTGATGCTTCCACGTCTGTCCATGACATGCATAATGCCCTGACTTTTGGGTCAGTTGTTGTTTATGTTTCCTTACGACTGCTGAAACCGCCTCAGGCTGCAGGGGCTCACTAAGAACTGGGAAGGAGGAGCAGGCCTATTTTTAGGAATTTCTGCCAGTGCGACGCGGTAGGTACGATGTTAAATATTGACAAAAGTTGGGACAATCGCCATGTATCCCCTTGCGTCTACGGATATAGACTCAGTTGCACTGCAGCGTAGCAGAGGTCATTGTGGAAGCCATTTCAAGCACCAGTGACGTCGGAAAACGTAATCGGAAACGACTGTACCTTTCGACGTACGCAGTCATGATTTTTGCGTGAGATATGTGTCGAGCCTCTCGATGAGTTCCGCCGCAGAGCCACTCTGTGTGGAGAGAAACCAGCCAAAAGTAGCCGCCAAAACAGAAAAACCGCCCGCCAAAAAAAACCCGTAACCTGACATTTCCAGCTGACAGTCGTTTATGGAACTGAGAGGCGGTCATGACCACACATTGTCTTCTTCACAGCTACTGCGGCATATGCAACAGCTCCTAGGTGATTATTTATCGTGGCCCTGACATAAGACAGATCTAGAAGCAGCCTCCGAGCAGCATGGCACTGAGCACGGCTCGGACAATTCATCAGCCTGATCTCCCGGTACAAAGCAGGCACGAGGGTATCCCCGGTCTCCACTCTCCACAACTCCGACAAGACGTAAACCCGCAATAGATTCAATAAACTCCATGTCTTCTTCTTAACACGGAGCAAAGCTAATAATATGACCCACGACAGAGCTGAGCCAACCCCCTCTTCAATAGCGTGGCAATTGCTTTCGTGTCAGTGTAGGCCATCTTAAAAATGCGGAGATGAAACGCTGTTGTTTGTTTTTTCCCAAAGCGTGGACTCCCCCGAACACGGTGCGTCAGCGGCAAAATGCGAGGAGTCGTCGGCGTGACTAAATGTCATTGCTATGCGAGCCATGGCATTAAATCCTCTGCCACCTCACCCATGACAGACGCGAGACAACTGACTCAGTTTCTCAGCTCGTACCTCCTGACACGCCACAGGGCTGAGACGATCCTCTCAGCCTCCAGGCACACAGCAGAACCCCGACAACTCTGTTGGCCTTCTGACAGATGACAGAACCGACACGACGCTCCGGCTGGTGGCACTCTGCGCCGTCGCCGGTGATGGACGACGTTGACGTCTGGCCGTCTTCAGCGCGGCCAGGCTGCTGCAGTCAGTCGGGGCGTCATGGGCCAGCCGGGCTCAGAACCGGCACGGCACGCCGCAAACATCACTCCGCTGTTTACATGTGCCGGCCGTGTGTTTTATTCGGACCCTGCCTCAGAGACCGTCCCTGATCAGAGGCATCAGACGGCGCAGACAGACCTGGCGTTCGTCTCACTGGTGCTCGCACGACGGACGGCTCAGCGGCTTAGGTCGGCACGCAGGCCTCGTCGATATTTAAACGTGAAATCGCGCAGCGGAGCGGAGCGAGCGAAGTTGTCTTGGAACCAAAACAGGAAACGGCTGATGCGGCGCATCTAGCGAAGGATCGGGTGTGGTCCCGTACCTGTACTGACTCAGCGCATTGTTACAGCGGCTGGACAGACGTTCTCGATATTTGCGGGCTTAAGTAGGCCTTTGTTAAAATCTCCATCCTGATTGCAAAAAACGCGTTTTTTAGGGGGGGGGGATAAACAGGCTGAGAGTGGATTGACGGCATCAATGCAGCCAAACAAATATTTATTTTCGCTTGACGGGGCTGTATGCAACTTAGGATTACGGTCTAAATCAGTATAATCGGACAGCCATGATAGGATGTCGCAGGAGCGTTCTTTGTAATAGGGGACGTCTGAGCCATTTCTCCGGGTCGGAGCCATCAGGAGTCGAAATAGAGTTCTCTGTGTCCCAGAATGCACGTATGCTTGCAGAATCGGCCCGCACCGTTCCCATCTCGGAAAAGCCATTCTGCAAAAACTTCATGCGCCAGAGTAAAATCCTGCGCGCAGCAGCAGTGTGTCGTAGTAGGACCGCTCTGCAGCTGCTTCAGATTTCGGCCATTATCCAGTTCGGTATATATTACTCGGTACTCGGTATTTCTCGGTACTTATTATATTGGGTATATTATACATTGTAGCTATATTTCATCGGTATCACACATCGCTTGGCCTGCCATTGTGACGGGGCTTTTCCCAGTTTATATGCCCCAGCATTCTCTTTCAGCGACGACGAATCTTTTCAAAGCTGCCCGACCATACTGAAGTATCGCATCAGCTGTGCATCAGAGGTTGCATGCAAAATTAAGTGTTAACATTCGGCTTCAGTTCAGCCGGTTGAGATATACTTCCTTGTCACTGCTACCTGAGTGGTCTACCGTGATTCAGCGACTGTCCTGAGGCAGGAGCAGAGGTAACTGATGTGTAGAAATTGGACGTGATTTGTAATGGTAGTACGGCGCCTTAAATCGTGTCACATCGTTTTTCATTCATGTCATGTTGTAAAACTCCCGGAATGTTACATCTTCTGTCTATCTCTTTGTGCGTGCAACCTGCAGACATGTATTTCTACATTCCCAGGGCCTCCTCTTTGCTTTGGCTTGCATCGTACACGTCTGTTGGGACGAAGTCCAATTACTCGGGCTGTCAAACGTTTAGGAACGCAGAGAGCTGCGCACATTATCTATCGGTGCGGGCCGGAAGATGGCGAGTCGGCGGACGTGCTGGCTCCGCTATCTCCCGCGGCGTCCGACACGTTCTGCCACGCCGGCTGTCGTGCCGGGGCCGGCGGCGCCGCCTCTGGCGTGCGGGTCCCGCTGCGGCCTCTGCGGCCCATCTGCGGGTCCCGCTGCGGCCTCTGCGGCCCATCTGCGGGTCCCGCTGCGACCTCTGCGGCCCATCTGCGGGTCCCGGACTGCGGGCGCCTGCCTCCGGGCGGGCCGCGCTGGTCTCGGAGGTCTCCGCGGGACGCCCGCTTGTCCGTGCGGTGGCGCGGTGTGGGAGATCGTCAGATAGCCGAATGCGGCGAAGATCGGCTGTTGATGGCTTGGATCATCGCGCTGCATCAAAATTTTTAGCTATCGCTGGGGACCTTGTCTAGAACGACCAATTCTCAGGGAGGAGATGGCTCTTTTTCCATGTGTGATTTATTTTTGGTTCAGTGGATTCATTGTTCGTTGCAACGGATTAACCATGTGCAGTTAAAAGAAGCCAGCCACTCAGCACCCGGATTTAATCCGCTATTGCCTGGTGTGGGGGGGGGGGGTTGAACGCCCGCCTCGCGCATTTGTTAGATATCTCCCAAATGAACAAATAGAGCGCCCTGAAACTTCCAGTATCTTTCTTGCATCAATCTATCACTGTTGCATGTGTACGATGACTACGGACATTTTAAGCTTTTTTGTGCCCAAGGCTCTTTCAGAGTGTCATTTTTGGAATCTCCGTGTCAAATTGACCAGGAAACATGCATCGCGTGGCACGTTACAACGGAGGTTAAATTTGACCCGACATGTGACCTTGACCGTATATAACCTTGGGTCGGGTGGCACTAAGAATATGAAATCAAGCCGCCAGGAGCATAGTACCAGTCAAACTTTGGTCTCGGTCTGCTTTTCATTGTGTTCAAGCGACTGTACAAAATGGTCGCTTTTTGGTGTTTGACCTGACCTTTGACGTCATCAGCGACCCTAAGGTCAGGAATGTATATGCCACAGGATCGTGAGTTTCGGCGCTATCGATTGTCGTTTGAATCAGCCGAACCGGACAATTGATTCTCAAGATAGACAGAGGGACGTTGAACGCCCTCACCTCCCGTAAATGGAAGGTGGCGGACGTCGTAAACGCATTGTTAGGCAGTATTTTTTTTTGTCAGGGAAACCTTCTTATGTGTATGATATTTTCCTTTCTTTGAGATTGTCGTCACCAGCATTTTGGATCGGTGACTGGCTGTGTTTTACTTGGTTATGGTTTGTTGAATTTTCAGTCATTTAACTGCTTATGTTTTTCGAATTGCTTTCAGTAATGATTAAGCAAACAAACGAAGATGCAGCTTTATAATTTTAAAACTCGTTATACTTCATGTTGCGCAATTTTTATAACGTGTTCTTCGCTATAAAGAATCGTTTCCTGCATGTGGAGGCTTAAAGACTTCGTCATGAACCTGTTATCTTTCGAACTCGGTAGCATTCGACCGTGGCAAAGTATCCCCCTTTGCATCGTGTCGTCTGCTCCATTTATAGCATTACTCGTGGCGCCGTATCACGCGTGATTTCTCGGAGAACAAGTTGCGATGTGTATCGTACAATGCCGACGTTTCTTCTCTCAACAGATGTATGGCCGCTACTCGAAGGATCTCGGAGAATTTGCCAAAAGTGAGTCAAAGAGACTGAAGGAAGTGGAAAAGAAGCGAAAACAAGATGAGAAGCTTCGTCGCCAGGAGCTTCTGTACTATCGGGGGAAATGGACCCGCCGTGTAGGGAAAGTGTTGGGGTTCGTGTGGAGGAATACATTCGCAAGAATTGGGGAGGACTGGGTGTTCCTGACTGTCCTGGGGGTCTTGATGGCCCTTATCAGCTTTGTGATGGACTACGGCATCGCCATGTGCAACAAAGGTAAATGGAATAGCAGCAATGTTGTTGGAGCGAGAGCAAAAAACGCACATGTTACAGTATGACTGGTTCTGTGATGGCTGTGCTATGTTGCTCTTCTCACGCGCCGACATTTCTTCTCTCAACAGATGTATGGCCGCTACTCGAAGGATCTCGGAGAATTTGCATGTGCATGGCTGGAAATCCTGAGGGATTTGAGAGGGTCTGGATCTTCCCACTTTCAAGGATTTCAACTTGAGACCAATGGCGCTGACGAAGGAGAAAATGCTTAAAATCCCGCCGTTCATTAAGTGTCATTGCCATTGATCTAAATGCCCGATAATTTCCGAAAACATCCAGCCGCGGGTAAATGGCTGATCTCAGGTTTTCATTTTCTTTATCCTGACCTTTATTTCTTTATTATTTCTTTATTCTCTATCCTATTATTTGAACTTACTGTGGTTGTTTACTGCCAGGACCTAGTCAAAGGTTGCGAATTTTGCCAGTCTGTCTAGATTTCATCAAACGTTTGTCTCCCACATGAGGAATATGATTATGCAAGAGGACATCGTTGCCTTCGCTCGGTTGCATTTATTATTGCATAAAGACGTCGATTTTAAGTGAGCACAGGCACGGTCTGCGGATTCCAGAATACAAGCTATATATGCGGTAGAGCTGAGGATTTGGATACATTTTGGGGGTTCAAACCGTAGGGTGGATGGATTCGGATTGGGATTTGGATTAGAGATTCGAATGGATTGGAATAGATTCGAGTCTTTGCAACGAAATCTGGAAATTTTGAACGTCGTGTAACTCCCATACTTAAAACAGTGGAACATTTCTAGAACTCGGCCAAAAAATGGAGGGGCATTGGTACCAGTCTCTGTAGGCGTGATCACCGACATGTAAGTGCTACATTTAGTTGATCTGAGGGAAATGTGAGCCTAGAGCAGGTTTCAATACATTTATGTGCATATTCCAATAATGACTTTCAGGATTGGATTGTAGTTTTTAGGATTCAAATCCTGATTTCCTGGTTCGAATCTTTGCTTTCAGGATTCGAAGATTCGCAAAATTCGAATCTACTAAAATCTATTTCAATCCTGCGAATTCGAATCCTCAGCTCTAATATTCGAGATGAGAACGTTCATTTGCAGGTGAGGTGTATCCTCGTAGAATGAGTCGTTAATATTTATGTAATAATGGACGAGATTGCATAGCGGCATAATTGAACTCAAGCGTACTGGTAGTAACAGTCTTAGCCATGCCATGACATATTCAGCGGTTGTTTGAACAACTACTTTATTTTCGTGGTATGCAAACTGGATAGCGTTTTTTCGGCTGTTTTCACGTCTATTTTGAGCTAGAGCCGTGGGACGTCCGTTTTCCCTCAGTGTGTTTTAATAGTATTCAGGAGTATTTGTCAATGGTTTTTTCCAAATGCCACGGCATGAACATCTTAATACATGCCATATATACCTGCACATCTGAACCAGTTCTGAATTTTTTGTTGGAAAAGTCGCAAAATGTCGAAATAAACAGTGACCTGTCCTCTGTGCAAATGGCAGGATTCCCGACTATGCAACAAGAGTGAAACGTGTTTTAACTCCGCCAGTCGTGGGACTTACCTGTGGGGATCCGCAATTTTTATGATAGCCCCCGATTCGATCGCTGGGGTTTTTGGATGCCTGCCTTTCTCGACTCCTTTGCCATAATATTCATTCCGGATTTACCTTGGCTCAGGGGTTACAGTTTACGGTAAGGAGTTGCTGTCCGGGCGGTGGGTGACGTGTATCGTGCAGCTGAACAATGAACCGCGTGGCGGGAACTCCCCAGCGTCGTTCAGCCAGGTCCGGTCCGGCTTGGGCGTCAGGCTCAGGGTTTACTCAGAAGAGAAAGCTTATTACGGGGCAAATTCCAACGTCGTGTAAGACCGCCGCGTGGTTTGTCTGTGGTAAAAAGATCGTAGTAACCGCAGAAATGCACGGTGTGAGATTACGATGCCGTGTATAAACCACGTGACGTATGGCAGATCATAACGGCAATGAAAAGCATCGATGAGATCGTTCCGAGCCGTGCTTAATCTCTACGCACTTCATGGCTCCAAAAACTGGCCTTTACAGAAAGCGAGGTATCATCCCGTCAGGTGTTGGCTTGGAAGTTGCTTAGCAATTTCCCAGCATACCGCCGTTGGTTCGAACACTTGAGTTTTTACAAAATGGCGGTGAGGCTTGCTGGGAACGGGGTGGGCGCTGGATGGAATTCCTACGCGCAGCGTATCTTCTGAACCGGAGGTTGTGACCCACGCCTGTTGACAGTCAGTATCTCATTGCTGCCGAACAGTTGTTTGACGCCCTCAGTCACCACGAAGTCCAGCCCGTCACCTGGTCCGTGTATCTGCCATTGTTTGTTGAGGCCTGTTGGTTTCTGCGCTGTAGGCTTGGGTGCCTGAAACGATTTTGGATGTGGTGGTCAGCGCTTCAGGCTTTGGCTGTGCCGGCAGAGGTGATCCTTGCTGTCAGGAACAACCTGGGCTGGCCCTGACTCTGTGTGTTTCAGAACTGGTAGCTGAACTGTCCGCATTGACCTCGAATGTTAGCTTAGTTGTCCGTGGTAGTCGTGGCATTGTACTTCAGCGCTGTGAGCAGAAGTGACTGAGCTGACCTATAGCGTGCACGAAGCTGGTTAAGCCGATCTGAGATATGAACTGAACTGGCGGGGCTGGTCGGGGCGTGATGTTTCCATGCCATGAGTGGGCTGGCCGAGTTGACATGCGCTGTAAATTGAGCCAGTGGAGCCGATATGACTGTGCAGTTCGTCGCCGTGAGCAGAGCTGGCTAGTCCTGCCTGCACTGTTAGCCGAGCTGTCTGAGCTGACCTTGGCCGTGGGTTTCAGCACGCATCTGGCTGTACCGCGACCTGACGACGAACCCCGTGCTGCAGTACATCTCGTGGGTGACGCTGCCGATAGCGCTCATCCTGTTCTCCGCCGGGTTCGTCCACATCGTCTCCAAGTCGGCAGTCGGTAAGGCCGAGTGGCCGGGCGAAGGTTGCTGAACTTGAGTCTTACAGGTTTCGTCCTGGGAGGGAATCCGATTGTATCCCTTTCCATGGGCTGAACGGTTCGCTTGAACATTGAGCGGGTGGAACGGCACGGTAACATCGACAGGTGGGATCGAACCAGTCACGTGCGATGTCAGTTGTGTTGAATCCATTGCAGGGGACGCGTCTGGTTCTGGCTGACTTCGTACTCTGTTTTCTGCTTTTGGGGGAGAAGTGCGGACTGGATTGCCTGCGCCAGCAGCTGTTACCACGAACATTCGTCGTTGGCCCACGGTTGCTTGTGGTGCAATCAAAACTCGGTAGAGTGCTTTGATGCAACGTTCTCGGCGTTGAGACGTCAAACGACGGAACAGAACACAGCTCTGTTTGAAAACAGTGTCGCAACGACTGAACATTTCTGTATGAAAACTGTCGTGTTCGTGTCCAGACCGGTGTGGCGTAACCAGTTTATCACACAATGAGCTCTATAAGTGGCTGCTCAGCAGCATGTTGCCGTCCTTTGAGAATCGCGATAGTGCTCTTTCTTTACAGGTGGCAATGATTTTCAGGGTGTTTTATGACGATTGTTGGTAGCACATTCATCGGCGACATTTTCGTGTATATGTTTTCAGGGTCCCTAGTGCTAATGATTTGTGACATCTTAATGCGTTCTTTTGGCGAGCTTTGTCTCGATTTAATGTCGGCGGATGAACAAAACCTGTTTTGCAAAAGTTTATACGCTTTGCACAAGTTGTGAATTTTATTCATCTTGCCCTATCTCGATTCCACTTTTTGCGCCCACCGTCCCACCGCAGACAAGCCCACTGGTCTCTGGTGGTACGGTGGGTGCAGAAAGTGGTGGTCTGTGGTCTTCTGTGGTCTCCCGTTGGTGGATACGGGATGCTACATCGGGCTCTGTCTTACTCTCTCCCCAAAATCCCCATCTTAAATCCCTATCACATTGCCACAGACCCCCCCCGCCGAATTCTCTCCCTGGATTTCTTGTTGGCGTCTTCGGCTCATGCGTCACCCAATGGTGCAGCCTTCCAACCCGAACTGGAACTGTTTCAAACTGAAGTTACGGCTACAGCCGTCAGAGACGCATCCGGTTCCCGGCGATGTCTCCAAGATCTTGGATTAAAGTTCATAACTTTACATGCGAGTTTCGCGGACATCATACGTCCGCGAAAGCATGACATGTCATATGGAATGTCATATGGAAAGCAATGATAGGAGGTCAAATTAAGCCAGATGCAGGGGAATTACTTCACGGGCTGTCATTCGGGTCGGAAGAAATCGTTAATTTCATTCACATATTCAAGCTGCCGGCCGGGCCATCGCGATATAAAGGCGGACGCTACCCCCCCTTCTCTCAAACATCGGCCACCGCGCTGCGTGCAGCCTTCGCATGTCGGCCCCGTGTGACATGACATGCACCGGCTGCGGCCACATGTGACGCGTATGACGCGTGTGACGCGACGTCCTCCGTGTGCTGTCAGGGTCCGGCATCCCCGAGATGAAGACGATCCTGCGCGGCGTCCCGCTCGACGAGTACCTGACGTTCCGCACCCTGGTTGCCAAGGTGGTCGGCCTCACCGCCTGCCTCGGCTCCGGCATGCCCCTCGGCAAGGAGGTACGGCTCCTTGCTCCACGCTCCTGATCCCGCCCCTGCTGCCATCTGATCCCGCCGCCCTCTTGATCCCACCCCTGTTCTATTTGATCCCGCCGCCCTCCTGATCCCACCCCCGCTGTCATCTGATCCTGCGGCCCTCCTGATCCCACCCCTGCTCCCATCTGATCCCGCTGCCCTCCCTATCCCATCCCTGCTCCCATCTGATCCCGCCGCCGTCCTGATCCCACCCCTGCACTGCTCCGATCTCTCTGCCCCTTGATCCCAGGGTAAAGATGAAGGCTCTGCAAGACACCAGGAGTGTGTCCCTACATATGTCGGCTGGGGTGACGTGGCATTCAGGAGAGCTTCGTTTTCGAACGATTATATGGTGTTTTGCGTCTTCTCTCACTGATTGTATTTCTTAGACGGGCCGACTTATCCCGCCCTCATTGTCATCATCACGCAAAAACAAACGTCTTACTTATGTTTTTCCTACCAGTCGTCACATTAGTTGCAAGTGGAATTTCCACGTTTTTTGTTTGTTTTGTGGTTGAGGAGGAAGAGTTTTTCTCGCGTATGGCTTCCTTAAATATCACGCACAGCGCAAATGTTCGGGGAGTATCAAAGTAACGTTTTCTGTTACGTCTTCAGCTGTATACCACTGTCACTCGGTTGTGTTGAACGTAATTGTTATTTCTTTTTCAGTGACTATATAAATGATTTTAGTACCGTGACATATCGTAGTATTCCTGAAATTGCAGAATTCACAAGTAAACCTTCATAGAGCGTTCTCCCTGTTTCAGGGTCCGTTCGTGCACATCGCCAGCATTGTAGCGACCCTGCTCACCAAGCTGGTCACCTCGTTCAAAGGCATATACGAGAACGAGAGTCGGAACAGCGAGATGCTGGCGGCAGCCTGCGCCGTCGGCGTGGCCTGCAGCTTCGCGGCCCCCATCGGAGGTAGGCGTGTTCCGGCCCGTGTCGTTCGTCAGCTGAGACTGCCGACGATTTCAGACCGCTCTGCCGCGCAGTGACGATGGTACGATCTGCAGTGTTACGATGTTAATGTTACGATCTGCAGTTGCGTTGCTACACGTGGTCTTGGTTAGCATTGGTGCGTTGTCGCCGCTTTTTCTGTTTGCTGGCACGGACAACACACAAGATGTGGACAGGTCGGGATGATACAGGTCCTTTTACAACGGACAGGCGCGGGGTCAGTGCGGATCCTTCGGCTCGGTTCGGCCCCCAGTCGGCCTGGAAGCCGTCCAGCCGGCCGGGGCCGGTGACGTGGCGCCGTTCCCGCGGCCGCCCGTGACGGGATGGTCGGCGCGCCTCCATGAGGCTTCGCTCTGTCCGCAGGCGTGCTGTTCAGCATCGAGGTCACGTCCGTCTACTTCGCCGTGCGGAACTACTGGCGCGGCTTCTTCGCGGCCGTGTGCGGCGCCATGGTGTTCCGGCTGATGTCCGTCTGGTTCCAGGACGAAGGTACCGCCGCGCTCCGGCGGCGTCTGGGCGCGGCCCGTCAGCCGATGATGTCAGTGTGTTCGGGGCGGGTGACCTGGCGTTTGAAGATGTCACTTGTCAGCCGATGACGTCACTGTGTTCGGGGCGGGTGACCTGGCGTTTGCAGACGTCACTTGTTAGCTGATGACGTCATTGTGTTCGGCGCGGGTCACCACGTTTGGTCCTCGCAGTGCGTGCGGAGTAGCAGTGGGGTCCCGAACTTCAGTGTGAACAGGTTACGGATGCTGTTTAATGCTGAGGGTAATTTTCGTACGAACGAAGGCAGGAGCGGAAGGTATCTGACCTCACTGTTGGTTGTGTTATTTCCGTTCCTTATACTCCACTTGGAGACAATGTATAGAAGCACTCGAGGGTCTCAGGGTAGCAGTACTGCCGTGGCTTGTATCGCGTAGCCACATTCGCATTGGCTCCGTACTCCTCGTACGCTCTGGTCGAGACGAAACCCCGTGCCAGATCGCTGCCATGCAGTGTACATTTTCAGTAATTATTCCGCCGTAATCGTGCACTTGCAGAGACCATAACTGCGTTGTTCAAAACGGACTTCAAGGTGGACTTCCCATTCGACCCACAAGAACTTTTCGTGTTTGCTCTGATTGGGTGAGTATTCGTTTCTACTGGAAAAAACGCATGCAGTGACGAATGTAAATGAAATCAAGCACAATTTTTCTTTGTGCCTTATATGGTCAATGATTGCTTCTTTACGTTGGGGTGTTTTATTCTTCTCTGCTGTTTTCAGATATGTGATGAGATTGACGTCACAATGTGCGTCTTTTCTAACCGGCAGGGTTGTCACCGGATTTGCGGGAGCCTTTTATGTATGGGTTCACCGAAGATACGTTTTCTTCATGCGCAATAACATGTGTATGAAGAGCTTCTTACGGCAAAAGTGAGCTTTGTTCGTTGATCTGTTGAGCGACTTTTAGTGGTTCACACGTTACGTTACATGTGAAGGTCCACGGCACTCTGCTTGACATGTTGAAATACACGACATATATGACATGCTTGACCCTACTGTGGTCACAAGTGGAGAGGCATATTCTTACTTCTCCTTAAAGTGCCGGTCCCCGTCACCGTCAACCCCTGCGTCGTTTACGAAATCATTGGTTGTTTCTTTTCGTTTTTTCCCCTGCATTTATGAATGATAATAAAGCATGATCAGAAGTTTGCACAACCATCCATCCAGTTCATTCCGTCCTATTATGGCTAGCTTTGCCATCCCCAGGACCTGAAGTTAGGCAGCTGTGATTGATACTTCCGGATGGATTTTCACTGCCTTCAGTCTTACGTTTCCTCAGTGTCCAGACAATTGGCTGTCGTTCGCTAATATCGTATTCAAACCGGTTTGATTAAGCGCCATTCCTGCCAGCATCAGCGCAGTCATAGTTGTGCATACATCGATGATTTTGCTTCTCTGCGTAGTCGGCTGATCAGTCTAAGCATAGTTAGCTGATGCCCTGTCGGCGGTAATCGCTTGTTTGCGCGTCAGCCTGGCGGTGGCTCTGTTGTGAAGCAGCACTGACGAGAACCGGCTGTTCATCGAAGCACGGAATAGGCTGCGATCACATCGCCGGCTCAGACCCGTCAAACACGGGCTGTATTCGTCTGCTACGATTAGTTCGGATAATTTGAGGAAAACGTTTAAATGTGTGGAGAGCTGTTACATAAAAGCTGTTACATAGTTTTAGGCTTTAGTCAGACTGCAGGATGATTTCGTTTGTGTGGTGTAGTACTTCATGTAAACGCCGTCACCGCTACGTATTTCTGACGGCGTTCACGCCAGTTTACTGTGGACGCAGTTCTCTCTCGTCCTTCATGCCTCCTGGATGAAACTGTCGACTGCATGTGATCGCCTACGATATGAATGCCTGAACATTGTGGTGACGTGCTATTATTTCCGTTTCAGCCGGTTTCTGTACCCGTTTTTCATAGCGCTGATGGTGTCGTCAGCGACGTTTCCGCTCGGCCTGGGCCAGTTCCTCGCCGCCGACCAAACTACTCACGACCAGGTGGGCGGTCGTCGGGCCCGCTGTCGCCGGCTCCCGGTCAGGGTCCAGTGACGCAGTGCTGTTACCCGGGCTGTTGGCGGCGCTTGCGTTGGTTGGACGTGGTATTTTGGTCGCAGCTGAGCCAAGGCGTGGAAAATAGGCCTCGATTCGCCATACACCCTGAAGTAATACCGACCTCTGTATAAAATCGTGTGCTCGAGTGTGGTTCTGCCTGAGTAAACGCGTCACTGTACGTTGCAGCTGTTTGGTGTCACCTCGTCATTTAATAATTACGGCTTCTTTTATGGCGAGAGATCGTGAGAGGTATGGCTGGGTTTAGACCCCCACTTTTCAGAGATTTTTAACGTTAGATCTAAAGTAATGACTGGAAAGAAGCGATCTGAAATCCCTGTCAATCCCCACCCAATATTTTACGAAAATCTCCAGCCAGCTTGTTTGTTATGACCGGTACTGGAGTTATTTTCGGAAGTCCCCAGCCACAGGATGTTGGTTATTACAGGTACTAGAATCGTTTTTGGAAATCTCCAGCTACAGTTTGTTATTACAGGTGTTGGAGTTATTTTCAAACTTCACCTGGTCATCACCTGTGCTTGCAATAGACGAAGCAGAAATTGTGGATCACTGGACGAATCCATATACGAATTTCTACGTCAACCTGTGTATCTTCATGGGTGTCACAGTAAGTGCTCATGTCTTGAGGTACGTTACGTGGTACATCATGTGGATTTTGTGAAAGGGGTTTACTGCACCAGTTCTCTTATCATCTGCTTTACTCCTTCCCGAACAAATGATTTTTTACTAAGAGTGACAGCATGTGCCGAAACATTTTTTTTCGATTGCTCAACCTGATTAGGAACCAGTGCATCCGACACTGAAATTTTTTTTGTAACAACCCAAAATGGAACTAGTCAGAAATCATTTATTCGTCTCAGCAATAGGTTTTCGCATTCGTTGTGCGTTGGTGTTACCTGGTTGTGTTATGATGCGAACGTCTCTCCACTTGTCAGTTCATTTTACTCTCGACTGGAAAACCTACCTGCTTGTACGACTGCCTATTAATAGTTTCTTTTCTCTTGATTCATAACTCAGGCAGTGCCGCCTTTAAAAACTGACGTTAACTAAGATCGATGGGAAATGCAGTTGTTCGGCACTGGCGTTTGCAAGGATATCTAGCAGAGTTCTAATGATACGTAAAAGCAGATCTGGGCAGATCTCTCGGGCCCTGTTGACTTGACCTAGCCTGGTGACCTGACCGGATCCGCTGACCTGGCCTGGGCCTGATCTGGCCCGCTGACCTGGCCTGGCAACCTGGCCTGGTGACCTGCCCTAGTCTGCTGACCTGCCCTGAAAGCCTGATGTGGTCCGCTGGCCTGGCCTGATGACCTGACCTGGTCTGCTGACCTGGCCTGGTGACCTGACCTGGCCTGGTGACCTGACCTGGCCTGATGACCTGACCTGGTCCGTTGACCTGGCCTGGTGACCTGACCTGGCCTGGTGACCTGACCTGCCCCGCTGACCTGACCTGGCCCGGCCCCTCTCCGGCAGATGCTCACGGCAGTGGTGGCCTCCACGCTGCCTGTGCCGGCCGGCACGTTCATCCCCGTGTTCAAGATGGGCGCCGCGTTCGGCCGCCTGGTGGGCGAGTGCATGGCCATCTGGTTTCCTCAGGGGGTCCGCTACGGCGGACACATATCACCCATTATGCCAGGTGAGTCGGCACCGGGTCCGAGTCACCTCATCGGCGGACTGTGCTGTTACAGGGCCAACCTGACGGGTTTATGTGGCTCATAAATGATCACAGATGTTTTATTGCTTCTGTTTTTGTTGTTGATGTCATTTTTGTTTTCTGTCATTTTTTCCCCCCCCCTTGTGAATTCGTTGTTCTTATCAGATGTACCCTCCTCGTTAGGTTTCTGCATCGTTTCGTTCTGAACATGATAGTAAAGAAGCAAAGGTATTCTTAAAATGGTCTGGTGGTTGATTGGACGCCGGTTTCGCACTGCAGGAGGTTACGCCATTGTGGGCGCGGCAGCCATGGCCGGCTCAGTCACAAACACCATCTCCACATCCGTCATAGTGTTCGAGCTCACCGGGCAGATCACTCACATCCTGCCCGTCATGGTACGTACCTATGCTAGATCACTGATCGCTATTAGATCGTGTATGTTAGACCGTAGCATGTATCATCCATGTGTCACGCACTTCTTGTCCAGTATGAATTTCCGTCTGAAATGCCGTTGATGTTGGTGGGATTCTCTTGCATTGTTTGTTGAGGCCCATGTGCATGTCCGTCACATCGACGTCACGATGTGTGGGCCGTGACGCATATTATTTTCGTATGGCCCGTGCTCCGATCTTGCGATGTGAATTTACCATTTCTGTCAGGACTCATAACACTAGTATTTGCTGCGTTAGTCTGTAGTGGAACATGATGCTCGAGCTAGGTCCTTTACACTCATTGGCCACGCGTGAGAGCGAACACATTGCCCCTACTTCGCCTCTGTTTGCATGTCTGTCAGTTCACCGTGTGCCGTGACATGACTGATGCCTGCGATGTTTTGCCTGGCTCTGCAGTGCTTCGTTTTTCTTTCCTCCAGATTGCAGTCTTGATTGCTAACGCCATATCACAGCTGCTACAACCGTCCATATACGACAGCATCATCCAAATAAAAAAGCTGCCGTACTTACCCGACATTCTCACATCTACTAGTAAGTGCGTGACTCTGGCGCCATTCTGCTCAAGAAGGAGAAACGAAACCGAATCATCCATACCAGATTACTGCGAACCGCCTTTTTAGCTTGTTAGGACGCATGAATTAGAATATGAACCATTATGGAACAGAGTTTCGTCAATAACTACCAGCTTCCGAAACCAACCTGACCACCATGCCGTGATGGAACGCCAGTGTGTTAACTGATGAAGTGCCAACGACCTTTGATGATATGCTGCATTTGTGAATCGTGCCTGTAAACTGACTTCTCTCCGTGGGTTTATTGAATGCCGTTTCTGGCTGGCCCTTTAAACATGATATTTAGATCGCTTCAGTTCTGTGTTGCGTGGCTCATTGATTCGCCTCCGGGCACTGGTCGTCTTTCTCGGCGACATTTCCTTCTCTTTCTCTCGACTTCAAGTCGGGAGCTACAACGGTAACGTCATACCGGGTTCGTCACTCCAGACGCCTACTCCATCTACGTGGAAGACTTTATGGTGCGGGACGTGAAGTACATATGGCACGGCATCACCTACCGACAGCTACGTGACATACTGCTCGTCACCAAGAAACTCTCCAGTGTACCTCTGGTGGACTCACCAGGTGAGATCAAGTGGTGAACCCATCCGGTGAGATCTGGTGATGAAGTCGCCTGGTCAGCGTAGGCATCCGATGCGTCTCGATCCTTAGTCAGCTAGAGTAATTTTGTACCATTTATTTCTTACAATAGTCACCTTCCTCGCATCTGTTTGTTGTCACAGCGCCTAAGACATCGTTTTACTTTATACCCATCTGAACTGGGTATATTCCCTGCTCACTTTTTGTTTTGGTAGCAAACGTTACATTATTACGCATTACACGTCCTTATGCACGCGTAAATAAATATACAACAATCTTAATCCTATTCCCGGCGGGGGGGTGGCTGAATCGGTCCCCCTCGGGATTTTTCTGCTTGCCAATTCCAGGGTTTTTGGCACAGCTTCACGAAACCTGGTGACTTTTCCTAGTTATTCTTTCTACGTTCTTTGACAAAATCTCGAAATCCTGTTTTGCTCAGGGGCGGAGCCAGGCAACATTTTTGGGAGGCACCTCACGCCATTTTTGGCCCTGTTAAGGGTAAGAGGAAAATGACTGCCAAGAATGGCGTTTTTTAAGACAGAACTTAAAAAACTTTATATGGATGTATAGCTAAATAGTTGGGCAACGAGCAAATACAGTTTTATTTACCTCAGGTCACTTTACAAGGCCAGGTCAAGGTGAGAATCGGCGCTATTTTTTCAAATGCCAAACCCGGAATATATATAACGTACAGGGATGCCCTCTACTTGTATACCAAGTTTCAGCTTGGTATCAAGTCGGGTCACGGAGTTATGACCTAAAATGTCAGTGCGCGTACCCTGTATCACAATTGCCGTAAAATGGAGTTTTCGAAGAAGAGTGAATTCAAATGATTGAAAACGTTTACAGATAATATTAAATGCGCACAAAGTCATTCCAAGTGGCATCAAGGTCACTTGGGGTCATTTAAGGTCAAAGGTCACAAGTTGATCTGAAGAGCATGTGACCATGACAGCTCCCCCTTTTTCATGTCCCTGGCACCGCCTATGCTAACATTATTCAAACACTTTAATACGATTTCCACTTCTTTAGCATAACATGACTAGGAGAAACCAATGAAGTGCTTTTACTTTTTTTGTTTATTTAGTTGTTGGAAAACTAATCCTCCTATTTTTGAAACCCTGTAAACAACTATTAATTTTCTGAAAATTTCAGATGTGCCTACCAACAGTCAAAGTCCTATGCATAATCTCTCGATTCATGCGAATTTCATTGAAATCGGACAATAAACAAGGGAGTTATAAGAAGTCCAAAATACCTCCCATTTTAATATTTTTGCCCCCTGTATCCGCCCCTTTCAAAATTTTGGGAACTTCTTTTTTAAAGATGTGGTTTACGCCATGAAAAATCTATTGCCGTTTGTTGCGATGAAATCGGATGTGTAGTTCTCGAGATCTCGGGGGGGGGGCAAAACGGCCCCCCCCCCTGCCGGGAATCGGCCATACCGTCTAGCCCTCCGGGAATAGGGTTAAGATAACCCATAACCGTGCAGCCAGGAAAGAGATTGCCCAACGTCCTCTCTTATCAAACGTGGCCTTCAAGACCTACACAGTTACAGTTGTTTTCAGTGCTACTTAGTCAATCGTCAATAAATTCAGCAGGCGACGCTGGCTGCGCCAATTGATTCTGAACACAAAGGAGGAAGATGGCGTACGCAGTTGACCTGAGGGCCATGTCCTCAGATTCGATGATCCTGCTGGGCAGCATCAGGAGGAAGCACCTGGTGGTGCAGCTGGAGACGCATCTGGGCAGGGATCGCCGGATCGAGGTCGTCGCCAAGTGGCAGCGCGCAGCCCAGAGGTCAGTGACCTCGGCCGGGTCAGCACGCTCCTGGTACCGCCACAGCCCACCGGGTGCACGCCGGAATGCCCCAGCGCGTTACGGAGAATCGTGCTCCAGGACAGCCCAGTGCCGTCTAAAACGAATGCTTTTAGTTTGTTGAGCTTTATGTTTAAGAGGTGCTACCGAACAAACATACGCCAAAATGATTGAAACAACCCCATCACTCAACAGAGTGACGGGTTTGTTTTCTACGCAAGTTTGTCAAAGGCCCAAGTTTTCGTTTTTAAACTGTAGAAACTTGAAAGGAGTTTATACCAGTAGTAACCGTAATACCATCGAACGAAATGATTTCCCAAGATGACCATATACCGCATATATATATATATATATATATATATATGCCGTATATATATATATATATATATATATATATATATATATATATATATATATGTATATATATACCGTATGCCCTTGTCACGTGGGTCGCCGTCCTCAGAATCCGGCTGGCCAAGCACAACCACAACTGGAAGGCGCTGGTGGCGCTGGCCAAGGGCGAGCAGCAGGACGCGGCGCGCCAGGAGCACCGGGCCTCGCTGTGCGCCGAGCTGGCGGCGCTGCCCTCCGACGAGGAGCAGCAGCGCCGCGACCAGCGCGACGACGAGCAGGTGGTGGACGTCTCCGGCGCCCGGGTGGCGGCCGACGCCGATGACGACGACGACGACGACGACGCTGCCGACTGGGCGCCGCCGGCGGCGCTGCAGGCGCGCCGGCCGTCGCGGTTCGCCGTGACGCCGGTGGCGGCGGCTGGCGCGGCCGGCGCCGGAGACGGCGGCGCCCAGTCGGCAGAGACGGCACCACCGCCGCCGCCGACGACGACGCCGGCCGAGACGGCCGAGGCGGCCCAGCCGCCGCCGTCGCCGCCGCGAGCCACCTTCTCGGAGGAGACGGACGAGTCGGACGAGGTGCGTCTGCCGCGGCGCGCCGCTCGGTCGCGAGTGCCGCCGGCGCCTCAGTGGGCCGTAGTGAATAGAGGCTCTCGAAACGCGGCATGAGCTGCTGGGCGGTACGGACACGAGTACAAACATGGCATAGTGGAGCAATGCGAATTCCGCATCAGCCAATCAACATCTTCTCACGAGCAATGTCTGTTCTGCCGTATTAGAGGAGAAAGGTTCTGAGGTTTAGATATGTTCCACCATACTTTTAGTTTTGCCTCTATCATACATTAGCGAACGCGCCAGATTGCAAATTCCATAGTTGTGCTCGTTCAGCGCATTAATTTCGGGCTTTCCAGAGACGTGTTCTTCCGCAGTGCATTTGTCTGCATGCCGTTTTTTTTTTGCCACATTCACTCGGCTGTCCGTTGACGTCAGAGACATCTTACGCCGCACAACAGCCATCGCGGGCTGGTTCCCCTGCAGACCCAGTTCAGGCCTGCGGTGGCTGCGTGCCGGTTCTGCCGGGCGGGGGTTCGGCCTCCTCACCGTCGACCGCGCTGACGCACGGGTGCTCTGTCGCCGGCAGCAGGCGGCGACGACCTCCCCCGGTCCGTTTTCGGCCATTGCCCGCCCGCTGAAGCCGATCCTGAAGAAGACCGGCTCCTTCACGCTGCGTTCGTCCAGCCCGCCGGTCACGCCGCTCAACACGCCGTACGCCACGGTCACCGGCGGCGGCGACAGCAGGTGGGTCGGTCGCCGTCAGCTGCTGCTCGCAGACAGCGACCCCGCGGCGGCGGCGACGCATACGGGAGAGGAGGGGCAGTTGTGTTCTGTTGCCGGTGTTTGAAGTGGGAATGTCAAAAGCGGCATCGGAAGATGGAAGGGATATGCATTCCCGTTGTTGCCAGTTGCTAGGCGAGAGAGCTCTAGGGCGGTGCGATCAGGTGACAGAACTTGCTTCCACTTGTTGCCGTTAACAGGCGACGGGTAGGAAAGCTCCTTATACCAGGATGCCATTCCTAAGCCTGTGCACTCGTAAATTAGCTCAAACTTTGTCGCGATGCGAAGAATGATTCCAGACGACTGCAGACCATATATACGTTACTGTTCCATATTTAGTTTAACATAGGTGCAGAATCACGTTTCATTTGGTAAACTATATGATGCACACGTAAGAGTCAGTTGGCTACCTTTTACTGTAACCCTCCATATGTATACCTCATATGTATATTCGCGGCGATCCTCGCTCATTTCATAGTAAGAACCAAATACCCTACTCCGCGTAAGACCTTTTTGGGGAAAAAACTGATGTTCGCTTTCATCATCATCAACTGGAATCATCCTCGTTTTCAGGCTGAGGGCGGCGTTTGAGCGTGTTTTCCAGAGGACTCGTGATGCGAAGACCGCCAGCCTGCCTCGCGATGAGAGCAACAAGTCCCTGCTGTCGCAGAAACACGTGACCCTGGTGCGTACGTTCAGCCGGAAGCACTCGACATCCTGCGGGTGTTGAAATATAGTGCTTCTTTTTACCTCGGACTTTGGTCATTGGTAGTTTTGACTCCATTTTGTGACCAGTCGCAACGTGTTTTCCATTTCCTGTCATCAAATCGGGATTCTCTGTAGCTCAGTAAGCTGGAAATCGTTTCGAAACGCTTATTACTTACACATGCCCACTGTGATTTTTATTTTATCATGGTCAAATAGGGAATCTTTTGTTTTGTTCATTTTTCGCCATTTTAATGTTTAAAAAGACCATTACCGTGTTTGATTTCTGCGATGTGTACCAAGCCATGAGTCGATGTATACCAAACGACACCATGAATCTATGGATGGAATATGACAATCCGAGAAGGAATGCTTTGTATCTGACGTGCCAGCTCATATGAATCACCAGGCCGTTCTGAAAGTAGACATTCACGTGCTGAAATACACCTCATATTACGTGCCAGTTGACATATATATTGCAGTCGACCCGTGGCATACATATACTCAGATGAAACAGGCGTACAAGTTTGTCAGTCACAAATGTAAAAATGTACCATCTTTCAGAGATCTTTACAAGTCAATATGGAGACTTCTTGAGAGTGGCTGATCATTTACCGACGTGGATACGTGGCAAAAGCTGTGGATCTGCTTGACATATTTTTCAGACGTAGCGACAGTTCGAACAGTCGATAACCGTCCGTTGCGTTTCAGATATGCTTAAATGTGTATGCACGCCGGACAGGGGGATTTTATCGGTTCTCTGGTTTCAGCTGCTGCGACATGTCCGTTTTGTAATTCGGCATCAGGTGCTGGAAAGTATGGGCCCTGCGGTCTGGCATGACGTCAGTCTGTAGTTCGTTCTGGTGTGTAGTGTGCGTAACGCGAACCTCGGGCATGCTAATATGTTGGATGGAATACGTTTATTTTTTTTTTGGCTATCGCAGACGAAGTGGCTGGCTAATGAGTGTAGCGCTAAACCTTTGCAAACCTCAACGCCTTCACTTGACTGCTTTATCGCCCGCGGCCAGTGCTGTCCCAGGAACCTTTACGGTGTTCGTAATGGTCGGTTCGGGTTCCACCGCTACTTAAAATCACATGCTGCACAGTTGACTTCGTGCTGATCTTTCGAACTTGTTTTTAGAAAACGCATGAGAGATGAACACAACACGTGTCGTGTGCAGGTAGCGTTAGAGCGCTCGTGCATTTTCCTTCATGGTGCTTCTGCTGAGACATTTGTTGTGCTGCGCAAAACGGAAGAGAATGAAGCGCTCTTATTTGCGTCCTGTCTTTATTGGCTGCGTGTCGTAGCCACGTTATGGCGCCGGGGAACGTGTTGCGTTGTTCCGCTATTGGAGGATTGTATGCAGACGTAATGCTCGTCTGACGAAGGTGCCCAGAATCCTTTAGCCGGTAGTCTTTCTCTGCTGAGTTAGCGATGCACCCTGAATGAGCAGCATTTCCCCTGCGGCACGGGAAGTGTAAAGAACTGGTTGTCGTTGGAACGTTGCGAAACAAGTTTTTTTCTGGTCAGCAATCCTTACTGGAGTCTTATTAGGAGCCTTATGTGATTAGATAGCCAGGATGCCTCAACAGCCGGCCGACCAGCGACTTGTGACGAAGCAGACTTTCCCGTTGTGTGACATGTGATTCGCATACTTTAATAAGCTGCTAAGATGTTGCCTTTTTGAGGCTGAAAACGCTCTTGCCTTTTCCAACCCTCTAACCTTTTTATAACTAAGCATGCTTTCTTCAGTCATGGGGTATTATTGTAAACCCAGAATGGTTTGCTACTATTAGAATAATGCATACTAAAATTACATAAGTGAATAATAATAAGTGAATAATAAAAAAATAAATGATCGCGATCCAGAGTGCTTTTGAGAAGCCTCATACTAATACGTCGAAATAAAAGGGCTGGTGTTCCTTGTCCTTTCGCCGATTATTTTTTGCGTGATCGTCGTGGCTTTCTTAAGGAAAATCGACTAGTGGAAAATGTCTGGGTGACGCAGGAGCACCAGCATTCGTACAGCTTGCAACCTTCAAAACAAGAATTAATTAGAAGCTGTCCGGTGCCCGTTTAGCGGACCCGTCCTAAAAACAGAGCTGAGGCTGTTCAGATGTGTGCTGAGCGGACCGAGCGCTGACGCGACTGGCGGGTCTGTTTGGCAGCCTACTGTGCGCGTCATGGACATGTCCTATGAGGAGCAGAAGAAGTGGGAGGAGGAGGAGCTGGACAAGGAGGTCAACTTTGACAACTGCAAAATAGGTCAGTCGACGTTCAACAAGGCATGTCAGCACGGAACAGACCCTGACTTCTAACGAGACACAGCGTCCGTCCCGGTGAACGGCATACGCTCGTCCGGACAGCCCCCTGTCTGCCCCGGCCGGTGGCCCGAGTGACCTGTACCTAGCTGTCCCTTGGCTCTCGTTGACCAGATGGCGGTCAGGTTTGGACATCCGAGCAATTCTGGTTTGATACGCTGTATGCTTGTGTGTTCACTTCGTTTTGCTCCTTAAATACCCCGTTGCGTGTTTAAACACTGGGATAAGTGCGATGCAGGATATTTGCCTTATGTTGGAAACTTTCATTGTTTTGGTGGTGGCCACAGTTGTCTACCCACGTGATGCTGACGGACTATGATAGCTGTTTCCTCGACTTTCATCATGGTGTGAACAGGTTGCGGCGATGCCGTACTGTGCCACCGGTCTGTCTCGTGCGGTTCTGACGGGGATCGAGTCCCCGCCGTTGTCTGACGGGCCATATTTCTCTGCTGCGATTCTGACGGGACCGTGCGGGCCGTCTCGCCTGCCTCACGTGATCCGGACGGTGGAGTACGCCTCTCTGGGGCCGGAAAGATATCGTGAGGCGCATGAATCTGACGGTGGCTGGGCGCGTCTCACCCGACGCCGAGCGCGTATTATCCCGTCCTAGGAGGTGTTGCAGAATATCGCCCCTTTCCGGCCTGTCTATTGCAGGTGATTAATCCCCCCCCCCGCAGATCCGGCACCGTTTCAGCTGGTGGAAAGGACCACGCTGCTCAAGGTGCACTCGCTGTTCTCCATGCTGGGGCTGAACCACGCCTACGTCACGGCCATCGGCCGCCTCATCGGCGTGGTCGCTCTGAAGGAGGTCTGTATTCAGCCTTAAGCCTCGTAGGGTTGGCAGTCAGATCCGTCAGCAGTTGTATTTGCTAGGATGAGGGTATTGTCGCGACGGCACCAGATGACGACCGCGTAGACAGGAACGTTACAACGATCCTTGGGAAGTAGCATGGGGGACTGAAGCGGCTTCCGCGAGACATTGGAAAGACATCCTTGTAATGCCTGGCTGATTGTTTGAACTTGATGTATCGGCGTTTTTTTGTTGTTGTTTTTGTTGTGATCCTTAGAAACTTGAGAACAGTTAGCGCTCGGATGCTGCAAACTAACGATGCGAGTTTGTAGTGTGTGGAAGAGATAGTAGGGCTGTATTATCTCACAAATAACATTGTTTCCGTAATGCTTTTCTGCATTAGCTTCACTTCGCTTCTGCATTTTACTGCTGTCAGGACTCGCTAAGTAATATCCTCCCGTGATCATCTCACGTCTCCGTCTGCCGTGTATCGTGACCGGAGTACCCGGGTCTCTCTGCCGACGCTGTCCCACGGGCCGCCTTCTAACGGCGCCCTGATGACCAAGTCCCAGGCCTCGTCTGCCGACCCAGGCCTCTCTGCCGACCCTGTCCCACGAGCCGCCTTCTAACGGCCGCCGCCCGCCCGCAGTTACGGCAGGCGATCCAGCGGGCCAACCACTTCACGCCGCGGGAGGAGGCCGACTCGAGCGCCCACGCCGGCCCAGAGGCGGGCCCGCCGCCGCGCCGCGCCGCCTCGCCGCCGCCGTCGCTGCCGATGACCAGGCTGGGCGTCGCCGACGACGCGGCCGCCTCCCGGGCGTGAGCAGCCGGAGGAGGTTGGCGCCCGGAGGAGACGCCGTCTCGGAGACGTTCGCCGTGGAGCTCTGCGTGGCGGGATGTAGGGAAACGCGCGGCGCTTCGTGCCGGCTTCGGGGCGGGGCGGGGAGGGCTGACCGAGGCCCGTCATCCAGTGGTCTCGGCGGTGATGTTCTCCAGTGAGCAGAGGGGCAGTGATGGCCGGGTCTGCCGTCCAGGGGCGGTTGTCGGACTGTTCGCCAGTGTGGCGTTCCATCGGGCTGCGCGCTCCAGGCCCTCCTTTGGCCGCCGTGGCAGCTGTTGGTGGTGGGAGCCTCTGAGGCGTGGAAGGGCCGGACAGGCCTTTGCCACGGAACTCATCAGGGAAGCGGTGGTGCTCTCCACATGGGCTTCATGGCCGGTCCAGCAGGGAAGACGCTGCTGCGAGGAGTTTGCTGACGTGGTGTTTGCCTGTCGAAGCGTGTTGCTCAATGTCTGCTCAGTTCATCCGAAAGCAGCGCCATGTTTGTCCTGTGATTCATGTGAACCCAATCATTCCTGAATTGTGTGAATGGAAAGCAATATTGCGCACAAGACGAGGGTTTCATTTGTCATGGGCAAACTCGCAATGTTACAACTGAGTGCCATCCTAGTGGTTGTGAGTAATACTTTCGTTCTGCAGATTATGTATGGGCACGAACGATTTTACGAAAGTGTTTGTATCATTGCTAGTGCTGTAGTGCATAATGAAGTTGGGAATAATTATATCATTTCGCGTTGGAAAGATCAGTATAAAACGCCACCCAATTGGCATCATCGTCATCACAACTTTCATTTCGTTGTAGCTTGGTGACACCTGTTGCGCCATCCTGGTGACAGAAAAGAAAAATGAACGGAACGAAGTTGGCGCTATGATTACGACTGTGGAAAAACTTCGCCCTGTCCGCCGTATTTTTTTTGGAAAGTGCTAGCACATGCCTGAAAAATAACCAACACCTGGCAATCTGAACTGTATTTCTTCTGGAACAGCACTGTATCATAACAAAGCATCACGTATTCGTATCTAAACCATACCACGGCATTCAGATATGCAGATATTTCACGGCATTGCTTGAAGCGACCCTTAACCTTACCTAACCTCCATCAGTAACTTTAAATCTAGGCTGCCTTGGAAGCAAACTGGGGCCCATTTCCCCAGCAAGCTGGAAAGCTACGCCAAGGTCTAGTTTCCGTTGTAACGTCCGGAAATGTCGCTTAGATGACTGAGCTATGCGTTCATTTTGTTCGGCGGCGGATCTGCGTGGCATTCAAGCAACTCAGTAAACCAAAAGGACCCTCACTGGACAAAATGTTCGCGTTTTCAGTTTTAAGCGTATATCCATTTTGCAAAGGAATGATGCCTTAAAGCAATTACGTGTATAAGCACAATTTGCAACGACATGAAGTTCAATAATAAGTACCTAAGTAACCTTTACGCAATGTTTAACGCACTTTAAACGTTACCTCAAACGACATTCTGGAATATTTGGAAAATTTGCCACACATCACATCATTAGCCCGTCGTATACAGTGGTTTATCCACTCCCCAGGACGACAACACCGAATAACAAATAACAGTAAGCTGTCCCGCGCAGTGATGTCTGTTTACACGTGGTGACTTCAGTCTACACGGCAGGATTCTTCGGCCTTCCGCCGCCGCCATATTGGCCTCGCTGACGGCGGCCGGCCCCAGTTGAGCCGGTCAATCGGGAGGTTCGATCTCAGACTGTTCAGTCCAGGGACGTAGCCAAGAGGAAGAGGGCATGGGGCAATGGCCCCCTTGAACAAAGCAAAGCAAAGGTCTACACTAGATATGAAGCGATCTCGCAGGATTACGTAATAATGATCATATATATGTTACAAAAGCAAACATGTGTTTCCCTGCTCGTTAAATATGAGGTAAATTGCCTAAAATTGCTGCCTTTTCCCATAATTTCGTGATATGCCAATGGCATATGACAAAATTTGACATTTGCCCCCCCCCCCGGAAAATCCTGGCTACGTGCCTGGTTCAGTCCGCCTGCTCGCAGACGAAATACCGGGGCAGCTGGCAGTCCAGCGTGGCAAAGTCTCCGGGCGACCGGAACATGATCAGCACGACGCAGTTAGCGCCGCCGTCAGTGCGGCCCTTGACCCTGAACTTCAGCCGCTTGCCGCCGGCATCCCAGAAGAAGTCTCGCTGAGGATTAGCGCGATACTTCGCTCCCAGCCACAGCTGGCGGTCTGCAACTCACCGAGATAGTATGGACTACACAGAGTCAATCGGCAAACGCCGAGATGATCCACAGTACTCTGAGATAGTTCACAATACACCGAGATAGTGCACAATGTACCGAGAGTCTGCAATAGACCGAGGCAGCCTGCAAAACACCGAGATATGTAAGATTGCAGATGATATGATATGACTGATATGATATGACATGTTATGATAAATATGGTATGCAAGACTGCACCGAAACAATCTTCAGCACACCGAGACAGTAAACAATACACCGGATCAGTTTACAATACACTGAGATAGTCTCTATCATTGTTGGAAAAACTGTCGTTCTCTGGCGTCAAGGAGCACCAAAAAATTTATACTCCAGGAAGGATTTTGAGCTCCAAAATGGTCATTTGATCCCCAAAAAAGACATGGGTATTCCACTGAATTAGAGTCTGAAGTTGTTCAGCGTCCCCTAGTTGATGGTTTACCATCTATACTCGGACGCTGAAGTACATTCCGAACCTACGGCCAGCCGCCTTCCACCCCCCCTCATTCGGTGGCTACCATGGCCTACTCCTCTCCGTGGTAGGCCAACTCCGTTGGCCTACCACGGCCTACTACGGAGCTTTGGCCAACGGAGTTGGCCTACCATGTAGACACAGGAAATTGGTTTGCCATCCCCCAAAAACGGAGCCGCTGGATCCGCCCCTGCTGGTCACATATGCTTGCAAAGCACCTAGTTAGTCCATGTTTCTCACATAAATGCATGTCGTTTTACACTCCAAAAGAGAATTTGTACTCCGACACCACGAAGAAAAACCAGATTTCCAGCACTCGTCTGTACTACATCGAGACAGTCTACTGTGCACCGAGACAGTGTACAGTACACCACGACAGAGTCCTTTACGATCAGCATTCGAAGTAGACTTTGGAGCGCTTCAGCTGACAGTTCATTGACTCAGCAGTCGGTCGGGTGCAGTAGTGCACGTCCGATCCGTTCTGGTGTAGTCATCACATAGTCAGAGGAAGGATCCAGTAAGAACTCTGCATGGTAAGTAACTGGTGCTGGCAGAATGGTAAAATGGAGCATTCTAAAGTGGGGCCAAATCTATGCTTCATGCTTGACGATCCTGGGGTATGGAACTGTCTAGACCCCTTCCCTCAAATGTTTTAAAATGTAACATTGTGCGTTTGGCATTGGAAAGAACCGGTCTGAAAACCTATGTAGTCCCCCCTCCAATAATTTTTAGAATCTCCAGCCGACGGACGTATGGTCGGTTCGGAGTGCTCAGGCTGCTGGCCATGATCCGACCGAATCGCTCCATTACCCCCGTATCCGCAGCCCTCGTGACAGGGGAAAAGTCACTGGCTGGTCCGTTCTTGTGCCGGCAGCAGCTGCCGCACCAATCCTCGGACTGTCAGCCTCCCTCAGACGGAGAGAAGGCCTCGGTCTGAGAGCAGCCCTCGGACGGTGAGAAGGCCTCGGATTGAGAGGGGGCCAAGGACCGTGAGCAGTCCTCGCATCGCGAGCAATCGTCGGACGGCGGGCAGCTCACCGTCGGTCAGCAGCTGCCTGACCAGGGACGAACTTGCGGCGGGTCTCGAGCTGCAGCAGGCGGCCGTGGCCGGCGCGGCACGCTGCGGCCGCCGCCTCCCGGTCCCGGGGCGCCGGCGACACCCCGGTCACGCACAGGCCGCCGGCCAGGCCCGTGAAGCCCCGGCGGCACCGGCCCAGCGCCGACGCCGCCTCCGCTGCCGACCGGGAGAGCGCGTCACAATTGCCCCGCTCCGCCCGCACGCAGACGGCCGGACACTGCAGGTGACGTCACCGGCGGCCGCGGGGCGCCGCAACTGACGGGCGCTGCGTCAGCGTCAGCAGGCCGCTGTGCGGCTTTGTCAGACTAATCGAGGCTGGCCTCAGAAGGGGCGTTGGAATTTGTGGGGGTGGGGCTGTTAACCAAAGTTGGGGGGTAGCTGCCCCCAGCTTTGGGCACATTTAACATTAGTTTGCGCCCCCCCCCCCCTCATCACTGAAGTTCCATCGCTCCTAGGCGTCAGCGTCACTCTGCGTCAGGTTTGCCGTTACTAAGCGGTGGAAAGAGTCAGCACAAGTACAAGTACTGAACGTGTACTTGTCCTTGTTTGATGAGAGCACTTAAAGTACTATCAGTACTGCTTCTCTCCACCAAGCGGAACAAGTACCGAACCAATTATGCTTCACGTGCATGCATTCCGCAGACATAAAGCGCTAACGTGAAAGATTCCTAAGTGTTCTCGATGCACATGAAAAAGGTTAATAAGGATCCCATCAATTTTCTGCGCTTTTATTTTCACTTTTTTATTTTTTATGGTATCAATTTCTAATTTTATACATGTTTTTATCTTTTTAGATTTCCAGATAATAGCAGAAAATTTGTGTCTGTCATATTCCTTTGCCCAGCATCACTAACCTTTTTTGGTGATGTTAAAAACCTTTTTAACCATCTTGTCTACGCCTTTAAAAGTCTTCATCATCGTCTTGTACTCCTTTTCCCTGAAAATGTCGAATGTTTGGTCATTTTGGTCTGAATACAGATAAAGCATGCGCAAAAACGTCCTGAACAATCGCTTGCCTAGTTCCCAGTCCCCCACACAAGAAAATTACACAGTGATATCGTCCTGGAGACATGGATGGAAGCCGACGGGGAATGGGAGGGTTCCAGACCCCTACCTTTCCGGGACTTTAACATGAGGTCTGCGCCCAGTGACTAGAAAGAGTCGTTCCTGAAATTATAGGCAGACCCAATAATTTTCGGATTCGCAATTTTAAGCCAATGTGTATTTTCGATTCATTTAAAAACTGTCCGCACTTGAAGTCGGAAATATACTTTGATCGGAAATCGGCCATGACTGGAGGTTTCATTTGTCGTGCAGATTAGCGGTCTTTCACATTTTCACCATCTCTGATCTCAAAATATTGCTATCGTGGACTCGCAAGTGATTAACCTGAACGCCTGAAGAGTTACGAGCATATGTGGACAAAACGGCAATATTCCACCATACGGCATACCTGTGTTATTCCATCCCGGCCAAAAACGTTTCTATGCCGTTATGATTTATGGGATTAATCAGGCGGGAACGCCGTCCCGTCGCATACGATGCGCTGCATGCAACGTACAGATGACAATGAAAGCTTATAACGAAAACACCAGTCGGTGGGGATGTTCCGCGTCCAGGCATTTCTACCGCATTTTCGTCGTCCATCCGCCTTACATTTCGACTATCCGTTTCTCGAGGCTGGCCAGCTTTTCGGCGGAGCGCACTCGAGAGCTGCGAAAGCGCCAGCGCCTGCTCCGCTGCGGCCCGGACAGCGTCGAACAGGCCAGCAGCAGAAGCAGAGCAACTGCCAGCAGTGGCCGCGGCCGCCGACACATCCAGCCTCCTGCCATCTCCCCGTTCAGCACCGACAGGTCTCAGGCGGGCAGCACAAACGCCGGGCTCGGACGGGCAGCCCTGCTCTTCTCGCGCGTGTGCAGATGACGTGCCTCTTCCCTGGACCCTGCCAGGGGCGCTCTCCTTCGTCTCGACTGCTCCTCAGGGGAGTGTTCCTTTCCCGGATCACTTCTCAGTCGGCAAGGTCTGTTTGTCGTCACGGTAGTCGCAGGTGTCGCTCGCCTCAACAGAAGAGACTGAAATCGGCACTCGGCGCCGTCGAGTGGTAACGCTGACCGGACGGGCTCCCCTCGCCGACAGAGCGGCGGCACGTCGAAGGGCGTCCGACGCGCGCAGACAGGGCGCCGCTGAATCATGTGTCAGCTGGCGCCGACCCGGCCCGGGCTTGACAGCAGCTGTCACGAGAGCCCGGTGTTGATTGCAGTTCACCTCACGCAGGACGGGTCAAATGTAAAAGTTCAGGAAACGTGAGCTGCTAGCGCTCGGAAGATAGTGACAGCCCGGAACGGCAGAGGGCCAGAAACCAGGAACCTAATGCGTGTCTCTCCCAGCAATCGGAGAACTCCAGACGCTGGAGGCAGTCGAAAGGGCCGTCGGAAGATTTTGAGCTATGCAGTAGAGGTTTAAGACTATTGTAATTATTTCTGCCCAGTGCAGTACCATAGGCCACATGTCGATATCGACATTTAGATTTGCCTCCAACCCATCCAGACATAACGTTTTTTTGGACTCGTTAGCTCTCCACGTCGACTAATAACAGAACACTTACGACGTAGCATATAAACGTAATGCTAATCCCAAACTAGGAGAGGCTTCCTAATCCTTTCCTCCTAGACCCACCGTCACTGTGAAGGTCGCCACGCAGTTACGGAGAGGCCAGCTCATTGGAAAGAAAGGATTTATCAGTTGTTTAGGGGAATACATGCTCACCATGAGCTGACGGTGAACATGTGCCCCCCCCCCCCTATCTTACTTTTAGCGTACTTGTGCAAGCTGCTGGATGGCGCATTACCTAGGTAGAAGGAGGATCAGGTCGCCGTCTTCTTTTGGCTGGATGTTGGAGAATGTGTGAACAAAAATGTTCATTTGTTAAGTCTCGTGAAAAGCACTTCGCCGATTACCTGGGAACTTGCCGAAAATTTCTGAGTTATGGATTCAGAGACCAGTGATACCCGCCAAACTCTTATTTTGCACCATGTAACATGGACGTGAAAACAGTCCGTTAACTGAAGCTTTTAACTTCTCATGAGCATAGGCTTTATCAAATGAGAAAAACTTAAAGAAAATTTCCCAGTCAGTAGCTATAAGCTTATTGACTCCATACAAGACGGCAGTATTTTACATATTCCGAGGAAGCATGTTTCTTTATGGCGCAGCTGCTACGAACTGGTTTCGAATGACGCTTGCGGCTAACGACCGATGTGACAACGTACGCTGCTGGCCTTCGGCTGCTCTCGTGACGTGCTTCACGGGCACATTTCGAGGCGAGACTGAGCCGCTTGAGGAAACACACGACCCAAAACGAAACTAGTCGGCTTTTGACTACGCCGTTTATGGTCAAGCGTGACTGATCCGTTGGAAAAGAAGCCAGAAAACAAACGATTAAACGTGGTGCACAGTATATGTAAGAGCGAGACCCACGGGCCTGTCGCATTTCCTGTCGCACTTAAGCCTTGGCAAACCACCGAGGACTAACTTCTCTTCCTTGCTGGATGTCAAGGGATGGGGTCTTCATACAGAACAGTTGGCTCTGTTGATGAATAGGTTGCAGGATTTCACACAATCAGGCATAAAGTTAGTTAGGCCTTGGACCCTGCTATAAATTCCTACCAACTGTATATTTTCCACCAGAAAGTTTTACAATGGTTGATAAAAGAAGAGAAAAATATGTCCATGTTTGCTGACTGCCAGCTGAGTTATTTGGATATCATGCTTTTACCTGCTCGTAATGATAATGGCCTATGTTTTTGATTGTCCACAATCATAGCAAATGCTATCAAACATTTGTTAAGTTAATGTATACAGTATCTCTGATCCATTGTGCAGATTATGTCAGGGGCAGATGCATTGACTTAGTTTGGGGGGAAAACCAGAATTTGCCAATGCCAGGTCAGCAAGTCAGCAAAGGGGAGGGGGGTCAAAAGATACTGTAGGTTGAGAGTCTTAAGGAACTTCAAACTCTGGCCATGTAGTACTAGATGTACTTGGTGGGGGGCCAAATGGCAATTTGCAGTTGGGGGGGGGGGACATAGCCAAAATGCTCCCTGGATCTGCCAGTAGATCAAGCCACAGGACAATATGTTTGGGGCAGCCTCAATTCTGCTCCCAATTGGGCAGCAAGCCACCCCACTTGGGGCAGAACATATAGATGTAATGCTTCCTTAAATTCTTGTTTCACATCAGATTAAGTCCTCTTTATTTTGGTTTTCATAATCAGCTGACAAAATTTTTCATTATATTTTTATTGTAAAAACGAGATGGTCGTGATGCGTTTGAGACAAATTTGGTGCAACAGTGTTGGTGCATGTAGAATGGTGTTTCTGTAGAAAAATTATTATGGTTATCTGAGTCCTGATCCAATCTGCTCCTGAAGGTGGGCTGTACCACCCAATTTTGATGGCTCTGCCCAAAAGATTTTGAAAGCTGTCCCAAAGCTCACTCTGTGCCAACTCTGCTCCAGTGACATCTTGTGAAAATCTGCCATGATTTGCAGGCTGGTCTTGTATGTTGTATTGTTTGCACTTTTGTTAACTGAGTGTCTGATGTTTATGTTGTGCAGATATGTAGTCCAGTTGCATGACTTCTTGTGATAAGTATGGTTATCCCAAGTGGCCTTCATGAAGTGAATCCTTATCATAGTCAGGAGTGGTGGAACCTCTGCAGAGATAGGTGGGGAGGGTGGGGTGGGGTAGGCAGACATATTTTCAACTTCATTTCTTTTCATGCATTGTCATAGGATGAATGTTAAATGTTGCCCAGAATTGGGAGTGGCTGCCACCCCCTCCCATTCCAGTGCCCCTGACCACAGTTGCTTCTATTTCTCAGGTCAAGATACCTTACTACCAATAATGAAAAGATGCTTCTATCTCCCTTCCCCCATCAAGGCAGGAATATCACTACCTGCCACTGTTAAGCACCCACTGACATTACTTAAACCCACCCTCATAAGCAATTTGTGAGTTGCAGGTTCTTTGTGTGCCAGGCATTCTCTGTACTGGCAGATTGTGCTGTCCTGGCTGACCCAGCTTCTGCCATTACAGAGATGCTGTTTCCTTGACCCTGCAGGCCGAGAAGAATGCCTGCCATCTGGTGGACGCCGGTCCTGCTGGCGCTACCTCTGGCGGCCGCCGACGGCGAGCCGAGCTGCTCGCGCGCCGGCTGCGACGCCGACGCCAACCCGCTGCTGCCGATCCCGGGCGGCACGTTCATGATGGGCACGGACCAGCCGCACTTCGTGGCCGACGGCGAGGCGCCAGCGCGGAGCGTCACGCTCAGCCCGTACCGGCTGCAGCAGCGCGAGGTCAGCAACGCCGAGTTCCAGCGCTTCGTGGCCGCCACCGGATACGTCACAGAGGTCAGCTGGCGCCCCGGGATGCTCGTCACCGAGACCGATCGCAGCAGCTGGCAACGTGATTGATGGACTTCGTTTCTGTATCGTCCATTTTAACGGTGGCCCGTGATGTTTATTTTGCTACAGGAACCTAGCTGCTTTTGTCATTCTGCTGTCATGCAGTAGTAGAAAGAATTCGGACTCGAACATTTGTGTGGTAGACGTAGACATTCACAGTCACGGGGCACTTGTATCGTTGGTTTTCTTCGCCGCGGTGGTACCATGTGCGCTGCCTTGTTGGTCGCCACAATGGTTCGCATTGTTGGTAGTGTGTCGCCTAATTGTGATAATGCATTAAGGTGAAATCAATATGCCAGTATGCATGTATGCATGTACGCGCTGTACTTACACACTCCCGAAGCCCGGCGACGTCATGACCACGCCGGTGTCGGATTGGTCAAAACTTTCTCCAGCTGCCGGACCGGCCGGAGCTGCCGGACCGGCCGTAACGTCCCCCTCCTGCCGCCGACCGGCCGTAACGTCCCCCTTCTGCTGCCGACCGGCCATAACGTCCCCCTCCTGCCGCCGACCGGCCGTAACGTCCCCTCCTGCTGCCGACCGGCCATAACGTCCCCTCCTGCTGCCGACCGGCCATAACGTCCCCTCCTGCTGCCGACCGGCCATAACGTCCCCTCCTGCTGCCGACCGGCCATAACGTCCCCTCCTGCTGCCGACCGGCCATAACGTCCCCCTTCTGCTGCCGACCGGCCATAACGTCCCCCTCCTGCTGCTGACCGGCCATAACGTCCCCTCCTGCTGCCGACCGGCCATAACGTCCCCTCCTGCTGCCGACCGGCCATAACGTCCCCCTTCTGCTGCCGACCGGCCATAACGTCCCCTCCTGCTGCCGACCGGCCATAACGTCCCCTCCTGCTGCCGACCGGCCATAACGTCCCCTCCTGCTGCTGACCGCCCATAACGTCCCCTCCTGCTGCTGACCGGCCATAACGTCCCCTCCTGCTGCCGACCGGCCATAACGTCCCCTCCTGCTGCTGACCGACCATAACGTCCCCTCCTGCTGCTGACCGACCATAACGTCCCCTCCTGCTGCTGACCGACCATAACGTCCCCTCCTGCTGCTGACCGACCATAACGTCCCCTCCTGCTGCTGACCGACATACTGACCGACCATAACGTCCCCTCCTGCTGCTGACCGACCATAACGTCCCCTCCTGCTGCTGACCGACCATAACGTCCCCTCCTGCTGCTGACCGACCATAACGTCCCCTCCTGCTGCTGACCGACCATAACGTCCCCTCCTGCTGCTGACCGGCCATAACGTCTGTCTCCCGCCGGCCGCGCAGGCGGAGAAGTTCGGCACGTCGTTCGTGCCGGAGCACCTGCTGTCAGAGGAGGCGAAGCGGCCGATCCAGCAGGCGGTGGCCAGCGCGCCCTGGTGGCTGCCCGTCTCCGGCGCCAGCTGGCATCGGCCTGAGGGGCCCGGCTCCAGCGTGGACGGTCAGTGGCGACCGTCGGCCGGCCTCCGCCGCGTGCTGGGAGAGACGTCCTGAGCCCCGCTCTCCCCCCCCGCTCCCTGTTTTGGCCCCACGCAGACCGGCCCATCTCTTTGTAACAGGCCCGCCGGACTCCGGAACCGCGCCGGAGCTCGGCGTTCGTCTGCCGCGTTCGCCGGCGGTGAATAAGGAGACATTTGTCTGCGGTGAACTGCCTGTCATGGCCATCTAAACCACCGTTTAGACGATTAGTGATAGGTTAGACAATCGATTAGTGCTGTGTCACGTTGGGGCGCTGGCTCGCAATTACTTCTGCCGTATTTCTTTACCAAATCTGTCGAAGCCGAATGTAAGCTGTAAAACCAGAGTTTCGTAACGGCCGAGGCTGGACAGCGGTTTTGCTGTCCGTCAGTGTGTTGTCTCCGTGTGCGTGTGCCGGCGCCGACTGCCGCCGGTCCGAGCGTACCCTGCGGTGACGCGGCCCGCCCCGGCGCCGGCAGGCCGCGCCGACCACCCTGCCGTGCACGTGTCGTGGAACGACGCGCGCGCCTACTGCCGCTGGCTGGGCGGCCGGCTGCCGACTGAGGCCGAGTGGGAGCGCGCCTGCCGCGGCGGCCTGGCCGGCCGACTGATGCCCTGGGGCAACAAGGAGCGGCCGCACGACCGGCACAGGTGGGTGGCCGGCGCCCGGCCGCCGCTGCCGGGGCCGGCGCCGGGTGGGAGGGGCGCGCTCGGGGCAGCGGTGGATTTGAAGTCCGTGAAAAGCGGCAGCGGTGGTAACACGTCCAGTACGGTTTGTGGTGATCTGAAAGTCGCAGTTTATGTCAGTGGTGCTATTAACGCAGTTGAAATGTTTTGAAGATCATGTTCATTGATGTTTTGTAAAACGGCATTCGTTATTTCATTGCTCGCGATCAACCAGTTCGCGTTGCCGCAAGGAAGAGCGTCGTGTTCCACGTGTTTTACGCCAGCGCGGCATTAATGCTCCGTGGGTCGTCTCTGTTTCAGGATTAACATCTGGCAGGGCCAGTTCCCCTCGGAAAACACGGCCGAGGACGGTTACCGGGGCACTGCGCCCACCTCCGCGTACCCGGCGAACGGCTACGGCCTGCACAACATGGCTGGAAACGTGTGGGAGTGGACCGCCGACTGGTGGGCCGTCCGGCACACCCGTCAGCCGCGCACTGACCCGGTACGGACCAGTCGGATACCAGACACCTCCACACTGACCTGGGACAGGTCCACCAGATACCAGACACCTCCGCACTGACCTGAGACAGGTCCACCAGATTCCAGACACCTCCACACTGACCTGAGACAGGTCCACCAGATTCCAGACACCTCCACACTGACCCGGGACACCTCCACACTGACCTGGGACAGGTCCACCAGATACCAGACACCTCCAAACTGACCTGGGACAGGTCCACCAGATACCAGACACCTCCACACTGACCCGATACAGGTCCACCAGATACCAGACACCTCCACACTGACCTGAGACAGGTCCACCAGATTCCAGACACCTCCACACTGGCCTGGGACAGGTCCACCAGATACCAGACACCTCCACACTAACCCGATACAGGTCCACCAGATTCCAGACACCTCCACACTGACCTGGGACAGGTCCACGAGATACCAGACACCTCCACACTGGTCCAGTGCAGGCCTACCATACCGTCCCTCACTGGCCCGGTACAGGCCCACCATACAGTCGCTCACTGACGTCCTCTGGTACAGGCCCACCGTACAGTCGTGCTCTGACTCGGCATAAGACTCCTTGGTTTGGGTTCTGACACAGTGAGGTTATACCACTGCCCGGAACCTCCGCACGCCCTAAACAGACGGCCACTGGAAGCGGATTTGTCGCTCTTGTCACGTTTTTTTTTATCCTAACGGGGGCTAGAACACCGCAGTTGTTGGTCTTCCGATAAGTGAAAATATTGTTATGAACTACGCTGACGTCCTGTTACAGAATGCTGTCGCTATGGTAAACCTGCGAATGGAGGGCAAAATGTCAGTGGATCGAGCTGTCGTGCACTCCGGGCAAAACAGAGTGCATGTTTCCGAGGGCGATGATGCGTACGTTCAGTGCTGTGTCCGCTGTGCGGGGAGCTCTGACAGTGCGCCACTTCGACAGACGGGCCCGGAGGAGGGCGCCGACCGCGTGAAGAAGGGCGGCTCCTACATGTGCCATCGCGACTTCTGCTACCGTTACCGGTGCGCGGCGCGCAGTCAGAACAGCCCCGACAGTTCGGCCGGCAACCTGGGCTTCCGCTGCGCAGCGTCCTGAAGCCCGGCTTTGGGCCGGGACGGCGTCCTGAGGCTCGGCTCTGAACCATGGTGACGTCCTGGGGCCTGTTCTGAACAGGGGCCTTGGCGCCTTGGGGCCCAGCTCTGAACCGGGGCGGCGCCTGGGGCCCTATTCTGCGCCGGGGCGGCGTCGTGGGCCTTGTTCTGAACTGGGGCGGCGTCCTGAGGCCCAGCTCTGAACCATGGTGACGTCCTGGGGCTCTGCTCTGCATTGGGGCGGCGTCCTGGGCCCTGCTCTGGTTTGGACCTGTGTCACTGTTTTGGCATTTTGATGATGCGTCAGGTGGGCTTTGGTCAGTGATTCCATGAGTGCAAGGGGAGCTTTTGTATCCTTTCCTGGCGGTTGGTTGGGTTTGCTTGGCTCACGGTGATCGCACGGCTCGAAAGGAAGATTACATGTCAGACGCGTACCATGCGGATTTTGACAGTTGGGCTCTTTAGGTCGTCGCTTGTTACATGTCGGACGTGTACCGTATTGGTCTGGTGCCAGTTCAGTTCTGTATACCTCGTCGCTTGTTACATGCTGGACATGTACCGTTTGGGTTTGGTGCCAGTTGGGCTCTAGACCATTGTGTCTTTATGATCAGCGGTTCACTGAAGCAATCACCGACAAGTGCGTGTTGTTTTACCTCTGCCGGAGCACGTGATTGTCTTCAGGGAAATCTATATGTCTTTCACAAGTGCCAATCATTGAGCCGTGCACGTGCGCTTGCAACAGGAAAGTATAATTAACTATTACAGGGACCAGTTTGTTTTCTTTCGACACCGGACAGTCGACGAACTTCTCTCGAAAATCGCGCTTTTGGGATGTAGACGTTCGGTTCACGGCCACCAGAGCGGCCTGTCTGCAACCAGTCCGGAGAAGAGCTCCGAACTGGGACAGGACCGCTGCCACCGTGCCGGACCGGCCGGGGGACATGTGTTACGTTCCAGTGACGCGCCAATGACGCCGCCGAGCCGGGCCGGCCGGGAGACGCGATGAGAGCCGGCTGCGCCCGTCCGTCGCAGTCCGGCTCCCAGGCCTGTCGGCGTCCGCCCGTCGCGGGCCGAAGTCAGCCGAGAGTGGAGACCGCCTCTGAGCCGTCCCGGCGAGCGGTTCAACAAGGCGACAGCGTCGGCCGGCCGCCCGACTGACCAAACGGCTGCGATAAACGCGACCGGTTATCACCCTGTATTTAACAATGAGAACACAGACATCGAGCATTGCTCGATGCCCACGAACACTGGCAATTGCAAATCAAATCGTTTTGCTTCGCGTATGGATGTAAAAATAACGGCAGGCTCGAGATGGCGATGGGCAGCCGATCGGGCTTCAGGAGTCGCTCGATGCAGTCTTGAAGTAGGAGCTGACCGTCGGCTGCGGGTCGGCGCCTATCGGTCGCGTCAGCCGGCCAAGCCCCGCCTCCTCGCCGTCGGAGCCAATCAGGGCGACGCTGCACGACAGCAGAACGTCGTCCGGCCTCAGGCTGCGGAAGCGGTCGCCTGCGGCAGAGGCGCCGGATCGGCGTCAGCGGACCGCAGCCGCCGCCGTCACCGGCCGCGCCGGGCCCAGGAGGCGTCCACCGGACCGATCTGACGGGATCTTGGTGGAGGTCCACATTCACAAGGTCAACGTTCGCCGATATGTTCAAGTCCACACACAGCAGTCGGATGACAGTCGGAAGCAGACGTAGGCAGAGCTGCAACTACGTTGTGACTCATGAGAAGGCCGAACGTTTCACCACACATTGCCGCAAACAGGCGTGAACTGTGCGGACCACGACCGACAGGACTGAACTGCACGTACCACAGTCTACGGCCCGGTCGGCGTCCAGACCCGCGCACGGCTCCAGGACAAACTCAGCCGATTGGCTCGCCCTCTTGAAGACGTACCTGAAACACGAGCGGAAAGCCTTCAAACGGAGCCGCACCTGAGAGCCGGAGACGGCTGGAGATCCTCACACAGAACTCCAGCCGCCGGAGAAGTCTGCGCTGACCGGCCTGCGCGATGCTCGGTACTCACGCGATCTTCAGCGCTCCACTCTGGCGCACCGTGGCCTGGCGAGACTTCAGCAGGCCCTCCAGCTGTGAAGGGTCCGGGCGCACGCACCGATACAACGCCAGGGCCTCGTCAAGGACCAGCTGCAGATCCTGCCACGGCACACGGAAAAAATACTGCTGGAAAAACGCGTTCAAAATCCCGGAAAGGGAGCGAAGCGTTCTGTAGGTGAGGAAGAAACCCAGAAACTGCCAGATGGACAGCGGGCTCTGTTCTATAAGTGGAAGCATTGCTGCAGTAGACCACGGGACATTTTTAGCGCACTTTGGACGTACGGTAGACGACATTGCACAGAAAGAACTAGCCTGAAAGCGGCCGACCCTCCAAACACTGAAAACAGTCACAAGCCAGAGGTCAACAAAGTCTCGAATCAACGTGATGGGTGGGCAATATGAAAGATGACAAAACTACCTTCGCCTATTCCGCAGTTTTTCGTTCAATACGAACTGGTGTATTTAGTGCATTTGCGACACTGTGCCTCCACTGGCCGCCAGACGCACGCACACGGGCAATCGTCCATCATTTTTCGTGGCACCTCTGGGTTCATTGGGTGTCTAGCTTGCTGTATTATCCGTTTCAGTTGGAGGTCCGACACTGCCTGCCATCTTGCCTGATGCAATTGCTGACTGATGATGCCCCACAGGTCTTCAACAGGCCAGAGCTTGGGGACACAGAACAGGTTCATTTCACGTGCTCATAACTACGGACGCACCGGACTCCATCACAAGTTCCCAGGTCTGGCGGGAGAAGCGGGAGTCGGCAAGGCCTTGGCAAAACAGCACTTTACGGTACGGGTGATGCGACTATAAACGGTAGCTGAGCACTGCAAGCCATTCTTTCGGTACATTTCGCCCCTCGCACTGCTCCCACTGGGCAAAATCACCGGGCGAGTTAACCATTCGGTGCCATGGCGAGCCCGACGAGAAGCTTCCCCGGCTACGAGAAGCTCTGGTCGGCGCATTTCATGGCAAGGAATGTCTCCACCAGCTGAGGCATAAACGGCGGCGGTGGAAGGCATGCAGCTGCCAATGCTCGTGGAATCGGACTCGTCGTCCATTAGAGCTTCCAACTGCCCCCTCCTCTTTACTGACCCACGTGAAAGCCGGTGGAGTTGTTCCTTTTTTTGTGTCTGTACCTGGACTTCGGTCACCTGAGATATCTTCTTTCTCTTTTGATATTTGACTCCCGCCTCTCATAGGATTAGCAGGATATAAGGCCACGAGATTTGAAACTTCCGGGCAAGAAAGCGATGGGAGATCCCAAGTTTGCCAATGACGGTGCAAACCACCTTCTTCCGAACAAGAGCAGCCATCTGCTTGGCGACCCCACCTTTTGTCAGCATGTCTGAGGTTTCCGCGTGACTGCAGCTCGACAAAGATCTTATAAAACGCAAATCTAGGTATGTTACGAGGTTTAAAATGCCCTTTAACGACGGCTTTGCTTTGAGTTGGGTTCTTTTTAACAAAATACGTCATCACGCTACCTCGGAACCCTGTTTATCCAAAGATGCCATGGTCATGACAGAAAGCGTACAAATTATTGAATTTCATATATGTGCGTACGGCGTTTATCGGTATTACTGTGCCAAATAAGAGAAACTGTCATTTACTGCGGATGTTAGGTCCAGGGAAACTTTGTCTCCTTTCATACTGCCCACCATTTATTTTGCGCAGACCGAGGTTGACCGACCTAAATCCGGTTACGACACCCGTCTGAATCTCGCCTAGGATCACATCAGCACTGCATATTCGTCAGAACATGCGACCAACGGACTGCAAATGGCCAAACAATACACACAGTTGCTGTCGTGGTGGCGCCTCTAGCGGCGAAATCACGAACATCTACAAATATCTGGACCTGACGTCGTTTGTTTAGGTAGCGTTTAAACCTGAACCTGACATGATATAGCATGACAGGCAAAATAGGTAACATAGGATGCTAAAATATATAGGGGGCAGGAATTATCACACACACACACAGACTGTTTCCCCGTGCTGTGTGGGCTGCATATCACGAAGTGATTAAACGTAACAATGGCAAGTGGTCCCCCAGACATCAAACTTGTCCTTGAAACAACTTCCGCAGATTACTTCCCATAACTTCTGTACAGACGGAAATTTGGACGCACGCACGGTGACATGCATGTTTCTACTGCTTTTACACATAACTGGCAGCTACCGTTGAACAGTTACTGCCATCGTCAACTGACACGAGGCGCACATCGCAGACGCAGGCCCAGGGCCGATTTTATCGTGACGACTCTTGCGTGTTCTCGCTCATTAGCAAGAAAACTGACGATCGTGGCTGGATATTTCCGGAAATTAGTGGAGGCCTGACTATGATTTCAGTCCGTGTCTTTCCAGTCAACGTTATGGGCGTTACGCTGAAATCTTCGGAAAGTGGGGGCCTACACCCTTCCGGCGGGACTTCCGGCCATGCCATCAGCGGCAGGACCGAGAAGTCATGCAGACTTCTGTATATATCGACATATATCTCGTTTCGACACTAGCCGATCTCTTGTCAATGGTCATTTCAGCAACAGATAAAACAATTACCTTAAAAGTTTTTCTCAGCTGCTAACAGACATTCGCATACGTCACCTGCATGGTGCTAAAAACGACAAGAACGTACATCAACACACATAACTTACCCAAACGAAAACAAGCATTACACTCAAACAACGTACCTTATGGTGCTTCGGTTCAAACCACCTCCTCGTCACAACATGCTTTATACCATCATATAGCTTACATTTTACAAAGCATATCTCGGCCTTGATAAACGAGGATTCGTTAACCTGGAACAATGACAGTCAAAGTTATACAACGGTCACGATAATTCATGCTGCAGGCAAAGTAGGTTTGCATGGCGAAGAGAAGTAGTTCGTCACCACCGAGTTGTGATCAACATCGGAAAATTTGGTTGCAGAAAGCCTCACAACACGATCGCAACGGTATACACGGCTGGAGATTTCTGAAAATCACTGTGTCCGCAAGAGATTTCAGACCGTTTATTTCCATTCACTGCCGTGGGCCTCATGCTTAGATTTCTGTATAACGGAGAATTCTGCACTCATCCACCCCACCCCTCCTCCGGATCTCCAGCCAGGTACGTCTGTCACCGTACGTCTGTGCACCGGTCCGCATGTCAGCTGGCCTCCAGGACTCGTAGTCTCGGGGATGTTCGTTACGAACGCGACACGAACCTGGTAGCCGTAGCCTGCTGCCGCAAGAAGCGGAAAGGCAGCAGCTGTGCCATGAGCGCCCGTGTTCCGCACGGCTGAAAATCTCGAGGTGCCCGTTTTCCCGTTTTTACGTACGGTGGTCTGGACTCTGACCCGGAAACAGGGCATCTGCCGGCGTGGCGTGAACCGGCTTGAACCTGCGTTTAACCGAGAGTTACCCGTCCAATGCCTGAACTGTGTATTTGTCTGTCTGTTCGCTGTCCGTCTCTGATGCACCGCGAACCCCATGAACACTACACACATTTCACGTACAGGCGGTTCACGCTGAGACCAATCATCACTTTTCGAACGTTGGTGCATGTCTTTGGTTGACTGACCACAGCTCCATCCACAACCGTCAACGAAGAGCCCTGCCTAAGGACAGAAAAGCATCAGACCAAAAAATTTTGCTTGTGTTGCACCCTTAATGCTTCGGAGTTTGCCAGGATAGACAATGTGCACCCCCATCCAGTTGAAGGCTACACTTTAGGAATGGAGGACCTATATGTTTACATAGCCATGGATACACATAAAAGGAACAAATAGCAGGAAAATGTCAGGCAATGATTTTGGTAAAATTCAGTCACTGTCAATCAAGTCCACAATTTCTTGGCCAATGCGCTGGTGCGTAGTTGTTTCGGCAGCAGTCAGGTTCAATCAGATTAGATGCATCTGCTAGCAAGAATACCAAAGCAACCCATCCGCCTGACAGAACTTACTTTGGTGTAATGCTTGCACAAAATACAGAGCTGTGAATAAAAGACACACAAGCATGAACAAGTAAGCAGCAATACTACACCACAGTTCTGTCATCCCCTTCAAAAAGTAGCAGGAAATTAAACATTCAGCCCTCACATTACCAAAACCAAAAAACGAGGTAAAAGAAAAAGCATCAGTCAAACTCCCTGATGCATGATTAGTATTGATCAACTGAACATGCAAAAATACTAAAGAAGCAAAGCCTTAATTATCAAAAGCCAGGCTTATGAAATGCCGACTGGGAAATGCAGTTGTAATTAGTCTAGAACAGGTTGGTGGAAACCCAAGGTTATGATTTAAACCACTTACTAACAGTACGTTTGTGGAATTGCTTCCGCAATGCCGCAAATGCCACGTACTGCCAAATGCTACGTCACGCAATTTCACAATTGTCAAAGAATCATTAGTGACACCAGCGCCGGAAGATACATCTTAAACTATCCTGAATACTGCCAACTGACAAAATAAGAACATGAAGCAATTCTCCGGCATATGGATTAGTTAGGTCTCTTAGAATAAACTTGCATTTCCATGTCTAGGACGGGCCTGCCGACATGGATGTCGTTTTGCGCACGTGACTGACTAGGCCTCCACATATGGTGCTTGACATATTTACCTCCCAGATGTGGATTTCTTGACTTTAGCATCAACAATTTTCCCCCAGTAAAATATGTTACAGTTTTGTTTCATGAAAACATCTGAAACATGCAATAAATAACTATTGTTCTGTGTATATATATACCTGGAAGAAAATTAGTCCGTAACGATAGACGAGTCATTAAGCAGTTTTGTTTCCAATGTCATCCATGGTATGGAAAGTATCTATGGCATGTTCATGTCCAAAAGACTTCCAGTTCCCTAGAATTCCTATCGATTCTTCTAAATACTGGTTTTCAAAATCCTTTGGGTCACCTGCATTGGAAGGACATAAATGAACATAACGAGAAGCCAATTTCATGCTGATGGCCAAGGTTAGAATTTCACTTTCATGACCTGCGGTCGATGAGAGTCAAATGAAAAAAGAGAACAGAAGAGAAGTAAAGAGTACCTTTGTCTGTGACCAGTGTAACAAGTGTTCACAGCCACATTGCAGGAGGTGGGTCAGGGGTCGGGCCATATCATTTTAGCTGACAGGGGGAGAGGTGAAGTCTGACAAAAAGATTCTTTGACCCAGTATTAAGTTAAATAACTTATTCTTTCTAGACATGTAATAACAGGACAAAATAGTCCTGTAAGGCAGGCCTAAAATGGGACATGATTCTGAAAGGACATCATGTTGGATGTCTCCATATACCACCCATATTCAGAATATCTACATTCAAAATGCAGTCAAGAGTCAAGAAGCAGTTCTGCAAAAAAACAGAATGCACCTAAAACCTACACATACAGTTTTATTTTCATCTTTGGTAATGGCAACACAGCAACCTGACCTTCACCAGTTAATGGATGATGAAAATGTATCCACTATCTACATTTTTGTCCAAGGACTTGGGGTCATGTTTCATCTTTCTTTTCACATTCTGAGTGATGTACCATTAGATATCAATCATCTGTCTTGCAATACTTTCAATTGAATTATTGCAACATATTTTCTAATTCTGAAAATTGAGGAGAGGGAGGCAGGTACTTTTGCCAGCTCTCCCAGTTTGAAAAGAGGGGGGTTGGGGCATGGCCTATTTGATCCCCTGTTCCTATGCCTCTGCTATCAGCTGGGTCAAAAATGTACAGCTCTGGCATGAGAGTGCACTAGTTTGCCTCAGAACATGACTCCTGCTGGATATGGTATCATAAGGTGCAGCCTTATCATTTTCTTCATACCATCTAGTTAAGTATCTTTATAATTTGAAGCAATCATGTCCATTACATATTAAGATACACTACTGGTGGACTGGGTGCATGATTTAGATAGTTCTGAAGTTAAGTAAACAAGAATTTATTCTGAAAAAGTAGGAGGGGTAGTTAACATTGCTAACCCTCACCTTGAAAAGCAAGGGGAGCATGTCCCCTGCCCCCATTCTTAGGCCTATGTTCATAGGTCAGTAATGAGGGCAATGTTTACAGTGCGCCCATTCAGATTAATTTGTTCTGTTGCAACCTAAACTGAGAGAAACGTAGTATTGCTTCTCCAAAATGGGAGGTAGACTGATAATTTTGATGCACGGAAAACAATGAAAATAATTACAGAGGATTATGATGGTAGTGTAGTTGAATGAGGGTGAGAGGAAGGACTCTCCGTAACGGTCGGGCAGGCGTCAACTCGCCGTAATAGCTCGTCACCTACGACAGCGGCGCCATGGACGGTGGCCCTGAAGCTCTACGCATTGTAGACTCGCTTTCAACACTATCACACTGTTCTTCAACGTTATGTTTGACTTATATTTAAGAGGTTATTTAGATTTCGCTGCTTTAAGGCAAAGTTATAAGCCGATTGACCTGAAAAGTAATAAAGGTACGTAAATAATATAATGGCGATGTCTCAAAAATTGGCACGGAAGTGAGTTCGACTTCACAAATCTTACGCCGCCCAAGTTCTATTTTTATATGTCCCTCGGTTCATAAGGACGTAAGGGGGGACGGAGGCGCTGTGCCCCGCCCTCCTTAACGCACGAAAATTAACATTAACCGTATGGCGTTGGCATATGGCGTTGGATGGAAGGAAATGACTCGAAAAGTAGATGGTGCTCCCCCTCGCCGAAACGTTCCGCCTCTACTCCCACTTTCAGCCATGCTTCTACCCTCAGCCCCTTGCTTACCGACTTTTGGCCTCCGGAAGTCCGTACAAGGGCTTGCAGCCGCTCGTGCGTATGGGTCTCTGATCTACGGGCCTCTAGCCACGGGCCCGAACGAACTTCCATTGCTCTCAGGCCACTAGCTTGCTCTGAGACCCCAAGCTCCTTCGACAATGTGTCCCTGGCTTAGGAGCACTGCTTGACTTCCGGATCTCTGGCTTTTGGGGCCCAAGCCGCTGCTCCTTACCCAACGGGTTTCTTGGATTCCTGACCTCCGGTTAATCTCGGGGTTAATGGCCCTCTAGCTTTTGGACTCTGACCTGAGGACCCCCTGGCATGCAGACCCCTACGCTAGGGGCCCTTAGCCAACTGGTCCTTTGGGTAGGGGCTCCTTTCTACCTTTTTCAGACCTTACCTGACCTGCGGACCACTGCTTTATACTTGTCTTACGGACCCTTCTAGCCATGGGCCCTTAACCCTGGACTACGAGCCACTGACCTGCGTGGCCCTTGGCCCATGGAGCCCTGGCCTACCGGCCCCTCTTGCAAGTGGGCCCCTGACCTATGGGGCCTGCTTGGCTTGCAGGTGCCTTGCTTGGTCTACGAGTTTATTACGGACTCAAAGGCGAAGATTTAATCGACGGGCCACTGGCTTACGTGTCCCTGGCCCATGGCCCCTCTGGCATACGGACCCCAATGTTACCAGTCCCTACCAACGAGCTCACTGCCTCATGTTCCTCCTGCGCTTGCGAACTCCTGGCCTAAGGACCACATGCTTACGGACCCCTGGCCCACGGGCCCCTCTGGCATTCAGGCCCTTTAAATAGGAGCCCCTAACCACAGAGTTCACTGGTTAGCGGACCTCACGCAAGCGAACGCCTGGCCTACAGGCACTTTGGCTTTCTTATTTTCCCGATCTACAGGGCCCGTTTACCTGTGGACTCCTCCTAATTTCAGCTGAGCCATTCCAGCTGAAACGGATCAGCTGAGCCGTTTCGCCCTCCCCCGTACGCCAGTGGTCATTTCCAAAAGTACGCTGACATAAATTTATTTGCTACAAGGTTCCCCGTCGTCTGACCTCGACTTTGACCCTCAAGATCAAATACCACAATACTTGAATGGGCACGTTATCTGCACATGAATATGCTGCTCCGTTTCTCAACATTCTTTTAACGCGTCCTGCAGTAGCTTCTGAGTAAAAAGGTTACTCGTTGTCTGACCTTGAACATGACCTTGAATATACAGTAATGTAAAAAGGAAGCTCGGGTTCAAACTGGCGTCTCTGTGTTTTTCTGTCAGGGTATTTCTGGCGGGATCTGACTGTGAACAAGTGTGGCTAGTCTCGCTAAGTTTGAATGCGGCTGTCCACGGCTGCCCAAAGTTACGAAAGTCAAGCATGTTCTTTTTGCACTGTCCTCAGATGGATTACAGATGCGACATATACAGTGCAAGAAAATCAGGAAGACAGCAAAAGCAGCCAGGTTTCATAAATGTACCTCACATGGTGCAGAAATGGCAAAAGGGAAACCTCAAGTGCGCTTAAATCAGCGACCTCATCAATATTAGCCATTACGATATTGAAGGAGTAATCAAAATGATGGAAACGCCATGAAATTCACGATCACAGTAAAAGTTCGTGTTTTCGCAAGCAAAACTTCAGGAACAGGGTAGCGAGAGTGCCGTATTCAAAACTGCTGAAGCACGGACGTCGTAGTTCGTGATGTACTTCAACGTACTAGCGAGCAGACCGTTTCATGTTTTCCGCAATCGCCGTTCCCCGCGCTGCTATCGCGGCGACGAGCGATAAAATGGACTGACGCCTGTCCGACCCAACGGGTTTTTCTTTACCTGAGAACACAAACTGATTCCATCCAGTCCAAATATCCCCAGGACTGAATGTCGTAAGGTCTGAAAACTTCGAAAAGTATGCAAAATTCTGACCTTACTGTCCTCGTTGCGGTGTCGCAAGTCCCACCACAAGTAGCAACTTCCAAATCTGTCTCACCTTCAGAAACTCGTGCGATCTAAGATACATTCTGGCCCACTTTTCACTAAGTCAGTACGCAAAAACTAGAATGGAATGCACATAATCTTGCAGTCACTAGTCCTTTCAACGGTATCCATCATCGCGCGCAGCAAGCTTTGTTTGTTGTGAATTAGGACGCAGAACCTATTGGGCTCAAATGTCCTTGTTCCGAGACAAGTCTTGTGTCTCGTCGGGCGTCAGGCAGTCGTCGCGTCGCAAGCCCCTGGCAGTACACGGGCGTTAAGCTGCGTCACGTTCGCAGCACATGCGGGTCACCAACTTTTAAATACTGCGCGCTGGTGGTTTTGACGGCACTAAATATTGACCTTAGCACTAAGTAAATTCCACTGCTACAATCATGGATCCACTGGGCGACTTTCCAATGTCCAGTCGTTCGAAACTACACGTCAAACGCCCGCAAATTGTTTTTGGTTTCGTACAGTGCCCAGGGGGATGTCATCCCTATTAAATTAACGTGTTCAGTTTTTAAGAAATCAGGCCAGCGCCTCCAACGATGACGTCACGGCTTTAAGGGGTGTGTGCAAAAATCGAAGGAGTGAACTTCCAACGTAATTTTTATTATTTTAAAAGCATTAAAAAATAAACTTTACTAAGTTTCGACAAACTCATAAGAGACTGATGTGATTATGCACCCTCCCCTGCACACGCCACTGCTAACGCTCCTGCAGTGGCAGCGGCCTCAGCCATGTTGTTTACATTTCATTCTTCCCTGCGGTCGACGGTCATTCGGTCATCTGGTATTGTCATGGATGAGGCATAATGTTGTGGTTCATTTGCAATGGATGGTATCTGAGGCTGGAGATGTTTCTTTAACAAAATTGCAATCATGCCATTTGTGCTGTATCTCTGTGTAAATCTGTGCCTCGTGAAGGTGGCTTTATGCCAGCGAGGGCTTAGTGAAGGTATATCTGGTTGCATATTACTTCATTGCAAGATGAAAATATTAACTCGCGCACGACTGTCGTTCAGTTACGATCATGCCCGACTGGGGGGCAGTTGCCCGCCCCCCTCTAACTCATGAACGGTTAGTCGCACGGTAAAAATAAACACACCGTTGGAAAGCTTGTGACGAGTAGAGCTTGAAACTGGTCTCATTTTTAGTTTTAGATAATATGTAAGCAATTTACGTCCTATATATGTTTTCTCAAAGCCGACTGCGTGACACCGAGCAATGGCCCGAATCTCAAGGGCTGTGACTAATGACGCATGGGTAAGGCACCAGCGCACAAATAAAGGTCCGCAAATGCCGATACACATCTAATTTCTCAGATTTGTTCAATATAAACGCCGAAACGTCGAGTTAAAGACACGGCAATTCTCGCGCCGGCTGTCGGCGTGCGCCGCAAACGTATATAGTAACAAATTGACGAGAGCTAAGTTTGGCGTTCCTTTTTTTTCGCGAAAAAAACCTATCCATGTAAATTTTATTGATCTTAGTGATTCTTGTGATGGTGTTTCATGTTTAAATTTTGGAAAAATTATGCAGTTACCAATGTACACAATTGCCGGAGCTTTATTCCCGAGAGCCTGCTTATTTCCAAAATATGCTATTTCTTTTTTATTTTTTTAGGTTCCTGGTATTACCTACGTCTGTGCAAGCTAGTTCTGCCATTTTCTACCCATTCTGAGTAATTCATGGCTGATTTTGAAGGTAGTATATTTTGGCTCACTACAGTTATTTGTGACCTGACCTCAGGTCAATGGCTGAAAGTCATTGATACTTTGCCCATTGACGGTAAGCTGATGCCTGATTCACTCCACACTAAAAATGTTATGAAATATTCCGTGAATTTCCGGAAAAAACGACATGTTTTAGAAATTGGCTTCGCCTTAGGTCAATGACCCGGAAAATTCCGAAAAAATCTGAGATGACATATTTGTTGCACTTATCACGATCACTAATTCCTGAAAGTATTATTGTGATGTCTTGTTTTGCGAAAAAGTTACGGGGAGTTAAACTTTTTTGGACATAGGTCTATTTGACCTGACCTAGGTCAGGCGCCTGACCTGACCTGAGGTCAGAATTTTGGCACAAGATGTAAGAATGATGAAGCAAATGGTACACAAAGTTTCGTGACTCTGTGTTTGTTCGTTCTCTCGCAATCCCAGAAAAACCTCAGGTGGGGCAGTCAACTGCCCCCTAGTCGGGGCGGGTTAATTTAATCTAGTCATAATGAGGATGGAAACCATGAAAATCTCCTTGGAAAGTTTTCAGACATTCAGTCAGACACTGTACCCCATACCGGTATGTGCCATGCTATGTAAAAACAACGTCACGGCCCGTTGGCTTGAACACGGTCGTTGGGCCGTATGGCGGTACCTGGTATTAAGGGCCTTGGGCATGGCCAAGAGAAGGGTGACGTGGCGACCGCCCCCGTCACGGAGGTCGACCAGGGACCCTAAAGGCCGCCAGCGGCGCCGACACGGGCAGGGGTCCTGGTATTCAGGCGTGTCGATTTCTGTAAATGATTGGGGGCGCCAAGCCGAGGGCCAGGCAACCTAACCTCCCTCTCCCCCCTAAAAATATGGGTTTCTCAACCGATTTAACCCACTTTGTTTTTACCCACAGCAATCGATTTTTTAAATGACTTTTTTCGTATTTATACTTTAAACAAAACAATATGTATATGCATATATATATATATATATATATATATATATATATGTGTGTGTTATGTGTGTGTGTGTATGTACATATATCCTTGCACATTAATCACAGTGCTACTAGTACGCGACATTGATTCGACATCGCGGTTTGGTTGAAGTAGGGTCAAAATGTAACACTGAGATTCGGCATCGAATCGGTGTTAATTCGACATTGATTTATGTTAAGTTCAAGGTCGCGTTCATCTCGAAAACACGAAGAAACGTAAGGTTACACTTCGGCTTAATTCATCATAATTTCGACGTTACATTTCAGCCAAAACACCACATTATATCTCGACATTTATATGTTGATTCAGCGTTGACCTACAAGAAATACATATCATTTTTAATTAAAAATAACCATAGGTATTAGGTACTTATACCAAAATTTAACATAACGCTTCAACATCGAATCAGTATCGCTTCGACGTTTATTCAAAACCGTGTTTATGTCGAAAACATGTAAAAACGCCACGGATGTCGATTTCTATAAATAATTGGGGGGCCGAGCCGAGGGCCCGACAACCTAACCTCCCCCAAATGTGGGTTTCTCAACGGATTTGCTTGCTATTATTAGATACTGTCAGATTATCCAAAACCTTATTTTGACCAATGGAAATTTACAAGTTTTCTTGTTACTATTTATCAAATGAAAATTGTATTTATCCCAATGTATACGGATATAAATAAATATATATAAATAGATAGACAGAAATAGAAAGATAGATAGATACATCGTTTTGGACTTTATTCTTCACTTGCTATCTATCTTATCTGTTGCGGTCGTTCTTTTCTTTACTATTATTCGTTTTCCTCTGCAACCGGCAGAAAATATCGGTGGGGCCCAAACCAACATTGGGTGGACCCAAATCAACATTTGGATGGACCAGGGCCCTCTCAAAACAATGCAAATCGACACCCCTGAGAAACGTTTAACATTACACTTCGACGTAGAATCGACATAATGTTGACGTCGAATCGACGTTGCTCTTTGATGTCGAATCGAGTCGCGAGTGGCTAACAAAACTAACGTCGAATCTACGTGTGTCGCGATGTCGATTCTGCGTTGATGTGCTTTTAGGGAGACGTGGAAACAGGAGGGGGGGGGCTCTTTGGGATATTTAACATTACGCTATGGGGAAAAATGTCCCTTGCCCCCCCGCCTTTTTGCATGTTCCTACGCTCCTGACATTAATTGTATAGGGTGGACAAATTGTGATTACATGTTGCATATTGACAAAACTAAAAATCGTTAAGTATTTTTGTAAGTACCTACTAAAGTTTCATTTTTAAAGAACAAGAAAACATTGGGAGAGCTCAGATGACTATAGCAGGAGTCCAGATCAGCATTCGAAAAGTTCAAGCCCCTCCGAAAACATACAGAACAACTGTGCACTCACGTGGATGAGTGCGCAGTCAACTATTATGGGTGCAAGGGGCACAGCCAGCAATTTCTTAACCCTATTCCCGGCAGAATCCGCCCTCGGAAAAAGCCGAGGGCGGATTCAGCCCCCCCTCGGGTTTTTGCTTGCCAATTCCAGGCTTTTTAACGCAGCTTTGCAAAACTTGGTGACTTTTTCTAGCTATTCTTTCTACGTGCCGTGACAAAATTTCAAAATTATATTCTGCTCAGGGTCGGAGCCAGGCAACGTTTTCGGAAGGCATGTCAGGCTATTTTTGGCCATGTTGAGGGTACAATGGAAATGTTTGCCAAAAACAGAGTTTTTAAGCTAGAACCTAAAACTTTATATGGCTGTATAGCTAAATAGTTGGGCAATGTGCAAATATAATTTTGATCATCTGAGGTCACTTTACAAGATCAGGTCAAGGTCAAAAGTCAAAATTTGGTGTTATTGCAATAATTCGGGGCTGTTTTTTGAAATGCCAAACCCGGAATATATATGACGTAGAAGGATGCCCTCTACTTGTGCATCAAGTTTCAGCGTGATATCAGGTCGGGTCACGGAGCTATGGCTTAAAATGTCAGTGTGCGTACCCTATATGGCAATAGCCATAAAATAATATTTTTGCAATAGAGTGAATTTAAATTATTGAAAACGTTTACGGATAAGACTAAATGCACACGAGATCATTCCAAGTGACTCCAAGGTCACTGTAGGTCATTTAAGGTCAAAGGTCACAAGTTGATCTGAAGAGCGCGTGACCATGACAGTTTCCCCTTTTCATGTCCCTGGCACCGCCTATGCTAACATTATGCAAACAGTGTAATGCGATTTATACTTCTTTAGCATAACATGACTAGCAGAAGCCAAAAAAGTGTTTTTGCCTTCTTCCGACTGCTGCCGCGGGCAAACGCAACTGCGACCGACGACGTCATGCTCAAGTCAAACAGGGCACGCGTCGTTCTCGAACGTGTCCGTTGCAGTCCACCGTCGTCAGTTTGCTGCTCGCGTGGCTTGTCAAAATCAGAATCAGAATGATGTCCAGCTGTCCAATCTGTCGGCCACTGCTACATCTGGCAGCCGCTTCCGTCTCGTTATCCACTGCTGCCCTGTCAGTCAGTCGGCCGCTGCTGCACTGTCACCGTGACCGCATCCATCAGTCGCTGACTGAACCGTCACCGGTCGGCTCGAGCGCCACCACATCCGCTGCACCGTCTCGGCCCGGCCCGCAGTCTGCTGACTGCCGGCTAACCCTCGCACTACCGGCCGTATGCACACCGGTCGCCGATCCGAGCATCCACCGTGTCATCACAACACTGAATCCGCCGTTCTGGCCGTTGGCCAGAACGTAGCTGAGCGGCCGCCGCATTCACGGCCGCCGGACCAGTGCACAGTCGAAGCAGGTACCAACTCACAGGGTTGAACCCAGCACCACCTGGCGTGTTTTTGTACCCGCGACCGCCTGGGGTGTCAAAAAGGGCACCCGCCTGCTGTCTCAGGATGTTACCATCGGACCTGAACCAGTCCACCACCAATCGATAGCCCTGAGTCTTGTGATTCAGAAAATACTATGTCATCCCTGGTCACGTGACTGAGGACGTGGCAGTCACGTAAAACGCATAACACGACATCGGAAAAACCTGCATCAGTTTGTACGTCATGTCATCGGCAGTACTGGTCTTGAAGCCTTTAACTGGGTATCAAAGGAAAGATCACTATTTTCTGCATCAAAAGCATGCCAAAATGTTAAAAAATGTCAGGTCAATGTCGACCCAGGCCAGGTAAAATATTTGCATTATTCATGCCAAAGATCGATACTTAATAGGAGCCGTTTTGATTCACGGAACAAGACGGGCAGAAGTGAAACCTGATGATAATCGGTTTTGCATTAACTGCTTTTCATCCGGTCGAAGTCAGTCTAGGTCAAGTCGGATAAAGCTGCATTACTTTGCCTGCCAAAGAGCAAATATTGCTCCCTGGGTCTCTAAACTGCGTCAAGCACAGAACTGAAATGATATCTCGAAATAATTACGTCTGCGTTGTCCACTCTTTATAGTGTCAAGGTCAACCCAGGTCACGATAGTCATTTTTTTCAGATTAGGAACAATATTTGCTGTCTGCTCCCACTGAACAATCTTCCATAGACAATGTTGTATTTCATTTCGTTTTCACATCTACATATGACGTGACCTGACATGACCTCACGCTGCATTTGGTGAGCGTTGGTAAGAGGCAGATATAGATTTGCTTGCCTGGCTTGAACGATGGGGAAGGTCAGCTGCAACCACTTCTGTCTCCCGCAATACAAATCAGTTCAACTGCCATTATGCATGTGACCTAGCATGGCCTATAATGTTGACGTATCACGGCTGTATGTCATTTGGGGGCCCGTGTCCTATGTAAATCCAGACAATTCATACGGCATATTCGCGAATATTATCGAAAAAACGAAGCATGTTCGCACCACCACCCGAGGAGACGAAAACATGCATACAAAGGTTCACTTATGACGTCATATCTCAATGACGTGACGAAACATGACAATAGTTTTGATATTAAAATATGTAGAACTGACCGATAAGCAGGTACTGAGAATTTGGTTGGACTGACTCTAATGGTTCAGAAGCTGTTCAAGAAGAACCGAGGGGCGCTCTATTTGACACCCCCAGGCGGTGGCAGGTTAAAGAAGATGATGGCATATTACAAACTCGAGTGATTTTGACAAAATCACGGCCGGAGGGTGTTTTATAATTTGCTGCATTCCACCATGCAATACATCGCGCGTATTATTATGTACGTATTTTTTGTATATGCGTATGCTCCAGTAGATTGTTATAGAACGTATTAAACGGAAACGGTCATACATCCTCGCCAACTCCACGAAAATTTAAACATATGAATTCGAAATTTCATCGAAAGGACCTCACGTTGTGATGTAATAAATTTCACTCCATGGTTCTAAAAGACCTAAAACTGAAGGCAGTCGTTCTCCTAAAGCTCTGGTAATCTATATAATTTTTTGTTTCGAGAGACATCGGCGTTTAAGATTTTCTAAGCATAGCTCGCCTCAAGGCCGAGTTCAGCGTACTCAGACAAAGACCCATGAGATGCCCGGTATTGTCCCACTTAAATTGCTCTTACACTTATTAAAGTAGAGTCTCTTACACATTAAAGTAGAAGGATTTTTATGCTAAATGATATTCTTTATCAGCAATGAAACTCGATATTTTCCGTAAACAGTTAGCCTTGGTGGCGAACAACGCAGAGCAGCATCCCGTAATTCTTGAAATGTGCAAGTCGATACCTCCAGCTCTGTTTGATCCATCCGATGGCTCGCCCACCTCACTCCATCGTATGACGGTTTCCTATTGGTTCACATTACGCCATTTCTGTACCTCTTGGCGTGGTTCGTTTCCGTGATTGCAGGGAGTATAAAAACGAACCGTTTGTCCTGATGTGAGCTGCTGTACTTTTGAATTCGTCGTTGAAGTGCCTCTGCTTGGGATGGGTGTTGATGTAGGTAACTGGCTGGGTGATTTTTCTTTATAAATTGAAATTTTTGGAATCATAAAATTTCCCTTTGTTTGACCCTCAAGGACGGTCGCGAGCGAGGCAATCACTAGTATAACAATCAGGGTCAGAAATCTACTACAATCATGGTTTAAAACCAAATTCTGAGAAGTTTCAGAGCAATCGGTGTCGTTCTGGGGGCAACTTGCGAAAGACCTCAGGGGCTGCGCCCCCCCCCCCCCCGTACTGGGGACGGTTACCCTCGCCTGTACAGGGAGCGGGTTTGATGCACCCCCTCTTTGAATTTTTCTGTGGATTACTTCCTAACGGTTACTTCATCCATCAGAAACAAGATGCACCCTGTGGCACCCTTTCCGCATCTTCGTGTAAATATTTTTCCTTTATGATGCCATGGTAACTACATATGGCGTCATCACGGGAACCATCTTCGTCTTCGGAAACCAACCGTCTTCGCGTGCCAGCGCTACGCAGCGATTTACAACGGTCCCATTTTTGTGTTACTGTAAGGCGATGGGACAACACAAATACAATAAAATATATATCAGTAGCCTCAAAATCCTACGTTATGTGGGACTGTAGATATATTTGGTCGTTTTATCCTCACTACTGGGATTACTGAGGGTCCAAACTGGGATCATGAGTTACAGCAGGAAACAAGCTACTTTTATCTTTGGAAATGCGATGAGAAATGGGTATTGCAAAACAGTTTATTGATTTGGATTGCCTGAGGTGTCACAAATCGAATGATATGAATTCAAGGCAATTTATCTTTTATTTCATAAAAAAGAGGGCGGAATGCAGCGAAGGCCTGACTTTTGCTCAGACGGGCGGAGCGACGCCCCGCGCGGTGTTGAGTGTAACACTAAGTATGCCTAAAATTGGATTCTGTGTTGGATATCAGCTTAAAAAGCGCTTTCAACACATCTGATTGACGATGTTTATTTAATCCGAGGCCAATCTACGTAAATGGCTTGAGATAACCTTGGACGACTTAAGATGATCTGAATGACTTAAGATGACCTTGGATGGCTTAAGATACCTTTACACATCATTTGGGAATCTTGCTGACTAATTCAGATGCTACATTTTACCTCAGTGTTTATTATTATCAAAAGAAAAAATGTTTCTGCAGTCCCAAGAAGGCACTGAAGACGACGGCCGTGCGGGAACAAGGAATGACCTAACATGACCTGGATCGAACTCCATTGGTAAAATACAATCATGTCGGGTACAGATGGGCTCATGATTGAAGAACATTCTGATATCCGTTTTGTTTTATCATCATTTATCCTTTGGCGTTGATCTGTGCTTAAACTCAGAAAGTACCACTCTGCCAATTTCCCACATTTGACCGACCTGGAAGGTCAATCGTGGGCCTGAGACTTTAAAAAGGGATACCAGCCGCGAGATCTCGTCACGCACAACATGCTGTCTCTTTCCGCTGCGCTCTGGGGTGCACGGTGTGAAAATGGCGGGGAGGGGGACGTTGTACCAATTCCTCATACGTTCGCGTTATGCAGGAGTCCTTATACGGGCGACGGTTAAAATAAAATAAATCCATCGCCTAGCCAACGGGAACCAGGCTGAGGCACTCAGCAATTCTATGGAGACGACATTTCTGCTACTCCGCATGCTTTCTGCCACACTACTGACATTCCAAAATGCGACTTGTGCTTTTTACTTAGGCACTCCCCAAAGCCATCTACACTCTAGCTGTGTTTCGTGTGGACGGCAGACTCACCGGACGGTCTCCTTATTCATCTCCAGACATTAGCTTATACCGCAGACCTCCTCCGTCCGAAGGCCAAATTAAGTCAAAAATGGTCTTTGCGGGCTCCAGGGCTTTGGCCCAGATAAAAGGACAGCCTTCTTTATATCGGAAAGATATATATATATATATATATATATATATATATATATATATTGCGTGCAAACCCAAGTTGCTCTCGTTATTAAGAACTTATTGTGGTTGTAGTAGATTTCTAACTGCCTGCGTGATGGTTGAATTAGTGACGACCTGGTTCGTGCCAGTCTTTCTCGCGAGTCAGTCACAGAGAAAATCTTCTAAGTCCAACTTCTATTCACTTCAGTCATCCACCAAACACCGACACCCACATTACACAGAGATCCTTCCACTATGGCTTCAGAATCACAAGAGTCCACGTGCCGATGAGCGGGGCTCTATTTATACTCCCTATAAGCGGAAACGATGCGGGCGAGGAGGTACAAAACTGACGTGATGTCAACCAATGAGAGACGGTAACGTCATAAAGCAAGGAGCGTAAACCGGCAGCGTGAGGAGTTCTAGACCAATGAGAGTTGGCGGCCTTGTGTAGCGATCCCAAGAAACACCAGACACTAGTCTGCATTGTTTGTCGCTTGCACTAACTCACGGGAAGTATCGAGTCGCATTACTGATAAAGAATGCCATGAAGCGCAACACTCCCATTGTTGAGGGCCAAAAGACCTTGGGCATCCCAGGCACAATTGTCTATGACACTGTCATCCCAGACGTCTTTGTCTCGTGACGTCGAACTCGGCCTTGAACGGCTGAACAGTGGAACCGCTCTACAGATGGAGATATTTACAGGAATGTTTTACAATTTTGCTCCAAACTTCTTTAGAACCAAAGAATTTTTGGGTTAGCGGAATAATTTTGTTACACTTTTCCATTTTTATAATCACGTCCGTCCGGAGATGCCAATCTGGCCACAGCGCCCTACCTAGGACGGGGGAACGTATCCTTACGAAACACTCCTCCCTATTAACCCGCGCACGACCGTCGGTCGGTTCCGATCATGCCCGACTTGGGGGGTACATGGCCGCCCCCTCTAACTCACGAACGGTTGATCGCACGATAGAAATAAGCACACCGTTAGAAAGTTTGTGACGAGTAAAGCTCGAAACTGGTCTCATTTTTAGTTCTAGATAATATGTAAGCGATTTACGTCCTATATATGTTTTCTCATAGCCGATTGCATGAGACCGAGAAATGGCCCGAATCTCAAGGGCTGTGACTAATAACGCATAGGTAAAAGCACCAACGCACAAGTAAAGGTCCGCAAATGCCGATACACATCTAATTTCTCGGATCTGTTCAATATATACGTCGAAACGTTGAGTTAAAGGCAAGGCAATTGCTGCGCCGGCTGTCGGCGTGCGCCGCAGCCGTACGCAGTGAGAAATTGACGGGAACTAATTTTATCGTCGCTTTATTTTTGCGACAAAAGCCTATGCATGTAAATTTTATTGATCTTAGTGGTTCCTGTGATGGTTTTTCATGCTTAAATTTTGGAAAAAACTCATTAGTTACCAATCTACACAACTGGCGGAGCTTTATCCGCGAGAGCCTGTTTACTTCCAGAATATGAAATTTTTCAAACTTTTGAGGTTCCCGGTATTACGTATGTCTGTGTAAGCCAGTTCTGCCATTTTCTACCTATTCTGAGTAATTCATCACTGTATGTGATGGTCCATTTTCGACTACAGTTATTTGTGACCTGACGTCAGGTCAATGGCTGAAAGTCATTGATACTTTGCCCAATGACGGTAACTAGATGTCTGCTTCATTCCACACCAAAAATACTATGAAATATTCCGTCAATTTTCGAAAAAACGACGACATGTCTTAAAAATGGGCTTGATCTTAGGTCAATGACCCGGAAAATTCCGAAAAATCTGAGATAGCAGGTTTGTTGCGTCTATCGAGGTCACTAAGCTCTGAGAATATTATTGTGATATCTTGTTTTGCGAAAAAGTTACGGGGCGCTCAACTTTCTTGGACATAGGTTTGTTTGACCTGATTTAGGTCAGGCACTTGACCTGACCTTAGGTCAAAACTTTGACGCGAGGTGTAAAAACGATGAAGCAAATGGTACACAAAGTTTCGTGGCTATGTGTTTTTTCGTTTTTTTGCAATCGCAGAAAAACCTCAGGGGGGCGGCCAACTGCCCCCCGCAGGCCCCAGTCGGGGGCCGGTTAAAACGAACCCTAGGTGTGCGTATTGGTCGATGGGTAAAACAGATTTCTCATGAAATTGGAAGCCAGTTGATAGCCACAATGGAGGACTACGACTACGACTGACTTGGTGATGGAGGACTACGACTAACGTGCTGATGTTGGCAAACGGTCTGATGAAAACTAGGCTTCCCGGCTGATGTACAATATATGTGAGCAATAGCACGTGACAGCAACAACATTCTTGGAAGCTGTCCTCTCGCAGCGAAGTATTTTGCCAGCACGTCCGTGCATCTCCGTGCAGGTGTTCAGTCAACCGATATATGGTACGACCACCAAACGCGCCGCCTGCCACAAAAGGGCGCAGGGACTCGTTCAAGGAAATTTGACTGAGGGGGTGGCACAGACGTGAGATGACTTATTTCTTAATCTGCCTGATCGCGAAGAATTACACTTACTCTGGGGTTTTCACGGCTCATTGTCATTGTTCGAAAGGACAGTGATATCTATTAAATATCCTGTAGCTAAATTTGTTACATATATCCCTGCGTTTGGCCCAAAATTTAAGACTCGCACCTGCATACAGATCTGAAGATCTGTATGCATGAGTATTATTGAGTGTTCATTGGAATCATATGTCCCAAAAAGCACAGTCTCCGTTTTTTACGTAGTGCATCTAACCACAAGCGTGTTTAAGCCAACGATCGTGGTCAGTACTCAGTACGCAACTCGGTACGACAACGCGGTATGACTCTTCAGGCCTGATCAAAAATCATCAAAATTCATCAAGAATCATCAAAAACAAAAATCACGGGAAAAAATGAAATCACACGAGATGTGTGCTCCATGCAAAACATGTGTATCATACAGTATGAGCTCTGTATTGACTCTTGGCGGCCGTACGTCCGTGAGAGCCCAACGGTGGCCGCATGTTCAATGACTCACTGCTTTCAGTCGTGGTGATCTTCACAAAATATCCGCATCGCTTGTGAACGACTTCAGACAGGTACGCAGTCATTATGGTCATCTGGTCATCATGTGACAATGTTGCCATCTCCAGTGATACGCAATATAACCCGTACAAAAAATGCATGTTGTACTCGGGCAATCCTCAATCAGCGCTCCTGCTCTACACGTTCCTCCACTGCAGAAAAACTTATGTACAAATAAATCTCCGCTCAGTATATGCACCGAGGTCTGGCGCGCAATGTCTCTTGTCCTTCAACGACAGGAACTTCAGCACAACCGGCCTCGGGTCGAACGCGGTGGTAGTTTAGTAAAAATGAAACGGCAGAAATTTATTAAAAAGAAGTGTACACTCAAACAATTTTGTTTAGATGTAATCCCCGTCAGTATGGGGGGTTGATGCAACCCGCTGAGGTTTTCCGAGAACGACTTTCGAACGGTTACTTTGATCCATCTGAAACTTAGTGTACCTTCTGAGACAACCTTTCCGCATCTTACGGTGAAAATTTTTTCTTCTACGCTGCTATGGTAACAAGCTATGACGTCATAACGGGGGCCATGTCAGCCGCTTCTGTGCGCCTACTCGTCTGGTTTACAGCGGTCTCAGTGTTGTCTCACTGCAAGACGGGTGGAGTGCACAAATACATATATTCATATACATATATACAAATACAATATATATATAATATATTACTGTATTTGTGTACATATATATACATATATCAATGAACTCCAAACTTATGCTCAAATAAGACTATGTATAGATTAAATAGGTTTACGCTCACTACCGGGATTATCGAGAGCGTAAACTAGATCATGAGCTACGGCGGGAAACACGTTATTTTTTATCTTGGGAATACAAAGGAAACAGGCATCGTAAAACAACCGATATATTCCGATTGCTTCAGGTGTACGGAATCGAATAATGATATAAATCTGGTGCAATTTATCTTTGATTTCATCAAAAGAGGGCGTAATGCAGTGAACGCCTGACTTTTGTTCCAACAGGTGGAGCGGCGTCGGCCGCGGAGTGGTGAGTTTAAAATACCATGGCATGCATAAAATTAGATTTTGTGTTGGATATCGTTGGTTATTGGGCTATTTAACAGAGCTCTCGACTGTCAGGGTCATTTTGCGTCGCAGTGTGTGGATATCAGCTCGAGAAACGTTTTTAAGGCATTTTTACGATTTTTAGCCAATCCGACGCCATTCTAGGTCATTGGCTTTAGGTAATCCTGGATGACCTAAGATGAACTTGAATCACCTGAGATGACCTTTGCATGTTATTCGTCAATAGAGGTTGTTAACTGAGGTGCTACACTTTACTTCAGCGTCCATTATTATCTACAAAAATGCTTCCACAGCTCCGAGAACGCATTGAAGCCCACGACCCGGCAAGACGGGGATGGACCTAGCATGACCTGGATCGGACTCCATGGGTAAAATACAATCATGTGGTATTCATATTGGCTCACAGTTGATTGGCGAACACTATGATATCCGTTTCGTTTCATCGCCATTTATTCTTTGGCGTTTACTTACGCTTCAGTCGCGAGATCTCGGCACGCGCAGCACGCTAGTTTTTCCGCGACGCTCTAGGACGCACGGTGTGGAAATGGCCGCGGGGTCGCGCCAACTCCCCTATGCGTTTGCGTTATGCAGGAAGCCCTAAGAAGGGCTAGGGTTAAAACAATCAGTGCACACCTAGGCTGCTGACAGCCGACGGCCGGATCAGACCTAAAGGTGCTGTGTTGCCAAGATGTGCTGATGAATTTATGTAATGTTTTGCAGGATATTCCTACCCATTTTAGCAGGACATAGGTTGTAGGTACCGCTAGGCAATGATCACAACATAGGTTGTAGGTACCGCTAGGCAATGATCACAACATCAGATTTTAATATCTGTTATCTGACACCTACCCATCACAAGCGTGAGCAGTTTTCTGAAATACTGGGTTGTAATTTTTAAAGCATGACTGTGCATCCTGAACCATGTGATAAGCAATATTTTACTAGTATCTGGGTCAGCTCATTAACTTAACCACAAATCGAACAGGCTGCGTTTCTGAATAAATTGAAGACACTGCGGAAAGTCTGATCCCTTCAGCGCAGTGACCACTTTCCCCAACAGTTCTTACCCCAAATTTTCCTTTCGCCTGAGGAAATGCGCCGTGATATCTACAGTTCCTACGGAAGACTAGGAACAGGACTTCATTATATGATGTACCAGCGCTGAACCCAGAGCCTCATCAACATCGCTGTCAGTTCACAGACAAGTACCTGCATAGTACCTGTATGATATTTGTTTTTTGGGCAGAATCTATTGGATATATGTTTCTGCTAGAGAAGTCTTGTATGTCGGCCATGACGCCGCCGCAAAAAAAAAACAACCGGCGCACGAAGACGGTTTAGGCAGGCATGCCGACAAGCGGTCCCGTGAGGTGGATTGCTCGGACTGAGCAGAAGGAAAGGTTCACAATTCACCGAAAGAGACACGGACATGTCCAATCTCGCGCCCCTGTAGTACGGGGAGTCGTGCGACTGGGGCGCCTCCGTCGGTAAACGCAAAACCTCTCAGTTTTTATCCCTGCCGTCTCTTCTGCCTCGCATCTCTCCCGGTCGATACGTCCGCGTTTTGCATTGGCGCGTCTTTATTTGTTGCCAACAGTTTGCTCCCGGATTACTTTTAAATGACTTCGCTGATCATAAACATTTGTTGCAAAGGGGAACGACTCCATATTTTCTTTTATCTTGCTGTAAGTCCCGTCACTTGAGCTGGACAGAGCTGTTGCGGACCTAGCTAACTATTGCCACCCGGTTATGCTTGCCTGTCCCCCCAGGGGTCAGTTTTTTGCTTGGACTGGAGGCAGAAGCCGGGACTGAGGGTGTTTTGCCCCCCCCCAGTTATTAACATATTAGACGAGTCCCTGCGAGGGCCTGGCCAGGGCGCAGCCGACTATTTGGTCACCACCCAGCAGGCTCGATCAAATCCTTTCGTACGGAGAAGGAAAATTCCGAGGTCCTGGTCCATTGATATATTGACTCACACATTAACAACTGCACCACAGCTAGGGACGTAGCCAAGGGGGCCATGGGGGCTATGCCCCCCCCCTTTGAGTCAAGCGGTCTACACTAGATATATGGCGACTTCGCAGGAATGCGTAATAGTGATCATATATATTTTGCAAAAGCAAACATTGTATGTTTCCTGTGTGTTAAGTATGAGGTATATCACATAAAATTGCTGCTTTTTTCTTGTAAATTTCGTCCTATGCCAGTGACATATGACAAAATTTAACATTTGGCCACCGCCCCTGAGCAAAGTCCCGGCTACGTGCCTCACCACAGCAAATTTACACACCAGTTCTGCGCTCTATCCCTGAATTCGAATGTCTATCCAAAATTGACAGGCGCCAGATTCCTGAATAATGGGGCAGCCAGAGCGTCCGCACACGGGTGGGCATGAACAGAGTGCCGTGATCGCCTGCACACCGTCATGCAGCTCCGCTGTGGCGTGCCATGATTCGCTAATCGAGCCCCGCCGGCCAACCGGAAACCAGACGCCCAGTTATGACGCTGCCGTCATCCGCCGATACACCGCAACACACCAAACGCATCTGACACCCTCACTCTGTCTTACGGAAGCCAACAAATGGGTAACTTCTGGAGCCTGAGAGGAAAGTCGTTTGCACTGTCGAAAAAAACAATCTGCCAAAAACGACATTGTCAAAAAGCGCCAAAAAGGACCCCGACTCTCCCACGAGCTCGCAGGTCACAAGTGCACCAGTCGGTGCCACGCAGAGGATGCTAACGAGGCAGGGCCGTGTTGCAGGCCATGGGGCGATCAATGGTCGGCGGGCCGGTCGGCCGGGCGGCGGGCGTCGCGTCGCAGGACAGGCTGCACCGGAGCGGCGACTCGCCGGCCGACCGGACGGACGCGCCGGAACCTCTAAGCTGTCGCGTCGATACCAGCGCATCCTTGCCCGTTACCGGCGGGCCGCCGAGGCGCTGGCGGAGGCAGCGGGCGTAGCGTCGCTGGACGCCGGCCGCCGGCGGCATCCCCGCAGCCGCGCCTGGGTGTGCCGCTGCAATGTAACCGGGCCGAAACCATTGGCTGGGCGCCTGCGCAATGGCAGCGTCGGGCGTCCCGCCGCCTGCACGGTTCGGTGGGAGCTGCGCAGGCGGAGGCTCCTGACGAGGCGCGGCGACCTGCCGGCCGTGCTGGAGCTGCCCCTGGGACCGGACCCTCAGCACCTTGCTGCCTGACCGGCTCGGATAAACCAGGTACGACGTTCCCGAAGCCGCATCCATGCAATCCACGAAGCTGACTGCATCAGCTTCGTGGATTGCATCAGCACGGCGGCGATCGTGGCGCATGCCCATCGCGTGTGAACTGCGGTTCGCACTCGAGTGGCTGAAAATCGCCTTTTCAGCGCAGGGCATCTTTCTGTGGTCTAAATAGTTTCCGAACGGACAAGTGCCTTCGCCAACGCCCTGCGCCCTGGAAAAATAAAGGTCAGTAATTATTACAATGGATTTTATTCATGTCTCATCGCTTTTGATATTCGCCACACGGCTATTGAAGTCTTACTTTTTTTTTTTCAAAACCTCACCGAATCTGCTTATTCCTAAACTAGCTCAACTAACTTTCATGAAGTATTTTCCAAGAATTTTAGGTGAATTTGTAAAATGCTTCCAAATGCCTGCATGCATTTATACATTTAAGCATATTTTTAGTGATGTCGAGAAAGTGTGACCTAGCGACTTGGCTATTGTGTGTGGCAGTGGCAACGTTTGTGGACGGTAAAAGGGACAGGAGGGCAAAATACCTCCTTAGCTCAGAAAAGCCTGATATCACCATTAACCGTTTTGTATCGTTTGAATTTAATTGTTTTTACGCAACATTTAAACTACAGGTTCCACTGGGTGCCAGCAGGGGCAGCAGCGCGGATCCAGGTCAGCAAGAAAAAGCGTCAATTCCGAGTCCTTTCATTCCATGCATATCTATTGTAAAACTGTGGTTGATTCGTTTAAGAAGAATCGGTCCCGATTCCGACTGGTGGCTTGCTAGATCGATGGCCGATACTAATTCTGACTCAATGCGGGTTCTCCGCAATTGGATCGATTCAGATTCCGACTCGAAATAAAATGAATCGACTCCGGAATCGATTTCACTAAGATCGTCTCCAAAAAGTGTTTATGCTATCACATAAAATCCAGTAGAAAGGTGATCAAGTGCTGTTTTCTCAACAGGCAAAGTATTCAGATGCAAATATCACCATGTTTATGGAAAAATACACTTAAATGTGACCGAAATTATCCAGCTGCATTTTGCTTTCAGGCCATCATTAATAACAAGAAAGCAGACACAAAATGTGAACACGATGTCATGGCACATTTCATGGGCTTTTATTAACTTCATTCTCACGTAAAGAAATCTGGCGTGCCTAAATGTTTTACCTGTGGAGTGGCCCAGGTAACATCGTCTTTTCTTTATGAGAGTGCATTTGGATTAAAAGCGCACATTCTACAAGTGACTAACTGTCTCGCCTGAAGCTTGGTTCTTCTATGTTCCAGCGTATTCCTAAGGTTGTAAACTCACACAACCGTATCTGCATTTTAGCTGTGTATGAATTCATAGTTGTCCCCTGTTCTTCGTTGTTCCTATGCTTAACATTTTCACTTACAGGTTAAGGGCAATTTGCAGAGTGTGTGTTGCCTTCAACAGGCCAATTCATGTTCAATATGATGATTCTCTTGTTTGAAATGTTCCAGTTATTTACGTTTTAGCACAATATTGGGTTATTTGGAGATGAAAAGCAGAATAAAACCTATTTTTAATGCATTAGAAGTGTTGAATGTGTCAAGAATAATATCTGCAATTTGTCGTCGGAAATGAACTTCTACTGTCCCAGCAATATTGCTAATGTTCCTGACTGCGTCTGCTATACCATGCCGAGTTTCCTAATCGGTCACGTCTTCAATTTGCTCCGGAGGTAGGACGATTACATTCACTTTACCATCACGATCGCCATCACCATCGAGAATGTCGAATGTCTCCTGACACGGCTGCCGGCGAGGAATTTGCCACCGACTGACTCTAAATCTGACGGAGAGCGTCAGGTCATGTGACGTTGTGACGCGTCAGGTGCCTTGAGCCGTCGACAGACGGGTGCAATGGCCCGAAGACCGTCTGCACCTGAGACGATGGCACCACCATTTGCGTCAGCAGGCCGCAGAATCACAAAGAGCTGGTGCCCGCTACAAGAAAAACTAGGCTGGGGGTCTGGACTCGACGAGCAGGCAAAATGTGGGCGGGGGGGGGGATGGAACGGTGGGGTTGCGATGTGGCAGGAGTGCTGGGGTCATTGTAATCCGTAATACACCCCTACTTAACAGTGAAAATCTGAAAAACTGGGCTCCATACAACACATGTGAGCTAAATTGTTCCGTCAGAACTGGCTCATGTTCCACTTGTGGATCATTGAAAAACAACTGGTTCTCATCACTACGCCAAAAGACTACCCATTTTTAATTCTTCCCCACATGTTTCCATCACCTTTTCTGAGAGGTGGGACTTAAACTTTCGGAAAAATATCCAGACAAAAAAACGTATTTGAGAAAATACATCTCTGCCTCCAGTCTTCGGAAGATGCGTAAATTTAAAAATTTTCTGAAAACCGCTTTTCAGTCCCAGTTCAACAAAACATTGCATGGGGTAATTATCTCGATATAACAACCCTAATTTTCTTCCAGTGACAAAAGATATAGGCACCGTAAGCGATCTCGCTGATGTTTCACATGTGGAACAATGGTCGTTCCCTGATTAACTTATGCCCAAAGGGGGGGGGGGGCTCGACGCTCTGGTAATGGCAAAAAAAAAACAGCGCACGCAGTACGTTGAAATTTTCAGTGAAATTCTTCAAAAAAATTCCCTCTAAAAAAACTTTTCCTTTAAAAAAGGACAAAAATATTTTTCCATCCTCTGTGAGTGCCTGGAAGATTTTTATCTTCCGGTATTGTCAGGTCAAGTAAAAGAGATAAACCTCAGATTTTGTAAAGTTTTCCACAAAGCACGCCGTGCGATCGCTTATTGCCCTATCTCTGACAGTTCTGAACCGTTTCTTCGACTTGTTGACACATCGAATGGATTCCTTGACCAAGGAAGTCACTAAACACGACAAATGGTGTCGACAGACATGAAAAGTCATGAGATCATGTCAGGTCACATTTTGGGGCAAACGAGCAGAAAGGAGTCTGGAACCCCGTTTTCGATGATACCTGGGCGTAAAAATAGGCCATGAAGCCCATTTTGCAGTCCAGAATTGCTTCCGGGCTGTAAGATGATCTTAGGTCACCCGAGGTCATGTGAGGTCACTGTGGTAGAAGCTGAAATGCATTCCTGGTTCAAGGAAGTCGCTAAACACGACAAATAATGTTCCACATAAAGGGTCATGAGGTCAGGTAAGGTCGCATTTGGGATTAAATAGCAAAAGAAAGTTGAAAATCTGTTTTTATGGTCCAGGGGTAAAAACTGGCAATGAAATCAGTTTGGTTGCCTAGAACTGCGCCAGTACGCTTCCATGCCGTGAAATGACCTAAGGCCACTTGAGGTCATGGGAGGTCATCGTGGTGCAAGCTGAGTTCCTATCCAGATGTTCAGCCTCATCTCTGTGGTTTATAAATCAATGGAAGATCTAAGCATAAAAAAGATGAAACCAAAGCGTGCTTCAAATCAGGTCCTACGTCAGGTCAGTTCATATGATCGACCTAATATAGCAACCTTTTGCTCAAGGTTGTAAAACACAAGGAGTGTCAGTCCAAAGGTATTCCTTCCCCTTTTTGTTTGCATTGTTACTGATGCTAGACAGACCAAAGCAAAAGTAGAGTAGAGAAAACGGCCGAATGTTGGTCAGGCCTTAAGGGCAGGTCAGGTCACGTCGGGTCATTGACGTTCTAGTCTGTCGCTTTTTAAACAACGTTGGTACAAATCATTTACACGATTTTGGAAGCATACGTGGACAGCAACTCGCCAGCGACGCCCGAAAAACCTTACAAACATAATGAAATGAAAAATGACGTTATATCAGATCACCTGATGTGATATGTGATGATATGCATGCTATGAATCATATAGCGTCGTAATTTACATACTGATACTTTTCCAATGGCATGCGAAGCTCTAGCTTTGGTAGGGACGGAGTAAGATCTCTTCTAAATTCCTATTTTTCACATATATAGGTCAAAAATCAATTTTTCTAAATTTCCCAGAAATGTTGAATGCGTTGGGACGTACTTATGGTAAGCTTTCCGTTCATGTAAGCTCCACTTTTTCCGACATTCCGTTCGCAAGATAGAGGGCTCGGCGAAACGCTCCCCCTCCCCGGGCTCGGGCCGTCCTCGTCACAGCGCTAGCTGGGCGCAGGTTAAGTAATGACATAGCGTCACTGATAATTTTCATCAGCTATGGCTGATATGAATTTCTTCGGACTGCACTGAATAAACAAAACACTTAAAAAGGGTTTGCAAGGGTTTGGTCGCTGGCTTAGTTACTCCTATTCACAGTTTCAACTTCCAGTTTTTGGAAAAGCTTTAACCCTATTCCTTGCTGGGGCGAGGGGATTCTGTCCCTCTCTCACGGTTTTTCGCCCTCCACTTCTGGGTTTTTGGGAACTGCTTCACGAAATTTAGTGAATTTACCCAAATATGTCTTCTTCGGACTCCAGAGGCGGTTCAAGGACACGTTCTTAGGTATGTTTGAGGAATATCTCGCTTTCTGGAGATCGCGCACTTCGACGTGGCCATGTGTTAATTTCATGTCCTTTATATTGTCGCGCGCTATTGAAATAATAGAAATATTTGTGTCCTGCACATTTCCAGCCATTTTTCTTTTTAAATGATGATCATTGCCGGATCCATGGACATATAAAAGTGGGTGTTTATATGTTATTTTTCCTAAGAGTTTATGACTTACTGATTGAATAAAACACAGCTTACGCGTGGTATAGCCATTTTTACCCTAATTTGCGCATATAGTAATTCACCTGAACATACTGGCAGGGGCGTCTCCAGGCATTGGTTTTTGGGTGTTCATTTCGTCCAATAACATGCTCAGTGAGCCAACAGACATCTGATCTGTATGACTGGTTTTGTTAGTTCCACAGATGTTACGATGAAATGGCATATATATTAGTGAAAATAGAAATCAGAGGCACCTCTTTGTTTTACTTCTTGTTTTATTCATTTCTTATATATTTTCCTTCTTTTATTTCTTCTTTTTCCTGGGCAATTATGACTCGATTTATGAAACAAAACATGAGTATCACCATGTAGGTACTGATTTCTTTTTTCTGGTACCTGAATCCGCCTGTGCGCATTTGTCATCTGTATGTAATGTGGCGTGTGACATATATGGAAATGTTTTCGGAACACAGATTAGCTCTCCAAACTCAAAATGTGTTTTGTAGAATCAGTAAACATTTTCCAAAAACGTGTACCCCATTTTATGTGCCCTGGATACGCCTATTGATTCTGAAAAAACAACCTCTTTCTAAAGCATATGATAGACCTATCAACTGTAATTAGAATGACATGAAGTAGAAGAAAATCGGTCATAAAATGTGGCCACAAAGCTAGTATAATTAACCCTCATTTTTACCTTGGAATCGTAGATCTTGTTACATGCTGTCAAACGCCTTTTTCCGCTGGGAAATCAGACCAACTGCTTCCGAGATCGTTTCCAAAATCTACCCCCCCAGCACGTAGTCGTATGTAGCGGGCGGACGCACAGAATATGGTTTATCCAAAACGTACAATTCAACTAGCCGCCTTCACTGTCCTGTATCAAAATTCAATATTGGGGTAGATTTGCCGCATATAGGATCTAGCATCCTACACCTGCATCTAACATCAAAGAAGAACCATCGAATGGTGGACCAATTTATATTTCCATTCTCTACGTGAGAGGGGTCAGTGAGGCCATCGTTGGACCCCTTAAGCCTGGCAGCATCAAGGTCATGCACTCCTCGCAGAACTTTCGTCGTCGTATGGTGAAGGTCAAGGACAAGATGCCTCCTGACCAAAAGAAGGGGACTGTTTACCAAATCACCCACGCCTGCGGAGTGTGCTATGTCGGGGAGTTAGATCGACCAAAAATCCGGTACGACGGATTTTTTACGTTTACGACGGACGGTCGTTTACGACGGATTACGACAGGCGGAAAAACCAAGTGTACGTAACTCACGGCCGTTCCAGTGGTTTGGCAATAACACTCCACGCCTGCCAGTACAACAGAAATTTAAGCCCCCCAAACGCCGGCACACTACCTATCAAAGTGAAATGGAAAGAACGGACCATGAGAGAAGTGATCGGGATCCGGGTGAAGAAGGCAGTCCTGAACAGAGAAGTGGAGAAAGCAACTTTAAATCCAATACAGGACCTTTGCTTAGTGCACATACATGTGTGTATTCAGGCCCTATATAATCGCACGATAAAACGAAAAGAGAGGAAATGAAAGGTAAACCCAAAAACAAGCATAAACTTCCCGACTACTAGCTGCTGCTATAAAAATCATACAAGTTGATTGGTTTCCGTTGACAAAGGCGAATAATATATCAAAACGGAAGAGAAGATTTCCATCGATAGGTTTTAAAGGCGATGAAAAGAGCCAAACAGAGCAGAACAAAGGAGTGTGGCCATATACAGCTATACCACAACGGTCTATGCAGCCGTAAAGATGTGTCTAAACAACTAAGAACAATGTAAGCCTAGTCTAGTTCAATTCAGTCTAAGTCTAGTCGGCGGATCTTCATAAATTACGCATGAGTCTTGTTCAAAATGTTTTCGTGCACAGTACCTGATACATGTGGTGGCAACACCCACACGTTTCATAACTTGGACACCCTGGAATTATGCTTAGCTGGTTTTCTATTTGTTTTACGTTTTCCTTGTAAATTTCACGTCAATGCTTTCGCAGGTCACTATCCAATGATCGCTTTCTAAAGAACATACTATGGAGAGGTGTGGATACGGTGGCGGCTCTCATCGTCTAGCAAGTTGCAGGTATTTTACTCTTCTCAGTCTTTCCCAGTCTTGTGCACAGCTATCATCCAAATCGTTGGTGTCCGCACTTTGTCCTTGTGCAGGATTAAGTCATTTTAGGCCAAAATTGGGATCACTGATATTTTTATCTTCTCTTGAACTCAGAGTGGTCTTAAAGTATTTGAAGGCGTCGGTTATTCATTGTCAGCATTCGTTCTGATTTCATTCGGAACCCTTTAAAGTGCCCAATAGGCTACGTCCCAAAGAATTCATTGATGCCAGAGCCCAGCGGCATGACATTCTTTGAGGTCGTTTGTTACGCCACCGTTTGACGTAAAATGACCAAATCATCGTGTAGCCAATAGACGATCGATACGGCCGTTTTGTTTCTGTTTTTGTTCCGTTTCTCTATCACATCAGATTTGTAAATGGCGGGGAGGGGCGAGGGGGGTTACCGGCACCTTCTGCGCTGTCGAAGGTGACTAAATGGTAAATCATACGAACCGCAACAGTTCCTATCAATTTTTCGGTTTCCGGAGACCATAAAACATGGCATGCAGTGTGTCAAGGCTTTCAAATTGGCCTTTGATTGTTTCGCAGTTGTTTGTTTTGGTAATTTTGGAGAAATATCAGTGAAGTTGTAATGACTAACAAGTTTCACGGTTTTATGTCTAAAGCTTTTAGCCCTTGTTATCATATCGAGTTATTTGCCTAACACTTACGGAGTCGCAATTCGTTGCGAATCAGAACAATGCGTTACACTGTGGCTAGGGCGAGACTTCGCAGGTGTGAAGAAATCTTAGGTTTTCTTTCACGTATTCTGAGGAGTACGTTATTCCAAACCGGCTAGGAACGCTGCAATTTTCTGCTTTTGCATCTTGTCTGAAGCACAATATCCGTAAATTACCAAGCCAAAAGATTTTCAGCAAATTAGCCTACTGGCACGCTCTAATAAAAACCACAGTTTTGGAAAAATTTCTTAACATATTCATCATAATGCGATTTGTTGAGAGCGGAGGCGCATTTCTTGCCAGTTTTTGCAGTTTGTTTTCGTGTGGGCTGTGTTGGAATCCATCGTAGTACAGTAAAGGTCATGCTTTTTTGAACCGTAGCATGCATGTTCATTTTAGAAGAAGAAAGAACAAATTTCCCCCAAAACCTGATTGCCGGAGTCGTTGCCGTATCTAGAAGAACTGCGGGCTGAACCAGTCAGAACTGTTGGTGTTATGTTGAGATTCCGATAAATATCGGATGTCGGGCTGCCTTGTTTACTCCTGAAACCGCCCTTTACTGGAAGTTACTGTTCACATTATTACCCCGACGGGAGGGTTGGCCGCCCCCTGGAGTTTTCCAAGATTGCGAGAGAACAAACAAACGCAGCGCCACGAAACTTTGTGCACTTTTTGCTTGATCATTTTTACACCTTCCATTAAATTTTTGACCTCAGGTCAACTAAGGTATCTGACCTACGTTAGGTCAAGTGAACCTATGGCTAAAAACGTTTAGTGCCCCGTAACTTTTTTGCAAAACATGATGCCGCGATAAAACTTTCCAAGGTTAGGGATCTGGATAAGTGCAACAAATCTGCCGTTTCGGATGTTTTGGAAATGTACGGGTCATTGACCTAAGGTCAAACCCATTTTCAGCACAACTTGTTTTTTTGAAAATTGACAGAATTTGTAACTAATTTGAGTGTGGAAAGATCCAGACATTTAGTTTCCGCCCCTGGACAAAGTTTTAATGGCCTCCGACCACTGACCTGAGGTCAGGTCACGAATGACTATTATGGGTGAAAATGAACTACCATGAAAGTCGGTGATGAATGGCTCAGATCGGGTTGTAAATGGCAGGGCTGACTCGCACAGTTGCGACTAATACCAAGAAGTTCAAAAAGTTTCAGAAAATTGCATATTTTGGAAATAAACAGACTGTCGTGAATAAAGCTCTGTCAGTTATGTAGATTGATAACTAGTGAGTTTTCCGAAATCTAAGCATGAGAAATCATCCCAAGAACCACTAGGATCAAGAAACAACATCTCAAGTGGCATATTCCGTGAAAATAACAGAACGCTAAAATTAACTCCCGTTAATCTTATACTGCCTTCGTCGGAGGCGCCCACCGCGCGGCGTTGCGCAAATCACCGTGTCTTTAACTCAACGTTTCCGTGTGCATATTAAACAAATCAGAGAAATTAGACGTGTATCGGCATCTGGGGACTTTTACCTGTCATCTCGTACCTTTATCTAGACTTTATTGGTCACAGCCCTTGAGATCCAGGCCGTTTTCCGGTCTCATGCAGGCGGCTATGAGAAAACATTTATAGGGCGTAAATGGGTTACATATTATCAAAAACTAAAAATGAAGCCAGTCTCGAGCTCTGCTCGTCACGAAGTTTCCAACGGTGTGCGCTTATTTTTATCGTGCGACCAACCGTTCGTGAGTTAGAGGGAGGGCGGACAACAGCCTCCCCCAGTCGAGCGTGCATGGCGCCGACCCACAGTCGGGCGTGGGTTAACAAAGTGCCAGCAATCCTATTGTTATGAGTGAAATGACCAGACTCGTGCTTGATTCCGCTTGACTGGAATCGACTCCGACTCAATAACAAGGCAAATGACTCCGAATCGGGATCCAGTTCCAAACAACCAATTTCACATGGAATCGATTCCGAATCCAGTTCCAGTGTGGCTAAAACTGTCTGATTGTGAGACCGAATCCGATTCAGATAGACAATGTAAATATAATACAACCGTATACTGCAGATCGGTGTAATCAGTAACAAATTACGTATATAACATACGCATGTACCAATAAGATATTAATAATCAGGTAGGTAAGCCCACTGCTACCAGAGGTCAATTTAAACTCTGGGAGCAGCCATAGCCTCCCAATGTGGATCTGTCCCCCTCCCGGTGTATTAGGCAGGTCCCCTCCCCCAATATTTTCTGGCATTTTTAAAGAGGGGAAGAAAGCCTTTAAGATGGTTAATTATAATCAAGTATTAAAAATGAAAATGAATGCCGATTAAACTAAAGCGATTAAATCCGTTGACAAACTCATTCGGGGGAATGTTTGGTAGTTAGTCTCTTGCTCTTCCTCCCCATCCACCCCCAATTATTTAAACAAAACGTTGCCCCTGACTGCATTTACGTAAACCATAAATTTCCATCACGACCATTAAAACTTCTCATTTGTTATGCCCTTTGTCCGTTATTTGTCTCACGTCACGCAGGATGGATAAACATTACCACATTTGGCATGTACCCAACAGTATTCAGCTCTGGCTAATTAACCTAGACTCAGCAGCTCTGCCATTTTCTCGCGAGTCGTGCTCATGCGCCACATTATCAACCGTTGCCTAGCGTCACTAAAGCAAATACTACCTGGAGCGAAAGTTCATAGCTGTGAGACAGTTAGGCTAACTGTCGAGCAGTGCCTGCCCTGATCCTAGTTCCAGAAACGATGCAGGCGGGGGGTAACACTTGTTTTACGTTCATGTTTAACACTTACCACCCCAGAGGTGACCATTCAGAGCACCGCCTATGGTGGTGCTCTGAATGATCACCTTTTTCAGGTGAAACTAAAACTTCAAACGGCCAAAGAGTTTTCCGGGAGAGCTTGATACAAGGAAAGAGGAGAAGGGTTAGGATCGAAGATGGGGAAAGGATGTGCTCAACACAGACACCCCACGCAGCGGCACAACGTGGTTCGAGTCGGCGCGAGGTTGTTTGCATAAGTAGTATTGGTTATGGTATCAAGCTCTCAGCATCAGTAAATATTCGAATGCAAATTGTTGTGATAAAAAAAGAAAAATTTTCATCGTTTGCATAATATTCACATTGTAAAAAACTGAGCTAAGAAAATAAGCATCACGTGGTACCTGAATATAAGCTCGCCACACCATTTATAATGTAGAGTTCTGGCGCTCTTGCGACATGCCTGAAGTCAACAACAACATTCGTAACCAGTCAGATCCTTATGACCTCAGGCAGTAAGAGGAAATATTTACGCTCTGTTTACACACTATTTGCGACGTGCTGTTCTGGCGTTCTTGCGACATGCCATAGGTCAATAACAATCGACGTTCGTCACCGGGCAAATACCTATGAGGCGGTAAAAGTAAGTGGAAGTATGATAACACTACCTAGTACCTACTTCCTGTCACCCAGGAAAATGGTGTACCAGTGATGTCTGCGTATCCTTTTCTTACTTTTTTTTTCTTACCGTGAGGCAAAAATCCTTTGATCTTATGCTAATTATTATATATTTTGGAGCACAGCCTCATTTCCAATTACCTGCCAACCTACCTGACATGCAATGTCCAGCTCATGTCACCATAAATAAACAAACCATTGACATGAAGTTGCCCAAAACTGCTCTCAAAGTGAAGCTTCTACTGCGTATACATGCATAGCTGTTCATCGTTATATATATTACGTTTTCTAAACACCAAAACAGTAGTAAGTTAAACTGATAAAAGCGAAATCAGTCATTTTGTCATTTGATTCGCTCTCGTTCTGAATCCGCCTCAACACATCTCCCAAGTGAATCGATTCCGAATCCAATGCCGGGACAACTGGAAGCGAATCCGGATTCGGCTCCGATTCCTCTGGAATCGAGCACAAGTCTGGAAATGACCATGGATGACGAAAGTCTTTGTCTACGATGTTGAACTCGGCCTTGACGGCCGGACTGTAAGGCAGTGTTACTGGTAGAGATGTCTATAGAAACGCTTTAAAATTTTACTTGAAACTACTTTAGAACTGAAAAATTTTAGGGTTATAAACCAATTTTGTTACGTGACAACGCAATGCCCTTTCGATAATTTTGGATAAACATTTAAAATTTCCGTCAGGTCAGTACATTTTAAAACAACGAACTGGCAAATGCGCATATACACAAAGACATATATAAAAACACACATGATATATCGCAAAGCAGAACGTAGCAAATCATAAAACATTCACGGCCGTAGTTCCACGCAGATCAGTCGAGTTTGTGAAAGGCAATAAATCTTTGAACCCGGTGAGTTGATAACTTCGTCGGCTGTGCACTGGTCCGGCGACCTTGAATGCGATGACCGCTCAAATACCTTCTGGCCGGCGGCCAAGCCAGTGGAATCGGTGACGTGATAACACGGTGCACGCTCGGGCCGGCGGGTGGCCTCCATGCTCGGTCGGTACTACGAGGATTGGTCGGCAGCGAAAAGACTGCGGGCCGGGTTGTTGCAGTGCAGCGAATGTGATGGCGCTCCATCCGGCCGCTGACGGTCCAGTCAGCGACTGACAGGCGCGGTCACGGGGACAGTGCAGCAGCGGCCGACTGACTGACTTACAGGGCAGCAGTGGATGGCCGGACGGGAGCGGCTGCCAGATGTGACATTGGGTGTATGGACCGGGGTGACGGGTGACATGTCCCCCACTTTTTGCCTCGTGGTGCGGGCACCCCATCTATGGCACAGCAAGCAGACTGGGTTTTGGAGGAAAGTGAAGGCATCTGTCGAACTTCCCCCATCCAAAGAGTTAGCGAAATACTAGTAGTTGTTTTTCCTGCGTTTTTGCTGGGGAGGGCTTTTTGACCTCTTTAGCAACCATCAGCCTCCAGGCGCCCCTTCTCCATGCCCTTGGGTATACGGCGCTCCTTGCAGGTAACCACTTTTGTAGAGATCTGGTAATCTTCACATGCTTGGCGCCCCATACAGGCCAGGCGCCTCCCCCCCGTCTTGTGCAGATGAGACACCTCTAAAGAATTTGGCGCCCGTCACAGACCAGACACGTCTACGAGGCAGGCGCCCCTTACAGGCCAGACGCCCTCTTTACAGATCAGGCGCCCCTGGTGGGCCCGGCGCTCTTGGCAAGCGAGGCGCCCCGCACAGATCAGGCACCCCTCATATATTTGGCTCCCTCTCTACAGACCAGGTGCCCGTACGGGAGTTGGCAAAACAGGCACATCTTACAAGGTAGGACAGCACACTGTACAAGTCAGTACAAGCCAGGCGTCTTTCGTGCATATCAGGAGCCCCTCAGGACGCCATATGACCATGTCTTCAGAGCGGGGGAGCAGCCAGGATTTTCTTAAGGGGGGGGGGGCGGGGCTCAGTATGACCTGAAGTCATACGAAAACCGCCGCTGGGAAGACGATACGCTGTGGCTTTCGCAAAAATGCGGGCTTAACCCTATTCCCGGAGGGCTAGACGGTATGGCCGATTCCCGGCAGGGGGGCGGATTCGCCCCCCCCTGAGACCTCGAGAGCTACTCGTCCGATTTCATCGCAACAAACGGCAATCGATTTGCCGTGACGTGAACTACAATTTTATAAAAAGAAATTTTCAAAATTTTAAAATGTGTAGATACAGGGGGAGCGAAAATGTCAAAATGGGGGGTACTTTTGGACTTCTTATAACTCCGTTGTTTATCGGCCGACAACCGATTTCGATGAAACTGGCATGAATCGAGAGATTATGGATAGGGCTTTTACCATGGGCCCACAAATGTAAAATTTTGAGAAAATTCATGGGCGTTCACAAGGTTTCAAAAATAGGAGGATTAGTTTTTTAACAAATGGATGAATAAAAGAGGCGAAAACACTTTTTTGGCTTCTGCTAGTCATTCCATGCTAAAGAAGTACAAATCGCATTACAATGTTTGTATAATGTTAGCATAGGCGGTGTCAGGGACATGAAAAAGGGGTAACTGTCATGTTCACATGTTCTTCAGATCAACTTGTGACCTTTGACCTTAAATGACCTTCAGTAACTTTGGGGCCACTTGGAACGATCTCATGTGCATTTGGTATTATCTGTAAACGTTTTCAATCATTTGAATTCACTCTATTCCAAAAATTTCATTTGATGGCTACTGCGATGTAGGGTACGCGCACTGCCATTTTAAGTCATAGCTCCGTGACCCGACCTGATATCAAGCTGAAACTTGGTACACAAGTAGAGGACACCCTTCGACGTCATATGTAATCCGGGTTTGACATTTCAAAAAAACGGCGCCGAAATTATAGCAAAAAAACAATTTTTGACTTTTGACCTTGACCTGGCCTTGTAAAGTAACCTCAGATAAACAAAATTTTCTACGCACATTCCTCAACTATTTAGCTATAGATCCATATAAAGTTTTAAGTTCTATCTTAAAAACTCTGTTTTTGGCAGACATTTTTCTTTTACTCTGAACATGGCCAAAAATGGCCTGAGGTGCCCCCAAAAACGTTGCCTGGCTCCGCTCCTGAGCAAAGTAGAATTGTGAAATTTTGTCACAGCGCGTAGAAAGAATAGGTAGGAAAAGTGACCAAGTTTTGTGAAGCTGCGTTAAAAAGCCTGGAATTGGCAAGCAAAAAACCTGAGGGGGGCAGATTCAGCCCCCCCTGCCGGCAATAGGGTTAAAAGATCCCCCTTAGCAAAACAAAACAAAAGAAGAGCTCGGTACTTATTGGGGATCTGGCTTAAGCGGTGTCTTTTCCGTCGACAGCCTCGTTTATTCTGGCATAAAGTGGGTGCCCGCACCACGGGCCTTAAAGTGTGGGGGGCCGACTTGTCCCCCGTCTCCCCGTAATTACACCCATAGCAAGGCGGCGTGTTCACTCACCAGTTAAACGGACATTGAAAATGCGTCCACTATCCGCATTTCTGTGTAAGGACTTTGTGGTGTGGTGTTTTGCCTTTACTTCCTAATTTTGAGTGATGTATTGTTGAATATCGACCATTGTGTTGTATTTCTTATCTTATCTGGTGCATTGTGTTTTTAAGTCTGAAAAGTGGGCGGGAGACAGGCACCATTGCTGGGCCTCCCACTTTGAAAAATGTGAGGGGGCCGTGCCCCACCCGGCCCCTGTTCTTATGCCTGTGTTATCAGTTGGGTTAAAAATGCATGGCTTAGGTGCGAGCGTGCGCAGGTTTGCTTCAGAATATCTGACTCCTGCCGGATGTGGCAGCATAAGGTGCTGCTTTATCATTTTTCTGTGCCATCAAGTAAAGTATCTTTACAATATGAAGCAGTTTTACCCAGTAGGCGTTGAGATAGATTACTGGTGAACTGGTTGAATCGTCATGCAGAATTCAGATAGTTATTATATAATTAAGATATATTATATATCAGAATGATATATAGTTATATCAGAATTCAGTTAAAAAGGAAAATAAACAAAAATAGATGCTAAAAAATTGAAGGGGGGGGGGGCGCAGTTAACATTACTCGCCTTCACGTTGAAAGTTGGGGCCATGGCACCTCTGGCCCTCACTTCTTTTCCTATAATACGTTGGCCTGACAGGTGTTTTGAGGATGAAGCAGGAGTAGCATTATAGTCAGCTGCCAGCTCCATCCGGTTTTCGGTTTGACGCCACCAACCCCCAAGCACATGGGTAGAGAATGTGGTGGGGCGGGTGCGGCCTCCTCCGCACCCGCCCTGGGTGAGGCAGGTTACACCATCTTTTAATAGAGAGGCTTCTCAAAACTGGGTGTGGCATGAAACCAGACACACCCCAAATTCTGCTTTCCTTTGCATAATTATGACGAACAGAATTAAAAATGGATCGCACAGCAGAAACATACAAATTATGGCACAGTTCTGCATGTTCTCGGAGATCAGGGCAGCAAAAGATGGTCGTACCCGAAAATGTTCAGTTTGACGTAGTCTGGTTAAGGGTCATGGCGAGATTAACGGAAAAAATCCATTTACGAAAGCTTGATCATTTCTATATTTAATCGCGCTAATCGCACTTTTCTGTTGCGATCTGTTACTGAGCTATGGGCATTTCAGTCACGCAGTGTCCGTAAAAATCGGCGAGTTTCCATGACTTGTAACTCTGGCGTCACAGGTCACCCAGAGCCAAAAATTGGCGAATGTCAAACTTTCCATAGGTACTACGAGCCGACCAAATTTTACCGAACTCGAAAGGGATAGGATCAAAAAGTACGCAGTCTCGTGTGATTTGACGTGAAATTACCCGTAAGTGAGATGACCATGGACGTCACAGACGACTGTCTGGGATGTTGAGCTCGACCTTGAGGGGCCAGAATGTAGGACAGTCGTAGTGAAAGGTATGTCTGTAGAAAGTCTTTAGAATTTTACTCAAAACTTCTGCAGAAGTGAATAATTGTATGGTTTTGAAAATAATTTTGTTACACGGCGTGACAGATTAGTATCAACATGTTCCAAAATCCGGTAGCCAAATAAACGTTGGCGTAAGCGTAATTCCACGTCATCGCTTCGAGCCGTTGCAGAGAAAAATGCGGCCAGCTGGACATACGTGCATAAATATTTTATTATATATGTACATAAAAACATACCAACAAATGAAACTTCTGATTTGTGATAAAGGATTGGTTTTGGCATCAGGTGGGGGTTTTAATATATACAGGCAGCTGACTCGTTCAGTAGATATTTGAGAAAATGACTTTGGCAGCATCTTACCAAAGTCTGCAGTTTCTGCAAGAGAAACGGTTTCAGAAACTGCAGTTTCTGGTCAAGTGCACCAGTCAGGTTTATCATGTCAGACGCAACAGTATATCGATAATGATGAAGGCAACTCGGTCATGTTAGCATGATCTAGGATTACCTCGAGGAAAATAAATTCGAACGAGATCTGGAGAGTTAATGCGCCGAGTGGTTCGGGAAATTTGACGACCTTGCACCATTCGGTCACGGGGTTATGCCGCAGAGAAGTACATGAGCGTCTGACGCCATCCCTCCGGCAAGTGGTGGCTTAATGGAGACGCATTCCCCGCCACTGTAGAGGAGCTTATGCCGGTGTGTAACAGTTTTACGTTGGTTCAGCGTAAGCTACGTGCATAAATATTGCTCACCTGGCCGCGAACGTGGAATGATCATTGTGTATGTCATTGTGTGGTAAAATGCTAGTGAGTTTAAAATCATATAAATATGTTTTAAAGTACGCTTTCTTTTTTCAGCTGCTCTCATGGCAACAGGGGGTGGGGAGGAGATGACGGTGGCTTCTACAGAAGAAGTGCCTCCAGTATGTAGATATTTTAACTCTCCTACGGGGTGCAAAAAACCTGCCTGCAGTGCTTTGCACGTGTGCTTCTATTTTGTCACCAACAAGTGCCGATATGGAAAACTCTGTCGACTGTCACACACAGTGGATACTCCGAGATCCGGGGAAATCCTTCGGCGATGTGGCTGGAGGGCGGCAGACTTTCCTCGGCTGATGGTCGCTCTGAGAAGCAGGTATCAGGCGGGTGGGGTAACTGCCGCGGCCCGCAGCCCGGAGATCTGCGTCTACTACAACTGCAGTGACTGCCACGCCGCCGTCTGCCCTTACCTGCACTTCTGTTACCAGTTCGCGGTGGGGCTGTGCAGCGCTCGGCAGTGCCGGCGAACGGTGCCGCTGAGCCACAGTTTGGCCAGCGACCACAACGTCAGGGTGCTGCGCGCGTGCGGCCTGGAGAACGCCGCGTTCGCGGACGTTCTCCGCCTGCTGCAGGACCAGCAGCTGCGACCCGCCGTCTGCCGCCGCCACAACACGCCGAGGGGCTGCTCACTTCCGAACTGCATGCAGTTCCACATCTGCTTCTACTATGCCGGAGACACGTGCGTGTACGGTGCCCGCTGTAGGTACGGTCATGATTTTAAGGGGCCGCACAATAGTAAGGTGATCATATTTTACGGAACAGATCCGATTCGTGCCCTCGCAATGCTTAGGGAGGATATCGGAAAAGACTCTGGTAGCCGAGGTAGGGCCGCTCAGGTTTTAGGTACTCACTCTTCAGCAGACAGAGACTTCAACCTACTTTCGCATGGCACCGACGCCGAACTTCAGCAAAACGCACAGACGGCTAAACTTGTGGATGAGCGAGACAAAATTGAACAGAACTTCTTTAAGATGGCCGAAATCAACAGTGAAACCGAGCGCAAATTGCAATGCGTAGAAAGAGAAAAAACTGCGCTGCAACTGGAGGCAGAGCGTCAGATGCTTATCGCCCAAGAAAAAGTAGAACAGCTTGCTGCACAACACGCAAAACTAATCCTGGAAAAAGACAACGTTGAGCGGAGTTTGTTCGCTTCAGCGGAAAACAGTCTGGAGTACGAGAGCGTGGTTGCTGGTCTGAACGAAAAGCTGGTATCCCTGGAACTGTGCATCCAGATACAGCAGAACGAACAGAGTCTGAAACTGGCCGAGGAGAACCGGAAGTTGGCTGAGGAACTGGAGCGAGCACGCCGAGAGAAAAGAGAGGAAGAGGAAACGCGAGCAGAAGAGCTAGAAAGAACCCTGGTGTGCAGCATATGCCTGGAGATGTTCATCCGAGCCACCACACTCGGGTGTTCGCACACATTTTGTGAGAGCTGCATTCAAGCCGTGGAGAGGAACACGGGACGGTGTCCCATGTGTCGGAGCGCAATCCACACCAAGACTCGTTCGCTTACTCTGGACGAGATGGTGGCCAAAACTCTCGAGACCATGGACAGAGGACGGCGGGCCGAAAGGAGAACGCTCCTGGCTGAAAGGCAAGGAACAGTCTAGGGCGACGGCTGTGGTAGTGTACACAGCTCCAGACGGGCTGGAAGGAGAACGCTCCTGGCTGAGAGGCAAGGAACAGTCTAGGGCGACGGCTGTGGTAGTGTGCACAGCTCCAGACGGGCTGGAAGGAGAACGCTCCTGGCCGAGAGGCAAGGAACAGTCTAGGGCGACGGCTGTGGTAGTGTACACAGCTCCAGACGGGCTGGAAGGAGAACGCTCCTGGCCCAGAGGCGAGGGACAGTCTATGGCGACGGCTGTGGTAGTGTACACCGCGGGCTGGAAGAGAAGAAGATTAATTTGAGGATAAACAAGATACCGAGGCGCAATGCCATCGCCTATCTAGAAACGCCAAGTAGTGCCATCTGTGCCTACGGAGGACCAACGTTGGAGCAACGGAGCCATGTTTATGTTTTTTTTAGCACGGCTTTCCTATCGGACAGAACTGCGTGCTGCACCAGTCCGCTCAGTGGACAGTGGGGAGCGCACAGGCTGCCTGAGTCAGGCCTACACTCATTGATAGCCTGCTGACGGATTAGCGTTATCCTTTGTCAGACGCTGCCTCGGCGTCCACAGAATCAGCACGCAGTGAAAATCACGACAAAGGCATGTATACGGAACATGGCGTCGAATTGGCTCACAGTCTTAGCGGTGTGATGGTTAAACTACGTCTGTGCTGTCGCAGAACCATCGTTTTGATCTAGTGGAACTTTTTCGCAAAACTGCCCACAAATGGGCCTGATCTGTCTCTGAATACACGTTGTAATACTATATGCTAAGTTGTCCTAGAACTCGGCAGTCGTGAACCGAGCAGTCTGATCTGAAGAGCCGTCTGAAACCCTTACTGAACTAGCTTCGCCGAATCACGAATAACGAAACTGGACTAAATCCAGAAGCTATTAAACCTCGCTAGAAGGGTCAATGCAATCGTCTCCCGACGAGGGTGACTCGGTTTGTCCCTTATACCATTTCTGCAGCTCCTGAACAAAGGGAGCAACTGCATGGCACTTTGAATACCTGAGTTCTGTTTAGTTTTACGTATTTTGAGAGCTATCTCGATCTTCCGTTCTGACTAGTGTTGGGATTATCGAAAAATTTTATCGATAATTGTTATAATTTCTTTTATCGTTTATCGATGGAAATCGCACCAATTATCGATAAAAATCATGTATTTTTACCAAAAGCACCGTTCATGAAGTCGCCGACTGACCCAAAATTTCAAGGAAGATTACGCCTCAACCATAAATATAATGGTCTTACTACCCAGATGCCCATCTAAGGGGAGGTCCCTTTGGGTTCCCTCAGCCACTTAATTAGTTACAATACGACCCAAAAACCGGGGATGAATGCTTTTGCTTTCTTTAGGAAACATACATAACTGGCATGTCAAAACTTTATTTTAAAACTCTCCGCATGGCAAAACGAATTAAAATCGGAAGTTTGAGTAAAATTGGTCGGATCCGGACCCCCATACGGAAATTCCTGGGAATGCCCCCGTTGCTACCTCACCTCGTCACCAGACCGACACAACTTTTCGCGGCCTGTCCGCCGACGGATGGACATTTCTGATGACAATTCTTTGCAATATGAAGGCGATTTCTAAGGAAAAGTGTCATTGGACTGCGCAGAATACCTCATTATTGGGCTAATAAGGAGTAAAACCATGGGCTCTGCTGGCAAGGAAAGGGGCAGGCGACCAAAAGTGTGGGATCGTTTTAGGCTGGAAACGAATCTTCTTTCAAAACGTACAAGATAATTATGAAATGCAAAAGCACTATATCAGGACTCCGTTGGCATCTGTACAACAAAGGTATGGTTCAGATCGGTGAGACAGACAAAAATAGGCCAAGTTTCATCAAAGCGAAGACAAGAAGCAACCAGCCTAAGACAAAAACATATTTCAGGAAAGAAACGTTGGAAGGAAGCAAAAAAAAAAAAACAGATGAGCGACAGCATGCTATGTGTTAAAAGCTCACTTCAAAAATACGACGGAACTTAAAATCATTTTTTTTCCTTAAAATAGAATTAGGTTGTGTGACTTGTTTCTGAATCCGGCTGACTGAAAGGATTCAGTTGCACTTCAACTATAAATATAAGTCTTACAGATGCGCACCCAAGGTGAGGCGCCTCCCTTACGCATGACAATACGATACTGAAATCGGACACGTGTGCTTTTTTGTTTTGCATGGAACATAAACAACTTTTACGTCAAAAGTAGTTTTTGAAACACTCTACAGAGTAAAAGGAAGGAAGTTTGAGTAAAATTGTCAGATCCGAGCCACATACGAAAATCCTGGTAACGTCCCTGTTACCACCTCACCTGGTCACCAGAAGTGCACAACTCTAACAACCGTAACAATATTCCCTAATTTATCGATAAATTTATCGCTAATCGATAAATAGGGTAGCATATTGTCATTTATCGATAAAAATTAAAACCTTTATCGATTCCTAACCCTGGTCCTGGCAGACCACGGATATATGACATCGTTTCCTAAGGCATGTTCTATGATGCTGCTTTGTTTCGCACCAACTTACAACCTTCTTGCGCATCAAAAGGTCGGACGTTCTGCTCGACGTGGCCAGAGATGTTTCTGAAGATATCATGACCTATTGTGGCCTTTTAAAGGCCAAGTAAGGCCATTGACCTAGTTTGGCCATTCTGGGGTGATGCATATTTCAGACATTGTTTTTACGGCCAAGTGTTATTACAGTAGAAACAACAGAAATTGCTTGTGTGATATTCGAGGTCACGGAGAGTTCACGAAGAGTCAGTTCTCACCAGATGGAAACAAAACATCATGTAACCTGCCACTTGATGCTGGTGATGCAGCCGAACCAGAGGGCCGATGTGCCGCGCGGCGGGCGTTTACCGGCCGCAGTCGGTGAGCAGATAGCTGAGAGAAGCTCGTTAAGCTGTCGTCGTGTTGTCCGGCATCCGGCCAAATCGCAGTGGTCCTGAGTGCCACCACTCCGGAGTGCGCGCCAGCCCGTCGTAACACGGCTCCGTTCGCGCCTGGCCATCGTAACACGGCTGCGTTCTTGGTGCTCGCGCAGTAACTTCAGGACAGTTCGGCTCGCCAGTTGCGTTCGCGTGCCTTCTGCCACCACGTCCATGCATCTCTCAAAACCAAAACATCGTTAATCTCACAACGCGGCACTCATCAGTACCGCGAGGCGAAACGTATCGTTAACGACGGAATCTAAAAATGTACGCAGCCCGTGCCCCCGGCCAGCTTTGCACCCTGAATGATATCACCTTTGTACCCGTCCGGCCGGATTGCACGGTGAAGTCATGTGACACATACCTACACTGCGTTAAGATGCTACAAAGATAAAGAACATCGTACTGGGCGTAGAGGTATCCAGAAAGGGAGGGGGCAAAGACGTGTTCCCCATAAAGCTAATGCTAAATTTCCCGAAAAATGGAAAGGGGCATGGCCCCATGCCACCTCCCGTTCCTACGTCCATGACATCGGAGATTTATCATGACGTGGGAGTCGTACCTCGTTACTGCTTGCGTCAGCGCTTTCCCTTTATACATGTCGCAGCACAAAAGGATATTTAACGATCTATTGCAGTGTCTTCCACCAAATTTAAATGCCACGCACAACTTCATGTTGTTTGCTGGCATTACTGAGCGGTTCCTAAACACTTGTGGAAAAAATGGAGAAAAAAATAAAAATGAGAATAAATAAAAACCGTGAAAAATAGGTCGCAGATTAAAAACATTACTCCCGGAATAATGGAAAGGGATTTGGCAAAGAGTTGTATGGACGAAAGAGTTTGAAAACTGATGGACTGAAAATGCAATTCCACAAAATTCAAAGAATTGAGCAGTCTTCTGGCGAAAATTTCATGGTTGGTGCCACAGTGGCTGCGAAATCAAGATCCAGAAAACGCCTTGGCCAGGCCGGGCCGCTCAGCATGATTTTTCTGCCAGCTGAAGTAAACTCGGCCTTCGGCCGCTGGTCAGTAGGTGATCATTAAGAAGGAAACTGTGCTTATCGGCAAAAAATCACAATGCTTTTTGACACGTTTGTACGTGGGTTATGTCCAGTTTCATACATACGGTAATAATCAAGCGTCATCTGGCAATCTGGTATGTTTGTGTCGCACATGCTGGAGCTACCCGCCCTTTTTACTTATACGTCGGCCTTAAAAGGTGAAAAAGATGAAAAGAAGAAAAAGGAGTAGAACTTGAAAAAGGTACTGCGACTTCAGGATGTAGTTTTGGTCGGGACGTTTCATGAATCGATATCAATGGCATGACACGTGTGATATTTATTGCCCTTGATATCGCGGTTGTAAACAGACCTTTCATTGCCACTTCAGAGGAGGAAAAGGGGCCATTGAAAGAGATGGTACTCATGGTCGGAACGTTAATGCAAGTTTGGTTTACAGGTGCATATCCAACTTCGCAGAAAGTTAACATTGCGCTTACGGCGCTGCGTGGAAGAATAGAGCTCAGAATGGCGTGCATATCTCAGCAATGTCGGAAAATTAACGTGTCTAATCGTACCACGAGTGTGGCTAGGAAATTATCCGCAAATAGGTCACTAAGCTTGGTAACGGTATCACGGTTTCCGGATGGTTTATTTCTCTTTTTGAAAGCATGCGTCATGCCGCTGTGAATGGGATGCACACCCTCTGTTGGGTCAGGAAGAGGGTCCATGAGACAGCACAGAGAGCAGAGGGTCCATGAGACCGCTAAAAATGCCAGAGAGGCCCCTAAGAGGGCAATAACTTAAGAGGGTGACAGCACAGCATAGGGAGACCCTGGCCAGCCAGAGGAGCCCCAGAACAGCAATTCATCAGTAACATCAACGTCGGGAGGGGACCCAAATGGGCTACACTGGTCGTTCTCAAAACCTGGAGGGTTCCTAATGCAGTCAGGGGGCCCCGGGAAGGTTAGGTGGGTCCTGAGGCTCAGGGACCCGCATGTCAGAGGGTCCCTGAGACTGCCAAAAAGGTCAGAGGGCCCCCTACGAGAGTAAAAACGATACGAAGACCTCTAAGACGACATGGAGGTTTCTGACGATCCTCTGACCGTCAAGGGCCTGTTAGGCGGGCTTCTGGCCCGGAAAAAGGTACTCTTGAGACTGCCAGTGAGGCCTCTGAAGCGCCAACAAAGGCTCCTGGTGCGGCCAGAAGGGCCCTATGACTGCCAGAGATACCCCATGTAAGACATCTGATACAGCCATGGAGACCACCGGAGATGTTCAGAGGGTCCATGACACTGCGTAGGAGCCCTGAAATCGCCAAAGGGTCTTTTGTGACTGCCAGAGACGGCAAAAATGCTCCCCGGGACGACAAGAGGGGCACCTGGAACAACAATGGGACTGCTAGAGAGAGAGGCCTTTGAGACTGTAAAGTAGAAGTCTCTAGCAAAACGGGCCCCTGAGACGACCAGAGGGGCCCTTGCAACCACTAAACCTTGAAACGTCCAGACAGCTCCTGACACGGCCAAGAGACCTAGAGCATTGCCAGAAACGCCTCTACCATGGCAGTGAGGGACTTATAAAGGGCCCTTGTTTCTACCTGAGGAGCTCTGTAGACGGCAAAAAATTCCCACGTGCAACAAGCGGAAACCCAAGATGGCTTAAATGTCACTGAAACTGCCAGACGAGTCCATGAAACTGTGCGAGGTGTCCCTGAAACTGCAAAAGAGCGCCTGAAACGTCCAGAGGGACACGTGAAACTGCGAAAGGAGCCTGAGACCTCTAGATAGCCCTGACACGGCAGACGGTCTGATACCATCAAAAGTGTCCCAGTAAGTGCTAGAGAGAACCTAAGCCTAAGCTAGCAAAAATGTCTCCATAAACTACGAGGTGGTATAGGGGTTCCTAGACCAGATGCAGACACGACATTCCAAACAGAGGGAGAGACGCATTCGCCTAAAATTCCCCGTTGTTTTCATATTCCGGCTACTTTGCAGCGGAACAAAACGCACAATTTTCTCAAATAACGTAGAGCGTTTGAGGTGCTCGGTTACTCTACATGATAAAAAAAACGCACAATTACATCAGATATTTCCCCCTGGACCCGAGCAGACCAACGCTTTCCATATCTAAAGAGAAAACAAGGAAAATGGGGAGGGGGGTCCGGCCGGGAGTGGGGCCATGCGCTGATAATTCCTCCCCCCCCCTTTGGTGAAATCATGGATCCACCCCTGGCTCCCGAAGTTGGTTCCGGGTAGCCATGTGCCCGAGGTTCCTTTCAAAAACGGTCCATATTTTTGCCGCTAGGTGGCCAGCGCGGTCGCTCACATTAATGACGGAGGGAGTTTCCAATCCAGATATAGCTAATCCGTGCTACGGTGCAGCCTTTTGGAGGTTCCGGTCCTCAGTTGTGTGATATTAAAACTGGCTATAGTAACTTGGAAGCGAAGCTACGGCGACTGCTGGCAACAAGACAAACAAGATACGGGCTAGAATGATAAAAGGAAGCGTTGCTAATTTCAGACCATTGACTTTCATCATGGTTAATGGTGACGTTACCTAGGGTAACAGATGCTCAATGGGCACATTTGTATACCATGTTAAGTGGTGAAAGCCTTCTTCCAGCACATGCCGGACGGAAGCAGACTAGACCAGAGCCATAATTATAATTCGAAACAGGCTCAAATAATTGCAATGTAACGTGCGCCATATGACGTCATGTTGGCTTACGTGGACAGGAAATGGAGCAGGATATGTTGCCCTGAGAAGATACCTATTAAGCTTTTTGGTAGTCGATTTTTATCGGAAATATCATGGCGGAGCAGGTCGCGCCGAATGGGCGAAGCGAGCGAGGTCCAAATAAAAATGACCTGGCCAAAGGCCAGCGTTTGGCCATGTGCAGTCACTCATCTCAGGATATGATAGCCAGGGCCTCCAGTTTTTTCACTCGTTTTCACCGATGAACTCCATATTTCTGCTTATTTTGCAAGTCACGCGCTTTGTTCTACCTTTCTAAATGACACATGAAAATTTCATGTATCGGGACATGTATTGTTTTAGCATCACTGATCGTTTCCGCAAAGCAATGCATTGCCCTCCTTTGTGGTAAGAATACATTTTGGTTAAAAAAGGATTTGATATTTGTGAATAAAAAAAAAAAAATTTTTTGTGTGAATACGTGCTGCAAAAGGGTATCTCATGCTTACTGAGTCCCGTCACTAACCAAATCTTCGCACGTCCAGCCATTCAGGTCCTTGGTATTTGTGCGGTGTTTTTATGAGTCCAAATCTTTCATCCGTTGACGCTCTTTTGTTGTCAAAGCTTTTTCTGTCATTGTTTTTCCATTTTCTTCGTGCCATTATCTGCCGGTTTCAGCCGCCACCTCTTGGACCGAGACTAGGGCCGAGAGAAGATCTTGACTTCCATCACACGCGCTATGTGATGCTAGTTTCGGCTTTGAACATTTGTTTTGTCCTCTGCTGACCTTGGGTCTGACCGCAACGTCACGGTTACGGCCCAGATCAGCTGTGATTTGCTTCGCTGGTGAAACGGCGCGAAGGCGGCACCTGTCGGTAGATCGTCACCGCCACCTCGTGGGGCACACGAGAAGTAGATTTTCTCCGATCGATTCCCGGGATGCGCTGTGGACTGCCGGTGGACGTATCTTATAGCCGCCCTTTCATCCTCGCTTAGCATCGTTTGCGTCCCTAAAATTCTGTCGAACTGACACAAGTTCGGTGCCACTCAAGCTTCTCTTCTTGGTCCTTTGACTGGAGACCTGGAGGTGCCGGGGAAGGGGGGGGGGTAGCTGGGAAGAACTAGACCCCCGCTTTTCAGAAATTTTAACATTACAGGTGCATTTACATGACACTGACTAGAAAACGGTCTTAAATCCTGATGAAACCTTCCCCTTTGTTTTTCGCACAACTGCTGCCAGGCTTGATTCCATACTCATAAAATTTTCTAAAATGGCTTCGAAAGATCAAAAGATCTCTCACGTCCATGAAGCCAAACCAGGCGTACCTCACCGGCATCCATGCATCCTGTCATGCCCGATCCCGTACCAGTGGCTAAATATTTCCTTCATTTCTTCTTTATCCCTATAAGGTCTGAAATTACCAGCTCGTAAAAGGTCGAAGCAGGCATTAAACAGAACCTTTGACGACGACGCGGTTACGATGACGGGAGCTGGTGGTTAACCCTATTCCCGGCAGGGGGGGGGGGGCTGAATCCGCTCCCCCTCGGGTTTTTTGCTTGCCAATTCCAGGCTTTTTAACGCAGCTTCACGAAAGTTGGTCACTTTTCCTAGGTATTCTTTCTACGCGCTGTGACAAAATTTCACAGTTCTGCTCTGCTCAGGAGCGGAGCCAGGCAACGTTTTTAGGAGGCACCTCAGGTCATTTTTTGCCATGTTGAGGATAAAAGGAAAATGTCTGCCAAAAACAGAGTTTTTAAGATAAAACTTAAAACGTTATATGAATGAATAGCTTAATAGTTGGGCAATGTGCACACAAAATTTTGTTTATCTGAGGTCACTTTACAAGGTCAGGTCAAGGTCAAAAGTCAAAATTTGTTTTTTTTGCAATAATTTCGGCGTCGTTTTTTTCAAATGCCAAACCCGGAATATATGTGACGTGGAAGGGTGCCCTCTACTTGTGTACCAAGCTTCAGTTTGATATCAGGTCAGGTCACGGAGCTATGACCTAAAATGTCAGTGCGCGTACCCTATATCGCAATAGCCATAAAATGAAATTTTTAGAATAGAGTGATTTCAAATGATTAAAAACGTTTACAGATAATATCAAATGCACACGAGATCATTCCAAGTGACCCCAAGGTCACTGGTGGTCATTTAAGGTCAAAGGTCACAAGTTGATCTGAAGAACATGTGAACATGACAGTTTCCCCTTTTTCATGTCCCTGGCACCGCCTATGCTGACATTATACAAACTTTGTAATGCGATTTGTACTTCTTTAGCATAGCATGACTAGCAGAAGCCAAAAAGTGTTTTTGCCTCTTTTGTTCATCCATTTGTTAAAAAACTAATCCTCCTATTTTTGAAACCCTGTGAACGCCCATGAATTTTCTCAAAACTTTACATTTGTGGACCCATGGTAAAAGCCCTTTCCATAATTTCTCGATTCATGCCAGTTTCATCGAAATCGGTCGTCGGCCGATAAACAACGGAGTTATAAGAAGTCCAAAAGTACCCCCATTTTGACATTTTCGTCCTCCTGTATCCACACATTTCAAAATTTTGAAAATTTTTTTTATAAAATTGTAGTTCACGTCACGGCAAATCGATTGCCGTTTGTTGCGATGAAATCGGACAAGTAGCTCTCGAGGTCTCAGGGGGGCCGAATCCGCCCTTCCGCCCCTCCCGGGAATCGACCATACCGTCTAGCCCTCCGGGAATAGGGTTAAAGCAGCATGTCCGACGATGTCATGGTTATAATCTGAGCTAAACGGTTCCTGGAATTTTGCTGTCGTCACTTGCCTGGGGTTTTCCAGCGATTATTATCCATAGCTTTCCCGGGGAGCGTTGTGCCGAGTAGGTCAGAAACTTAACAATCTGCCTGCCGATACAGACATACTTGTCTAACGTATCCTATATAATGGCATATATCGTGCTTATGATGCTATTAATTCTGCGATCAAGGACGGCGGTATTCCCTGTATGATCTACACTTAACTGTCTGAACTTGGAGGCAGGGATGTGTTTCAATCACACTTTGAGTCCATTTTTTACTAAACATTGCACTACTTTGTCGAAGTTCAAGGAAAGTTTAAAACTGAGCACGTTAGTCGTTTTTGTTCATGCAGAGTAATTATCAGTTGACAGGACAATGACTGGTTTACCCGCGGGTGTCTATTGTCCGCACACATGTGCTGTACCGTGGTTACGCAAACGTTGCCGAGGACGCTCCCCGCTGGCATCACGCCGCGAGCGGGGTGCCAGCCATGCGGTCCAGGAGCTTTCATCCGGTCGAGTGTAGACATCACAGATGATCATAAGCGCCCTGGATCCTGGAAGATGTCTAGCGAAAAGGCATTTCTAGTCAATGCTTTCCATCGGCGTCATGTACCTCATGTTGAAATTCCCCAAAAATAGGGGAGGGGCGTTTCGCGCCATTGCACTCACGTTCTAACGCCCAGACGAGCCTCCTTTCCCTCGCCAACAGCCTGCAGATGCTGTGCGCAGCCATAGGGCAGCCGTAGCCGGCAAAATCATTCACACATGCCAGAGTTATGGCAAAATTATGAATTATGCCTCCGCGCTGTAGGACAGCTTCACCAACAGACGAGAAGTAGAGGCTGCCGTCTCAGTTCCGGCACTGACTCCGGAAGTGTCTGGCGCGCCTCAGGTGCAAACTGATCTCCGCAGCTCGGCAGCTCCGCAGCTCGTGTCGTGTCGGCTGACTGCGGGCGGAGACAACGGACCGGTTCGTTTCAGTAGCGCCCTGCACGCAAAACGCCAGGCACCAGAGCGCCGTTTGTGGGCAGCAGACACGCTGCGTGCGCCGTCGGAGGCGCGTTGCGCCCGCGTCGAGTTCGCCACGCCTGCTCTGTCTCCGGCCACGCCGACCCTCACTCCGCCGGCCTCCGGCCACGCCGTCCCTCACTCCGCCGGCCTCCGCCCACGCCGTCCCTCACTCCGCCGGCCTCCGGCCACGCCGACCCTCACTCCGCCGGCCTCCGGCCACGCCGACCCTCACTCCGCCGGCCTCCGGCCACGCCGTCCCTCACTCCGCCGGCCTCCGGCCACGCCGACCCTCACTCCGCCGGCCTCCGGCCACGCCGACCCTCACTCCGCCGGCCTCCGGCCACGCCGACCCTCACTCCGCCGGCCTCCGCCCACGCCGACCCTCACTCCGCCGGCCTCCGGCCACGCCGACCCTCACTCCGCCGGCCTCCGGCCACGCCGACCCTCACTCCGCCGGCCTCCGGCCACGCCGACCCGTGCGCAAACAGAACATCTTTTTCTGGCTCACGTCCCATTCAGTTCCTGCCGCCGACGCGCGGGCCCGCGGCGTGACCTGGATTATGCATGGGATGACGTCACCGGTCCAGGTCACGGCCGGTCATGGACACGCGCGGGGTGCGCCAAGCTCGGCGCGAGGCGCGGCCGCGGCCGCTCGGCTCCGGCGGGCAGGAGCGGGCGCGGGCGCCGCGGGACCGCCTCCGGCGCCGAGAGCGGCGCTCCCCGGCCGCCGGCTCTGTTTGGTGACGGCGCAGTCGTGCCGAGTCAGCGCTGTTGTCGCAGCGCGGAGGTCGGGCCGCCGGCCGCCCCGGGAGCTGCCGCAGCTCGCTCGGGTTCCGCTGTCGCCCAGCAACCGAGCACTGGCGCACTCCGACCGTGTGCTGCGTGGGGGCCTAGTCTCCCTCCCTGTTTCCCATCTAACCCCGCATTCTGTTCTCCTTGTATAGATGATTTTGTTTTGCCATTATGGGAAGGAAGCATGCCTGAAGGTAGTTTCAAAAACGAAATAGATGCAGTTCCCGTCCGGAGAGTTCGGCCATAGCACACGTTGGCCCCTGAAAAGGTCCGAGAAAAGGGGCCGTGAGCTCGGTGGCACTGTCCGTGGCCTGGCCAGTGAGCTGCGCCAGCGGCCGCCGCCCCGGCCTCTGCCGCCGTCCGGCGGCTCGGCAGCTGTCCGTGACCGGTCACGCCGCTCCGGCTCCGCGCCGCCGGCCTCCGCCAGCCCACACAGCCAGCTCATCCGGCCATCCTTTGTCGTGTTATGCACGTCGATCCATGAACGCAAGCAATTCGCGAACAGTCGCGCACTACCGGAAGTGGTGCGCGGCGAGGCGCCCCGCCGCGCGCAGGGCCGGGCGACAATGCGACACCGGGCCAGCTGGCGGCGGCCCGTGGCGCGCGGCGCCGTGCCGCCAGCCGGCCGACCACGCACCGGCCGCGCCCGTCTTTGGTACTCGCACACGAGACTAACGCTCCGTGGACGGCCGAGGGTGATGCCCCGAGGGGCGATGCCCCGGCCGTCCCGTCACTGGCCGCAGCCGGAGCGGCGTCAGCAGGAGCGGTCAGCAGAGGGGAGGGACGCAGCGGCCGCGCCGCTGCCCGCGTCAGCGGCAATGCCGTCCCGCTAACTAGTGACGATGGTGACACTGACACGCTCCGACCCCTGCTGTTCCCCCTAAAGTGGTGCGCCAGGAAAATGTCAACAAATAACAAGTAACATCATCCGCAGGGGCTAGAAAAAGTCACAAAAAAACACACACATACACACACATCGCAAACAAAACAACGGGATTCCATCAGGCGTAGGGGCGCGCAACACAAATGCCCATCTTTGAAACCACATCTCATGACGGCTGGACGCAGTGCAAGTGCCGAGAGTGCTTGCACTGCCTCTGATGGTGCAGTGCAAACACTGACATTGCGTCACGCTCCTCAGTCCAGGCGGGAACGCCGAATCAGTCGCAGCTGGAGGTACCCAGGGCCGTTCCGGGGACGACATACGCCGGATCGTCGGACACTGCTCCTCCCCGTGCACACTCGTTCAGTTCCCTGAACGCCTCGGTCCGCATCGTCACCAAGCCAGTGGGGCCTTTCAGCTGACTTGGGTGGTGCCGACAGCCACCTGACGTTCTTCAGGCCGCCGGGGAACACGCCGGGGCCATGCGCGTTTTAAAGCACAGCTCGCTGTGCCTTGCCCCGGGCAGATCAACCGACCCCTGCTAAGCAGTCGGCTTAACCGAGAACAGAGCCTGACTGATCGTAAAGTGGTCAGTGCAAAGGAGAACGGCCGTTGGGAAGCACTTGAGAATCAGCATCTCAATTAACCTCCAGATCAAAAAATTCACGCCAGCCGGAAGACCGACGGGCCTGATGCCGAGACAGAGGCTCCCTCGCGCACAGCGTGACGACCAAGGCCGGACGCAGACCCAGACGACGAACCTCACTTCACCCCGCCGCCACGGACCGTCAGTTTATCGACCGGCGCCGCGCGCGGCACACGTCCTCCAGTCCTCAGCTGGGTGTCCAGCGCCGCTCAGCAGGCCTTCCGGCGCCGCTCAGCAGGTCCCCGCACGAGCCAGCAGGTCCCCCGCGCGGCCAGCAGGTCCCTCGGCGCCGCTCAGCAGGTCCCGGCGCGGCCAGCAGGTCCCTCGGCGCCGCTCAGCAGGTCCCGGCGCGGCCAGCAGGTCCCTCGGCGCCGCTCAGCAGGTCCCCGCGCGAGCCAGCAGGTCCCCCGCGCGGCCAGCAGGTCCCTCGGCGCCGCTCAGCAGGTCCCGCGCGGCTCAGCGCGGCGCGCCGTCCGTCTCGACGGCGGACGAGTTGACGTAGTACTGGACTTTGCGCTGGGCGGGCGCGGCGCGGCGCCGCAGGTACAGCCAGCCCAGGATGAGGCAGACCTGCGCCGCCAGGAAGCAGGCGGCCGCCACCGCCAGGCCGGTGACGTTGAGCCGGCCCTCGGGGCGGCGCCAGTCGGCGCTGCCCGCCGCCGGGCCCACGCCCTCCTCGCCGGCCGGCGGCGGCACGAACTCGAACGTGTCGGCGATGCGGATCTTGCGCACGACCAGCACGTCGCTGCGCGTGTCGTTGGCGAGCGCGCGACGGCGGCGACCGTGCGAGACGACGCGGCTGTAGCCGCCCTGGAAGTCGCGCACCTCGCAGGTCACCGGCCGGCAGCGCGGCAGGCACGGCGTCACCAGCGCCTTGAACTGCACCACGTCCGAGCTGGGGAACTTGAAGGCGTCGAACGGCACGGTGAGCAGCTGGCCGGAGCCGGCCACCTGGCCGACGGCGCCCATGATGGAGGGGTCGGTCGGGCAGCCGCGCTCGTCGATCAGCAGGATCTCGGACGAGTCGACGCCGTCCTGCGCGATCAGCTCGCGCACCAGGATCTCGTAGGGCGAGTCGGGGTCCAGGATGCGGAACTGCAGCGCCAGCGGGTCGCCCACCTGCCGGACGGCGGGGCGGCCGGTCACGCCGCGGCGGGGAACTGAGCAGGACCAGTCTCACGCCACGGAGCAGTGAAAATCCAGGTTGCTGAGCCTCCGTGCAGAGCGCAACAAAATAGCTCAGATGGCACCATGGCAGTCGGTGGGCTGGGCGTTACGTTACCTGGACTGTCAGTATGCCGACCCGTACGTTATCTGGATGGTCGTTACTCCGCTCTCGGCACGCTACCTAGACTGTCGGTGTGCCGACCCGTACGTTACCTGTGTGGTCGGTATGCCGGCCCGTGCGTTTCCTGTGTGGTCGGTATGCCGGCCCTGCGTTACCTGTGTGGTCGGTATGTCGGCCCGTGCGTTACCTGTGTGGTCGGTATGCCGGCCAATACGTTACCTGGGTGATCGGTATGCCGCTCTCGGTACGCTTCCTGGCCCGCCAGTATGCCGGCCCGTACGTTACCTGGATGGTCGGTACGCCGGTCTCGGTACGCTACCTGGGCGGTCAGTATGTCGTTGCCCTGGCGGTCGGTGATGCTCATGCTGACGTTGGGCGAGCGCACCACGGCCGACTGGTGGGCGGCGGTGCCCAGCTGGCCGTTCACGTTGAGGCCGGCCGCGTGCGCCACCGTCCGGTTCCCCAGCGAGTACAGGCAGCGCAGCGACAGACCCACGTCGGACGAGGTCACGATCTGATCGTGATGCTGCCGGCGGACAGCGCGGGCCGCGTCAGGTCAGGGCGGGTCAGGTCAGGCCAACCCACGCTCGGGCGAGCTGGGACCTCAGGAGCCGTCGCGTGTCACGTGAGAGTCGCCTCTGAAGCCCGTACGTCTTTTGTTACGTTTGTCCGGTGTGCACTCAGCCAGTGGCTCCGTTACCTCGTGTCCCGCCGTTTTCGGAGGACTGACCTTTAGTTACACCCGCTTGTCGTTCCCCGCATTAAGTTTGTTTTTTGGCAAGCTCCATAAATATATATGTATATATTTATGCACATATATATATATATACACCCGCATTAAGTTCTCCGCATTAAGTTTATTTTTGGCAAGCTCCATATATATATATATATATATATATATATATATATATACATGTACAGTCAAACACAAAGTGCCTCATAACCGATTTCGAAGCAGCGGAAATGGCCGATGAAGAAAATGATTCCTGTGTACCTGTATGATGATATCGGAGGTGAACACCCCCGGCGAGTCCTGGTGCACGTCACAGTTGAGGTCCTGGTAACCCATCCGGAAGTTGACCGCCATCTGGCCCTCCACGTCCAGCACGCACGAGTTGGGGCTGTTGCGGGCGTATATCTGGAACGCGCCGTGAGTGTTGGCGGGGGCGGCTGGGTACGCGGAGCGATGGTGGTCCGTAGTGGGTTGGTAGCCAACGTGCCACCGGTTCTGGCGAAGCGCGGAGCGGCTGCTACATTCGGCAGGCGCACGGGCCAGCCGACCCTTCACGAGACGTGTCCCCAATAACGAAGATCGGGTTGTCCGATCGCGCGCCGACACAGCCCGTTTGTCATTCCTTCGTAAAACTGATGCCGAACGCGGCTGATCAGCATTCGAGCGACGGCGTGTCCCTCTTCTGTCGGTCCGTCTGCCCGGCGAAATGGCGTTTTTTGCTCGCCGAAAAACACGTGCCGCACGTGGAGATCCGTCTCGTCCCAGGAGGCGGACTTTGTCACCGCCCGGCGTCCTCACCTTGCCGTTGAAGATGCGGCTGGTCTGGATGGTGGCCACCATGCTGGCGCCGTTGCACTGCAGCGTCACGTTGTAGCAGCTCTGCCGCTCGTAGCTGGTCGCCTCCGGGATCTCGAGGTAGGGCTCCCGGATGTGCGACAGCGAGGCCTGGCCGTGGTGCGACAGCCGGCAGACTCGCTCGCCCGTGTCGCCGTAGTCGAACGTGTGGCAGCGGAAGTTGGCGCCCAGGCAGAGCCGCTGGCAGTCGTCCCTGGAGGCCACGTCCTGTCGCCATCCGACACACGGCGTCACCGCCAGCACTGACCGAGTAAACCAGGACGGCCTGGCGTGACGCGTACAGCTTGTGCTTTGAAATTCTGCGAAACTTGTCATTGCTGTTTTTACGGAGATGGTCGGTGATAAACAGTGGCATTTAGAATATCACTAGCGACCTAACGACATGTCTGTCGACATAGCGACATATAACGACAGATCGGTTGACGTAATGGTGTTACATTCCAACCAGTTTCGAGGCCTGATAAGAAATGACGACTTCTCCGCAAACTAAACATGTATGATAACTTTGTGGAGTGGAATCACTCTGGCGGAGTTGCAGGAAATACGAAACATTTTCGTACATTACGAAATATTTTCGCACATTTCGCGTCATTGGAAAATGCGAACCAATGCAAAACAGAACGTCGTCCCTGTCCCGTCGCACCTGGAACACGACGTCGACCGTCTTCAGGATTTTCCCCCTCGTGGGCTCGAACTCGCACATGCGCACCGGGTCGTTGACGCAGTTGGACTCGTAGTACTCGTAGCGCGGGTCGACCGTCAACGTCTCCCCCTGGCGGATGGTGAAGCGGTCCACCTCGCTCAACGTGCACTCCCCGGAGGCGGCGCTGAAGCTCACCGACCTGCCGGCAGCCAGACGCACGTCAGTTTGAGGAGAAAACACCGGCCACTGCCGGCACACTGAGCCGCCTGGATACACAAAGGTCCGTTTGATGGTGAAACAACACCCTGAGACGCAGTCCAGATTGACGCTGAGACAGTACTGAGGGCCGCCTAGGTGGCAGACGCAGCCGTAGGCGGAAGACGTGGCAGACGCAGACGCCGAGCTGGGACGGAGCCGGCAGACGCCGACTTCAGACTGAAGCCGGAATCGGGAACAAAACAAACAAAAACAGCCCGGGACCAAGACGACAGATAAAGGCGAAAGCCGAAGCGACGGAGGCGCAGGCCGCTGCGGGAGATACGGTGGATACCGACGTCAAGACCGGTCGCCGAACTCGCAGTGATCGGACAAGCGTTTCCGGATACGGTGGATACCGTGGATACCAGTCTAAACCAACAACGGCAACCAAGTCAACAGCGCAGCGCTCTCAGGCGCCGTGTGCGTGCGGTGACATGCATGTTCTCATCGTCATTCAATACCATCACTGTTTAGTTTTCAGTCATTTCGCGTGCTTCATGCGACGATACATAGCCTTACGCGGTGGAAGAATAAGACGCACGACTCTCAGAAAGCAATGAAATTCGACACAGGTACTACTGTCGATTGAAATAAAAATCGAAGTGCCTGTTTGTGTGACGCTTTCATGCCCGGAGGTTAAGAGAGAAGGCACCGGAACTTTCTCGCAAAGAATGATGTTTCTCCTGAATTCGACGGAATGCATTGTTTTGTACCATGGACAACTAATGGTCTCGTAACTTTGGTTGTTAGTTTATTGTATTGTCCATTCTTGATTACACACATCGCCTCTGGGCCACCCAGAGTAAACAATGAGGGCGGCTTCTCTCGCTGTTAATTGCTTTCGATTCTGGTTTAATGGCTTTCAGGCGTACGTGCTTACTACTAGCGACCCATCACTGGAAATCACGGGTTCGCTCGATTAACTGATGGCTATCGCGCCGAACAAGAGCCATAAACGAGTAGCTAATAAAGGCGATATCAACACGCCCTCGGCCGAGCTGTTCCCCCAGTGACCCGCTTCCTCGGGCGTGGACCCAGACTGGCTTCCAGACGGCAACGATATCTCACACCACTCTCAGGTGTGAGAGGAGCAGGCGAGAAGCAGAAGAGGTGGCTCTCACATTCGCGTTGTATTGTCCCCATCCCCAGATAGGGTACTGAATGTGGGTGTTTAACAAAGATCGGAGTTTAGAGCAATGAACAAAATTGCCCTCCAACGGTCACCAAACAAATCTCCTCCGGCGGTCGGTGGAGTCTGCCGTCCTCTGGTGGATTCTGCCGTCCTCTGGCGGTGGGGCCGTCTCGCGGCCGGCGCCGCTGCTCGGCTCGGTTCCGGTCGGGATGAGCCGGCGGTCCGGCCCCGGTCGGCGCCAGTCGGACCCGGGCGTGTCCCGCTGCCGCTAACTGTCGGCGTTTCACGCGCAGCCGGTGACCGTGCGGTCCCGTTCGCCGACGGCGGCGCGTGCCACCTGCGCACGCCGCCGGCCGAGTCCGCCGGCCCGGCGGGGCGGCCCGCCAGGCCCGGCTGGCTGACTAATGTTCTCGGCGCGTTCACACGCCGCCGTCGCCGTCGCCGACGCCGACGCACCCCCGGCCGGCCGAGGCGATACCCCTGACGAGGCACCGCGCGGCGCCGGGTGGTCAGTAGGCAACGCTCGTGTGAGGCGGCGGCGGCAGCACGTCCGAGGATAAAGTTCGGGCGGGATGCGGCGGGAGATGGTCATTCGGACTGGCCGGGCTGCCTGCCCAGGAGACTCCACCAGAGGACGGGAGACTTCACCGACCTCCAGGGAACAGGAGACCGCAAGCCGACTCTGCTTCTTTTGTGGCCGACAGTGTGATCAAGGCTGCATTCCGGGGGCCTGGCGGCCAGTGGCCCGATAAGTCTCCAAACTAATAACGACAATGCCAATCAGCAACAACAACAACAACGTCAGCAATGGGAACGTGGTCCGGCTCCAACACGCCTACGGCGTGACCTCTTCACATGTCAAATGGCAGTGGAGGAAAGCAGGCTCGTTGATTGGTGTCGTGATCCTCGACTTCTCAGACGAGCCTTGCAAGTTTCAATGACCTAGTCTGCAGCGTGCACGCAGTGGCGGTCTGATGGCCGACAAAATTGCCCGTAATTGCAACCGCACCGGTCCGAGTGAGGCAAAGTGACAATGCCCAACCTGGCCATCTTCAAACCAGAAGACCTACTACAACAGCTGATTGAAGCAGGCGCAGAAACCCATTAAGCTCGCTGACGAATTGCTGCCAGCCAATTTTAGTGCGCGCGAGGCAAGCTGCCGACGTAGGATTACCTTTGAAGCAGCATTCATCAAGAATGATCCCAGCCTTTGAGCCTGATGTGTTGTAAATGCGTTTCTGGTCATGTCTGACTGACTTTCTGAGAGCTGATGAGATGGCTCAAATCGATTTGATGAGCAATAGAAGTCATGCCACGTTCACGTAACGTTCCATTTAGGAGCGAACCGCTATTCTGCGTTCAAGCTTTTGAAAACCGCTCTGACTGAAAACTGTTCCATCCACGGTGCCTCCAACGCCACTAAACTTGACACAAGCAGTAGTTAACAAGTAAAGTAACTCGTTTCAACGGGAAAGAATGGGGCATAGCAAACATCTGCAGTCTGGAGAAAGCTCTGCAATATACTTATATACAATATACAATATACAATATACTTAGACAAAGCTCTACAATATATATTCTTTGGGAAATGCGGCAAATGTCAAAAGCTCGGCACAGCTCCGATACCATGCTCCGATACCCTCCCATGACACGATTCCAAAATGCCATGACGATGACATTAATGGCCAATGTCCGGTCAACGGATGCGTATAGTTGCCACAGTGCTGGTTCATCAACAACGAATACATTTCATGCTCAGCACGATGGACAGTCGCTCTGACTGCAGGCAAAGGTCCTCGGCCAGCCCAGCCCAGCGCAGAAAAGGTCCCACTCCGTTTCGCTGCAACATAAGCGAGTGCGCCGTAACGGTGCTGCATCGCAGCATCGTCACAGAGTGCCGTCGGGTGCACATTGCACACTGTGTACTGGCCTCCTGTGACCGGAGGGTCGTAACACTGTCATACAGTGTAACTGTGCGGGCAGCGGGTTGCAACTTGTGCATGGCACCCGGCTGCTTAACGAGCTGACGCCTCGACAAAGCGGCTCCCGCCGCCGTTCACGCGATGACGACGTTCCGTGCGCCAATGACGACCACAAAAGGCCGGGGGAACGGCTCGCGGATTCGACGCAGCCTTGCCAGCTGAGCTGAGTGAGCTGAGCGTCCCAGGCCGATGGGGTGAGCTCTGGGTCAGGCGAGCCGAATGAGCGGGGTGAGATGAGCGAGTCAAGTGAGCCGGGGGAGCTGAGTGAGGTGGGGCGGCCGGTGAATGAGCTGGACGGGCTGAATGAGTCTGGTCGGCCGACTGAGCGCGGTGAGTCGATGGGCCCGAATGAGTCGGGCCGGTCAGGTGCGCTGAGTCGGCGGGTGAACTGAGTGAGCCAGGTGAGCCGGCCGAGCGGGGTGAGTCGAGCAGCCTCTGGAGTCGGGCCGGCAGGGTGAACTGAGTGAGCCGGGCGGCCCGTTGCGTGAGCTGAGTGAGTCGTGTGAGCGGGCGAGCTGATCGGCCCGAGTGGCTCGGCCGGCCGACGCGGCGCGTCCGGTCAACCGTGCCCGGTCCGGCCGCCGGACCGTCGCGCCGCCGGACCGGGTCACGGCCGAGCGGCGCCGGCGGACCCGGCGCTGGTCACGGCCCGGGCCGCGGTCACGGCTGACTGCGGCCGCCGGAGGGCGAGCCGGACTTCGGCCGGCGGCCAGCGGCCGGTCAGACCGGGGACCCGGCCGCGCGAGGGCCGGCCTCCCCGGCCACGGCGCGGGCCGGGCCAGCTCAGAGTAGCAGTCAACACACAGGTCAGCGGGCGAAGTCGGCTCAAGTCGGCTGCAGAGCCGACCAGTCCAGCGGCACGTGGCAGGCCAGAGTGCCTCCGGCGACAGCTGGTCAGGTCAGGTCTTCATGTCAGGACATCGCCTGATCAGGATGTCCTCAGCTCAGGAAGTCCTCAGAGCTCAGGACGTTGTCAGATCAGTAACAGAACGTCTTCAGCTCAGGACGTCTTTAGGTCAGGACGTCTTCAGGTCAGCACGTCTTCAGGTTAGGACTGCCTCAGCTCAGGATGTCCTCAGCGCAGGAAGTCCTAAGAGCTCAGGACCCTGTCAGATCAGAACGTTTTCAGCTCAGGACGTCTTCAGGGCAGGACTGCTTCAGCGCAGGATGTCTTCAGCTCAGGACGTTATCAGGCCAGTACGTTATCAACTCAGGGCGCTGTCAGCGCAGGGCGTTTCCATCCAAAGACGTCCTCAGGTCAGTGTGCCGTCAGCGCAGGACGCGTTCAGGCGGCCGTCGCGGAGGGCGCCTCGCTGAACGTTGCTGGAGGCGCGGCCGGGCGGGCCGCGGTTGGCGGAGGTCGTGGCGGGTCCTGTCGGCTCGGCCATCGATCACCGCGCTGGAATTCTGATCAGACGTCCGGCCGAGGCGAGCACAAAGGCAGCCGCGTCTGTTCCCATTCACACCAGCTGAGCCACTTGCGGGCATGAGCCGGTCGAAAAATAGCCCGCGGTAGTGTTCAGAAGAATGCCATTAGAGGTATTTAGATCGCACGCGACATTTACACAGTTTCTAGTCGTATCTGAAGACGTAAATGACATCAGATGTTTCCTCTCTCGCGTTTTCCACAATGCCGTGGGAGTATTTGAATGGCTGACACTCGATAGTGAGGTCAAACAGATCTCACTGATTGCGGGCAGTATTCATGAGTATAGTTTGTGTTTTGTAGATATAATATATATATATATATAGTATAGTTTAAGGTTTTGCTTGACCTTCTCCATGCAAAATATCAATTCCCATAGTTCAGTATGTCTAGGAGTACCAATAATTCACAACTTCTCTATATTGATGATGCAAGTCTAGACATCCAAATAACGTACGGAGCTGCTATTCTGAATTCCCTTCCGCTCTCAGGGAAGAAAATTACTAATTGCTCTCGATTCGACACATCTCACGCAAAAACTACGCAGAAGCTCCTCTCCACTGAAAACTCAAAATAACTCGAGGTTCAGATGTCCCTCTTCTCCGACCCTGCTACTGGTGTTCCTGCTTCAGGTGCTGCAGAAATCCGGTGTTTTCTCTTTAGGCCGAGCTTTGGACTGGGCTCAGACTGCCGTATCCGTTGTTGTTGACATCTGGCTCTGTCATCAGGAGGGCTGTCAGTCGGCGGCCAGTGTCGACCTGGGAGCCAATCTCCATCCATCGCGCCGCCAATCGGAGCGCGACAGGCGTCGTGTGACCGTGCCGCCGACGCCGGCCGCCTCCGGCTGTGACCGCCTGTGACTCGCGGCTGCCGTCCGGCTGCCGAAGGACGACACGCCGGGACCACCGCCCGAGGTGGCCGGCGTTCTCGGCGCTCGGTGAGCCGGCGGCGACCGCGCGTGCTGCTCCGGGCAACGTTCGGAGCGACCCGCGTGCCTTTTTAAGAACAGCGAGCCCAGGGCTGGGCGGTCATCGAGTCAACGCGCTCCTGGCGTCCGATGTCGTCAGCGTCGTCCCGTGAAGACGATTGGAGCCGGAGCTGTGAGTTTCACTAGTTTTGAGGAGGCCTTCGTCCATCATGCAATGGTTGCATGGATGAAAATGTTCACCGAAGATCGCGTGATGTTAAGCTGTAGGTCACGCAGGATTTGCTTAAGTCGAATAGACCAGAAATCCCCCAAAGAATGGAAGCACAGGACATAGATGTAAAGTTTTAAAGTGAGCGAGTTTGTCTAAAAGACGCATTGCCAGTAGGTACGTGTCGTGCAGTTTGGAATGCGTCGTCTCTTAAACGTGAATCAGTACACAGACGCGAGGCAAGGAGGAAGAGTTCAGTCAAGAATGGCATGAACCCGACTTTTCCAGACAGCAGACATCCTGTCTGAGTCATTACGAACACGCCGACACGGACCCTGGCGGATCCAGACTATTTGCTAACGGGGCCAGGTATTTATGAATGCAACCAAACCCATCATGAATACTGATTTCTCCTCGGATTTCGGGACTTTGATCACCTTGTGTCGCCATTCCCGTAAACCAACAATTGTAAAAATAAATTTGTGCTTTTAAAATAAATTCCCCTTTCATCGCTGACGGAAAAGGCGTGGAATCGGGGGGGGGGGCGGGGAGACGTGTTGTATCGGGTTTCTCAACGAAGGGAAGCCAGTGGTCCCGATATCCCTTCATGGATCTACCAGTGAAGACGAATTTCAAAATGTCGTAAATTAAACGACACCACTTGTCCGTAGCTGATGAACTATATCGGGGCCCTGAGCAACACAGAGCGCCTCTCTCACCGCCCGGTCACCCCTCTCCAGCGAACCTCACCGGCACGTCCGCAGGGCGTCTGTGAGCCCGGCCGCAGACGGGGGACTCACGTGCCGCCCTCACGGCCGGATCGGCACGTCCCGCACGCAAAGAACGGTGCGCGGTGGCGAGGTTCGCTGCCGCCCGGCCGGAAGCGGCGGCAGCTTCTTCTGCTCCGGCGAAAAACGGACTCAGCGCCGCCTTTTTGCGAAGCCTGCGGGCCGACCGGGCCTCGCGCCGGCTATGAGGTGAGCAGGCTGAGGACTGGGGAATGGAGACTGGGGCTGGCTTGAGGACTGGTGACTGGGCACTGGGGACTGAGGATTGAGAACTGAGGACTGAGAGCTGCTGCGGGAGCTGGAGAAGCGATGGCTGGAGACGATGGCCTGAGGACTGAGCTGGATAACTGAGGACTGGTGACTGAGGCAGGAGCTGCGGTACTGAGAACACGTAGACAAAGGAGAACGGTCTGAGAGGACATATGCCAGAGAGGAAAAACCGAAAAGACAAAGAACAAGGCGTGCGGACTGCGGAGCCTGAGAAGCCTGAGAATGACGACTGCGCCGGCGCTGGATGACAGAGGAGTCAGAGAGCGAGGACTGCGCCGGAGCTGGATGACAGAGGAGCCAGAGAGTGAGGACTGCGCCGGAGCTGGAGGACAGAGGAGCCGGCGTCTGGGTGTCGGCCCCGGCCCGGCACGGCGGCCGACAATGGGGCGGCGGGCGCGGCGGCGGCGCGTAATGACCGTCTCAGTTAGTGGGTCAGCCGGCTGGGTCGGGGGTCGGAGGGCGCCGGATCCGGAGACCCGGGTCAGGCCGGTCGCCGCCGCCCAGGCCGGCCCGTCCGGCCGGAACTCGGAGAGCGCCCGGCGGCCCGTCAGTCCGAACTCCCGCCGGCCGTGGCAGAACACCGACTGGAGTTTGCAGAGTGAGTCGCAGGAGCGCGCGGGACGGAGTTTACAGAGCTCAGGGTGCACGTGGTCGAGCTCATCGCCGCCAGTACCGCCTCGTCATCTCTTGATTCAGTGGACGGAACTATGGTGTGTTTGCCTAGAATAGCAGTTTCAAACATGCAGGTTGTCTTCGTTACTCTGCACTTTCTGAAAGCAGCAGGGGAGGAGCATGACCTTTGAAGGAATCATCAAAGGTCATCAAAGAAAAAAAGAAGAAATTTGAAAGAAGGAGATCACCCGGTAGTGGTATTGTTCTTAATAACGTTCGAAACGATGCACGACCATCTAATGAACTTTGCTCTTAAGACCCTGTAACTGATTTCTATCCGGTAACTGAGAAGTCAGCTCATTAATCTAGACGACGGACCCATAATTGCCGGTCATTTAAACCAGGCCGGCGACTCGTCGTTTGCGGTGGAAATCCATGGGCAGCGGCCTTGCGCTCAGGCGCGTCCTACTTCTGCGCCGAAGAGGGCTGTTTATACGCTCGCACGCAAGCGCACTTGACGCGATGGACTCAAGCCGCCAGCGGCCAGCCGGCTAACGGTGAGCGACCAATTTGCATCGCGCTCATGACGGCCGACAAGCGGCGTCACGAGTGCAGCCAATCAGCCGTGACCGTTTCCGTGTGTTGCCCCGTCTGACCGGCCCGCTTTGGCCGGCTCGGTCCGCGAGGTTAACGCTCGTCGGTCTGGCGGGGCGTCGGCCGGTCTGGTCCAGTTCGCCGAGGCCGCCTGTGACCTTGTTACCCGGCGGCACGCCACCGTTACCGGCTCCTGCCCGGCCCGGCCGGTCGGCCAGGCCGTCCGCACGGCCAGCCGGCTGTTTTGCAGGGGTCAGACGGCCGTGTGGCGTTTCAATGCTCATGTAACCCGACTGAGGACATTGGACAGGAGTTGGTGTGGAGTATTAATGACCTCCCGCAACCAGCGTGTCTTATGCAAGGGATCAGGGTTTTCTAGCCACACGGATTAGCTTGTTTTCCAACCTCTACCGGGCCGGGTCAGCCGTTAATCCTATGTACACGACATTGAACGCAAATCACGCCAGATCAAATTCACCACATGACAATTTACTCCATAACATCGTCTGGCAAGTGCTGAGTTGTTGCAACAGCTGATGTGACAACAGACAGTCCCCGGCTACTCTCAGAAACCTGCTGCTCATTACCTTCAAATGGCCGACCAGCGAATCCTGTCGTTCATATCAGATGATTTTCTGTTGACGTCTTTCTAAAGAACAGATCACATTGGAATGTGTTCCATTAAGACTTGTAAGTAACCAATCATTTCAAAACAAACAGCAGTCTTACGAACAGGCTATATCTTCACTGTACATAATGCAATTTGAACATGCCAAACAGGACATTTCACAAAAGCCAGTTTTAGCGGTTTGTTGAAAGAGACACCAATAAGACTTTTGATTGCTGCTGTCATTAAACAGGGCATCTGGCTTCGCGCAACTATACCAAGGAGTTGTGTTTATCAGTTCTGCCCTTCTGAAATCGCTGAGTTCAAATCTCTCCTGCCTCCGCTGTTCTTCACGCCGGGCCGACCAACCGCAGAGGTCCCTCGACCCGACATCAGCCATCGCGGCTTCATCTGAATAGAGGTCCATCAGAACACATCAGCAGCTGCCTCCATTCACCGAGCGCGCCGCGCGGCGTCCGTATCTGCCGCGCCATATTCGGCAGGGTTCCAGCTGCGGCGGCGGCGGCGGCGGCGGCGGCGCGGCGGCGTCCGTCCGCTCCCCGGCCGGGCCGGCGGCGGCCGTCGGTTCGGGCGCTGTCCGCCTGTCTGGTGGGGACACCCGCCGGGCGGCGGCCGTCACCGGGCCGTCCCGGCGGCGGCGGGGTGCCGGCGGCCCGCCCGCGCCGCCCGGCCGCGCCGACGGCCGCCGCCGCGCCGCGCATCACCATAGTGGGCGAAAGCACCGTTAAAATCAACGGCGTGTCACCTTTGACACGGTGACTCGCGTTCCGGACTCCGGTCCGTGGCGACTGTCGGCGGCGCAGCCGGGGCTCTGCCGGGGCTCTGCCAGTGGCTCTGCCGGGGTTCCGTCAGCGACTCTGCCGCGGCTCTGCCAGTGGTTGTGCCGGGACTCTGTTGTCTCTCTGCCGGGGCTCTGCTGGGGCTGAGCCAAGACACTTCTTGGGCCGGGGCTGTGACGGGCATCTGTCGGGTCTCTCCTGGGACTGAGCCGAGACTCCGTTGGGGTTCTGTCGGGGCTCTGCCGGGGCTCTTCCTCGCTCCTGTGGCTGGTTTTTGAAGAGCTGTTTAAGGACTCACAATGACATCAAAGAACACAGTTACCTCAGCCAAGGTTCTGTGAGTTCACTAAGGCACCATTAGAGACGGTGCTAGGAGGAAGCTCAGGTTAACGGGAGAGGACCAAGATCAGTCCGATAGACCTGATACAGACACTGTGTCAGGAACCGGATTGGATGCTGGAAAACTCTTATCGGCACCACACGGGCAATTAAACCACATTTAAACTGAACAAATAACGTTGACAGCGCTGTGCCTCAAGCTCCGTCTCACCCGTCACCCGGATCAGCATGCAAAGCTCGTATCCTGGCGCCCTGTTCAGCGTTCGGTGTTCGGAGCGGGTCGGTCAGAGCGGCCGCCAGCACCAGCGGGCCCGCCTTCCCGGCACGCCGCCGGCCGCCGCCGGCCGCGCGGCGTTACAGCTGCGTTACCGGCGCTACAATTAGAGGCGGCCGGATGGCGTCCGAGCGCGCCTCTCACACCGGTCCGGTCGCGCGCGCGCGCCGCGGCCGCAGCGCAGCCTTCCCACGGCCGGCAGACGCGCGGCCGGTCATCCCACTAATGGAGCGGGCCGACTATCGGTCCGGCGTGGTCCGCTATCGCCGGCCGGCGCCGGAACCGGACGTCCCGCGAGGAGCGGTCCCGGCCCCGGCCCGCCCCGGCCCCGGCCCCGGCCCCGGCCCCGGCCCCGGCCCCGGCCCGGTCCGGCCCCCGGCCGCCGGCCGCCACCGAGACCGGCAAAAACTGACCGGGCCTCGCGCGTAACGGCCGCGTCAAACTCTCCTCTGGCCCACTGACAGGCCGGGCACGCAGGTGCCGAGCGGCCGCCGGTCAGCCGCGTCTGACGACAGACACTGATCAGACGGAGCAGGACTACTGACGGCAGCGACTGATGAGGCGGACCAGAACTACTGACGGCAGACACTGACCAGACGGAGCAGGACTAACCAGGACTAATGACGGCAGCGACTGATCAGACGGCCCTGGACTACTGACGGCAGACACTGATCAGACAGACAATGGCTACTGACGGCAGACACTAATCAGGTGGACCAGGAGCACTGACGGCAGACACTGATCAGACGGACCAGGACTACAGACGGCAGACACTGGTCAGACGGCCCTGGACTACTGACGGCAGACACTGATCAGACAGACAATGGCTACTGACGGCAGACACTAATCAGGCGGACCAGGAGTACTGACGGCAGACACTGATCAGACGGACCAGCACTACAGACGGCAGACACTGGTCAGACGGAGCAGGACTACTGACGGCAGCGACTGATGAGGCCGACCAGAACTACTGACGGCAGACACTGATCAGACGGACCAGGACTAACCAGGACTATTGACGGCAGCGACTGATGAGGCGGACCAGAACTACTGACGGCAGACACTGGTCAGACGGACCAGGACTACAGACGGCAGACACTGGTCAGACGGACCAGGACTACTGACGGCAGACACTGATCAGACGGACCAGGACTACTGACGGCAAACACTGATCAGACGGACCAGGACTACAGAGGGCAGACACTAATCAGACGGACCAGGACTACAGAGGGCAGACACTGATCAGACGGACCAGGACTACTGACGGCAGACACTGGTCAGACGGACCAGGACTACAGACGGCAGACACTGGTCAGACGGACCAGGACTACTGACGGCAAACACTGATCAGACAGACCAGGACTACTGACGGCAGACACTGATCAGACGGACCAGGACTACAGACAGCAGACACTGATCAGACAGACCAGGACTACTGACGGCAGACACTGGTCAGACAGACCAGGACTACAGACGGCTGCAGAGAGCTACCAAACGCGCAAATGACCAGCCTAACCGAGGCAAAATGAAATGGGCAGAGTACCCAGGCGGCAGTGGATCTCACTAATTAGTGCATCGGGACGCGTGTGAGCACACGTCAACAAATAGCGCTCAGGCGGCTGCAGGGGCTGACCGCAGTCTGCAGTCGGGCGTGGACGGAGTGTGGCTCGAGCGCAGCTCTGCACTGTGCAATGTACTTGGTGGTAAGGAGGGGACAAACAGGTAATGCAGTGGGCCCGAAACGGCTTGGGCTAACAAGGACCTCCAGGTCGAAGGCTTTCAGGTATTTGGCTACTTCAACTAACTAAATTAACAGTCCCTCCCGTTTTTGTTCCCTAATCCCTGAACTCTTCTAGTCCAATCTCGCACGATCTTCCTTCCCTCACTCTAGGTCCCCCACCCTTCCTGTTTCCTACATCTCTTTGGCAGTGTCGACACCTTTCCTCCTATCCCTCCTACCCCTCCGACGCGGTCTTTTTCGCCCTGCGGCAGCGTGACGGGCCGGCCGGCAGCGAACGGTCGTCGTCGTCAGCATCGCCACCAGCCACCGGTCACTGCTGATACGGCCAGCCGGTCACCGCCAGCAGGGCCAGCTGTGACCGCGGAGACGGGCGGCCGGCGGTCGGCGGCCACCAGTCACCGCCGGCACCGGGCCAGCTGTGACCGCGGGCCGGACGGTCGGCGGCCGGCGGTCGGCGCCGGCGCCTCCTCGGCCGCCCGACAGCCGAGGTCCGGAGGTCGCCGCTCCCGCGTAACGCCGCTTCCTTCCGGCGGCGGCGGCGGCGGCGGCGGCGGCGGCCGTCACGAGCGGCGCCGCACGCTCGGCCGACTGCCGCTCGACTGCACGCGCCACCCGGCCGGCCGCCGCGCACGCATTGTGGCGACGGCCCGGCGTGAAATGGCGCCGCCACGCGCCGCCTGGCGCCGTGCCGGCCGGCCCGCTGCGGAAGATAGAGCACGGCGGGGAGCCGCCCGCACCGCACCCGATCCCTGCTCTCAGCCGTCGACACGTGGGGAGCGGACGCAGGGGAGCGGCCGGCGGAAGGCTCGTAACCCGTGGGCTGTGCCGATGCGATGAGCGGTCTTTGTCGGGAAGCATCGGTAAGCGCATGTTGGCGGCCCTCGTGCCGCGTTAATTGATGGTCGTTTGGGGTGATGGGTGGCCGCCTGACGTGGTGTTATTCGCAGTCTGGCTCCGGCTTGGCGTTAGCTCGGACAGAGCTGGGTCAGCTTCGGCCCAGCGGCCGACCAAACGAGCCGACGCGTCCCCGCTGGACCGCTTCAGACCGCAGTGTTATCTGCAGAAGCAGCCGGCCTCAGCCCAGTTCAGCAGTCAGCCAGGCACGACAGGCCATACAGCGTGCCCGTCGCCATACGCGATCGAGGAGGCTGGATCACAGGCCGCTTGTATGAGACGCGGAGCCATGGATTAGCTCAGCTCGTCCCAGCAGTCTCCCAGATACGGCCGACTGAGTCAGGCTCAGAAGCTCATCTTATCCCAGCAGTCTGACAGACCGGTCGGACCGGCGTGTTTTACACCTGCACGTACACGGACCCATACAGCTCTGAAGCGACCCGAATCAATCCCTGCCGAGCTTATTTGTGGACACGCCTGACTGCGTAGCAGTCGAGATGTAGAACAATATCTGACAGAAAGTCCTGGTACCTGGGCCGTTCCGTTTTTTCCCGCTTTCTGTGTCCGTAAACAAATATATCATTTTTGCTCTGCTTTGGTTAGGGGATCAAAAAACAAATGATAATATTCTTATGAAGAAAGCCATCAACGCGCTTGACACTAGTTTGGTAAGATCAAGAACTTCAAGCTTCAAGCTCCAAACTTGAAAGCTTCCGTGTGAAAACGTTTCGTTCGGAAAATAGAAACTATTTGTTTTTGCCTTATGGTCAGTCATGCTGTTAAGCTCTGAATGGTTTTTATGCTAAGGAGATGAGCTAAAGGAAAACCAATCTTTGGTATTATTTCGCCTCACAACATGATGGCAAAAGGCCTCTGTCGTACACGTTCGGACCAATCGAAATCAGACATTTTCAGTTCCACGTTTGCACGCTACGTCAGCAGAAGCACCGTTTCCACTAACAGCTTGAAGCTGCCGTCGAGCTTAAATATGTGGGATGACAAAGTACATACACCAGGCGGGGAGACACGACAACTTATGGTCGTTCCATCGAGTAATTAGATACAATAGCGGTCGAGGACAAAGAAATGACAGGGTTGCTTCGGACTGCTTCCATCAGCCTCCGGTTACACTGAGCGGCTCAGAGTCATCAGGCTGAGCGGTGGTGTGGCTAACGGCGGCGTTTCCGGTTTGGTGGTCGCTCGAGATCAGCATGTTGCTTGTCCCGTATCTCCTGAGCATTAGCGCCGAGACGCACGCCAGCGGCTCTTCCCAGCTTACGGCTCCTGATCGTCACGGCCAGCAAAGTTCTCAGCCATCGATCCGTGCTCAGCCATCGATCCGTGCGCCGAAGTACGGAACCGCAAGCACGATAATCGCTCATCAGAGCAGTGAATGTTGCTGCTTTGGGACGGCGGCCGGCAGGTGTGAACGGGTTTCATTCCCAGACACCGTTTCAACGCGAAGACACCTGTCAACGCGAAGTGCCCAGTGTTGACCTGAGCAGACTTCGTTTTCGGTTTCCATTTAGGATTCGAGAGTTCCAATTTCCATCGGGCCCCTTGTACGTACGTATGTACGTACTTGCCTCCCGCTCCCTCCTAACAGACCTCCAATATGAGGCACAGGACCCCTATGTGTTCAAAGCTATTGAAGGGTACTGTTTATGAGACTGCAGAGAAGCATCCGCTCACAAACCGGGGCACATGGCGAACGACACATACCATCACCGAACGGGGCCGGTTGACACGCAGGGAGACATCACCGCACGCACAGGAAGGTAGCCGGCTCCGGTGGCGGCCGGGGCTGCTGGGCCGGCCGCCGCTTACCTGCAGGGGAACTCGAGCTCGTGAAGACAGAGCTGCATGCAGGCCAGCCTGGTGCCGACTCGCAGCCGGCGCCGGGGGTACTGGTTCAGGTGGTGTCCCAGCACGCGCTCATAGGACCACGGCCGGGTGCAGACAGTCAGTACCGAGCTCAGGCACACCTTCTGCAGGTACAGCGTGTACACCGGGTACTCGGACCGCGTGATGGCTCCTGTGGGCACAGCGCAACGTGCCAGATAATGAGTGTGTCATTTGTTGGATTAGCAATCAGGTAATCAGCGCGTTATTTGTTGAATTAGTGAGACGTCACGCGAAATTGAATCATGAGACATGATATGAGATGAGGTAAATACCGTTATTCTTTATATTCCGCAGTATTACTCATGTAACAACATTGAAATATTAGCCCCGAAATATGATTTCATTTACAATAAAAAGTTCTCAAGATTTGCAAGAATTGAACAGCAATATCATGTCTGGTTATCTGGTTCATCTGGTTTCTTTATCTGGTTTCCACCCATTGCAGTCGTCAGAAATGCTTCCGTTTCCCATGGGATCGCTATTAAAATGAAGAAAACTTCCGGAATGTTTTCTTTAAGTCAACACTAAACCCGCAATACCTTGCTACTGAGACGGGTCACACAGTTCATATCACCGATGCACGCACGATTCTTTTTCTTGGCACCAAGCGTGACACCCTTTAGTCGACGACCGGTCCGGCCAGGTTTCGGCCAGGGGAGTGAAAGGCGTCCGGCGCTGCAGAACACGTGCTAAGCGTTGCTTGAATGTGACTGCCGGCTTCCAACTTGCGATGTTCCAGGCGGGTCACGTGAACCGATAGCCGACACCAGCCCTGCTCGGTCACAGCTGCTGCCGGTCGTTACCAGATGGTGCCCTTGTAGTAGAATAGCTCGACCTCGCCTACGCCATCGTTGCCGTTTTCTTAGTTGCCCGTCCTACGTTTGGGACGCGGTCTTGGCGACGTTTTTAAGAGACGCCGAGCCAGAATGTTAGGAGTCCCTACAGGCTGATGCTGGCAGCGGAGGGGATGTCGAAAACGACTTGGCTGCGCGCAATGCGACCGGTTGTTGTTTGATGCTCAGGCGCTGGTACTGAATGCCTTACGTAATCGATTTACAGTCGTGATAAATGTAATGAAGGTCACTCCTATTCATGTGACATGTAGTAATGGAATGCAATCTTTCGTATTACAGAGCTGATCACTAATCAGGAAATTTAAAGAAAATCAGTTGGATGCCTTCAGTGTCATCTGACATTGCATGAAAACGACAGGGTTGTGCGTCGGGCTTGACGGAATTATAGCTGACCGAATAGAGCAAAGACAATCCGAAATACGCCTAGCTGACACTCGGCAACGAAACCGGCGACGCTGGAGTAGTCACCAAATATGGGACGCCGTCAGGGCCGGCTGGACCGTGAAGATTCTCAGGCATTCAAACCATCGTGAAAATTCCCTTCAAACAACACCGCCGCCACCATCAGGTTTGATGACCCCACGTCCAAACAGCGTCTCTAGTAACCCTGACAGCGTCGATGGCAGCTGTCGACGGACTGTCCCGATCAGGAAACGAGTCGACGGGTCTTTCCGCGTTACCATCGTCCCTCTGCCGGTATCAGCACGTGATTCAGCACTCGACGAGCCTGTCCCATTCCAGCGCGGGCTGGAGAAGCTCGTCGGACCGCTGGTCGCGCGACGGCGGCGTTTGCGGCGCGCCGCGTGCCGCGTGCAGCCGGCAGACTGGTTCTGCACGTTAAATGGACCAGCCGCGTGGCACGACCCAGTTGCGGCCGGGTCGCCGGGCGTTTACGGCCGCTGCAGTCGTCTTCCGGCGCGCGGAGGCGGCGCGCCGTGAGCGCCGCCTCGCAAACGGCTGTCACAGCTCGCTGCGGGCTCGGAAGAGTGGCAGGGTGTCAGGAGAGCGTACCGGAGCCGTACGCAGCGACCAGGACGGACCGTCAGGCTGACGAGGACGGCTGGGTGTGAGGAATGATTGGAACCATCGGTCAGGGAGGGACGGGAACGGAATGCCTGGGAGGAATGGATGGGAACGGGTAGAAAGGGGCACAGAGGAATAACCAAAAACGGACAAGCAGAAACAGAGACGGACAGACGAATGGGGACGGGGCGGGCAGAAAGGAGCAGAGAGGAATAAGCGAAAACGGACAAGCAGAAACGAAGACGGGCAAGCAGAAAAGGATAAAAAGGGCCTGTCAGAGGCACGCAGGCAGGGGAGGATATGAAAGGACCGCCCGAGACGAACAGGGAGAAGCGGACAAATACTCTTTGCCAGAAACAAAAGGAGACAAATGGACATGGACAGACACGCAGGGACGGGCGTCAGCGAATGCCAAAAACGGCCACCCGGGGACGAGCCGTCTGAGACGCCACTGAGAGTGGAACGCGCGCCCGAGTACGTCGTACAGCCCTGCCACTCGGGGCTCGGCAGACGCCGGCGAGACCGGGTCATGGTGTAGTACGTTGTAGGGCTCCGACGCTCAAGACTGTCCACTGACCCGATTACTGACGAGTGAGAGGTTCGTCGGCTCGACATGAGGCGGGGTAATGGAGCTCCACCAGCACCGGCGCCAGGCATGGGAACTTTTCTGGGCTAATTACGACTCACGTCGGCTCACACGGGGTCAGACTAAAACAAACAGACGGCTTTTGTCCGCCCAGCACCGGGACAGCGAGTCCAAATGTACTTGCTGTTCGTACGTCGTAACTTCAGAGTGTCTCATCAGTTGCAGAAATGACGACAAATGCAATTTCATTGGCAAAATAATTGCAATGAAATGTTAAACGTCGGACCGGCTGCTTGAAGCAGAAATGGGAACTGACGAAACCACTGAAAGGGGTCTTTCAAACTATCACAATAAATCACGCCTTGTTTGTACCAGTTTCGTAAAACATGCTTTATTTTGTTGTACGGCCATTGCAATATAAACAGAGATGAGGGTACGCCAATTTCGGTTGTGACAATAAACGTACTTTTTCCTCCTTTGCAGAATTTTCGGTCTAATAAAAGAAATTCCTCTGATTTTGCCTACGGTCACATTCACCACCACAGATTACCCGCCGCCCACCCCGGACATCCGTAAAACATTCTCTTGTTCACGGATACCATCAGATTCTCGAAAAGCAGATTTGCTCAAGATAAATCGGCCCAGCGTCTCCATTCGCCGATCGAGCAGCCTGAACAGCCTCAGTAAGTGTTAACAGAGAGGTGACAGGGAGATGCCACCTGCCCTGATAATCGTCAACAGTCCAGTGACCTTTGCGGGAGCCTGCCGGTTACGGGACGACACCTGACCGTCGCCCCGCCGGGGTCGGCAGGCGTCGGGCTTGGCCTCACCGGAGTACTGCTCGGCGTTGGAGGAGAAGAGCACGCAGAGGCCGGTCTCGTAGTTGAGGCCGCGGCAGTTGCCGTCGTCGCGGCAGAGCCGGACGCACTCGTCCAGCAGCAGCGTGCCGGGCCGGGTGTCGAGCAGGTCGCCCGGCGCGCTGTACACGTAGCCCGTCCACAGCTCGAACGTGGTGTCGGAGGGCGGGCAGGCGGCCTGGGCCCGGCCGGGCGCGAGGCGCGCCGCGGCCACCAGCGCCAGCAGCGCGACACAGACGGACATGGCCGGAGAGGTGGGCACGCGGCGCGGGCTGCCGGGAGACTGGCCGAGCCGCCGCCGCCGCCGGTACCGCTGCCCGGCCGCCGCCGCCGCCGCCGCCGCCGCCGCCGCAGCGTGACCTGGTGACGGCACGGGCCGCGGCGGCCGGAGCCAGGTCCTGGACTGTGTCCAGGAGCAGACGCAGACCCGTACGCAGACCCAGGCCCAGACCCAGACCCAGGCCAGACCCCGACCCACGCTAGACCGAGACCCAGACCCAGACTAGATCCAGCCCCAGACCCAGACCCAGACCCAAGCCCGGACCAAGGCCCAGACCTAGACCCAGACCCAGACCCAGGCCTAGACCCAGTCCCAGACCCAGACCTAGACCCAGACCCAGACTCAGACAAGGTCACAGGATCAGGGCCAGACCCAGACCCAGACCCTACCAAAAGACATACCCTAGGGCGGACGCAGGGCAAAACAGGGTGACAGCGCGGATGCATTTACATTTGTGCATTTTTCACGCTTGTGCGTTTACATTAATTTGATCGCCGATTTTTATCGGACATAAAATCTCATGACTTGCGCGGTGTGTAAGTTCTGATTTGAACATTTGCTCTCCATGCGTCTTTGCCGCAGGTGTCAGGGCCATCGCGGTTTCTTTGATCTCTGAACCGAATCTATTCGGGAGATGTCCCACATCTGGACACCAGCCAAACGTTCCTCACTGGAAACGAGCCGTGATCGACCCACAAAAACTCTCGGCGTAGCCACTGAACTGGCCCCACTGTGGCTGCGAACGTACTCTAGTATTGCAGACTGCGGCTGGCTCTGCAGGCTGCGAACGATCTGGTCAAAAAGTCGCACTGTGCAGCAGAAAGTTCCCGCGCTCGGCGGTTGCGGTCCGCATCAGATGATCTCCTGTCGCTTCCTCTGCCGAGATCGACGCGGCGACGCAGGTGGGTGCAGCGAGTTCTCGCAAACCCTCCTTCTCAGTGGCCTCAGCAAACTGAAGAGTGTTGCCGGATGTGCTGACCAAGTCGCGTCCTGGCCGGAACCTTCACCTCGCCTGGTGTTCTTTTCACACTACCGCATTTCATGGGACCTGTTAAGTATCTGTTTTTTGACGACAAATGCACCAAATGGGAAGATGACAATTATTTTTGGTGATTTACCAGTAGTAATTTTTCACGTCGCAAACACATGTATCATGACCACATATAATCAAAGGAAAAACGCAGACCAACGGTTCCGATTCTCCCAGGCATTCGTAACAAAGCGGATGACTATGGCTCTCGGTACTCCATGTGCGCTGTGTGACGGATATCAGCGGCTTCTCTGGTCTCATGAGTGGGGTTGTCTTCGTGCCTCAGCTCGGCAAATCGTCCAAATGAACGGTGCACCTTGCATCACTGGCCAGCGAAATAATGGTCGACGCTGAGGTGGTTGTACGCTTGCCGCACCCGTTGTTTAACGGTTGCCGGTGATAATGCAATAGACGGTTGTGCAGTCAAGCATGCAACATTGGATACCGCAAAGCAAATCTCGTTGACCAAGTGTCGTCATCACGAAACCCCTGTGCACTTCAAGCTGAACGTCAAATAATTAGACACGAGAGAATTCCGTTACTACGAAGAGCAGTGAGTAGCGCAAATCGCAGTAGACCACGGGCGCCATATCGCTATCGGGCGGCGCGGATGTGGTGTCATCTGGACCTATCAGGCCGGTGCAGGGTGATGGAGCACTACTGGGCGGCGCGCGCGGTCTAACGGTGGTCACTGTTAGCCGGTTCGGCGCTCTGGGTCATCGGTGTCAGACAGGGCGCGACCAGCCGTGACCGTGACGGTCCGGCGGCCGGCGGCGCCGCACGGACCTCAGCGGCCGGCTCCCGCAGTATCGTCCTCAGACGCCGGCTCCCGCTGTACAGTACTTATAAGGCCGGGTTCCACTGTACAATGCTTATACGGCCGGGTCCCATTGTACAGTACTTCAACGACCTGGCCCCACTATACAGTACTTATATGGCCGGGTCCCCCGTACAGCACTTATACGGTCGGGCTCCATTGTACAGTGCTTATACGGCCAGGTCTCACAGTACAGTAATTATACCACCGGCTCCCACTGCACAGTGCTTATGCGGCCGGGTCCCACTGTACAGTACTGATACGGGCGGTCCTACTGTGCAATATTTATACAGCCAGCTCCCAATGTACAATACTTATACGGCCGTGTCCAGCTGTGCAGTACTTATACGGCTTGGTCTCAATGCGCAATATTCATTCGGCCGGGTCCCGCTATACAGCATTTATTCGGCCGGGTTCCACTGTACATCACTTATACGGCCGGTCACGCTGTACAATGCTTATGCGGCCGGTTCCACTGTTCAGTGCTTTACGGATAAATGGATGACCCCACTGTTCGTCCTTGGCACAAACAAAGCATCACGACAACGTCCTCACAAGGCTTGGTCTCACTGCGCCGTCCTGGGCCGACCAGGCCCACTCTACCTCCTTACCCAGCCGACCACACCGCACCGTGGCCACACCGTCAGACCCGCACACCGGCGGCCTCACCGTACCGTGGCCACACCGTCAGACACGCACGCCGCCGACCTCACCGTATCGTGCCGACGTCGCCGGGCCCGTTGCCGGCTCGTTCACGGTGAAGCGCCGACCCGTCACGCATATAACTCGCGGCGTTTGGTGCGCGCCGCCGCCGCCGCCGCCGCCACCGAGACCGCACCCGGGCCCGGTCGGCGACGCCATCGATCAATGCTGCTCAGGCGCTGGTCGCCGCCGCTGTGAACAGGGTCACAGGGTCAGCGCGGGCCCGACTGCGCGCTCACGGGCTCTGTTGCCGTCCCGTGACCTCCGACGGCGGAGCGCCGCAGCAGCCAGGCTTTTTCGTGGCGTCACGCCGCTGTGGCCGTAGCACTCCGGTCTCTCACGGCGCGTGAAATCTCTTATGCGCATTGTTCGTATGCAAAACAAGACAACAAAGACGTAACACAAAAGGACTCCTTAGATTGTCTGAGTGTGTGGTCGTTATCGTCACGTGCTGTGATAGACAGGGCTCTGCCAGTTTCTTTTCTTATTGCGGAGGAGGTTCTTTGAATATGAGGGGGGGGGGGGCTTTGAACGTGAGTAGGGGGGGGGGGTCATGTCGTCTCGCGTAGTTTGGCCCGATTGCTCGCCGTCCATCGCCATGAATCTTGATAACATTCTTTATTATGCTGCATCGGCAGTTCTGATATACTTGCCGGCTTCAGACCAGTAGCAACCGTCAAAACTTTCCGTCGGTTGCTGCGGAAGTAGGGAAATTGCGCGGTCACCCATAGTGAAAACCATGTATTGCGCCGCGAAGTCAGGAATGTATCCCGTCAGGAATGAGCTATGCTTCTACATGCTAATGATGAATACCTAACACACTTAAACAGGCCCTTGTTTTTGCTTGCTGTTGTTGTTCTCGGGTTCGATTTTGTTTTCCATTAACGGCAATAAAAAAGTTAAAACATTGCAAACTCCACAGAGTCCTCGTTATGACCTGTTTCTAGATGCAAAGGAGCAGTTACGCAGAGTCCAGAAACCGAGCATTTTCGGGGAACGATCAATGATGTTTACCTCAGTCGCTTTGAAGGATCATGCCCTAACTTCATAATTTTCACCGGCCAACTAATCTAATCGCGGATTAGAGCTGAGGTGCTCAAGTCTGTGTCACGAATGAATATGCCATCATCCGGGACTTGTGGAAGTAACTGGATGGGTTTCATTCGGAGATGAAGATGTGTGTATTTCAGCGTTGTCATTGCACTTCCCATGATCATTCCATTAAAATCTCCGTTAATGGTAAGGCATGGGGTAGGAGGGGGACTGGGGAGGGGGACTGAGGGGCATGCTCCCCGATTTTGGGAAATTTATAACATTATGGGATGAAATGTGACGAACAACCTCTTCCATGAAATGGCTTTAGCGATCCCAGTTTTTCTGAATGCACCTTCGCCCCCGTGGCAAGATTTGCGGAGAATGTGCCGGGCTTAAGGAGCCTTCAACGGCGGTCCTCGCTGTGTCCTAATAAAACGCGACTTTTCCCGACGGTGTTGTATCAACATTAGTATAAATCGCAAAATCTTCCTTCAGTCATTTTACTTTTACGAAGTGCTGTAGGGGCCGGCGGAGATATATGGGGACGAGGAGCTGCTTACTCCTCCTTCACCATAATTTAGAAAGTATCTATGCGGTGACCTGAGCCCTATAGTACTGCATGGAAAAGAAGCGAGTTGAAAACAATGTTCTCCTTTCTGCAACTCGGAAAACGTTTCGTCGTATACTCAAAGGTCGCAGGTGTATAAATAATGAGCCTGTTGAGCCTCACGTCTATTCAGTAGAAGTGGAACTTCTGTGGATATGGGGGGGGGGACGCAATCTTCGTCTCGTTTCTTTCCATTCAACGCCAGAGGTTTAATGTTAAATGTTACCCAAAAGTTGGAGGTCAGCTGCTCCCTCTGCCACTTCGCCCCCTCCCCCGAGTTCCGACGCTCCGGTTGTGTCTGTTACCGTGGGTGAAGTTCCCGCAGTTTTCCAGAAATGATGATTTGTCCCCTAACTTTTAAGGTATGAAATAGGTCTTTCCCACTGATGACAAAATTTCCTGACCTCGATTTCTAACAAAAGGGATTTGAACCGTAGCTTGTCTGATTTTTCTGCCGTCTTTGCTATTCTTGGTGGAATGCAGTCAGTTTACCCCTTTCCCAGCTTCTGAACCCATGTCTAAATACCAGAAAGTCATGAAATTACCTTCAGTTAGGCGAACAGCATAAACCAACTAGTGGACAGACAACATTGGCACATTTCCGGCGTCCGAGAGTCAATCTCACTCGGGGCGGGGCTCTGTGCGCTCTGTGGTGTCTTGTGTTGGAGTACTTTGGGTGCAGGTGTGCCGGGTTTCTCTTATTGTTGATAAATGTACTTATGATAACGAATAGGATGTGACTAATTTTCATTTGCCACGCATTAGGGAGATATTTTGTTACTGCATCCGTTGCCATCCATAATTCAGTGTTTTAAATGCATGACTAATCACTTTACTGTTGTCTAGACCGGCAGGGATTAGTACTTCTGCCCACTGCTGTTAGCAGTCTCATGGTCATTGACTTTCTTGTGACCAGGGGTGTCAGTTTCTGTAAATGATGGGGTGGGCCGAGCTGAGGGCCTGATGACCTAACCTCCCCCCATATTGGTGGTTCTCAATAGATTTTGCCCACTTTATTTTGGAATGGAATTATTAATGTTTTTAAATAAATGGAAAATAATTATACTGAAATTTTAAAGTGTTTTTAGGTTTCACATGAAAAATTGCATATATTCCTATGTGCATATATGTGTGTATATATAGAAGATAGACAGATAGATAGATACACCACTTTATGCTTTGTTCTATACTTTCTGCATATCTTTTATGTATTGTGACTGTTTCTTTCATTGCTTTTGCCCAATTACCCTTATAACCAGGAGAAAATTTTGGAGGGGTCTAAACCAATATTGGGTGGGCCCAAATCAACATTGTGTGGGCCAGGGCACTCTTGAAAGAATATTAATTGACACCTCTGCCTTGTGACATTCTCAGGCACATCCTGATCTCTGAAGCCCTGTTGAAAGAAAAAAGAATAATGGCTGATCCAAAGTATGCCAACCTGCCAGGATTGGTAAGCTCTTATGTTGCAAAAGCTGCTCCTTGTCAGTCTGTTTGATTGTAGAATGCTTTGGATGTGGTCATTCTGTAGTAAACACTTTGTGGCATAATTGCCAGACCCATTTCCGAATGATTCCCATGTTCAGGAGTGTTTTACGGCAGTGTCTGTAGTAAGTGTCAAAATAATGCAATCTTTGTGGTTATTATCCTCAGACTACTTCATAGTAAATTGGCATTATAGCCACATGCCTCCCACTTCTCATAAGTCCATAAAGCCACATAGTTATGAAGAAATATTGGTTCATAAAGACTGTGACTAAAAAGTAGTCTAACAGAATGCATATAGTGCCTTGTCATCATCACAACTTCCTCAAAATAATTCCTGAAATGATTCATGTACCCACCACCTCAACACATAGCACAAGTTTGAAGCACAGAGCATTTCCATGAGATAGATAAACACCAACCTTGAAGGGCTGATGGTTGACAAATGTGTCATGAAATAGGTCATTAAAGACCCATCAAAACATAGCCATTTCAAACTGGAGATAAGCTGAGACAATGGGGTGGGGAGGCAGACTGGCTTTGAACAAGGATAGACATGAATGCCTGGGAGGGAACAGGGACAGGCAAGGAAAACCGGGACAGTGCAGAGATGTGGAGAAGGACCTGGGTGGGATTGGGAGAGAGAAGTACTAATGGAACATGCATGGGAGAGTATTAGGACAGAATGGTGAAAAGGGACTGCATTGGGAAAGGGACAAGTAGGGGGATAGGGATGGGACAGGGACAACTAGGGGGACTGGTCATCAATCACTGTTTAAATGTGGTAAATCATGAGGTTGGTTCTCTAGATAAACAAGGCCAGGGTGTTAAAGCCCCCATTCCCCAGTCTGTGGAAGGTGATGAGATACCCCAGTCATTGCAGCGCTAATGGGCCCATCCAGTATCTCATCATTGCACCAGTCTTCTTACAGTCCAGCTTGACTTCTATCCCATCCCTGTTCCCCTATCTGCCTCTCCCCCTTTCAATCTGCACCTCTGGATTTCTCCCTTTCCTATCCAAGTCCTTTTTCATCATACCATCCCAAAATGTTGCACCCTTCCCTGTCTGTCCTCTCACAGTCCTCATCTTTCTCCCTACACTGTCCAGGCCCTCCATATCTCTGTGTTGACCCAATTCTCCCTTTCTGTCCATGTTTCCTCCCAGGTACTCATGCCTGTCCTTGTCCAGTCCCAGTCCACCTCCCACCAAAGGTATCAACTGAGGGTACCTGCAAAGGTACCCTCAGTTGGTACCTTTGCAGTACCAACTGAGCCTATTTTGAGTTTCAAGATGGCCAGGTTTTGATAGGACACATTTATCTATCATTTATGCTTAAAAGTTAGTGTTGATCTGTCTTGTGGAGATGCTTTGTGCTTCGAGCTCGTGCTGGTTATTGAGGTCGAGGGTGGTTGGATTGCTTCAGGAGATCATTTTGGGAAAGTTAAACACTGCAGAGACATGAAATGCCTTCTCTTCAGGTATTTTTTCATTGCACATCTTTTGGTACCATTATGGTTTGGCAACTACATGGATTTCTGGAGTTATGAGAAGTGGGAGGCCAGCACCTACCATACCATCAAATTTTGCAATTTTGGAAAGACTGCCATACCATTTATCCAAAAGTACTATTTTGATAAAGTAAGTAATTTGATAAAGTACTAGTTTCAGTCAAATAAGTATTTTGTGGGAGTTAAAATGTTCTTTGATTGCTTGAACTTTGAAAAAATTGTGTTTGTCCCAGGGCTAGACAGATTTAGGCTGAAATTCATCTGAAAGTATTCTCGAACCTCATCTTTTGCCTTGGATGAGATGTCAAGGCGATTGCATTGAATCATGTTCTATAAGAGCTTCAGAAACTGTTAATCTGTTGGCACAATATGGCTATAGTATAATGATTATAAAAAGAATTTCATAGTATTCCATTCCATGGAACAATTGCTTCATGCATTGCATTTGTTAACTTTCAGTATGCTGTATGTTTGAGGGGATGTAAGCACTCACCCATTTGCACACTGTTCACAGGCTCCTGATGATGAGCCAGATACATTCGAAACAGATGACCGGCCAGAGGTGGATCAGGAGCTGGACTATGAGGTAGTGTATGCCACAGTGCAACTGTGGAATATTGAAGACATTGGTGTCAGCTGACTGAAATGTCATCATTGAGCAACAGCCTTGCAAAAATATGATGAGATCCAAAAATATTTTACGGGCTTATGCCACTTCTGCAGTTTCTGCTCAGTCAAGATGGTGGTTTTAGGCACAGACAAACAAAATATTTGATCTTGATCGAGATAGCTTTGCTTCCAGATAAAGTTTTTTAATTAAGAAAACCTGTGAACATATTTATTGTGAGAGGGAAATGCAGTAACACAATGAGTTGGCATGCTTACCAGTGTGGATATTTCGCAGTTTGGTGTTCAGTTCATGTGATATGTTTAAAGATATCAGGAAGAGAAAGGGATGATCTCTGTAGTAATTGTATGTGTGGAAACTTAGGCACACTAGTGGCACTGCAGTACAGTTTCATTCAAATATGTTTTGTGATGGGTGCTGCTGTCTTTAGTTTGTGCCAGTCAATGGGAATTGTGTCAGTTGGAAGAAATCCTGTGGCTTGAAATTGCAGTTAATATTAGTGATAGATGCTTGTCAGTCCCCAATATGCTCCATGTTATGTATCAATGCACATGACCATCATCATTTGGATTAACATGGAATGAACTGCTGTGCAGGATGAAAACGAGAATGTCGAGAGGCTGCATGTCTCTGCCACTGATGCGTTCAACAAGTTCAAGGACAAAAGCCTGGATGGCAAGAAGGCGGACTTTTCAGATCGCCTCCGCAGGGGACGGAATGTGAGTAGATGTGACCATTCTTCGGACAACCACGGCCACGTCTCGTCATTCGCACGGCTGGAGAAGATGTTGTTTTTTGGTGTTGAAGAACACCAAAAACCATGTGATCTAAAAGTATTGTATGTTCCAAAAATAAATTTCTAATTCTGCAAACCAATGACTCTGTCTCCGTCCAGTAATAAGAAGATATGATGTCATAACTGACTTACACCAAGAACGCCAGTGTAAACCAGTATTGTTTTTTTGCAAAATTTGCACTCCAAAACAAAAATTATACTCCATCACCAAGAACGAAACCAACCCTGGTCATTCGACTTTCACCTGTTACTTTACTTGCTTTGTACTGACGCGTTGTGGGTGAAACCTCTGTCTGTGTTCTCTGCTATTTGCCATCGCTCACTGGCCCGGATGCGGTATGCTGCAGGCGGGGTCCGTGGCCCGCCGTGGTGTGACAGTCTCTGTACTCCGGCAGATGGGGCACGTGGCCCATTGTGGTGTGACACAGTCTCTGCTGTGTGCGTTATCTGATGTCTGTCGTCACTCACGGACCTAACTGAGGTTAGCCACAGACGGGCTCTGTGGCCCGCTGCAGTGTGACAGTCTGTTCTCTGGCAGACGGGGTACGTTGCACGTTGTCACACCACAACGTGGCCCGTTGTGGTGTGACACAGTCTCTGCTGTCCGTGTCGTCCGGTATCTGTCGCCACTCACTGACCGAACTGAGGTCAGCGGCAGACGGAGTACGTGGCCCACTGTGGTGTGACGATCTCTGTTGTCTGGCAGACGGGTTACGTGGCGCGCTCCGGCGAGTGGGAGCTGGCCGGCGAGGGCGACTCGGAGACGGTGGTGCAGAAGCACCAGCGGCTCAAGTGTGAGCTGCACCAGCTGCAGGAGGAGATAGCCAGTGAGTGCCGCCGGCGCCCGGAGGCGCCTGCCGTGCCTCCGACCACGCTCTCGCAAAGCTCGGGTGTTGTTCTCGTGTGCTGAAGGATGTTCATTCTCTTGTTTTCGTCTCTGGTTAAATGTCGTGGCATGCGTACCTTAAGTAGCGGTGCGATAACGTATCGCTGCAAGTGACGAGACCCTCGGGCCGGACGGTCGCTGTGGATCGCCTCGGCTCTGGTCCTCGGAGCTCTGGTCCGTGTCGCCGGAAATGGCGAGTCAGCCGGGCCGAACGGTCGCTGTGGATCGCCTCGGCTCTGGTCCTCGGAGCTCTGGTCCGTGTCGCCGGAAATGACGGGTCAGCCGGGCCGAACGGTCGCTGTGGATTGCCTCGGCTCTGGTCCTCGGAGCTCTGGTCCGTGTCGTCGGAAATGGCGAGTCAGCCGGGCCGGACGGTCGCTGTGGATCGCCTCGGCTCTGGTCCTCGGAGCTCTGGTCCGTGTCGCCGGAAATGGCGAGTCAGCCGGGCCGGACGGTCGCTGTGGGTTGCCTCTGCCCCGGTCCGTGTCGGCGCCCCTCCGGCGGCCGGTACCGCATCGCCTGGGGACGCCTGACACGGCCGCCTGGGGACGCCTGACACGGCTGCCTGGGGACGCCTGACACGGCTGCCTGGGGACGCCTGACACGGCTGCCTGGGGACGCCTGACACGGCTGCCTGGGGATGCCTGACACGGCGGCGTCTCGCCGCCCGCCAGGTCTGCAGGCTGGTCTGAAGGAGGGCGCCGCCGAGGAGGAGCGCTCGGCCGTCCAGATCGGCTCCGAGGTCGACCGGCTGCAGCGCCACCTGGCCGAGATCAACCTGGAGCAGCTGCTGGGCGTCCAGGTGCTGAACGTGCTGGGGGACCCGCAGGGCGCGCTGCGCAGGTCAGTCACCGCCCGGCGCTCAGGACGGGGAGGACTGAGGTTTCCGCCTGTGATAGTTGACTGATCTGTTGGCTCGGTGTTTGTGGGAAATTGTTTCAGATGGAAGGTCGATTGTCCTTTTCTGCTTATGTTCCCTGGCCCATGGATAATTGATTAGCTGACGCGCATTTTATGCTTTTCGTTTTTTTAGGGTTCACCGTTCTCTCTGTGGCGCATCGTTATATTAAAATGTGTTCGAAGCTCCGATAGTGAACCTTTGGTTGATTGGGAGCGGGGTCAGCTCACGCTTTCGTGGCCTGGTGATAGTCTTAAGCACCTCGGTCTCTTCCTACCAGGTCTAGTTCGAAACCCGTGAATGCTCGGTGCACTATGTTGGCTTAAAGCAAGCGGCGTCGCACACTGTGACGGTGTCTGTGCACACACGCTCCCGACCCAAAGTCCTCGCTGTGGTCTCACTGTCCTCGACGCTTGACAATGGCCTGCTGCCACGGTCGATGCCGTGACGCAGACTCGGCCAGGCCTGTCGGCTGAATACCCCCCGAGGTTCGGTGGTCTCGGCTTATAAATGGCCGACAATCAGGCGGTCGGCGCGGGGGCTGACGCAGCGTATACATCGTGTTACTCAGTGCCGACTTCACGTCGGCGCATGCGCTGCTGTTTGGCAGCCCCGACTTAATACCTGATAATTTAACGAAACTTGGTTCGGTGGGTGCCTTGGGGGTTTCGTCGTCCTGACTAGCCAGCGCCGTCACCGGCGACCAGTCACCATGCCAGGCGTGCCGAGCCGTGTTGACCGGCCGCGCGTGACCGCGCAGCCGGCGCCGGGCTGGCGGCCACCCCGCTCGACCGATGACGTGCACAGCAGTCAGGACCGGCCACGGGATGCCGTCGCCAAGGGGCTGTTTGAACACGTAAATGTACCCCACGCTGTGAGTTTCGTTACGCAATTTCGTCGTCTACGCGCAGCTGCAGGTGACTGCGTTTCCATCTGTCTGTGGTGCCGTCTTGCGTCGATGTCGGTCAGGTCGTGCTGCGCCCGCGCCGGCTGCTCCAGTTGGCCGCCTCTGCCCTCAGTAAGCTGGAGCTGCAGCTGTCGCAGCTGGCTGGCAGCGCTGCCGGCCAGGCCGCCGGCCGGCCCGCCCAGGGGTCCGCCGCCGCCGCCGACGCGGCCACGTACGAGCTGCACGTGCGGCCGGAGAAGGCTCGGGCGCAGCAGACGTCGGCGCTGGGCGAGCTGGAGAAGCGGCTGGAACGTATGGAGCGGGCGGTGGGCGCCGCCCCCGATAAAATGGTCAGTATGACGGCCGGACATGCCCGACCGTATGGTCAGTATGACGGCCGGACATGCCCGACCATATGGTCAGTATGACGGCCGGACATGCCCGACCATATGGTCAGTATGACGGCCGGACATGCCCGACCATATGGTCAGCATGACGGCCGGACATGCCCGACCGTATGGTCAGTATGACGGCCGGGTATCCCAGGCGTGTGGTCAGTTGCCAAGGAGGGGACAGAAAGTCAGTCGTAGTTGAAGCGTCATCCGATGAGAAGGTTCAGATTATTAGTGCCTCTAGAGGGAACAGTTACTCGTAATCGAGGTCATTGGTTTCAGAACTGGCAGCCACTCTGCCAGGTGGCATGATCCAGTCGCTGGTCAGCCATCGCTTTGTGTGGACGAGTTGACTCACCTCTGCGGCAGTGTGTGAGAGTCGTACAGTTCGCCCCAGTGGCCGCGATCCGGTGCCGGCAGTCCACGCCGGCCGCCGTCTGACCGCGTCCCGTGTTCCAGTCGCGCCTGTCGGCCGAGACTCGCCAGAAGTCGCTGCTGGCGGCCGTGGCGGCGCTCAGCTCCAAGGTGGCGCTCCTGGAGCCGGCCACGCTGGAGGCTGCCGAGGCCCGTCTCCAGGCGCTCCATCAGCGCATGAACCAGCTGGCCGAGCAGCGCCAGGCCGGCGTCGACGCCGACAAGCTCTCCACCGTCAGTACTCCGGCCGGCGCGGTCCCTGCATGCTCGGTCTGGGGGGGGGGGCTTTGGAGGACCTTTGAGTTATTCGGCATTGGTTTGCGGCCGTGATTGAATTGAGTGTATTAAGATGCGTGCGGCTGCTGTTCCAGGCTGGATGTTCCAGGCTGCTTGTGCTGCGTTTGATGTTTGATTTTCATGATTTCCGAGTTGAGTCGAAACAGTATGAAATCATTAGGGGATTACCGTATTGCGTACCGGACATTCTTGCCAAGCGGTATGCCCGTTGTTTTTTCCGGTGGGGGGGGGAAGCTGGTTGAGAGTTAAACCCCCGGACTGCCGGCCATTTTTCCATTCTGAAACAGCAGACGTCCTTGTTTCGCCCGTCGCCCCGCGTGCGTATCGCGGCGCAACTCTCACCATGCGCCGCGCGGGCCGCAGATCTCTGAGCTGCACGACCTGATGCAGAAGTCTGCCGGCGTGCAGGGGGAACTGCCGGCCATCCTGGAACGGCTGGAATCACTACAGACGCTCCACAACCACGGTACGGCCGGCCCGGACTGATGGCCGGGCCGCGGAGTGCCGGTCTGCTCTGGCCCAATATAGGAGTCAGCAGATGGTGACGCGAGAACTTTTATCTGCGAGGTGTTTTTGCAGGCTGGGATTCAGTTTAAATGTTTTTCGTAGACTGTTTAGCTTGCATGTAGCAGGCAGGTTATATTCTCCCGGTTCTTTCAGTTCGATTGAATACATATTTCTGACGTCCTGTTAATGCACAGAAAGGGTACATTATGTAAATCGTTTTCCCGAGGTGTCCAGTGCATGCAGTCAGCCAGTCTTCATATCCATGATACCATTCTTGTCCTTTTCTGCGTCAGATGATAATGTTCTGATATTTTCCCCATCATCAGTGACAGTAAGCGTACATTTGACGCCTGTAGCTTTCCTTCCATTTGCAGTCATTTTCCAGGAAATAACGCTCTCAGCTGTTGGTTGGGTGTGTCGCTGAAGTTGTTTCCTACCTCTGGCCGGCGGTGAACACCCCACTGCCTGGCCCGCTGCGTGCCTTCCTGTGCACCGCCCACCGGCCGCCGGCCGCCGCCGCTGTCCCAGTCTGACCCGGCCCGGTCCGTTCCAGCGCTGGACTTCTCGCGGTCCCTGGCGCACCTCGAGTCGGCGCAGCAGAAGATCGAGGCGGGCCTGAGTCAGAGCGAGGCGCGACTCGGCCAGGCGCAGGCCGACTGCACCGGCTCGCTGGACACCCTCAGGCAGGGGCTGGACGCGCTCGCCGCGCGCCTCGACGCCATCAAGAAGTAGCCTCCCGGTCGGGCCGACCGGTCTAGCCGATACTATTTATACGGCCGGGAACGCTCCTCGCCGTCGGTCTGTGTTGAAGGGCTGTATTGGGTTTGCACGGGCGGGGCGGTGTGAGGTTGGGGATGGCAGTTCTTTGCGTCATTCTCCGGGCTGCCAGTCAGCAGTAGTATCAGTTCCAATGCTTTCGCTGTTTTTGTCGGGAACGGCTGTGTTGTCAGCATTTCACTTTGCAGACTTCCTGGGCGTGCTGTCAGAAAGAAGACTGGATATCCCTTATGTAACCATCTCTCTGGTGAACCACTGCTTTCTTGAATCACAACAGATGTTTCAATACGCCTTGCGTATTTTGTAGTTCTATCGAAGCGGTTGTCTCCGTTTTGAAAGGTTTAAGGTCTCGGTACTGGTTTCCCAGAGTCCAAACCACGATCCATTCAAGCCTTGTAATGAGCCAGTGCTTCTGCGAACCACTCAAAACGCCTGCTGCTGCTAGGCTGTTAAGCTGTTGGTGTTTTGTACCGTCTGCCTCCACTTCTCTTGACAGGCTTTGGCTGCATCTCATTGTATGTGTTGTGGATTCGGTTTCATTCCCCGCACTAGTTTAATCAGCCACACGGTTTAGCGGCTAACCGTGAGCAGATTCACTCGTCTGCTTTCGTGAATGCGCGGAAAGTCAGCTAATACAACGTTTATTTGCACAGTTGTGATCTTCATCGTTGCCCTCGCGCAAAACATCCATGTGTGTAGAACAGCCCCATGGATATCCTCTCGGATCGCTGACGGGGAAGAGGGGGGGGGGGGTTCTGGCACGACTTTTTCGTCGTAGTTTCGTTTTGAAAGCCGGAGTGATGTTGATCACCGCCCAGCAACACGCAGCGGCACCGGTTGGACCAGTCTGAAGCCTACGCTCGCTGCGTCTTGCCGATAAGGCCATGGCGTGAGCGACCGGGGTTCGCCCTCTCACTCGCAACGTCTTGCCGATAACGGCAGGACGTGAGCGACTGGAGGTGTCATTTTCGGGACTAAAGAAGGCGGCTTTCGCCTCTGTTTCCGGCTTACATGTCGGGAAACACTGCAAACGTGACGCTTATGTCCTGGTAGACTGCGGCAAAACTACACAACATGCGAAGCAACAAAACGTACTTAGAACGGGGAACATTCATAAACACATCGGACGAGTTATTCACGTAACGCAGGACGACGGCAGGAAAGGCGCCGACCGGAGTCACGTGACTGCGCCACGGAGCTCCTTGAAGGCTGGCGATGGAGATGGCAGGTCGTTCGGAGGCCGGCGGTGGAGGTTGTTTGTCCTCGGTGACGGTGGAGGGGTCTGGTCCTGTGACGGTAGACGGTCGGTCGTTCGGAGCCCGGCGGTGGAGCTGACGCGTCCTATGACGGTGGGGGTGACCGGTCCTGTGACGGTAGACGCTAGGTCGTTTGGAGGCTGGCGGTGGGGTGACGCGTCCTTTGTGAGGGTGAAGGTGACCGGTCCTCTGGCGGTGAAGGTGACTGGTTCTCTGTGACGTTGAGGGGGGGGGGGGCTGGTCCTGTGACGGCAGCCAGGTCGAGGTGAAGGTGGCCGGTCCTGGGACGGCAGAAGGCGCGGGGGGGAGGGTCAGTGGAGATGACTGATACCGAGGAGAGAAGACGGGAGCCGAGGAGGCACTGTGGAGGACGGCCGAACGCGCAGAAGCCTGCATAGATCGATCAAATCAGCCTCTCCTGTGTATGTCCTGTTTCACTGTATGCTCATAAATGATATGAAAAAATCGGCTCTCCAAGATATAGTCTATCGTCTGCGGAAGCTTGGGCCAGCACCGCAACCGGGAAAACCACGAAAACATTACAGTCTCCATTCGGAGGTCATCCTGCGCGCTCCGACTCAGGAAACGTAAGGACCTTTTGAAACGTAATAACGGGACCAGCTGGGACAGGGCAAAATGAGTTCGTAACCTGGCCTCTCTGGACGCAGCTGGCGGATACCGGACGCAGTTCCTGTTTAGCGGTATTTGTACTTGGCCCTGTCGATCTTCCGTAAAACGGGAATCGCCAGCTCGCCGGCCCTGAAATGACGAGGAAGTGCGAATGAGGGATCGTTTTACGTCGTTCCTTGCTTAATCATCTTTATGTTGGTGACCTTGATTAGTGAGCTCTGTGGCATCAGTATATGTTTGTGTGACATATGAGTGAAATTATTGCGTTATTTGCCTTTTCATTGATGTCAGAAATAAGCTTTTCGTTACGAAACAGCTTTGACATCATCTCACGTGGTGTCCTGGAACTTACATGAGAAGTGGAGGAGCAGGGAGAGATAAGCATGGGCAAGGCCTCCGTTTGTTGCGGCTTTTAATATAAGGCATAGATGGTGTCACATGAAATTATTCGCCTCGAACTCGTCTATGTCGTCCCACTTCATCCCACTTCCGGGTTTCCGTGCCTATGAACGATATCGCGCGAACTGCTTTGCATCGATACGGCATCGGCAAGAGATTTTCTCACGCACACGCAATCGTTGTGGAGTTTGGCTCCATCGTCTTGAAGCAGAACCCAAAGAAACGTCCTCAAAAGTCGTCAGTCAGGAGGACTGAGGACGCATGTCATGTTGCCTTTTCGCGCCATGCGCACGAATACACGCACCTCTTCATCTTAGTACCCCTGAGCCTTTTCGTTCAGTTTTCCACAACAGAATACGCGGGGACGTTGGACGTTGCCGCCAGGCTCCTCACCTCCTGTAGCCGTAGTCGTAAAGGCCATGGCCCCCGTGGGCTCCGTGTCCGCCGTGGTGGTCCAAAAAGCCGCCGTATGGATACTTGTGCGAACCGGAGAAGCCGGGGATCAACAACAGGATGACGACGATTACCCCGATCGTGGCGAGGATGCCGAAGATGATGTGGCTACTGTTCAAGCCGTACTTCAGGCTTCCGCCCACATGGTGGTCGTCGTTGTGGTGGTCTCGCGCGTCCAGGTCGTCGTTCAGCCGCTGGCCGGCTACGGAGGCGGCGCCGAGGACGACCAGCAGTATGGCCAGCATGTTCAGCGGCATGCTGCTCCCGGTTCTGCGGTCGATTCAGGCCAAACGGAGTTGGCGCTCTGTCACGATTGAGGTGTCCGCCAGTCGGGTCTTCAGGCGTCGGGTCTTCAGGCGTGGTCGGGAGCGAAGCGTTCTGCTTGCTCGAGAGAAATCTGTCGAAGTTGAACTTGTCTCTTCTGCTGCTGCCGTTTCTCTGCCTGCGTTGCTCACTGCTCGGCGTAGAGCAGTCTCACGGCCGCGGTCTGAGTCTGCCGCTGGTCTGAGGCAGGCCGGATCTGGAGCTGTTCGCTGCTGCTCCGGTGACGCTGCCTGCCGGTCTGCCGGTCAGGCCCTTCCCTGCCGAGGTCCGGACGCTGCCGGCCCGCGATCGCCAGTGGACTCGGTCCTGCCGTCGTCGCCTACCACTTTCCGGCCGTCGATGAAAGCTGGGCCGCTTTTTCGGCGACGGCCCGACTGGTCCGTGGGCCGCTGGACGTGTCGGGGGCGAACCTCGCGCCGGATTCGGGGCGACAGCAGCAACACCCGGAACATTGAAAAAGTCGGGTGCCACCTCTCACGCTTAGTGGCATGGCCAGGAAAGGTGTGATGCCATGCACTGTTTGCCTTCAAGTCGCATTGCACTGAATGTTTGGGTGGTTTGCCGGTTTATCATATCGGATAAGAACATGTGATCCGCGTTACCTAGTTACTCGGCTTGATAAAACGCTGCATTAATTAATGAGAGCTTTGTCCAGTGAAGTGATTCAATTTGTCCTGCGTTCTGGTGCGAAAACATGGAGGACGGCAACCAGGGGATTTCCCCAACTAGCTTGGCGGTGTGGGATCCGCGATGCATACGAGCACGTCATTGCTCCATATCCGCCGTATTCACAACTTTTTCGGTTCTTCCGTATCACTGGCTGCAAACGTGCGGCTGCAATGTATCAGACGCTCGGTGGAATTGAATGACGTCTGCTATCGATCAGAACATGTTCCATCTATCACATTTCGGTAAGATTTGTGGTGGCAAAATTGGTGAATATGACACATTTTGCTCATTTCGAAACTTCCCTCGCTGGCTTACGTTTTAAAACCTACATACCGTACCTGACCACCTATTTCGAGTTTGTCTTGCCTGTGACGCCATCAGCAGTCACAGAGTCGACAACATGACCCCGGGAGCTGATTCTTATTGATTGCGGCTTCAGTCAGAGCACTTGATGTCTGCTCCCGAGATATACTTCGACATAGGCGTGGGAACACACGGAGGACGCAGTCGCCCGTCCTTACCTCCTGTATTCGTAGAGGTCGTGGTCGCCGTGCGCGCTGTACCCGAGGTCGTAGTCCAAATAGTCGCCCTGATGATGATGGCCCTTCGACCCCAGCAGGCCGTGACGGCTGACGAGCGCCAGCCCGACGATACAGGTCACACCGATGATGAGGGTGGCGCAGAACACCATGTCGGGACTGGTCAAGGTGAACTGCACGCCGTGGTCCACCATGCTGATGTTGAAGCGCGGCTCGCGGCCGCCGGCTCCGGACGCCGCGCCGAGGACGACCAGGAGCGCGGACAGCATGTTCGGCGGCATATTGATTCCGGTTCGGCCGACCGTACGTCTAGCGGGGCTGGCACTCTCTCACGGACGAATACGTTCTACAGCCAGCTCGTGAGGCTTCGGCTTCCGGGCCTACCGGTGGTCAGAATGTTTTTGGTAGGGAATGACGCCTTCTGCTTGTCTGAGGCAGATCCACCAAGTGGCCTCTAGCTTCGCCGTTCGGTGGTTCGACCCGGACCTGCTGCACTCTGGACGAGACCGGCTCGCGATCACCAGTGGACTCGACACGGTCCTTGCTGTCGGTGACTGCCACTTTCCGGCTGCCAGGAACCCCCAGACCACTTTTTTGGCTGGCAGCCGGACTTGCCTGCATGACGCTGGACTGCGCACAGGCCTGACGCTCGACCCCGTGGAAACTAATTCCTGGTTCGAAATTCAACGGAAAACTGGCCACGTGTTGGGAGGACAGGGCTGGAAGGAGGCGTATTGGTACGGGCTCTGCCATTTGACGATACGGCTGTGGGATTCTTATATAAATATTTGTCTTTATTTTTCGTAAATTTTCTTTGAAAACTCAACAACGTTTGAAAGTCGCTATTTCTGAATGCAACACCGCAACGTTTATGCTGAACTGACCAAAAGTAGTTGTAAACGACCACACCAAAAAGTTGCACTCATTACAGGATTTGTCACCAACGTGGTTCAAGCGAGATATAACAGATATTTCTGAAGCTGCGTCAGAACGGAGTAATGCCATTTTTATTTTACGTATACAAAACAAATGCATCCTTGAAACTGTCCCATCCCCACTGGGTTCTGTCGTTTATCTCTGAGCAGCAAAACACAGTGAATATCGTCGCTGGTCTCCTCACCTCCCGTGCTTGTAGAGGTCGTGGGTGGCGAGGGCTCCGTATCCGAGGTCGTAGTCCAAATAGTCGCCGTACGGCTGGTGACCCAGCAGGCCGGTGGCACTTGCGACAATCAGCAGGACGACGATGATCACTCCGGCCGCGAACAGGGCGCTGAGGACGACGTCGTTGCTGGTCAGAGTAAACTGCAGCCCTTCGTCCAGCTGTGTGACGTTGGAGAAGAACAGGCGCGGGTTTGCGTCGTCGTCACCCGGCCGCTGGCCGGCTCCGGAGGCGGCTCCAAGTACGACCAGCAGCGCGGGCAGCATGTTCTGCGGCATGGCCACCCGCCGTCTTGGCGCAGCCGACACTCGGTCACAGGGAAAGGCGTCCACCAGTCAGGTCTTGACCTCAGCTGCCAGTTCTTTCAGTCGCCAGATCACAGCAAGTCACCGCCTACGAGCGAGGCCTTCTGCTTGCCTGAGGCAGGTCGGGTTGCCGCATGATTCGGTGCCCGGCTGCTCTGGCTGCACCGTTCGGCGGTCCGGTGGGCGCCGTCTGAGGGTCGGGCTGTGGCCTGCTGCGCTCTGGACCAGACCGGCTCGTCACCAACCAATGGGCTCGGTCCTCCAGTCGGTGGCCGCCACGTTCCGGCTGTCATGATGCGTCAGACCACTTTTTTGGTGGTAGCCAGACTTGTCTGTATTCCACTGGACCTCGGATGCCAAGCCAGACACTTGAACCAAGTTGACGAGTGTTCCGCGATTTGCATTTTGTTCTGTATATCAGGCGAAGAGCAACGTGCGGTAGACTTTTACTCCCAGTTTTCCCGGCGTTTTTTTTTCTTTTAATTTCCAGAAAACTGACAGGTCTTACGTTTAATTCCATGATGATTAGGATTTATCCTTGCATTTTTATACTTTTGCTCTTTACCCTAGTCCTAGCGCCCGCTCCTGAATATGCAGCGTGACGCCAACTTATTCGAAGAGTTCGTGAAATGCTTGAAATAAGAAGTGTTATAGAAACAAACATTGCTTTCATAACATTTAATTTTTCGTTAGAAGATAAACCTGAAAGCATTTTCAGTAATGATTTCTTTTTGATCCTTGGCGGACAAGGGTTACCTGCCATACACCTAATCTCTCTCTCTCTCTCTCTCTCTCTCTCTCTCTTATCTTTATATATATGCATAATTCATATACATGTATATCCCATTATTGGTCGATCATTCCCTCATTTTTATCCTTTAAAATTATGTCCATGTTGGGTCATGTCTGACCACCCAGCTATGACGTCATTTTTGAGGGCCTGCAAACCGTTTTTCTAGATCTAAGCAACATTTCGTTTTCCTCAAGAGTCTAACAGAATACGCAGCCAATTCTCGATGCAGGATACTGGTCCTGATGATGACTAGCAACATGTCGGGGATCGTAAGGTCAGCGACCTTTCCAAGGTCCTATTAGGTTACTGGACTTATTTCACCTAGAAATGGCTTGGAACCAGCTCTATAATAATTTCGGTCGTTGATTTCGGTACTGGCAATAATTTTTGCATCTCTCAATGATCATTACTCCATTCTGTGACAATTCTGTGACAATCTTTTCTGCATTAGCAGCGTAACAAGGCTGATAATGATATTTGACTTGCCATTGACTTAGCCTTGTCCTTATGGGAAAACAGTCACTGACTGCCACGACTGACCAACTTTAAAACCACGTTCCTACAAAACACGATGTGCCGGCCAAAATGCTACAAAACTACTACGATGGCAGCGGAGACGGAATACGATGAGATACTCCTTTTCCCTGTGACCTGAGAAGTCATTAGGTGGCCTGAAAGGGTCCAATCAGACACCAGTGGAATAAAAAAGAAATGTGTTACAAGCTCGTTGGCGCCAGCGAAACAGACAACACCCAGAACTAGCACACCTGGTCATCGACATCCGACAGCGATCAGCGACATTCAACGCTGGAGACTTTGAGGTCTGCCGTTGACAAATTCTGGTCACATGGCGCATCACAGCAGTGATAAATCCAGCCAACTCTGAAACCTGTCATCGGGATATTCCGATGTCCTCAGCAGCTCGCGAGACACCTACGAATACTGTTCAAAAACTTAGGCACAGTTGCAAGAAATTATCCCGCCGGGTCGGCTTTCAGATTCACCTTCGCCGGACCAGCATGTGTGTCGGTGTGTGTATGGGCGAGGGTTAAGAGAAGACCCCCAAAATCTCAAGAGCTATAGGTCCCGCAGAAAAAAATAAAAGCGCCATTGGAAAGCCGTTGTCGAGACTAGAAAAGTGCACCATTTTTTTAAAATAAGGTCATTATGAAGGTCAGCAGAGGCCATTTTAGATAGCATTGCTCTGCTAACATTTTTGGCGGAAAACGATTATAACTAACGCTTCCACGTGGCTCAAAGGGGATTATCCAGTGAAAAGAATGCCTGATTTAGCTGTATGGTGGACAAGGGCATTTGAATCCAACTGTGACCATTTTAAGGCGAGCGGAAAATAAAGGCCAAAAAATCGTCTTTTGTAAGGGCAGAAGTCTCTTTTTTCTGAATACATAAGCATGTTTCTTGACTGGAGTACGCTGCACGTATACCTGGCAACCACATGAAAAAGCATCCAAGATGCTGAAGTCAAACGAAATCAGCTTGGGTCAACGTACTGACTTTTGTACGTCGGGCGTTTCTGGTGTCTGTCGTATCGTCCACAGCATTATCAATTATCGAACACGGCATAACATAGAATTTTATGACATCGGATCTTGTAATATCCCTTCTGCATCATGAAACCCGTACCCCCAACCATCTCTCACATAAGTCACTCAGATCTTGTGCGTTGGGCACGGCCGCGATGGAAAACCCTAATATTTGGCTGGAAGGTACATTGGCGACGTCAAGCGTTTTATTTTGGCGACCAAAATAAAAGGACTAGGCATTACATACTGCATAAAAGAAAGACATGGATAGAGTTCTTATCATCTGTGGCCATACTAAGTGTGTTTGTATTGAAAACAAAAACAGTATTTCAAAAAGCCAAATCAGGTGAGCGTAGGTCAAATGGGATTGGGTCATCATTGGCAAATTAGTTCTTATCACATATTAATGCTTCCGAAGCACATATGACTACCAACAAACATTCAAATACCGTAAACCAAAGAATTGCATTCGGTTGTGGGCCTGAAAATTCGGTGTGAAACGTAACCTGACCCCAGGTCACGGGTTAAGAGGTCTGATAGCGTGTGTAAATGGCGTGAGAGGCACCAAGGTGCATATCCAAGTCTTAGAACCGCCGAAACAGTTCCACAGTCGTAAAAAGGCAAACTTAAAAAGGCCGAAAGTTCATCCGACGTAAGCTCATTGCCCTGAAAGTTGGCGAAAGACATGATATAGCAAAACTGTTCCATTTGTCATGTGCTTTCTATATGCCAGGCTCCGTGTCAATCGATACATTTCACGCAATGTTAAGCCAGTTGCATTTTTGGGACCATGGTTTCACTTCACCTATCCTAGGCCAATCAGCTGAGAAAATTCTGAATTGAAAAATTTTTTTCGCAAGATATGAGAATGATGCATCGAAAGGTAGCCAAAGTTTCGTATCTCTGCGTCTTTTCGTTTTTTGGCTAGACTCAGAAAACCGGAGGGGAGGGGAGGGGTTCTCATGACTCCCCCGCTTCGGCGAAGATTAATAATAAACAGCTATCCTGGAGAACCCTTCATGAGCTATTGGTTCTGCACACCAATATCAATAATTCGCCGAGCATAGACTTCAAATACTTTTAGAGCATACAGCCAGTATTGCCAAAGTATGTCCGAAAGAAATATGTGGGTGATGGAATTATGGCGTTTTTATCAATTGTCCAAAATATTTATCTTATACTCTACTCACGCCATGTTTTTGCTCCCTTTTACATCAACTGCGTATGTCATCCACAATCAAGAGGCTATGCATGCATTTCGCGTGTCTTTACAAGACGTTTGCATTGTGTACGGACGCTGGTCTTGTTTCTTCGTCAGTAAGAACGCTTCACAAAGCTCATCGTTAAATGCGACAGCGTTTTAATTCTTTCCTTGGCCTTTTGACGCGGTTTCCCAGGTTATTTCTGCACAGTTTTTGTCGGCACGTTTCCAACAATGCCGTCGAACCTACACAGTGGCCGTTTTTCTGTCAAGACGGTCGCGACAGGCGGCTCCAGTCCTGCCTGGTCGGGTCCTGACGCCTCCGATATCGCGCAGGACCAGCCGGGAGGGACAACTCCCCGGCTGGTCCTGCGCCCGGCGCGGCGCGGCGTTTAGTGGCCGCGTCTCTCGGCGGCCAAATAAGAGTTCGGCGTGCGCCGGCTGGCGGGCAGGCGCCGGTGAGCTCGCAGCGGGCCGGGATGCGCTGGTGCGTGCTGCTGGCTGTCCTGGCCGGGCCGGCCGCCGCAGTCGTGCGGACCGCCGGCCAGCGGTACCGGCTACAGGTCCCGACCGGCGGCGGAGACCACAGACTGGTCCGGACCGGCGGCGGCCCGCGCCAGGGACTGGTCTGGACCGATGATGGAGACCACAGACTGATCCAGACCGACAGTGACATAGATCTGGGGCTGGTGAACTCTGGCGATGGTCCAGGCCCGGGACTGGTGCACGGTGACAGTGCTCCGAACTTGAAAGCAGCTAATTTCGGCAGTGTTTCCGGCCCGGCAGCCATTCATTTCCGGCCGCGCTGAGGGCCGAGGCGTGATCCACTCTCAAGAGGCTTCTCCGGACGCGGCGTCGGTCCCGTTCACGGACGAAGAGAAGGATCCGTCGACCTGGCACAGGGGCGCCTCGGGAGCGAGTCGGCAGCGCTCAGCAGACACCGCGAGCCGGGGATTGCCGCGGTCCAAAGACGCGGCAGACTGGGAACTGCTGGCCTCAGAGGACGAGCTGGATTGGAGGCTGCTGCCGCCGGACCCCCGGTTTATCATCATCACCACCAACTCGACGCTCTTCAGCGGCTTCTCCAACTTCACGTCCGTCTTCGCCGGCGTCGTCACGGGCGTCGTCACCACCGTGGTGACGGTCGTGTTGAAGGCGGTGGTGGTTTTGCTGATAGCGCTGCTGCTGCTGGCCATCTTCTTCGCGCTGGGACTCTTCGGCAACACGTCGCAGGTGTACAACCGATACGACCAGTACGACCCGTACTTCCCGTACGGGCCGTACACCGCCCACGGAGCGATCGCCCAGACCGGTCACCATGGACGAGCGCTGACCTCGGGTGAGCAGAGCGAGCACTGTGAGCGTTCACTGGTTACAGGTGAACAGAGCGAGCACTGTGAACGTTCACTGGATACAGGTGAGCAGAGCGAGCACTGTGAACGTTCACTGGATACAGGTGAGCAGAGAAAGCACTGTGGACGTTCACTGGTTACAGGTGAGCAGAGCGAGCACTGTAAGTGTTCACTGGCTACAGATGAGCAAAGCGAGCACTGCAAGTGTTCACTGGCTACAGATGAGCAGAGAGAGCACTGCGAGCGTTCACTGGATACAGGTGAGCACAGATAATCACTGGTCTCAGGTGAGCAAACAGTAATCACCGAGACTCGGGGCGATAGCTGAGATGGCAAATGACCACGGTCTTCTGTTGACGCTAAAATCGAAAATGGCAGGGATTCTGAAATGGCATGAACTCGCACGGGGGGTTGGTGACGGGTCCAGGTTGCTTCCACATTTTAGGATCTGTTCCCTTTTTTATTTGGATGCGTCACGGTGTGGAATGTCTTGAAATATGATATCTTGGCATATCTTAACAACGCGCAGCACAAGCACTACACCTGGTCCTGTCCGCATTTCTCGTGCAACCAAACTCTCCTTAGGCATCTACGAGGCCTCAGCACTTTGATGGAATGCTCAGTTTGATAATGTGTGGCAAAGTTTTCTTTACTGTGAGGAAGTGGAACTGTTGCCCATCGTGGACTGAGAACACGGCGGAGTCCACTGCTTACCGAACAGCCTCCTTCAGCCAACACGGGCCGGAGGAACTGACAGCGTCACCGCCACAGGGCAGGAGAGGCACGTGCTCCCAATATCGGCCAGCCTAATTAGGCCCCTGACTTGACAGAACCACAGGCCGCAGGTATCCTCACTGCCCAGTGAAATCGCGCCGTTATAATCGCAGAAACATGAAGTTGGCCTTGCATCACCCGGGTCACGGGGGAGCTATAGTGCAACAGGGGATGCACACACAGCCCTATCGTAACAAATAACTGACCATTAATTCTATGGTGATACATGGAAAGAAAAGACTAACCCACGCCCGGCTGGTAGTCGGCGCCGATCACGCTAGACTGGGTGGCTGACCGCTTGCCCGTAACTCACGAACGGCACATCGCACGGTAAAAATAAGTACACCACTGGAAAGCTCGTGACGAAAAGAGCTCGAAACTGGTCATCTTTGGTTTTGGATAATATATAAGTCATTTACACCCTACCTATGTTTTCTTACAGCCCACTACGCGAAATCGAGGAGCGGCCTGAATCTCAGAGGCTGTGATGCATTAAGTCTAGGTAAAGGCCCCAATGTACATGTAAAAGTCCGCAGATGCCGTCACACGTCTAATTTCTCTGATTTGTTTAATATATACGTTGAAATGTTGAGCGACTGCCGGCGGGCGCCGTGGCCGAACGTGGCGTGACATTAACGGGAACTTTTTTTAGTGTTTCTTTGTTTTCGCGATATAGGTCTTTCCATGTAATATTCCTTTATCGTAGTGGTCCTTGTGGTGGTTTCTCATGACTAAATTTTGGGGAAATTTAGTAGTTATTAATCTACACAATTGGCGGGGCTTTATTCAGGAGTATTAGTTTATTTCCAAAATAAGCAATTTCTTGAAGCCTTTGGAATTTCTTGGTATTACCTGCAACTGTGCGAGACAGTTTTGCCATTTTCTACCCGTTCTGAGTAATTTATCACCGATTTTGACGGCGGTGCATTTTGACTCATAACAGTTTTGTGATCTGATCTCAGGTCAATGGCTAGAGGTCACTGGTAATTTGCCCATTGGCAGTAACTAGATGTCCGCATCACCTTGCACTAAAATTAAAAAAAAACGTCAATTTCCGAAAAAAAACAATCTTGAAAATGGATTCCACCTTAGGTCAATTACCCAGAAAAATCCAAAAAATTTGAGATGGCAGATTTGTTACATTTATCAAGATCTCTAATCTCTGAAATTTTTATTATGATATGTTTCTCGAAAAATATGTAGGGCGCGAAACTTTTTTGGACATAGGTCAACTTGACCTGACCTGACTTGAGGTCAAAACCTTGACACGAGACGTAAAAGGACTAAGTAAAAGGTGTACAAAGTTTTGTGGTCCTGCGTCCGTTCATTCTCTTGCAGCCTTGGAAAAACCTCAGGGTGGGGCGGTCAGTCGTCCCCCCCCCGCCAGTCGCGGATGGGTTAAAATGCTTTTGCATCCCCTCAAATTCTGGCAAAGTCCCACGTCAGTGAACCGAACCTTCAGGCTGCTAGACTAAGTTAAACGTATCTCGACTGAAACTGAGGAACATTCGAAACCATGAGGCTCAAAATTGTTGACTGTATCTAAAAACGAAACTCAAGCCACTGGAGTCCTCACCTGGGGAACCAAAATGACGCTGAACCGCACGTGAAGGTAGTCTTAGTCATCGGGGGAGGGCTAAAGAAATGCAGCAAATACTTATAACAATGCACAGGGAAAGACCACTAAAGCAGAAACTGTCTATTCACGATTTTTTTCGGCTTCAGAGACGTCGTGTTAGGAACTCGCAGCTCGTAGAAACATTTGGGCAAGCATCCACTTTGCTTTCCGTGATCATCAGTCAGCGGCAGACAGTGGGATATCTGTCGCCATGCATTTCCCTCGCTGGCGGCCGTGACTAAGCCGTCCGTTCTGCTGGCCCGCTTCATTTCCAGCGGTCGCGGTGACCAGCTGTGCCTGCCCGGTACCGGTCCGGTGTTCTCCCACGAGTTAACTCGCCGTGCGTCCCTGGCCGGAGCGGAGGACCCTGCGGCGGGCCCGGTCAGCTGGCTGACGCGCCGCCGCCGCCGCCGGTCCCGCCGGGGCCGGCCGGCGGGCCGCAGACAGAAGCCGTGACGTGGAGCCGGCCGCCCGGGCACGGCCTCGCAGCCGGCACGGGCCGACCTGGCCGCCGCTGTGCCACTTCCGACTGTCGAGGGCCAGAAAAACCGATGTCCCCAGGGGAGGGTAGTTGAGCTGTTGGCGTGGTGCTGATTGGGCTGCGTGCAGGCGGGGAGCCGGCTAGTAAAGATGGGGTGTCATGAAATGTGTGTGGAATGTGCCCCATGTTCAGCCTGGCTGGCGGACCAGCATGCAGGAGTGGAACATGGGTCCATGGCGTTCTAATCGCCCTCGTCCCTCGGGATGTTGTATGAATACTGTAGTCGATTGGGCTCCGTTCAAAGCTGTCATTCAGTAAGACCGGGGAGCGCCGTTGGATGTTTCGATCTGCTCCGGACTGACATCTTTTTTGACAGGCAGTCGTTGGGACGACATGAAACCGCCCATTTTGATGGCTCATCAAAAAGCCATCAAACGACACGCCCTGGCCCATGATGGCTGGTGTCGAGCTCATGATCGGTGAAACCCCGGTGGTAGTGACTTCTCTGCTTTGGCCAGGAGAATGACCGCGATACCGGACTTCTGACGGGGGCAAAAATACCACGAGAATTTCAACCGGAGCAGCTCCTGTCGTTAGTAGTCAAACACCATCACTTGGCCATCCAAGCGAAACTATCATTAGTTTAACTGTCAGACACAATCACTAGGTAAACTGACCGGTCATCCTTGGACAACTGAAGAAAGTGGTGTGATTTAGCCCACATATGTCCTAACGCTGTTAATCGACTGATAATTGAAAATGTAAGCATGGATACGATGTTTATTATTTCCATGGTCTTCCCATGGTCGCAGTAGCAATCTGAACGGAATTTACAGATATCCATGTCTTCATGACGATTTCATAAACATCGTTCTCACCAATGAATGGATGGGAATGTCCTCGAAAATGCTCTCGTTGTCAAGTACATCAACTTTGCTAGAAATCTGCGCTGGCGCACCATATCAGAGGCCGTGAAGCAAAGCTTACGACAGAGTTATTTGACAACTTCAGATAATACCAAAAACACCAAACCACTGCAAACGCCAAGTTTCTGTTACATATACCGTTTGTTTTGCGTTGTTTATAAGTTTAGACATCACAGTTCCATGGAAAATGGCCAAATGTGACCCAATGATTAATGATATAAGCATTGTTTTACATAAAACCACGGCTCGAATGACTAAAAGAATCTAAGATCAACACCAAGAACAGTTAGTTTTGCTCAAACGTACGAAGAGAGACCAAATGTTCCCGGCCTGACCCAGCGGCGAAAAACAATTATATTAACATCTACCAACTTGGGTCCATTTTAACCCGCCCCCGACTGCGGGGGGGGGGGGGCAGTTGACTGCCCCCGTCTGAGGTTTTTCAGGGATTGCGAGAGAACGAATAAACACAGAGCCAAGAAACCTTGTGTACCTTTTGCTTCATCATTCTTACACCTTGTGCCAAAGTTTTGACCTCAGTTCAGGTCAGGTGCTTGACCTAGGTCAGGTCAAACAGACCTATGCCCAAAAAAGTTTAGCGCTCTGTAACTTTTTCGGAAAACAAAGATATCACAATAATACTTTCAGGAATTAGTTATCTTGATAGATGCAATAAATCTGCTATCTCGGATTTTTCGGAATTTTCCGGGTCATTGACCTAAGGTCAAGCCCATTTTTAAGACATGTCATCGTTTTTTTGGGAACTGACCAAATATTTCAAAAGATTTTTAGTATGGAGTCAAGCAGACATCTAGTTACCGTCATTGTGCAAAGTATCAATGACTTCCAGCCATTAACCTGAGGTCAGGTCACGAATAACTGTAGTCAGCCAAAATGTACCACCGTCAAAATCGGCGATGAATTACTCAGAATGGGTAGAAATTGGCAGAACTGGCTTGCACGGACGTAAATAATACCAGGAACCTCAAAAAGTTTTAAAACATTGCATATGTTGGAAATAAACAGGCTCTCGCGATAAAAGCTCCGCCAATTGTGTACATTGGTAACTCATGAATTTTTCCAAAATTTAAACATGAAAAACCATCAAGAACTACTAAGATCAAGAAAATTGACATGGATAGGCTTTTCTCGCAAAAATAAAGGAACGCTAAAATTAGTTGCCGTAAGTTTCTTACTGCATACGGCTGCGGCGCACGCCGACCGCCGACCGAAAATTGGTGTATCTTTAACTCAACGTTTCGGCGTATATATTGAACAAATCCGAGAAATTAGATGTGTATCGGCATTTGTGGACCTTTACTTGTGCCCTGGTGTCTTTAACTATGCGTTATTAGTCACAGTCCTTGAGATTCAGGTCGTTTCTCAGTCTCATGCAGTCGGCTATGAGAAAACATATATAGGGCGTAAATTGCTTACATATTATCTAAAACTAAAAATGAGACCAGTTTCGAGCTCTACTCGTCACAAGCTTTTTAACAGTGTGCTTATTTTATCGTGCAACCAACCGTTCGTGAGTTAGAGGGGGGGCGGCCAACTGCCCCCCCCTCCCCAGTCGCGCATGATCGTAACTGACCGACGGTCGTGCGCGGGTCAACTATGACCACAGGTTTGCAGATTTGTAGTCCAGATAGAGGTGCATCGTTTTGGAGGCATCATTATTGTTCAGTTGTTGTAAGCTCGTAAAAACGGAAAAGAATGCGGTGCTCTCGGTCACAAAATATCATTGATTTGGAGCATGTCACCGCAAGAAATTCTGACAGGTGAGGGATAAATTAAGTGATGATGCGGATTATGTGTAACATGCTGGGTGATTCCGCTCCATTGTATTCTACCATAAAAGAATGGCGCGCTGAAGTTAAGCGGGAAACATGCCCACTGATGATGTTGAACGGTTAGGGTGACCTTCAGCATCCGCAAGTGAAGAAAATGCTTGAAAAGTTTGCGATCGAAATGGCGCTACCATATCGCATTCCTGTTTTGTTCGCCATCTGTGCGATATTGAGGCATTAATTCCACTGTCCCTAAAGCAAACTGATCAGGTTAGATGTTCGCAAACTTGCGTCCAAATCTGTAATGGACAGAGGTTAAAAGAGTACTTCTACGATGGTATTCCTCGCACTGCCTTCGAGTAAAGCTGAGCGGAACTTTTTGATAACCCCTCGTACTCCTTGCATACCAAAGAAGCACCAAAAGTGATCCAAACCCCACGGAAAGCCAGTCATAGAATCTGACATGTCAGTGCAACTTGTCGGGGCACTTTATTTCGCTATCTGGAAAACAGAAGTGCGCGGAATTACAGTTGTTTTCTGAACTTCTCGACCATGCAGCAAAGCCACCAAACAAAAATCTAAACACCTTTCGATAGGCTCCAGAGTCGGTGGGTTACACGAGTCCATCGGCGTCCCGACTGCGTCATCAAACGGTCTGTTTACGGAATCGCCGTCATGCGCACGGCGAGAGACCACCAAGAGGAGAGAGTGCCATCGCTTGACCCTCATGGGCACCGCCCGCGAGGGCAAGCGATCCGGATAATACCCCCGTAAACGAGTCATTAGACAACAGTGTAATTCAGCGGAACAAGCCTTCTGCGCTCCACGGGGTGGTTACGGGAAGTGCGCCTGAGAAATTAGGCCACAAGTGCCTCGCCTCGCTTCGCTGCAACACATCGCCGCGTTGTTTTTGCTGGGCTTTAGTGCTGTAATTGTACACAGGGCAGTACAGCCGCTCGGACGCGCATCCGCGGTATCTCTTCGATGCGCACTGGTGAACTGCACTTGGCACGACTTTCACAAAAGTGAGCCGCTTGAGCGTCAAGCGCGCCTATTTTGAACTTTTTGAAGCAAAACTCACTATGTTTTTTTATAATTATTTAACGGTATAATAAACTGGATATGGTAACGAGCGCAAATAAATATGAAGCACCATGCCACCTGGCGTCTCAACTGTAACTCAACTGTAACAATGAACACAGCAGTCCAGGCATAGTCTAGAAAGCCATAAGCAAAAAAAAAAAAACGGCAGCTTTGATGCATGCTCTCTTTAGCCACTGCAGTTTATTGACCTTGGGAACTGCCAATGACCGTCGCCAGGGGCGCTCAGCATACCTGGTGGCCTCCCTTAACCCCGCGCCAAGTGTGTGATTCTGGGGACCATTATCAATCGGTGCTGTTCTGCTCCATCCCGGATGTAAACAGAAACAGATCCTATTTCATCTGATTTCAATACTCCGAATTTATCTGATATCGTAAACGTGGCCATGTCTATCGTTTAACATGCAGGGTTATGGCCATAATGTAAATAAATATTGTGATGGTCATCATTGGAAGAAGGACTCGGTACCGTCTACCCAGATGCTTAGAGTAGGCAAAAAATTTGCAGACTGCTGAGATCGGTACGATGAGCGACTTTTCTTATGTATCGCATTTTTATGAAATTTTCAGCATTTCGACGACGTCTTTACTATGAACATGCTTCTTTGGATGGGTAGACGTCAAAATGAAAAGAGAGAGAGAGAGAGAGAGAGAGAGAGAGAGAGGGGGGAGAGAGAGGGAGAGAGATTTTATGGGCTGAACGCGTTGGAAGTTTGCGTGAACGTGCTGAACGATCATTACGGACTGAATTATTATTGGTTAGCAGTTTACTGATTAATTCATTTTTGCGTGAAACGATTATGAAAATAAATTTTCAAATTTATATTGCAAAAATAAAACGATTCTGGCGTATGGCGAACAATTATACTGAATGGTAAACGTTATGATTGCGCGAATTTGTCTTGCTTCGGACTATTCTAAAAGCTGTGTTGTTCTGCTACACCGTCCCGCCGCCGTCCGTTCATCCCCGCTGGTGACCGGGCGCTGGTGACCGGGCCGCTGCCCTGCAGGCGGTGAGCTGGCCGGAGTGCTGGCCCTGCTGGAGGCGGCCGCCGGCGAGCTGTGGCCGGCCGCCGCCGACTGCCGGCCGGGCGTCGGGTGCGGCGGGAGAGAGCGGGCCGCCGCCCGCCGCCGACGACGACGATCGAGGTTAGCCGCCCACGCTCGCGCGGCCGTGAGAGGCCGGCCGTGACTATGACGCATCGGCGACAATTTGTGCCGCTCGGAGGGGCGCGCGGCCGCTGATCACGCCGCCCGGCCCCGGCTATCTCTGCCGTATCTCGTTTTGTGCGTCTTAAACGATTCCCGGCACCCCACCGCGTGGCTGTTTGGACGCCAGATTTCTAGGTTGCTCTCACGGATGTCGGTACGTGGCGTGGTTGGACTTTTTTACGGGTTCACCACTAGTGCTCTGTACGAGTTTCAACCCTGATATGTTGTCGTATAAGAGACAAGTGTATGCTTTACGTCTGTGGATGCATGCGTGGAAACCAATAAGACTGCATGGGTATATCTGAATCCAGGATATCACGCTGGCAACAGTCCGAGGTCTCAGTCGAATCTGAATTTTATTCGTATGTATACTTAACCATTTACGTTCTCATCTTTCCCATGTCAAAAATGTTTTATAAAGGAAGAACTATATATATATATACATGGGGTACCAATGTTATCTGTTAACTCATAGCAACGTGATCCAACATCGGACAAAGCCAGGGCACATCACTTACTTAATAAATGAATAATAAAACAGGCCGTAAGGGTTCCTGCAGGTCTGAGACATCGTTAATGCTGCAGTGCCTGCCATCGACAATTGTAAATTCAGTGACGTGCTGTGCCATTGACCTTGAACTTATTCGTCTTTTGACATTAGCGAACAGTCAGTGGATAGCTGTACAACCAATGCAATCAATGAGTTAAAGCAACCCTTATTTCATCATACCAAAAAGAAAACAAATAGCCAAAAACAGCGTATGTTTGCCGGAAAACATCGTTTATTGAATTAATACCCACGGTGTACATTCTTCTGGCATGCAAGCAACCACCCGAGCACGGCCTACAGTTTGCAACTCTGGGATATCAGAAACTGCTAGCGAAATGTCTTAACGCACCCGCAAGGCGGATATTTCTGTCACGACTGCCTGCCGTGGAACCGAGTGTATGGGGGAGCATAGACGCCACCGCCGGACATTGGTCCTTCCCTCCGCATGCTGTTGCCGATGTCTGATCGGGCTTTTTGCACCGTGCAGCCAACCACCAGGAGATCCGCCCGGCTCTGTCACCAGCACGTCCGCCAAGGCGCACTTCCGCACGTCACGCACCGCACGAAAAAGCCGATCGACACCTGGCGGCGACCCCGCGAACTGGAGTCTGGCCCATGCCGCCGCCAGAGGCGCTCGGCGGCGACAGAGCGAGGACGGAGGTCCTGTCGTTCAGGCCATGCAGACGGTCGTCAGCCTGCTTGTTCCGGTGGTGTTCGTCCTGCCCTGGATCATAGTGTTCTTTTTTCCGCAATTACTGTCGTCCAGCGAGAGTTTTGAGAACGAAGATCCGTTTCTGTACGATCCAAACAAAGACGATTTCGACGAGCCAATTCGGAGACATTTGTTGACTGGTGGCACCATTTGGTGAAGGAACTGGGTTTCCTTGTGGTTTCATTAGGCATGATTACCATACCCAACGATGTTTTCCATCGCGAAAATTCCAGGAAAAATGTACTGCGCGGAACATTCTTTGGAAATGAATGATTCCGCAAATGTAAAGTAGAAACTATCCTGAACGTTATATGCAATAGAACCCTACTACGTGCTAATTTAATTCATTCGGAATTTGAAACGACAGGTAACCGGTGAATGCCACTGATACATTCCGTTTCCATTAAATTGGCATGTCTGCAGAACATATGGATATCTTTGAATCACTGCAACCGACCTTCATCACAAAAGTCTTTCGTTGCATTCCTTTAGGGCAGCAAAGGAGAAGACTAGTGAAGGTACCGCATTTGTGCCATTTGGTGACATCTCTTCTGGACCTCCATAGCAGCTCCGCCACAGCTATAGCTCTACATCGCCCTTTGATGGCCAGAGCACCGCGTATATGAGTATGTTTTGCACACCTCAGATACGCATAGTATGGGCAAAGACAATGCGTTCATTGCCTGGTGCGCTTTGCGTCTAAGGACAAAAGTGTCTCATGTTTGAGATGTTACAATGTCGCTTACGGTAGGGCTAATTACAGCGATCAGCAACATTAACTGTCACAGCTAAATCATTGTGCAGTGTTGTGTACTCATGTGTACTGTAAGTGGTGGCCGACATGTTACTGACATGTCGGACGGTGCGCTGTCAAAAACTTGCCACGCGAAGCCTTTCGACTCCGTGGAGCACGCTCGCGCCACGGCAACAGGATCCTCCGTTCTAACGTCCAAGCGCAAACGTCTCTGGAAGTTAGGATTGGGTCAGTAGGTGGTGATACCACGTTGTCATCTCCAGCGGTAGTATGGTTTGCCTTGTCTGGGTACAGAACGGATTTCACAGCATGCGAATCCAAGCTTCTGTGCTAATGTCTACTTAGCATTGTGTTTTTACTTTGCGTGTGTGCAATGATTAATATTGAGGATATAGTATGAAAACGCATGATTGTTGATGTACTACATGTGTATATTTTACAGAGTGGCAGTGTATGAGAATCTGAAATACACCCTCAGGCTAAATGTAGGTGTTTTCAAGCCATGTATGATTTGACATCTATATCTGATCTCATCTATCTAGACTTTGTCATCTATACTCTGAAAGCAATGCTCAAGTACTTGGAAATGCTGGATTGAGTAGAACTGTGATGGTTTTGATTTATTCAATAGATCCATGGAACTTCAATACACAGATGTCGGCAGGAAAGAATGTAATAGGATATAATAATTGGTTAATGCAATAAATTATCACAAGGATGAGGCTAAGTAAGAAAAGGCGTCTAATGCCGTGCAAACGTAGGACAAAATAAGGTCTTCTTTACAAAACGATTGATGCACATATTTTTTGACAATGCCTGGAACGCAAAACATGATCTGTGGAGTGGTGGGTGGACATTTAATTTCTTGGGGTCATACACTTCTTGGTTATCTGAACCCGTCTACTTTGACTAGCTCAGAAGATTCACACATAGCCTATAACCTACGCGTGCAGATCGCGTGCCGATTATGGAAGCCCCATCAGTTCTTCTTAGTGTATAGGTGGCGCATATCGACGTAATAAAGAGCTGCGATTGCCTATTATTGCTGCGGAAGTTAAATGAATTTACCTTCCATATTTTTGGTTTTATCAGTGGCAAAAAACGTAGCAATTCTAACGAGATGGAGCCTGTCTTATGGCCACTAGAGCACCACACTCATTAATACGATATTTCCGATCACGATCATCCGCAGCCGAGGCCGGCGCATCAGGAGGGTTTGTGGAACGGCTGCCAGGTGTTGTTTGGCGTGGCAGAGTATCTTTCGGTGACCTCTGCTACCCGAGACTCAGTGGGCATTCTACGCGTGGGAATCGTGCTTGAAAGCAAGATTTATGTTTCCAACTGTGCCGTGCCGTGTTCCATTCTGGACTTTGCCCTTGGCATGAGATGCTTTCGCGAGGTATGAAGACACACGCTGCACGCGACTTAGGGCGATTCATTGGTTGTTGCAAGAGCTGGATGTTGTTGCTGCGGCCGCCCACTTAAGCACTTCTCAACGCATCACTTTGAAAAAAATGTGTGACATTAAACACATCGTCACCGTGAAGCGAAATGGAATCGCTTCACAACAAAGAACAACAGGACAAGCAACGAAATGTATCTCAGGATCCCCAGTCTGGTGCAAATTGGGCAGGGCTGGGTGCAGGGCTTAGTGAAGCACATAACACATTGTGTTCCAACACTAATTCATTCTGATGGTGACTCACTGCCTACCCTGAAGGCAACTCATGTAAAGTACGTAGTTCCGGGCAGGCGGCGATTAATGGACCAGAAACTTCTAATCCGAACAGGTTAGTGCGCTTTAAAGTTTACTTAAACCCAAACGAACGCAACATCACAATCGGCCAGCTGTAAGATGGAGGTCGCCTCCGTCGCCGTGTCGCCGACTTGAGCCGCTGTCAGCCTCCGTCGCAGTAGGACAATGCCGAGGTTGTTGTCTCCGCCACCTCCTGCGCCGGTTGTCAGACCAGCGGGCTAACTCCGGGCGGTCGTCAGGTCGTCGGAGGAGGTGGTCTCCGCCTCCGGCTCCGGCACCGGCTCGCCGAACCTGTTGTCCCGCGGCGTCAGCGCGATGTCCATGCTGCGGGCGCAGAAGACGGTGACGTTGGTGCGCTCCTGCAGGGTGCGGTAGTACTTGCCGGACGCGGCGCTCTGCGTGGCGTCGCGCACCTCGCGCACCTGGCGCAGCTTGGCCTGCGCCAGCACGCCGTGGCAGCTGGTGCGCGCGATGTACTCGGAGACGCGCCGGATCGCCAGCAGCTCCTGCATCTCGAGCCGCTTCAGCCGGTCGAAGAAGCGCCGCTCGTCGGCCACGTCGCGCAGGTGGGCGGCGCTGCGCAGGTCGGTCTGCAGGCTCTGCGCGTAGCGGCTCTTCTCGCGGCCGATCACGCGCATGTCGTCCAGCAGCAGCCGGTCGGCGTACACCGGCTCGACGCCCAGGCTGGCGATCTGGGCGCACAGCTCGGCGCACACCTCGCCCTCCTTCAGGTCCAGGTAGCTCTCCACCAGCGCCAGCGTCACCTGGTCGCGCACGTCGATGTCGAGTAGCTCCGGCACGAAGCGGCCTGCATCCGGCTTCACCTGCTTCAGGTGCTCGACGATGCCGAAGATCTTGGGCCGCATCTTGGCGACCATCTCGGTGACGGCCATCGGCTCGGCGGCGGCGCTGAACGGCTCCAGGCGCTGGCCGACGCCGCGCAGTGGGCTGTCCAGGTTGGTGATGATGCCGTCCTCGTCCGTCTGGCAGCCGAGCGTGCGCTCCTCCCGCCGCCAGAGCGCCATCAGCAGCTGGACGCAGCTGCTGCCGCCGGCGCCGCGCCAGCGCAGGATGAAGACGGGCGCCGCCGGGCACGTGTCGCACAGCCGCAGCAGGCAGCCCAGCGTCTGCAGCTTGAGCGGGTCGGGCCCGTCGGCCGCCAGCAGGTCGAGCAGCGTCTCGCAGCCGCCGCGCTGCAGGAACTCGCTCTCGTTGCTCGCGCAGCCGGACACGCACGACCAGATGGCGTCCAGCGCGTTGATGACGACCGTGTAGTAGCGCGGCCCGAGTCGGCAGCGCTGGCGCGTGGTCGACGCCAACGTGGAGAGCACCGCCTCCACGCCGCGGCTGCCGCACAGGCTCTTGCGGTGCGGGTCTTCGTCGCAGAGGTACGCCAGGATCGACAGGCTCTCGGTGGCCAGCGAGACGTACGCCATGCGCTGCGGGCCGGCGGCCAGCGCCTCGATCCGCTCGTGCCGCAGGAAGCCGGTCATGATGGTGACGGCGTCCTGGTCTGCGAGATCGGCCAGCAGCGCCAGCTCGCCGCTGCAGGCGGCATTGTGTAGCGCCTGCATGCACGCCTCCAGGTGGTCGACCGTGATCAGCGGCGATCCCTCCAGGTAGCTGCCGAGGTAGAGCAGCAGCCGCGTGCCGGCCCGGTACGTCAGCGCGTCCTCCGGCAGGCTGCCGATGACGGCCGCCAGCGTCCTCAGCGCCAGCAGCTGCAGCTCGCGGAACTGCGGCTCCGTCCACGCCACGGCGCTGCTGTAGGCGAACGACGGCCGCAGGTCCCGAGAGACCAGCATCAGCAGCGACAGCATCACCTGCTGCTCGCTCAACATGGAGACGGTCACCGTGGACCTGAGCAGCAGCGCCGGCAGCACCAGCAGCAGCTTCTTCATCTCAAAGTCCTCGCCGGACGTCAGCAGCTGCAGGAAGCTGAACGGGCTCCGCTCCGACTTGAGCTCGGTGAAGACGGCCAGCTGCAACAAGTCCTGCGCCAGCCCGGTCTCCACCAGCGGCACCGGCGGGCACAGCCGGGCCACGTGCACGGCCAGCGTCAGGATGTCGTTGCGCAGCTGCCGGTTGACCACCGACTGGACCGAGCGCAGCTGGTGGTGCAGGGCCTCCCGCAGCGCGGCCACGCACGGCCGACACGTCAGCTGGCCGAGCATGACGTCCTCCGGGCCGCTCTCCAGCATCTGGATCAGGATCTCGGCCGTGACGAAGAGCACGTCGTCCGTCCAGAGCATGCGCTGCGTGATGACGTGCGGCAGCGCCGCCGTCACCATGTTGGTGCAGCAGCGTTCGGAGCGGTAGCACAACGCCAGCACCACCTTCAGCATCTCCATGTAGAGTCCCTCCTCTTCGACGGTGCGCATCGCCTCCATCAGCGAGTCGGCGATGCTGCTCTCCTCCAGCGCGCGCAGGTACTGGTCGCGGCCGAGCGCCTTGAAGCGGAACTGCTCAGCGCAGAGCCGGCCGGCCCGGCCCGGGATGGCGCTGCCCAGGGCGCGGCACACGGCCAGCCGCACGCGCGGCTGGGTGCACTCCTTCAGCAGGCAGCCGAGCACGCTGCCCGTCTCGACCACGCAGGCCCAGTCGTCGTCGGCGGCCGACTCGCGCTCCTTCCAGAGCGGCCGGCCGAGGCGCTCCACGATCCGGCAGATGAGGCCGAGGAACGCGTCGCTCTCGTCCGCGCGCAACAGCAGCTGCTCCACGACACCGAACAGCGCCGCCAGCGAGCTGATCAGGAAGCCCTCGGGAAACTCGGCCAGCGCGTCGTTCACCGCCCAGATGACCCGCTCCGGCATGTCGCGCGAGTGCTCGTCCAACAGCAGGTTCATCGCCTTCACGACGGCGCTGCCGTTCCAGCCCTTGATGCGGCGGTCCGGCCGGTCGCCGTCGACGCCGCATGTACGCTCAAACGGGTCCGGCGACGGCATAGCTGGGGCGTCGTTATCGCCCTATTCAAGCTGGGCAGTCGCTTGCCAAATCGGAAGCGCTCCTGTTTTGTAATATCGAGATGTGGCGAGATGTCGCGCTGCAGCCAAATGTTGTCTGAAGTCGATCTTGTTCCAGTAGACGGTCCACAAAAAGACCGTTTACATTTAGTTGTTTTACAACACTGGAAGTATGAGTATCTGGTAAAGCTTCAAGATTGTTTCATACTACTAACAAAAATCGGCATTCATTGCCGATACAATGAGTGTCTTTTAACATGTACACGCAGTGTTTTTTTCGTATCTACGTTTTTCTTTCAGCGATCGAGCTTTTAATGAAAAGATACTTACATTTAGGATGACGAAAACACATTTTAGCGGGCCCTATCACACTGCAATATCCGAAAACCATCCCTTTGACAAGTGTTGATCATCAGCTGCCCAAAGGCGGGCGGTCTGACCTTATGGATGCTACGAAACACTCCAGTAAGGAACTCCGGCAGGCTAAGATACATTTTCTGTGCTGATTATGTTATGGTCAAAATATCAGAATCGTTTTGCGAAATGAACCCAATCGTAGACGAAACATGCACAGGCTCCAAAGCGCATGCAGACAACTACATCAGAGAAGTTCATCAGCACCTTTTCAACAGCGACTGCCCATATGTTCAGCCAACAAGTAATTTTCATATGATTCAGGCTTGGGACCATGTTCCAACCGAAACAAAACTCATACTGAACTCTTCCTGCGCCGATTTTTATCCCTGTTCGAGAGAGTTAAAAAGGGCGGTATAGCGAGCCCGGGTCTCTGTGACTCTGACACGCTGCCGCACGCGCGGAACGTGCTCGGAACGGGCTGGGACCCGGGCGGGGCCGGCGCAGCCGGCGCCGTCACACATACATCACCGGCTCGGCCGTCAGCGCGCGCCAATCACGCCGCGGACGGCAGCCGGGCGCTGCAGCATTGCCGAGGAGACGCGACAACAGGCGCCGCTCTGTTGTTCCGTATCCAGGCCGAGGGTGACGCCGGGCTGCCGCCGACAGAGCCCCCCGGGTCCCTGAGCTCACCGGCTCTGGTATCCGCTCATCGCGCCTGCGACTGGAACCCGAACTAGACTCCTCGACCGACGAACACTAGGTGAGTGGAATCCAGTGCGCGGGCTGTTGATGGCAGCTAGGATTTTCAACACGCGTCGCGTTTAAATTAAACCAAATCGCACTGCATTTGCATTCGTTCCGCATAACAAAAAGATGTCCGAGGGCTTAAAACATATTCGTTTGACTTTCTGCATTGTTTATATTTAGCCTTTGTGCGGAACGCAGCGCCAGAACGGTTGTAGCAGTCAGCAGTGAACTTTGTCCATCGTATTCTTATCCTTGCCTGCCTCTCATCAGGTGCCCCATTCCTTACCACAGCACTACTCCCAAACTTGTCTTGTGTAGGCACCCTCTATATCCGGACCCCGATGCCCCCCCCGATCGGTCGTTTTTAGAGGGCTGTCTTTGACGTCTACGTCATGCTACTTTTTTACGTGTTATTGATAATGCATATCATATACATATGTATAATACATGCCTGGCACACAGTACTGCGTAATATTTAATGCAAGAAATATGTTGATCAGATATACCTAACATCGATTTTCCTATATCCTGGATGGGTATGACTATGCGTTTGATGATAATTAAAAACATTTGCATGCTTGATACCTACCAACCAAACAAAAACATTTAGCGTAAGTGTGGATGACGTGTTCTACATTTTCTTTTAAATTTAACGACACGCTTTTGGTTGGTGCAAAGAAAAAGAAGCTCATTTTGACTCTGGATGTAACCCTAACCAGCTTCTGATCTATGGCGTAATCCCTGAATGCCATCATGATTCCATGGTGCCAGCCGTATGCTATGTATCATAGCGCCAACTCCTATTCGAGTAGGCCGTTTATTTGTTGTCGTTCCCTGTTCGTTCGTCTGTCCTTCCGTCCTTCCGTCAGCGAAGTATTTTTCTCTTACACTTCCATAGTCCATAGATAACGGAACTAAGACGCACTGAACCAGAGGAAGCTGTCTTGAGGCATCCGGCTAAGTTCATCATATAAAGAACTCGCATGTGCATTGACATCCTCAAAGGAATGAATCTTTTGTCGTTACTTTACTGAGCAGCAGCCGAAAACAGAGCCATTGTATGTAATAAATGTCAGGTCTTCAAGTCTCAAGTCCTCTTCAAGTCTTGTGACATATTTTCCATACAATGAAACATTGGCGTTTTTGAGCAACGCCGGCATGCGAAGTCATTTCGCGCCAATTTTGTTCCCCTACGCATAGCGGCGCTGGGACGGAACACGTCACGTCGACGTCCACGAGGAAGCTTCATCCATGACCTCGACTTTCGTCAAACACGGGATACCAACTGTCCGGCGACCCGTCACCACTGGGATAGCCCTGAAGCCCTGCCTTTCGTCTCCCGCAGAGGGTGCCATCAGATGACGGGGATCGGCCCTCAGACCAGCCCGGCCACAGGTAAGGTGGCGCCACTGGGCCGAGCCACAGTGGGCGCCACCAGGGGGTGAGGTCGCCAGGAAGGTGAGATGACGCCACTGGCCTGGCGGCGTGGTCCGAACACATGAACGGAACGAAAGTATCTGAATGAGTGAAGGATGCGAGGGAAAACATTGTGTTCAGTGTCGTTATGTTTGTGTGCGCGCGTTGAATGAATGGGCTGAGTAAATGTACATTGTACATGTGGATTTGAGTGCGGGGTTGAGCGTAAAAGGACACTAGCATGAGCTCGTGCATGCCCCATTATTTTTAATTTGGCCATTGCTTCCATGCATGCAGTTCTTGGAGCGTTTACTTTTTGTTTATCTGATAACGTTCATTTATCACCACTGCACTATTTGGGGTAAAAGCGCAACTGTCAAACAGTCTCACGAATTAATATCAAAGCCTTTTGTTCACTGGCCGGCAACAGAAGAAACCACAACAATGACCGAGACTACGACCAGAGCCGAGACCACGACGACAACAAGGCCGACGACCACCACTGTAACGACAACCACAGAAAGAGGTCAGAATTTATAAAGGGTGTATCTTGCGCCACATGCTGCTGTCTTTATCAGCTGCCATAAAGACTAACTTTAATTCACAATACAAACATCATCATTGTATCCTGGCAACCTCAGACAAGAAACATTTGGTTCTTTCATTTTGTTATCCTGATTCTGTTAAAATAGCCCAAGGATTCGTGCAAATGTAATCCACCATGTTCAGCACTACGTTCGGGGAAAATGTTGAATACTCACTGCATTATCAGCCACCACTCCTACGTTAAGTGAGACGGTGGTCGGAAGTGGTCGGAGCAGCGGGGACTAAATCCATGAGCCCGTCACACAACGCGCGGCGGCCGTTCCCGCTGGCAGACGAGACGTACCCAGCCTCGGCCGACTACCACTGGGGCAGCATCAACGCCAACGCCCAGGTGTACCCGGGCCGGGCCAGTTTCCGGCTCGGCGATGGCCCGTTCGGGTTCCGGAGCTCCGTCCAGCTGCCGGGACGCATGGTGAGCGGGCCGCGGCCGGTCCGCGCTCAGGGCCAGACTCGCAGCGGTCCGTGGTGTCGGAGGACCGGGCGATGTCGTGGACTCCCTGACTGCCGGAATGTAGGGCTGGATGGACGGGAGCAAATCCACGCAAAGCGGGGAAGGCTTGTGACGAATTTACTGGGCCTTGATGTAAACTAACAGCTATAATGAAAGGCATCGACAGTTCGTCCGTCGGAGCGACTGCAACGCCAGCAATGCAGCCTGAGAAGCCACGAGTGCCTCTGAAATGCGAGGTACCCAGCAGTGCTGCCCGTGTCTCCATGTTGACGACCGGACGCCTACCTTCAGTGCCTGCTCCATCGGGACTTTGCCACCGCCGACGACGACTGCGTCAAGAACCCGGCCAACTGCTCCAGGGGCCTGTCCATCAGCCTCTGGCACAAGGCACGCTACAACGAGCGGCTGATCACCAGCAACAAGTACCATCCGCGACAGGTCCTCCTCAGCACGGGTCAGTTGGCAGGCGGTGTTCACCATGCGGAGAGGGATCGAAAGGTGGCCTCTGATTTTCGTGCTCTGGATATCATGAAAGCCATGATCATTTAATCATTTTAATCATAATATATATGCTATAACTAAAACACGATCACTTAACCCACGCACGACCGTGGGTCGGTGCCATGCACGGTCGGCTGGGGGGGTGACCGCTCCCTCTAACTCATGAACGGTTGGTCGCACGATAAGAATAAGCATGCCGCTGGAAAGCTCGTGACGAGTAGAGGTCAAAACTGGCCTCATTTTTAGTTTTGGATAACATGTAAGCTATTTACACAGTATATGTGTTTTCCCATAGCCGCCTGCAAGAGACCGAGAAACGGCCTGGATCTCAAGGACTGTGACTAATGAAGTCTAGATAAACGTACCAATGGACAAAAGTCCCCAGATGCCGATACATGCCATTTTTCTCAGATTTGTTTAATATGTACACGGAAACGTTGAGTTAAAGACATGTTCATTTTCGCAATGCTGCACGGCGTGGGCCACCAAAGAAGGCGGTATGAAATTAAAGGAAACTAATTTTAGCGTTCTTTTATTTTCGCGAGATATACCATTCCAAGTGTTGTTTCTTCATCCAGTTGGTCCTTGGGATGATTTCTCATGCTCAAATTTTGGAAAAACTCCGTAGTTATCAGCCTACACAATTGGAGGGGCTTTATTCGCGAAAGTCTGTTTGTTTTCAAAATAAGGTAATTTTCTGAAACTTTGTCGACTTATTGGTATCAGTTGCAACGAGCCAGTTTCGCCATTTTCAACCCGATCTGAGCCATTCATCGCCGATTTTGATGGTAGTGCATTTTGACTGATGACAGTTATTCGTGACGTAACCTCAGATCAGTGGTTGGAGGTCATTGAAACTTTGCCCATTGACGGAAACTGACTGTTTGGATCTCCCCACACTCATTTAGTTTTAAAAAATTCCGTCTGTTGCCGAAAAAAACGACAACTTATGCTGAAAACGGGGTTGACCTTAGATCAGTGATCCGTACATTTCCGAAAAATTCGAGATGGCAGATTTGTTTCATTTATCCAAATCTCAAAACCTTGAAAGTTTTATTGCGATATTATGTTTTCCAAAAAAATTGCAGGGCTCTAAACTTTTTAGGACATAGGTCCATTTGACCTGACCTAGGCCAAACACCCTGGTTGATCTAAGGTGAAAAATTGGCTATAAGATGTAACAATGATTAAGCTAAAGGTATACCAAGTTTCGTGGCGCTGCGTTAGTTCGTTCTCTCGCAGTCTCGGAAAACCTCAGGAGAGGCGGTCAACCGCCCTACCCCCATTCGGGGTGGGTTAATCACTATAAGTCTCCCGGCAGGTCTAATATACTAATGAGGGCCTCCCACCCCACCCTGACCATTGTCGGAAATCTCCAATCATGCTGAAATAAGTATTATCAAAGCCCAACTGACTACACAACGACGAATGCACCAGTTGCACAAGAGATCATTTTGTCCGCCTGGTTCTCCTCTCCTGGATGTGCTACGACCATCACCAGCCTTTGGTCCACTCATTCGGAAGCCAAACAATTGATTCGGGAGCCTTAACTGTTAACGGGGCGGAAGTGTGTGTTTGTATGCTATACACGCGACTCGGACCGAACTCATGACGCAGAGGCAACTCACACTGGTCGCCCATTACTCACAAGACACGCCAGGCGCGAGCCAAGGTCACGGAAACCACATCGACCGATGACGTGAGAGTCAGACACCAGCCCCATCCGGCTGTATCCAAAGATCATCTGTTTTTTTAGCTTTGTGCGCGGAACGGCGTTTTTTTCTTTCCAAATCCACCGAGAGCCGGGCGTGCCTTATGATCGAAACCTTCGATATCTGGCTTTACTTTAAAATGCGTTTTGGTTGTCGTGCTCTCGACACACCGAGAGTGTCCCGGCGTAGTACAAAACAAGAAATCGCGTTTCGTTTGCCAATGAGTATGTTTATGAATTAACATGAATTAACATTAACAATTAGCAATTAACAGCATGCGAATCATCGTCCTGCTTTGCAAGTACGCGGCATGACGAAATATTTATTCTGAACACAGTTCCATTGAATTTCTCACGATATCTTTCCTTTCATGAGACTGGCTTGTAACAGTTGAAACGTGCACGGACGTCAGGACATTTAGTAAGATGGCGAACCAACGTTTTTACCTCAGCATTTTAGTGGTCATGTTAAACACTGGACTTCGTCGCACCATCTGCCTTGTCATATGGACTGTTCCACCTGCAAAACATAACAACAAAGTAACTGCTGCGCATAATAAAACTCAAAGGACGAGATCGGATTTCCCGCCTTCTGATCTAGGCAGGGTCTACCGTCCGGCATCACCGGACCCGGTGAGGTCGCCACGTCACTGACCGCGTCGTACTCTGCCGCAGGTGGCGACGTGCAGGGCACTCCCGGCGTCATGATCTACCTGCAGAATCACGTGCTCGGCGCGATCGTCTCCACCGGCGCCCTGTTCTGGCGCGTCAGCACCACCGGACTCCTGGCCAACAACGCCTGGAACAACATCGGTCAGCGCCGGCCTGTCGACCCAACGCAGCCCTCGGGCACACTTTTTTATTCATGCAGGATTTTTTTGCATGCGAGATTTTTCGGAGTAGTGTGTGTGTGTGTACGTGACGGGGAGGGGGGGGGGGTTAAGGGGTATGCTTCTGGGCCTTTTCACGTATCATGAAACGATTTTTGAGCAGAAGCTTAGCTACGCACTTTTCCTTTGTGTTTGCTCCTCCGTAGGCTCAGCGAATGATTTGGATGGGACTGTTGACAATGCAGTACAAGGCTGACAATGCAGTACAAGGCTGACAATGCAGTACGGCAAGGCTGACAATGCAGTACGGCAAGGTTGACAATGCAGTACGGCAAGGAGGAGGCTTCGGAAGTGCGGATCAAACGGAAAACAGTAAACGTTGCCATCGGTTTCCAGCTGGCATTGCATTACTGTTCCAAAATCGCATCACAATAGACTCAAACATGGAGCACATAACCACAAAACCACACCTCAGAGGCTGTTAAAATTCGTTTCGACCTCTTCCCCGGACCTCCGAAAACTCTTTTGGCTTGTGAAATCAACGTATTACTTCCTGCATCGTCCCATTACTCAGTGCTGAATGTAATGAATATGCGCATTCGTTTTAGGTCAGTTGTCCTAGACGAGTTATCTCGCTGCGTCCATCTGTGCCATCCACATGGTGCGGAGTAAATGAAGTTCAGCGGGGGCTGATGCTGGCGTGCTGCGGCAGGGATCCGCTGGCAGGAGCCCGGCGACGATGACCAGCCAGTTCAGGGGCTGCAACTGTTCATCAACGGCAGACGCAGCGCCTCCACCGTCATCGGCCGACCGTCTCCAGCCAGGTCACCTGTGGAGCCCGTCCAGCTGATGGTGAGTCAGTGACGTCATCCACAGTCGGCTGTCCATAGACGGATTGTTGGTGTGCAAGAGCAGCTCGTCCACTCTGCCAAGTAAAAGGAACGACAGCCTAATGCCTCCCACCCATCGGTCTGGCGCCCTTGCACTCATGTCCTCAACGGGGACCAGGTGCAGCTGAAATAAGGAAACTCAGGCGTCTGAGAGACATTGAAAGGCTGATGTCAATCTTTTGGTTCTGAGAAGGGTTGCCCTCTTACTGAAGCGAAAAGGGACACGCGGCGTAATGCCTTGTGCGACAACGGACTTCTCGAGAGGCCGAAAAGCCCTTCGACGACGACAACGCGCCATCACTCTCTGATACCACCTGGCTACGTCGTTCAGGCTGGCGTGTGGCCTGGTAAATGTACGTGTCGTCGGTGCAGGACGGTCAGTTTTCGCCGCCAATGTGGAGCCATCGTTGCCGGTAGCTGCCACAGCCCTGAGCTTCCTAACCCGCTCTCAGGTGGGCTGCCACAAGGCCAGCACCTACGGCCTGTACTCCGACTTCTGCCGCTGCGAGATCGACGAGGCAGCCATCTGGGACCGGGCCCTGCGAGACGACGAGATTTCGCTCTTCCTCGGCGGCTACAGTGAGCTCGGCCGCAGTGACCAACTTCCAGCAGGCGATGTGATATTCGGATTGTTTTTTTTCGCTATGCATGCTGTTGTTTTCCGCCGAGGGAAACATGAATGAACAGATGATACAAATGTCCCAAGACAAACTGTTTTAATTCATGGAAACATGCATAATCCACGATTCGACGCTTCACTTTTAGTTTTTTTATTGCGTTATCCTTAGTTGAGTGATATCGCACAACTCTTTCCTAAAGACTTGTTACAGCGTTCTACCACCACGCACCTTACCGTACGGTATTTGCCCGTAGACAGCTGAACAGTAGAGCCAGTGGCCGGCCACCTCACGCCGCCAGCGTCCTCCTGCCGACAGGGTCTTCACTGTCGGCCAGCGACTTCAACTCGATCCTGGCCAGGGTGAACCTGCAGGACGCTGGCCAACAGGCCGAGGCCATCAGCATCCTGGGCCAGATGATGGAGAAACAGAGAAGCCGGCCAGGTAAACGCCATCAGCAACGGTCCCCTGGCGCCCCTTCAGTTGGATCTGTCCAGGGGTGCCTGCACCGTCCAGGCACCCCTGGACAGGGAGATGGCTAGAGGCGAGCAGCATGGACTGCGCGCACCATTCCTACATTTTTGGCCAGTGAATCATTTTGATGCCGCAAATGAAACACTCCGACGGCAAGAGGCAATGGTTTTGGAGCTTGGCTGGTTTCAACAGAGGACTACCTTAACAGTATGCAATAATCGCACCTAGTCAGGTATTGCCGACACGAAGCTGCAGCAACGTTGTTTAATGTTGTGTCATCTCCCGCCTCCGATGAGATGATTAATGATTAGGAGCTTCGATCGCAGGCCACCCAAAAAAACTTTCGTGAACAGATACCAGAGAAACAAACCATGTACGAAAAAGACCCATGTAATCGTTTCAACAAGGCAAGGGGAAACATGCATCGGCAGTGACGTGTCTGCAATGAATGCTTTGAAAGTCGTTCACTCTCGGGACCTGCAGACAAGGACGACATCACGGAGAAGGACGTGGAGGAGATGGAGAGCATGACGGACATCATGGAGACAATGACCGACATGAGCACGCTCAAACACCGACAGACTCCCCAGGAGCTGAACGCCTTCGCCGTAAGTTTCCCGACGATGTCAGACCCAGATAAGCCGTTTGCTTTTGACCGGAACACTTCCACGATACAGGCTGGTTTATTATTAGATAGTGTTAGATGAAGTACGCGTGGTGAAGCTTACTCCCAAATGCTGTATAGAAAAATCATGTCATAGAAACAACATTTATTCCGCTCTGCTATGGAAAGTAGGAGAAATGCGTAGTCACATTTTCAAGCAGTCTGAAGTGCCTAAGTATCGTAAAGTTTGAATACAAAAATAACACTGCCGTTGAACGCTACGCCATGGTGCTGTTACAATCGGCTTTTAATCTTGCGTGCAGTCACTGCATTAAGACGTTGGAGAACAGATGTGTTATGTCTTTAACTTGTAATCTCCAGGAGCTTGTACGAGTACCCAGCATGCTTCTCCGAGAAAACAACAAAGCAAAATGGAAGTCCCTTGGTAGGAAGAAAACGACTAAGAAATCAGCTAAAAACGACGAAAAGAAGAAAACGAAGGGTATGAAACACATAACATGCAGTGCTTTGTTGTTCATATTTCCTCGTGCCATGGGTGTTATATTAATTCCTGCAAAGCGAGTCGGCAAAAAATGTGGGCAAATTACTTTAATACTAGGCTAGAAACCATTGAGGACTTCCGCAGCTGCTCCTGCTCCCTTTCCAAAATTTTCAGGGGAAATTGAGCCGCAGCATTGTCCAATGCGGGTGCAGGTGCCGATCTGCTAGGAGCGTGGTCGTTAGCGCATCGACACCGCCAGATGTCGCCCGTAATCCGATATAGGTGCCGCTCTTTTGAGCAGTATGCCACTTTTTCTACGGATTGATGCCTGGGAGCCGCATGGACCATTTACAACAGAAACTCTCATATAGAGCCGAACTGAAACTCCTGTGTGATAGGGCAGACAGCGTCCCAGGCGCGTAAGTGAAATTGGCCCATTTTCCGACTCATCTCTTTGTTATAGCTGTGGAGGGATTTTGACCCCTGCAGGGGACATTTTGTGCCGTCCGGCTGGACGACGCATCTCTCCAGATACGGAGGGTATACATCGCACGTATGTTTCCTAGTGCACTCTAGTCCTTGTTATAACCAGTTTTGTCATCAAGTGATTTACATTAAACTGTGCACGTTCGAAAAGACCTTGAAATTCCCATTTAAGATGACCAGAAAAAGTAATTTTGTATTCCCTGCAGAACGGATTCCACATTGCAGGCGTGCCAGCGTGCCAGAGTGCCCACATTGTACGCCTCGGATGACTTCATACTGTACAACGCAATAGCGAAACAACTGCAGATCATGCCACGAACAACGCAACCGCCCGCCTGTCATGCATCCAAAGCATTCCTGCACCAGCCCCAGTCTTGTCAGTCTCCCTGCGCCGGTGTCAATGCACGTTTACCTATGCCGATGCCGAAGTGCTCTCGCAGCACAAGACATTGGCCTTCGCCTGCAATGACCGCGCCTGGCGTCTGCACCTGTCCTCAGACGCCGCCGCCATGGTGCGGGACTTTGAGACCTGGGCGCTGGCCTCGGCCACCCGCGTCCCCCTGCGCAACGACAACGACACGATCGTGGTGCGGAAGAAGACCGACAACATCGAGCTGTCCATAGAGAAAATGAAGGTCAACTACTTCAAGCACAAGAAAGTGGCGTCGTTCCCCCACGGGCAGAGCAAGAAGGATGGCTCTGTGGAGGGTGGGTGGCCACGTTCAGTGTTACGCTTTCGCCAAATGTGCCGTTAGAGCTCCGCATGACCGGGTGTTTGGTTTTTGATGCACGGGCGGCTTCTGGAGAAGGTTCATTCAGTAAGGAAATCGCTGAAATGACTACAGCCATTACAGGAAACGGCATCATTTCGCCCAGACGCTGAGACGGATGGCGCTGAGTGAGTATACGAGTGAACGCCTGGAGGGCCACGATCCGTCCGATACTCTTGACCTGCTTGCGGCTTCTGGCACCGGTTCAAACCGTAGTGCAGCCCCAGCCTACGAGAGTAACGTTCACGAACTGGGCTTGTGAGCCGAGCCTGCTCCTGCAGGGTCACGTGAGAGACTGACTGGCCAGCTGTCACGTGCCGTGAGCTGCGTAGTGCCGGAGCGACTTCAGAGCAGATATCGCGGGTGACGTGTGCAGTGTGGTGAGCGTCAGAGTCCGGCGGATTAGTGTGGTGAGCGTCAGAGTCCGGCGGATTAGTGTGGTGAGCGTCAGAGTCCGGCGGATTAGTGTGGTGAGCGTCAGAGTCCGGCGGATTAGTGTGGTGAGCGTCAGAGTCCGGCGGATTAGTGTGGTGAGCGTCAGAGTCCGGCGGAGTAGTGTGGTGAGCGTCAGAGTCCGGCGGAGTAGTGTGGTGAGCGTGAGTCCGGCGATTAGTGTGGTGAGCGTAGAGTCCGGCGGATTAGTGTGGTGAGCGTGAGTCCGGCGGATTAGTGTGGTGAGCGTCAGAGTCCGGCGGATTAGTGTGGTGAGCGTCAGAGTCCGGCGGATTAGTGTGGTGAGCGACAGAGTCCGGCGGATCAGTGTGGTGAGCGTCAGAGTCCGGCGGATTAGTGTGGTGAGCGACAGAGTCCGGCGGATTCAATCTCAGACGATGCGACCAAGCTGACGAGGGCACGACTTTCCGAGTCCCGTTCACGATGAAATCATGTCCGCAGGTTACCGAGTGGTTTTGCGAAAATGATGTCAGGGTTAATTACTTTATGCAGGATGTCATACGAAAGTATTGGTAGAATGATAAAACCCTCATCAGTATTCGTTTCCTAGCCAATCTTTGACAGTACGGGAGAGGCCGGGGTACAACCCCCAAGCCTGAAGTGACGGAGAGGCGCTGTAAAAACGAGCGTGCAGCGCAGTCTTTCAGGCACACGATCATTAGCCACTTTAACCCCGTCAGCTCAAACGGTGTCCTTACAGGCTACATCACGGGTCGTCATGTCGGTGGTCTCGGGTTTATTTTGGATGCTAAGGGTTGTAAACCATAGAGGACTTTTAAAGGATGCAAGACTATTTCTGACGATGAATACGGACTAAAAATGATGTTTATCTACTGATCAGCCTTGTTGATCACTTCATGACCCTTCCAAAATCGACGAAGAATAAAAAAAGGTGAATGACCTTTCATGATTTTGACCCAATTTTGATCGTGACATAATGAACGATTGCAGTGCGAAAGTCACCGACACTATGGCTGACACCCAAGGTGTAAGACTGAATAGGGCTGAGTGCCGCAAAGCACTTAACACGCGCGCTGGAAGAGGGGCGTCTTTTTGTACCCCTTCCCACCTGTTTTTCTTGAATATCTCGAGAACGGATCGGAGCTGGTTGCTGCTACTTTGTGACATTTATGGCCATTGAGTAAATCGTCGATTACGCAGAAAAATTGAAAGCCGGCCGTTTTTTTTTTATTTCAAGCATTTGAAGTCAGACAAACATAACGAAAACGACGATTGTCGCTGACAAATGGGAACTTTGTAAAAGGACCAGCGTTCTACCTAAGATTACCGTTCGAACACAATTACGCGACGCCATTCGGGCATAAGTGATGGATGTACCAAGACCAAAGCCAGGGTCAATACGGGTCAAGGTTATCGAAGGTCAAGGTCAAATGGCTTGTGATCTGATCCAGCTTTTCAGACATCCTTTTCAGCATGTCGATTTGTATGAAATATGCATTGAGAGATCCTAACAAGAATACTGTGCGCACACTGATACGCTTACATATATCAGGGCCAGTGAAGGTCAAGGTCGTCAAAGGTCAAGGTCAAATATTCTGTGACCTGGTCCGGATTTGCTTTGCGACATTTCAACTTGAATGGAATATGTATTCAAAGAACCTAATAACAACATGTGTGCGCACATGGATACGTTTATAAGTACCAGCATCATTTCATGTCAAGGTCATCAAAGGTGAAGGGCGACTATTTTACGACTTGGTCCAGATTTGCTTTGCAAAGCGTCGATTGGTATGAAATATGCATTGAAAGACCGTACTAAAAACACGTTTGGCACAATGTTACATGTAGATACATATATACATATACATATATACATAAATGTAAACGCTGGAAGTGACTAAAAGTACCGATCTTGGCTACCTTCATTGCAAACACACCAAAAGATGCGTGTGGGGCCCTTATTTACACTCAAGCTATCTCGTGTTGCTCGAAATCTGACCTACAAAAGATGAAAAAATGACGTCATAGGTCAATGACCTGACATGACCTCGGCCCAAAATCCTCAGTGAGACGTTAAATGAATTGAAATTGCCGTATTCCGCATTTTAACCCCCAAACAAACACCCTTTTCCCGTTTCGTTCAAAATGTCGTACGGAATTTCCTGTAAAGGCCGAGAAATTGTCCAAAGTTGACCTTTAGGACCCCATTTGGTCTTGAAGATAGTCATGAAAATTGCACACAATGCAAATCGTTATGGTCCGACCCTGTCTATAAAATTTCATGCCTTTAGCTCTTTCCGGTTCCGAAATCGGAGGGGACACTTTTGTGCCCTCCTTTCCAGTGCGCTTTGGTGCGAAATCTCCTTCCACTGCACGGGTTAAAATGTTTGCTATCCGATGCAGCAGGTAACCGTAACGTTATTTCTCCATGGCATACCCTCGAGGAAGAGGTCGTAGATCAGTGACAGACCAAAGAATTAACTTCAGATTTTTACGCTATACGTGAAAAGGCCCAACACTAAGCTCAACAGAATTCCAGAGCGATCGAAGTAGTTGTTCGTAGGCAACTTGCAAAAGACCTTCAGGACGGTTACACCAGCTCCCTGAACCGGCGAGGGTCAAGTAGGGGTCTTGGTCAGTACTATCACTGTCAAAAGACTATGCATTATGCAGACACGTCCAGTTTTTGTTCGACGCTTTTTCAGGTGCCGTCAGTAATCTTGAAGCAGAATGAATGTCTTAAAGAAAATGGGGATGCATGTCCAAATTTCTCTCGCGTGAAACGATCAATACGTGTGAGTGGTTGAAGTCAACGAGCTCGACGATATTTCAACTACATAACAATAGAGAATGACTGGACGTTCACACCTAGCTGAGTAACCCTAACTAGGTCTGAAAAGCACATCTTTACAGGAACTCGTTCTTTCGAAGCAGGCTTCCGAGTCGGCAGGCAGGGTCTCGCCTTTGGTCCGATTGTCTTTGCAAAAAATCGGCTGATCAAGACAGCTGCCAGATGCATTGGAAATATCTAGTGAAATCTCAAGACCCCGGTTGCTGGGAAGGTTTATCTTGCATGTCACCGTTCAATGGTGAGATAGTTTTGGCAATGTTGCTCATCTTGAAGTGCTTGTTGAAATAATGCATATACGCTTGCTTCATTGAAGCAATTATTATTTTCGAATTACTTGAAACCAGGTGCATGTGGCAGTTTTGCGACTGAACTGCAGAAGCTCAACAGTTGTTTTCGTTCGGCGTTGGCGTCAGCATATTTTCAGCAATCAGTTTCACCATTAGTTCTGGTTTAGGTTATGTTAATGGCCCCGAATTGATTTTGCGAGCTGTTTCTCTGACGTCGAATATCGGAAGGGAAAGTGCCTTTCTTTCTTGTTGCTCTAGGGCAGACACCGTCATTCTGCTTTCTTCCACATACTTGCCAATTACATCGTTATCAACGTGTCAATAAGGAACAGATTGCAAAACCGGTACGGTACTTCACAATGTTTGACTCGCTACCGCCATGTTCTCTTAGACGGTGAACAATGGTGGATCATGTCGTTTACGTTTCAGTGCCGACGCCTGTGTTCAACAAGGCAGGGTGCGGAGACGCCGCCATCAATATCGTGTACGGCAAATACGACACGCTGGGGGACATGGCGCCAAAACGTGTCAGAAAGAGGTGGGTGGCGTACTTTGCAGGGTTTCACGCTCATGGAATGGGATTGCTCCGATAAGTGACGTATATAATCTGAACACGATATGGTTATGACGTGCTGTTTAATACCGCCGGTATTAACGAAAATTTATTTTCACTGGAGCTGGAGCATCAAGTAGGTATGAACCCAACAGCACTGCTTTTTTCCTTTTACGTCGTTATGGTTGCCGATTTTAAGACTGTGTGAGGTCATCTGATGCGGCTCGGGAGGTATGGCTCGTTGTCGCACGATGAGGCTATTCTCCCTCGCTACAATGGAAAAATTACTAATCCGTGCTGCACCGCAGAGAATATAATATTTTCGCCATTGCTGAAAGATTTTATTTCCTTGCAGCCAACGCAGCATTTTGCCTGCTCACTGCAAGATAAGAGAACCGTTGTTTCGCTACAACAAAATAGTGGTTCGCTGATGTAGTGGTGAAGCATGATTCCTTCATTCCCGCTTTTCGCACATTCCTCACAGTCCACCGCGGAGCCTGCACTGGCGAAAACCTTGTCTTGGCTGCAGGCGAGTTGTCTCCCCTCGCAGCGGTGAAACGGTTGCTGCCTGCCGCAGTGCCGAGATGGTGAGCAGCAGCGAAGAGCTGGTGGGTATCGACAGTTCGGTGGTGTCACTGCGTGTTGGGATCGGCGACACGGCCGAGACCGAACAGAGCCCCTGTCTGCCCACCGCCGAACAGCTCAAGTGGTCCCCCGTCCAGTCGCGGCTCACTCACAGGACCAGGACGCAGGCGCTGCGCAAGACGCTCTTCCACACAGAAGTGAAAACGAACGTAAGCAGGCAAAGCGCGCTGGAAAGTAATGTTTTTCACCACGAGACATGCTATTTTTGGTAATGGCACATTGCAATGACGTGGAGTACATGACCACCGGCATCGAAAAAGGCAACGGGCTGGGACATCATGGAGCGTTGGCTTTATTTGCTGAAAAGTTTAGTAAAATGTGCCGCTGTCCCAACGGTGATTTGACTAGGTCTAAAAAGCCACTGGTGGAATCGGCAAACGCACGCATGCGTTCAAAAATTCCTAGAATGGCAAGCGTTTTGCACCAATTTAGCGTTTGCTGTCGCAAGCGCTGTCTTCAAGTTTCCCGGCTGTTAACAGCAGCTGACACCACAGTCCTCACGAGTCCATTCTCGGCGGAGAGAACGTCGGGTAAACAGGCTCCGCCTCCTCTCGATGGGCCGCCTGTAGCGGCGGAGACGGTGTCGGCAGCGCTGACCGCGCCCTCTGCCGCGCCCGCCAGCTGCTGCGCCGGCTCTGCGTCTGGTGGAACCCTGCCCTGTCGGACGGTGCCGGGGGCTGGGACCCCACCGGCTGCGAGGCGCTCGAGTCCACCGAGTTCTACACCCGCTGCGCCTGCGAAAACTTCGGCCAGTACGCCGTCATGACCGAAATGGTGCGCGGAAACTGGCCACACTCGGCGACCGAACGGGTGATGTGCCGTAATGGCGATTGTACTGTGCGTTATGCCCACATTATATGTGCAATTTTTTCCATGTTCGCTCGCTGAATTGTGGATGCAAGCATTTGCCACACAGAGTAAACCCATGTGGTCTTCGACAGATCGAGCCGAAGAGAATTCCCGTGGAGGACGTCGCAGCAAAAGCTATAAAATACCTGTTGTACATCGTCTCAATATTTCTGTTCGCCTATTTCATCCTGACGATTCGCTGTGCGAGGTGAGGTGATTCGAAGCCAAATGCGACTAGTCTCGAGGTTTCTTTGTTCTTAATGCTACGATTTATTGCCCGCAATGCACGACTTCCTTTTAATACAGCTCGCACTCCGTATGCATAATTGTGCGTAAATTCCATTCATGAAAATATCGAAATATTAGACGCTTCTTGCTCCCGAAAAGGTGATTTCAGCCGGCTGCCGCCTACCGTGGCCGCCGTCTGCCCGCGACGGCGTGCTGAACATGTTACACATGATGCGACTGCCCCCTAACGGCGTGCGGGACATATTCTACATGATGCGACTCTGCCCCCAGCGGCGTGCGGGACATGTCACACATGATGCGACTCTGCCCCCAGCGGCGTGCGGGACATGTTCCACATGATGCGAGTGCACACGGCTCTGACGCTGACAGCCGGCGCGCTCTGCATGTGCCTCTCCGACCTGGAGTCGGTGCGACAGAGCCGACACGACTGCGCCGCCATCGGCGCCTGCACCCAGTTCTTCTACCTGGCGGCCACCGTGATGCTGGCGTGCGAGGGCTACGCCAACTTCCGGTCCGTGATCGAGGGAAGCATTGGCGGCAAGTACGGCGCCTACGTCGCCTTCACCTACGGTACGTCCGTCTGGGGCTGTTCGTCACTGGATATCGTGGCGGATGGGCATCGTATGGCGATGAGAGTGATCGCAGATAGTTTCAGGAGAGCTGACTTTTGTGGCACAGTCTTGTTTTCTTAGGGGTTCCACGAAAGAAGGTCTTTTTATGAAGGAGTTGAACTAAACAAGACAAGTCGGCTAAGAATAGACTGATGCCTGCCGAATGGATGTTGCCGTTGGTCACACGTATTACACACACTCGGTCACTCGCCGGGCTGGGATGTATGTTCACGCGGACGATTCATTGTTGCAAATGGTGGTGCTGGGATAGTTGGTGCTCACCCTCATTTTCTCCCTTAAGTCACTGCTAGTGCTGATAGTTGTATAGGAGCCGATGTGGAAACTAAAAGCTGGTGACTCTGAAGTTGATTTTGAAGCTTATGCAGACGCTTTTGTTGATGGTGAAGTTGCCCCTGAAGCTGATGCTGACGGCGGTTACGCCATGGCTGCTGAGTCTGCTGACGCGTCCCCGCTCGCTCTGCCGCAGGCATCCCGAGCCTGATAGTCGGCTACACGCTGGTGTCCGACCTGGCCGGGCTGGGCGACGACCCGCGCTGCATGCTGGGCTGGGAGTCGGGTCTGAAGACGCGCGCGCTGCTGGCGCCGCTGCTGCTGGCCGCCGGCGTGGCGCTGGCCGGCGCTCTCGTGGCGCGCTGCAATGCCCGGCACGCGCGCGCCCGGCCGGAGGTGCTCTTCGACCAGATATCGGTGTGCACCGGCCACGGCTGGTTCGTGCTGCAGCACGCCGTCACCTGGACGTTCGGCTTCGTCAGCTACGTCACGCTGGCCGGCGACGACTCTCTGGCGGCCGGCGTCGTCTACGGCATGTTCCAGGTCGGTGGGAGGGGTGGGACGCGCGGCTCCGGCGCATGACCAGCTCGTCCTGCTACACAAGCTACGCAAGCGAACTACAAGGCCCATCTGTGCGGCCTGAAGCCAGACGGTTTTTGCTGAGGAGAGCTGCTGGTCTTGTAGTCTCTACCAGGCCATTTATTGTCAGAAGTCTGGCTATATTTTAAGGAAAGATAAGAATGGTATGTCGAACGCCTCCGTTGTCTATCTTTGTGTTGTTTTCACTTCCGTTTTGTCATTCATTCCGAGTATGTGCTGTGGGCGCCGAATGACCCTGCAGTCGGTGCGCCCCTAAGCCCCAATAACCAACCAACCAACCGAGTATGTGCTGAAAGATGTCTTCGATGGTACTGGCATTCAGTTGTGAAAGTGGTCTTCGTTTCGAAGTTGACGTAATCGAACTGTATGCAGCGTGGTCTACGTCGTCGTCTGTCCGTCGCCAAACTCAGAGCACGACAGTCAAGCGCACCGTGGCACAGGAACTCGGAGTTTCCGGCCTTTCGCAGCCCACGATCTTCCTCCGCAGACCTTGAACGCGCTGCAGGGCGTCTTCTTCTTCATGCTGATGGGCTTCATGTCGAACCGGTTCCACGCCTCGCTGCCGTGCACCAAGCAGCGGCGACTGCCGCCGGCCGGGGAGCAGCGGCCGGCCTCCGCCGACTCCGAGGCCGCCGCGCCGGCCGCCGCAGTGTCCGGCCCCGAGTCGAGCCGCGCCGACTCGGCCCGCTCCTCGAGCCCGACTCGCGCCGACTCGGCCCGCTCCTCGGTCTCGACTCGCGCCGGCTCGGCGCGGTCGGCGCTCGCCTCGCGCCCAGCCAGCGGCCGGAGCGGCGGAGGCTCCGCTCCGCCGCAGCAGGACGCGGAGGACGACTGAGCGGCGCCCTGGCCACGGCCGCCGGCACCTGGCGTTCAGGGGAAAGGTCCACGACTTGCTGCGTTCTCTATTAGTGTTGTCGACCTGGCACCTAGCACGACGTCCACGACTGGCATTGCTGGAAGGCAATGGCTGGTACGCGGGCGGTCTACTTCTTTTGTGACTGGAACGCGCACTTTGTTCTTGCTGAGATGTTACATGTTACGAGATTGCATTCCATTACGAAATTCGTAGAACGTCTAGGCAAGGCATGAAGACGTTTGCTCAACGCATTCTTAGAGCATTATTAACCGGGCACAGGTGCCTGCCACATGACCGAAAACTAGTTGGAACCAAACATTATCGTGCGCTTGTGCTAATCTTGTTTGCTTGTGGACTGTGTAACGAAACATTTCATTTTGATCTCTGGAATGATTCGAATAGTTTGGGGTCAAATAACGTAATCAATGAACATTTAACATAGTCTGTGGCTAAGCCCACGGCTGTCAGTGTGGGATGATGTAGGCCAATTGACGGAAATTACTTTTTTGAAGTGATGTGTCACATTGTAATCTCTATCCTTACACATGACGGGGCGATTTGTTTTAAGCTGTGCTATCGATACCACGACGGATGTTTCTGAATTCTTTGGCATGGAGGGCTGGCACCGGAAAGCGGAACCATGGCCTCAGGAATTGGCACGACATCGGATACTGCACGTCTTTCTGTGCGCGTTTTGATGGCGGAAGTACTTTTTCCTTCGGGGACGATCTGTGTCTTTCCCGTAATTGATTCAAATTCTTTCACGGTGAAACAAATTGGTTTTTAATGATGGCATTCACTCCTGCGAATATTTTGAACTTGTGTTTAGTGAATACAACAGAGCACTGCTTGCCTTCTGCGGAGAAAGACACGGCTGGGCCAGAACAAGTGCAAAAAGTGCTGCACACGAATCCGGGTTTTAACTACCACTGGATAACTGTGTAACTAGCCTCAGTTTAATGAATTGCTCTCGCCCACTCGTGTGTCGTATTTCCGGTTGGCCGCTGACTGAAAAACTCGTCACTCCACTTTTCGCTGTACTCTGGACGCCACGATACCATCTGTGTGCGGCTTTCCTCCTCTATCTGCGGTTCTCCGGTCCGTGCCGACCTGCACGGTGCACCGGGATCGGCCGGTCACGCGAGACCAATCAGAGGCCGACGCATCGCCGGCCGACCAATCAGCTACCGGCACCAGGCCAATGACCCGGCTGAGGAGAGCGGTTGACCAAAACCTTCACAGCACATCCTGACCATACAAGAGTAAAGCTGACAAGCTCATCGTTGTGACTGCATTTTACTGCACCCCTTTGCGCAACATAAGGAAATGGTAGGAAACTATGTTATTGGTACGCGTGTTTTGTCAGATCTCCACTATTTTTTTCAGTCTAGTTGGATTATTTCTTTCTCATTTTTTCTTTACCATCAATCCCACACTGTTGTCTGATTATGGTGATCCAATGCTGCGCCATCTGTTCATTACTTTTGTTTTCTAACTGGCAGTACTCTGAAATGTCTATGGGAAAAATCGGTCCTTTTTATGATTGTTATATCATTGTTGACATCTTATCCAGAACACGCTGTGTTCCTTCTGACAGAGAAAAGCAAAAAAATGTATTTTCCCATAATCATACGAAAAGCCTGAGAGTCAACAAATACCACTTTTTACTTCATTTAGTCTCCCTGAATATTTCTTGTTTCAAATTTTCATCAGCGCGTTTCTTACTATAACGCTAGCGCAAGGTTCTGCGTGCCTTGAAGAACTGGGCAGGACTGCTCCTAGTTATCTGGTCATGGGTAGCTCGAAAGGTATACAAATATAAGCTTCCAGCGTGCTCATGAAATAACCCATATTAATTGCTATGTATCATATGCTTTATCAGAATGGCACGTCATTGGCACATCATTACAGAGCCTTTTCAGTTTTACTACCCCACTGAATCGAGGCTGAAGACTAAGCTCGTTGTAACAAATCGTGGTTCCGACCAGTTTTCCAAAACTGACTCCGGGATCTTTTCTGCCTGGGCGCTTCTAAAGATGCAAACAAATGAAATGTGCATGCAGGCCTATCGAATGTGACAATTTCAGTGACATTTTTGCCATTCTACGACGTCATATATCAGTTTTTATCTCACCTTGTCCTGGCTATTTCGGAGTCTTTGAGCTGCTGAAGGCACTTTCCTGATCTCACTGTCTTCCGTCCGAGCAACAAACCATTTAGGTTTCCGTTTCTTTGTCTTCATGTGAGATGTAGTTGGTATTACGAATTACGCTATCTTATCTTTCGACATTACATTTTGGTGAGAACAAGGGTCCCAGACAACGACTCTCGTGAGTCTCGAGGGACTGAAACCTTGTGTGACATATGGCTTATACCATAAGTGAGGAACGTTTTTCGTCTCGCATAAAGACATACGTTTTTTTTTTTACGCACGGATCTGTAATGCATGTAATCCGGCCCCGCCTGGCATATTTTCATACCCGCGACCACGGGGCGTGTCAACAAGGGTACCCCCTAGTATCTCAAGATTCCATCATGGAATCTGAACTGGTCTACCACCAGTCGATAGCCTTGAGTCTTGAGATTCAGAAAATACTTTGTTAGCCCTGGTCACATCGCTGGTGACGGCGCAGGTCACGCAAAACGCATAACACGACGTTGGGAAAACTGACACCGGTTCTTACATAATATCATCGGCAACACTGGTCTTCGAGCCTTCAGTTGGGTATCAAACGAAAGGTCACGATCTTCTGCGTCAGAGGCATACCAGAATGTAAAAGGAAAATGTCGGGTCGAGGTTAACCTAGGTCAGGTAAAATACTGGTCATACTTTACATGCCAAAGATCGATACTTGCAGCCGTGATGATCCACGTGACAAAGAGACGGAAGTGAAACCTTCAGATGATCAGTTTTGCATTACCTGCTTTCCAGCCAGTCAGGGTCGTTATACGTCAGGTGGGATAAAGTTGTACTGCTCTTCCTTGCAAAGAGCAAAAGTTATTCGCTGGGGTTCTTAACTGTGTAAGTACATAAGTGAAATGACATCTCGTGATAATTAAATCACTGTCTGCTCCTTATCGGGCCAAGGTCAAGTCAGGTCGGGGCAGATAATTATCTTTCATTTTCTGACGAGAAACAATAATTGCTCTCTGTTGCTTCTGAACGATCTTCCACAGACAATGTATTTCATTTCGTTTTGATATCAGCCTATGACGTGACCTGGCATGACCTCACGTTGCATTAGGTTAACCTTGGTGAGAGGCGCATGTAGACTTGGTTATCTGGTTTGAACGATGGAGAAGGTCAGCGGCAACCGCTTCTATCACCTACAATGCGAATCAGTCCAACTGTCATCATGCATGCGGCCTAGCATGACCTGTAATGCTGACGTTTGACGGTTGTACACCCTTGTGCATATTAATTGACTCAGTACAGTTTTTCCATGTTTTTCGAAGATACTGCTTTGTTATACAATCACACAATGATTTCCACTACCATAGTCATGTTTTTTTTTAACAATGTTTGTTCGTAGGCTTTTGTGGGAGCTTTTTCAAAGCGAGTTTGGAACCAGTGTGTACTGCGCATGCGCGAACTTTGGTTGGCTGATGCAATACACGTCATTGCGTCAGCGGCATTGATTCCCTGAGCATTCATCGCACACACACACAACAGCTCTAACACAATGGACATCCCGCCTAGAAAGCGGACGAAGATTTTTACTTTATTCGAACATTCTGAGAAGTCACAGGGAGAGATCTCTAAGATAGTTGGTGTCAGTCAGCGCTCAGTCTCACGGATTATAAATCAAGGAGTTACTTCTGGATTTCTGTCACGAAAACGAAAAAGGAATTGTGGAAGAAAACGAAAAACGACGCCGAGAGATGATCTGTATTTGATACGTCAAAGCAAACTTGCACCACGAAAGACTAGTGATGATCTGCAAAAAGATCTAGCCGGATCTGGAGTTAGTGTGAGTTCGAGCACTGTTCGAAGGAGGCTTCTAGAGACCGGTCGGAGGGCTCACAGATCACTAAGAAAACAACTTCTTACAGAGAAAATGAAGGCTAAACGTTTGTTATGGGCAAAAAAGTACCGGCACTGGACAAAGGAAGACTGGCGGAAGGTCATGTTTTCGGACGAAAGCCATTTTTTCGTTCAGGGATAGAGGAGTCAACATGTCCGACGCTCTCCTGGTGAGAAAGTCCGTGAAGGTCACATCAACCAAACCGTGAAACACCCCGAAAAGAAAATGTTTTGGGGTTGTTTCAGTTTTCGTGGCGTGGGATCACTTCATCCAGTCGAAGGAATGATGAAATCTGCCCAATAAATCGACGTGATACGGAGAAAGGCGATTCCAGACATGCAGAAGGCGTTTCCAGATGGTTCAGGGGTTTTTCAACCGGACCTGGCTCCTTGCCCGACGTCAAAGATTGTGACCAATTTTTTTCAAAACAAACAAGATAAATGTTTTGGACTAGCCGGGAAACTCGCCGGATTTAAATCCTATAGAAAATTTATGGTGTATCATAAAGACTCGTCACCGCAAAAAGGATTGAACAACCAAAACCAAGCTGATACAAGCCATAATTCAGGTCTGGTACCACGACGAACAGATAAAAGAAAACTGCGAAAACTTGATAGATTCCATGCCCAAGTGGGTTTCACAAGTGATAGACAGTAAAGGTGGTCATACTACATATTAAAATGTGAAAAAATGAGAAGAAATTATGTGAATAAACGATTATTTCGACAAAAAACATAATTTTTATTGTTTTGAGTGTGTGAGTCAATTAACCCGCGCACGACCGTCGGTCCGCCCCGAACACCAGCGACTGGGGGGGGGCAGTTGACTGCCCCCCCCTCTAACTCACGAACGGTTGGTCGCACGATAAAAATAAGCATACCGTTGGAAAGCCTGTGACGAGTAGAGCTCGAAACTGGTCTCATTTTTAGTTTTAGATAATATGTAAGCCAATTTACGCCCTATATATGTTTTCTCATAGCCGACTGCATGACACCGAGAAATGGCCTGAATCTCAAGGGCTGTGACTAATAACGCATAGGTAAAGGCACCAGCGCACAAGTAAATGTCCGCGGATGCCGATACACGTCTAATTTCCTCAGATTTGTTCAATATATACGCCGAAACGTTGAGTTAAAGACACCGTAATTCTCCCGTCAGTCGTCACTGTGCGCCGCTGCCGTATGCGGTACCAAATTGACGGGAACTAATTTTAGCGTTTCTTTATTTTCGCGAAAAAAGACGATCCATGTCAATTTTATTGATCTTTGTGGTTCTTGTGATGGTTTCTCATGCCTAAATTTTGGAAAAATTCATTAGCTGCCAATCTACAAAGTTGGCGGAGCTTTATTCGCGAGAGCCTGGTTATTTCCAAAATATGCTACTTTTTCAAACCTTTTGAGGCTTCTGGTATTAATTACGTCTGTGCAAGCTAGTTCTGCCATTTTCTACCCATTCTGAGTAATTCATGGTCGATTTTGACGGTGGTACATTTTGGCCCACTTCAGTTATTCGTGACCTGACCTCAGGTCAATGGCTGGAAGTCACTGATACTTTGCCCAATGACGGTAACCAGATGTCTGCTTCACTCCACACTAAAAATGTTATGGAATATTCCATCAATTTCCGAAAAAAACGGCGATATGTCTTAAAAATGGGCTTGACCTTAGGTCAATGACCCGGAAAATTCCGAAAAATTCCGAGATAGCAGATTTGTTGCATCTATCACGATCACTAATCCGCTGAAAGTATTACTGAGATATCTTGTTTTGCGAAAAAGTTAGAGGGCGCTAAACTTTTTTTGACATAGGTCTGTTTGACCTGGTCTAGGTCAGGCACATGACCTGGCCTGAGGTCAAAATTTTAACACGAGACGTAAAATTAATGGAGCAAAAGGTACACAAAGTTTCGTGACTCTGTGTTTGTTGGTTCTCTCGCAATCCCAGAAAAACCTCAGGGGGGGCAGTCAACTGCCCCCCCCAGTCGGGGACGGGTTAATATGCACAAGAGTGTATGTCCTTTTGGAAACCGTATGTTATGTGAATCCAAATAATCCATGCATTATGTCTGCGAACATTGTAAAATAAATAAAGCATATTTGCGTCACCGCCCAAAGAGGCGAAAACATGCATATAAGGGTCCGCTTATGATGTCAACAGATACTGAAGGTTTGGTTGGGCTGACTAATGGTTCAGAGGTTATTCATGAAAAACCGAGAGGGGTTTTCATGAATAACTTCATGGGTGCCCTATTTGGCACCCCGAGGCGGTGCCGGGTGAAGAAATATGCATTTTTATGCGTGTGTGTTTAACATATCCAATAGTCGTCTTTATATATATATATTATATATATATATATATATATATATATATATATATATATATTTCAGCGATTTTTTTTCCACATGACAGCACTCACGAAGCACTGAAGAGGGCTCATGGCCGAAACGTCTGCTTACTCCCAGGCTCTTCTAAGAGTCACAAACCACACCATACGGCATACAAGCCAAAAACCACCAAGAAGATCTCCAAGAGTGCCGTAAACCATGATCCAGCGGGCTCTCCGAGAACACACCCTACACATGACAGTGTCATCATTAACGCTCATCCAGTTACCTCGCGGACCAGGGCAACAGTGGCCGACTCAGCAGGTGCTGCTGGGACTCAGGCTAGGGCGGCACATGGCAACAGCACTACAAAACAAAATGAAGAACAAAATGATTGTACCGGTTGAACGATGTGTTACCAGGCACTCCTTCGGCCTAAAAACCTCCCCAGCACACAGAGGCCGCGGGACCGGCGTGCTCGTCGGTCGGCGCTCCAGGAGAGCTGAGCCTCTGACGTTGAGCTGCGCCGCAGTCTGCACGTGCCGGGCGACACGGCCGTGCGCGGCATTATTGCGGTCTGCCCCGTGTGGTCTCCCGTCGCAGGCGCCAGGTGCGCCGGCCCGGGACGTGGCCAGGCCTCAGGTCAGACCGACCCGGCCAGCCGTGTCGCCGTGGTCGGTGACGTCACCGCCTCCGGGTTCGGAGGTCGCGGAGCCCCATGGCTGCAGACTGGGGCCGGCTGAGGGTGCAGCTGGCTGTGGTCGTCAGCCAGACTGCTGGCTGAAACCGGGATTTGTCGCTCGCGCAATCGGGAACACTGAGCAGGCGTCAGTTGAAAGCGCGTCCTGGCGCAGTGAGCAGGCGTCAGTTGAAAGCGCGTCCTGGCGCAGTGAGCAGGGGTCAGTTGAAAGCGCGTCCTGGCGCAGTGAGCAGGCGTCAGTTGAAAGCGCGTCCTGGCGCAGTGAGCAGGCGTCAGTGTGAGAAACACAGTGAGCAAGATCGCCTCACACTGTTACGCCGAGCAGGGGTGCCTTCAAGCTGACGCGCCGATAGGAATCGGCGAGAGCTGACACGACGAGCGAGGGTCACCACTCATTGGTAGGCACACAAAGCAGCAGTTAGCGTGTGGCGACGCATAGAGCGGAGATCGCTGCCTGCTGGGACCGCAAACAGTGGCCATTGTGCATTGTCATGCTGGCTGAGTCTCGCCGCACGCCGCGTGAGAAACACTTTCAGCAAAGCCCACGGCGCGATGATGACGTGCTTCATTCCGTCGGGCGCGCCTAACCGCGATGTGCACGGCGGAAGGGATGGTGCGCTGGCATGCAGAGAGGTCACGGCGGGATGGCGTACTCCGGAACCGGCCGGGGAACGAGGTCCACAGAACCGGACTAGCTGGCACTGAAGCGGTCTGCCGTCTCCCGTCCCCCTCCCCACGCTAGCCAGACGACTTACGACCGGCTAATCCCCGGGACAGGACGTCGGCGGCGGTGCGACCCTGCGCCGATCTCGCACAGACTCGAGATCGGCCGCTGGCGATAAGCCAAAGCCGGTTTAAACGCCGGCACAGAGACGGCCTGGCCACCGGACGGCTGCGCGTAATCGGCTGAAGCTGTTCTCCATTGCTTGAAGCTCGCTCTGCTATGCTGTGCACTTCTCTGTCATGTTTGTACATCTGTCATGTTTAACAACAACAACAGACTGAGGGGACACCAGCAGGGTGAGTGCTGAGAAGGACAGATAATGACCCATATGATTTCCGGATTCTGCTACAAGGTGCTGGATGATCAGCCATTTTTCAATGTACGTCGCCGAAGAAGCCACCAGATGTCACTGTCATTGATATTCATCACGTCTCCCCGTTCATTGTCGGCTACGACTTAATGGACGAACATCAGCTGTTAAATTAACTCTGCCCCTAAACATGGCTCGCCGCTGCCGTCTCCATGTGTAAAACGGACAGGAGATCCGCATGAGGTCAGAACACGTGCTTCATTTGCCGCATGATCAACAGCGGCGAGAACGCCGCACCTAGCTCGCACGCGCTCAAGCGCTGAGTCGTTTTCCCAGGAGAGGAGATGTCCATTGTGGACCGAGAGTGGCTTTCCATGGTCGCAAAGATATCTCTCGTGCGAAGATTTCGCGGCACGGGCGTCTGGAACTTCTTGGGAATGATTCAATCTTGAGCACGAAGATGCCGAGGTCCAAGGAGCAGCGTGGGAAATTGGTATCTTCGTCCGTTTGCGATGTAGCCAGGGCCAGTTTTTTGACACCATGCAGAGGCTGTCTGCCGCTGGGATGGACTAAACGTGAAAACTGTTAGTGGTTATGATTTGCGGGCTAAAAATTCGTGTTTCCCACGATGCCACTGAGAAGATCACATATCGTGAACGTGGATAATCTTATCCAATTGTCTTCTTTTCGCGCAGGTGTTTGTTGCTCCTCCGTCACGTCATTTGAGCTCAACCTTGTGAGGCAAATAAATGATCGCAGAGGCTGCAAAGTTCCTCTTACATTTAACGTCCAACTGTTCACATGAGCCGCAGTCAAGTGCGTCTTTTTCTGGAACTTATATGCTTTTCAAAGTAGATGACCTTGTTAGACAAACATGGTCTCTTTCACTGCGCCGCATTGTAACCAAGCTGGTCTCCTGCAAACAGCAAACCCACGAAAGAAAACGGCTTATCTGTAGCGGGCGTCTCGGACGGCGCAGATGCGACATTCAGGCGGCGCGTCAAAACAGCGCGACCTTGCAACGCCGCGAGGAGCGTCCACGGCCTGTCGCCGCGCAGAGAAAACAGTCTCCGTCCCCGCCCGGCGCCGCAGACGCCTCCTGCACGTTCGAGGTCGGCCGCGGCGCGAGGTCGGCCCACTGTGCAACGGCGATACCGTCTGACCGCTACGTCCGGGTACGTCGGGCCGTGCCGCGGGCCGCCCGCCGCCGGAGCCGCCTCAGGCGCCGCGTGCGACGTCGCGCGCGGCGCGCACGGCCGCCGCTTACACAACGGTGGCGGGATGGCGCGCGCGCGCCGCCGTCTGCACGGCGGAGTGTCTGGGGCGCCGCCGCCGCCCCCGGCTCAGTTGGGCAACGCCGGCGCCAGGAACGTCGACAGGAAGCGGCGCTCTTCCAGCGCGCGGTAAAAGGCGGCCGCTGCAGAGGCCAGTCACCGGCGGCCAGACGGGGCGGCCCGGCCGGGGAATGGCAGGCGGGCGGCCGGAGTTGTCATAGGTCGTCGCTGCGAGGCGCTCGACGGCCGCCGCAAGTGTCGGATGTCGTCCGAATGGCGCCTCTCTCGCCCGCTTTCACGACGAGAGGTCGCGCTTACAACGCGCGGGAGTGACGCCACGTTTTCCTGAGCCGACGCCGAGATGTCAAGTTATACGGACTGCCGATTTCCATCACGTCTTCGTCATTTTTCCAGCGGCCGATTTTTCCGGTGGATCCGTGGGAGCCAACCGCTCTGATCCGCTGATGGGCATCCGCTCAGCGCCCTTGCATCCCACCGATGGGCTTTAGGCTGTTAGGCTGTTGGACTAGTTGTCGCAGTTTAACGCTTCGCCGACTGGTGTGTTCAGTTGAGACCAGCCTCCCTGCAACGTTTAGCCGCATCACGCCGTCGCGGGGCTGGGTCAGCCTGCTGTTCAGCGATTCACGTTTCCAAAACTGTGCGATGTTACCAATCACACTGCGAGTGGGAACAACACGAGGAGGTCGCCACCTATGCATTATTCATTGAGAAGAAAGGCACGGAAAGAGAATCTATCGTACCCAATCAGCTTTGTTTGTTTTCTCGTAATACGTTGCGTCAGCTACTCTCGCCAGCTGCCTCTGTTTGCCACATTCGCCGCACTCGCCGCATCACTCCAGCTTTCTGTTTCTTGGTATAGTCCTACAATGATGCAAAAAAGTGAAAGGCATCAACAGTAATAATGAAGGCAAGAGAACACCGAAGTGTTTTTTTCAATATTATGCTTATGACAAAGGTACAGCGATGTTTTCTTCAAACGAAAAAAACGTTCTTTTCTGCTTTTTATTTTTTAAACATGTTTAGAGATCTCAGTATAACTGAACTTCGAAATTCTATGGTCATTAGAGTTATGAAATGAAATATTTGTTTCATCTTTGGTAAATCATCTTAAGTTCCTTTTCTCCAAAAGATGGCCTGCATCTACCAAACTATATTTACCAGTACATTTACACAACTTACATGGCCAGAACGTTCCCTTTCTTCGTACATCATCAGGAACAGTTACAATGGTAACGCCACTTCATTAATAAAACAATGGTTAAATTCGCAAGCTCGAAAAACCTTAAAGATCCAAACATTTCAAATAGCTTTAAAGTTAGCTCACATGTGTCATACCGGATGCTGGAGATGAACTGCCTACAAATGTGAAAATAGTCTGTATGAGTCTATTTTCTACATTTCTTCGTTTTCGGAGTTTGATCATTATTATTTTCTACATTTCTTCGTTTTTCGGAGTTTCATCATTATAAGGCTAGATCCCAAATTAAATAACCCTGGCTTCAACACCAACGAAAAAGACACCGCAAGAAGACACCGACATTTATGTGGCGCTTTCTTTTCAGGGGGTATCATCACATATGAAACTCTGGAGTCGAATCGTTATTAACCCTGTTCCCGGAAGCCTAGACGATATGACCGATTCCCGGCAGGGAGGATTCATATTCACATCCATTCATCACGGCGGATTCGGCCCCCTGAGATCTCGAGAACTACACATCCGATTTCATCGCAACAAACGGCAGTCGATTTGCCGTGACGTAAACTACATTTTATAAAAAGAAGTTTTAAAAATTTTGAAAGGGGTAGATACAGGGCAAAAAATCCAAACGGTGAGATTGTTGGTCTTGTTATAACTCCGTTGTTTATGGGCCGATTTTGATGTAATTGACATAAATCGAGAGATTATAAATGGAACTTTTACAATTGATCCGAACATTGCAAAATTTGAGAGAATTCATGTGCGTTCACCGGGTTTTGAAAATAAGAGGATTAGTTTTTTCAGAAGCTGGATTACTAAAAAGTTAAAAACGCTTTTTTAGCTTCTACTAGTCATGTTATGGTGAAAAAGCACAAATCGTATGACACTGTTTGTGTAATGTTAACATAGGCGGCGCCAGGGACATGAACAAAGGGCAACTGTCATGGTCGAATATTCTTTAGGCCAATTTCCAACCTTTGACCTAAATTGACCTCCAATGACTTTAGAGTCATTTGGAATACTCTTGAGTGCATTTCATATGGTTTGGAGACGTTTCCAATCGTTTGAATCCATTCTGTTCCTAAAATTCCATTTTACGGCTGTTGTGATATAGGGTACGCGCATTGACCTTTCCGGTTATAGCTCCGTGACCCGAGCTGATATCAACCTGAAACTTGGTACACAGGTAGAGGGTATCTTTCTACGTCGTATATATACTGATTTGACATTTGTAAAAATGACGCCAAAATTATAACTATAAAACCAACTTTAGCTTTTTGGCTTTGCCCTTACATTGTGAAATAGGCTTAGATTAATAAAACTGCGTTTGTATGCTTGCCTAACTGTCTACCTATACATCGGCATAAAGTATAAAGTTTTATCTTAAAAACGCTGTTTTTGGCAGCCACTTATCTTTTACCCCTAACAGGTCCAAAAATGGCCTGAGGTGCCTCCCAAAAACGTTGCCTGGCTCTGCCCTTAGCAAAAAAGAATTACAAAATTTTCCTAAAACACGAAGAAAGAGTAGGTTGGAAAAGTGATCAAGTTTCGTGAAGCTACGTCAAAAACTCTGGAATAGGCAAGCAAAAAACCCGATGGGACGGATTCAGCTCCTCCTCTGCTGCTGCTAAAAATGTATTTGCTGTAAGGAATATGACGTTAAAACAATGCACGAGATGCTTGATATATGGCTAGCTTGGACCCAATTGAACTAAACATTTCAGAAACGTTTGGTTTGCGATAACGTCTGTATTATTCCAGGCGGGAGAAACTTTAAGAGCATTTTTCAGCGTCGAGCACAGCAGACACGAAGGAGGAGCACACATCACGTTGACATTAATCCCACCTCTTGTTTCCTCTGACGTCTTGAACCTTGAGAAAAGGTTTTGTTTAGCGGAGAAATGAAATCTTAAAAGACAAATAAACAAACCTGAACGAGCATTTTGCAAAAGATAGTTTTGGCAGCATATAACTGTCCAGTTGCATGTGACCAAAACGCGAAACAATATGAGACGATCTACATTTATTCATCACCTTGACCGATTAAACAAAGAACTTTTAACAACACCGCAACTCCCTTACGGCTAATGCGAGTGGATCTACTGCAGTGATTTTCTAACAGATAGCAGCCTCTGTCCTAACAACGGGAGTCTAACACAGCTGTGTAGATTGATTCACTAAAAGCAGCTCAGTCCTGTATGTACGGTTCGCTTTGACGACAATTCAGCAGCATTACAATTCAGCAGCGTTTCAAACAGCAGAACGCCACGTGGCTTCAGTAGGCCTGCGGCCCTCCGACGACTGAAACGCTTCCTCAAACGTCACACTGCCTATCGTTCGCAGAACAGCAACGGCCTGCGCCTGTGCGCAGGCGCCCACCCCCACAGTCTGGTCTTTGGCTCGCCTCGGGGAACGCGCCCGGTATCGGCCTCCACTCGGCATTCCGGGAGCGACGTCGGCGGCCGGGGATCGCTCAGGGGATGCGGATGCGGCTGGTGGAGCGGGCGTAGGCGAGCAGCTCGTCCGAGTCCTCGCACACCCAGGGCTTCTGGTGGTGGCAGGCCACGTCGTGCCACTTGACGCCGTCGTTGTAGAAGTTGTTGAGGATGCCGACGCAGCTCTCCTCGCCGGTGCCCTCATCGTGCTCGCGGTTGTCGGGCTGCTGCCGGCCGGAGCCGCCCGTGTGGGACCAGTTGGGGAAGCCGCCGCTGCGCTGGTTGCTGGGCGGCATCTTCTCGCCGGAGCCGGACCAGAACCAGCCGTTGATCAGCAGAGGCTGTTGGAAGAACGGCGACTTAGTCGCGCGGAGTGGTGCTGAGATCAGCCAGCGCAGTCAGGGACTCCTGACGGCGCTGTCTGATCTCAGACGACAAAAGCTACTGTCTGATCTCGGACGGCTGAGGGACTCCTGACCGACGGCGGACTTCGCCCTTACTGGATCGACGCCTGACTGTTGGCGGACATGCTTGGCGGCCGGTTCAGAGAGACTCGATTTCCCGCGCGACAACTGGCGAACGCCATTTGAGAAAATGTCTGTCAAAATCCGCCGAGGCTGAAATGTTGTAAAAACAGTTCAAGCATTTACAAACACCGTGTTCTTAGCTCCATCTGAGGAGGAGAGGCGAGTCGTTTATAATATTCAGTGCACAGGCACTGCCGATTTACATTAGCCAAAGAGTCCCAGGGGTCAGCTCCGCTCCACGACGCGAATCCGCCCAGGCCGGGGACCTCAGGGGGCGCTTCCCCCGGGCGCTACGTACCTGCAGGTCGGGCCGGTCGCAGCCGTCAAAGTCGCACTTCCTGCCGGACGTCCAGATGTACCTGACGTTGTCCCGGGCCACGGCGTTCTCGATCATGCGCGCCTCGTCGGCCGTCTCCAGCGAGACCAGGTCCTGACAGTGTTTGCGGCAGATGTTGCGCCCGTCCAGCCAGTCCCGCTCGTGGCGCGAGGTGGGCCGGTGCCGCCACGAGTAGAAGTAGTGGTGGCCGTTGCGGAACTCGTGCGCGTGCTTGATTCCTGTCGGGGGAGTTCGGTCACGGGTCAGAGCCGGACTGGCGCCGCGGGCACGCCGGGCGGCCACGGAGCGCGGTACTTTCACCTGAGACGAAGCAGTGGTAGGCATTGGTCCGTGACTGAGCGCAGGAATTTGGATCCAGGTAGAAGCTCTTAGTTTCGGAATTCACAGTGAACAGGATGCAAAGTAAACGCGTATTCCGTTGCCTCTGTTACTAACAGGAAACACGATTCTTCCAACAGCAATATTGTCAACAGTTTTCGACAATACTTCTTTTCATCTCAATGGAACGCATGCTTCTTTTCAGACAATTCTACATGAAGGACTTGCCCTCTTTGCTTCTGCGTAATAGCCGTAACGATTTGTAAAGTACCGTAGTTTGCAAACGCAATCTAATTGACACCTTTCTAGCCTGGTGGAAACACAAGACATTGTCACAGTTTACCCTGAGTCTCCTTTGTTCCAGCTGAATATCGGCAAGAGGAGATTTGCATATTCAGTCATGTGATTTTTTTCAGATGCAACGGCACGCATTCCACAATAGGGATGCGATGCTTACCATACGGTCGTGACAAAGCGTCGAAATATTTTTGCAACTAGCCAACCAGCACATGCTTTCAGCATGTGTACAGATAAAGCTACATACCTAGGGCAGCAAATCGGCTTGCTGCAAATCGGCAAGAACGTTGAATTGTCATAGTATATCCGTTCATCAGTCAAACTAGTCACCTAAAAAGAAAAATGAACATTTGGCTTTGTTCATCCCCACTCTCTCCGTTTTATCACCTCATTGCATAGTCTTACACGAACGAATCCGTCAAAGCAGAACCTTTAAAAGCATGCAAAAATATCCAGGACGTCGCACGCACTTCATGCAGCAAGTTTCTTATTGCTTTGTACATCGTACCGACGACAATAGTTCTTGAAATGTTTTGTTCCTTTTTGCCGAGCGAGATATTCCGTTGGTCTTTTTCGTTGTAGTCTTTGCTTTGCTTTTTTGACAGAAATGTTTGTTGAACTGAGGAAAGCTTCTCAAGTGGTCTTGACAAAACCATTGACTGGGAACCAGAATACGTCTGAAGTAAAAACACAGCTCTTTTGCCGGTTCACGTCATCAAAAGGACCGTCCACCTAACAAGGCGCTAAATCAGTCAGTGCAGACTCATCAATGGCAAGCAAAAAGACCAGAAACCTTGTGTGTGCAATGTTCATTGGTCAACGAAAACGATGACGCAGTCATGATAAAAAGAGCAGTTCCGTCTCGGAATGTTGGCATGAGAAACAGTTCTCTTTCTCTTTCGGGTATGCATGTCTTTTTAGCTTGGGATAAACGTTCCGGGCCGTTTGAAATGACGTAAGAAGCTGCACTGACAACGGCGTAAGACATCCGGGACCAGGAGGGGGCTCTCCGCCGACGGCGGGGCCCCTAGTCCGAGGAAGGTGCTGGCAGAACTCACTGTTGGCGCACGCGCGCGCATCGGGCAGGATGAGCTCCCGGTTCCCCTGGCCCTGAGCTGAGATCGCCGAGACCACGGCGAACAGGACCAGAGACCTCAGCATTTTCTGAAAAGGAAAACAGGAGTGAGCTCATGGCGATGGATAGAAGCGGACTGTTTGGACTTTTAATCACGGACGCTTTTCGTCGGTAAGCAAACGCGACGGGTGGGGAATGGCCCAGGAACTGTTGTCGCACGTACCTGCATATACGACGGAATCCAATACAACTCATGTTCTGGACTTGCTGCTGCTATTATGCACAATAGCAGTGCGCGATTATGAAAATATGATGCTCACGCACATTCAGAACGCACTGCAATAGACGGATGGCAGGCGTTATGTGATTCAGCTTTAGCTCAATCGATACTTGTTTCAGAGTCGTTAAATGTACTGGAATATAGTAACACGGACATGGCTCCTCCATAAAAAAGTCGAAGCCAAATTGACTGGTGTCCATTTTGGATGAGCCGAAGGTGGATGGTATCGCGATCTTGGAATCCACGGCAGTGAAATGGCAGGACTCCGTTGCTCGAAAAAAAACCACGGCCATCTTTTGTCAAACTCATTCCCATAAGATTCTGACTGAATCAGGCGTGACGCAGGGATTTTCGAACCTGTTCGAGCTCTGCCCGTTCCGCACGCGTAGACCTTAGATAGAACTGCTCTGAGATCTGAGCGGTTCATTTTTCCAAGGCGCAATTTCAGCGTCAAAATTCCCAGGTCACGACTGTTATCTCCGTTATTTTTCCAGCTCATGCCCGTTCATCTATCATTTTTGAGTAGGCACATCCGTGTGCACGTAGTCTCCGGAACGTGCAGCACACAGGCTAGGATCACAGTTGTCGATCTTTTATCAGGGTGTCTCGGGGTGGTCTCACCGCCACATCGCATTCCAGGGTATTTGCGGGTGCCGCTCTCGCCGTTGGCCAGCCATGGCTTGAGTCATGACGAGATTCGGGGCGGCAGAAAACACCAGCTGCGCCATAATCGCCTGTTTGTCAGCGCTCACCCATGGGTGTTTACCCGTTTCTGAACCGCGTCGCTGTGCCAGGGAGACGCGACCTTGAGCCGGGTTAAAGGTGGCGGTGAAAGCGGCCGCCGGGCGCCTCGGTGCTCCGACTCGGACGTGCCGACTCGGCGGCCGATCTCGCCTCGAGTGACTCGGACGCTGGGCGGCCGAGACTTGCCGGAGAAAGCCCGTCTCCCGATCACTTTCACGGGCCGGCCGGCGCCGCCCGGACGGCGGCCGCGCGGATGTGGGAATCGATCCTATTGGCACGCGAAGACCAGGCGCGGAACAGATTCGCGGCGTGTCGCGGACCGGAGCGAATTACCGCGGCAGAATAACGCAGCGCGGAGAGCGGAGCGCAGCGTCATCGCGGCAGAGCGGAGTGTCACAGCGCGGCGGCGGGACCATCTGGAGAGAGAAGGGAGAAAGAGAAGGGGAAATAATGCAAGAGGATGAACGGCGAAAGATGGCGCAAGTGCGATGCAGATTCATTGACTAGAACAGGATGGAACAGATGACAACAGCCCTGTTGAAGACCGATAACATGACGAGGTTTGTAGGCTTACGCGAAAACGGGAGGAACAGAGACAAAAGGAAGAGCCGCAGTGGTGGACGGTCGGACATGGCGGCACGCTGAAACACGTTTGTTCTCGAATTGGCAGGGCCTTTCCAGAAGAAGGAGAGAAACCAGTCTCCCTTAGGAGCGTTCCACAGTCGGCTTCAGTTCTTCTTACGTTCGCCTTTTTAATTGTGGTAAAGCTTAACCGTCAAGAGCGAATTTTTATAACCTGAGTATCGCGGCTTCCAATGGACCATAGTATATACGACAAATATATATATATATATATATATATATATATCGCATTTGAAAACATGGGGAAAGTGAGTCTCATTTTATTCATACCATGTTCACAAAAATTACTTTGTACTACGTTTTACGTCATTCGCTGTGTTGTGTGTTATGTTCCTAGTGAGCGCATCTCGTCATGATGTTTTTGTTTATTACAGCAGACATTTGAAGCTATTTCATATGGAACGGCGAGGACCAGATCGCCCCCGTCCCCAGCGAGGACCAGATCGCCCACGACCCCAGCGAGGATCAGATCGCCCCATATGACGGACAAATGAAGCATATTTCTGTTCTCAAGGTTACAGAATATCTGAATTTGAAACAAGCGGTAAGCGTTTACAGTAATTCAACAATTAAGCAGTTTCGCTACCCTGCATTTACCATTGCCCTGTCGCAGTCCGTGCCTGGAGTCGTTTCGACTCCGTGCCCCTGGTGGCATGCTCTGCACTGTGGCCGACCTCCTGTCCTTTGACAGACACGGTCAGTACCAAAACGGCGGAGCGCCACTCTCTCAGCGCTTGTTTTCATCCGGGGGACGGGGCGATCTGATCCTCGCTGGGGGAGAGGGGCGATCTGATCCTCGCTGGGGGACAGGGGCGATCTGGTCATCGCTGAGGACGGAGGCGATCTGATCCTCGCTAGGGACGGGGGCGATCTGGTCCTCGCTGGGGGACAGGGGCGATCTGATCCTCGCTGGGGACAGGGTAGATCTGATCCTCGCTGGGGGACAGGGGCGATCTGGTCCTCGCTGGGGACGGGAGCGATCTGGTCCTCGCCGCCGTTTTTTCTCGGTGCCCAGACCAAACCGTGTGCGCTGTTGTGCTAAAATGTTTTGCTACATATTCTTTTTCGCACGTTGCACCAGAATTTAAACGTCCTACGCCTGTGCCTCAGGCGTGGCTTCAGGAGGCGGTTCTTGGAAAGCATGCCAGAGCATTTTGCGGTCGTTTCAGATGCGCGCGAGCTTGCTTAGGTATATGAGCTGTAAGCCAGAATTTGGCAAAGCTATGATACAGTGTTATGTTTACAAATACTATGTCTAGGTAATGCCTAGAAACTCTCAAAAGGAGACATAATGAGAGGTAACGCAAAGCCATGTTTAAATGGGTCCCACGTGCTGAGAATAATTCATAGCTCAATAATTAAACGTGTTTATATTTCATAGCATTGCTACAAGAGAATATGGTTTCACAAAGAGACATGAATAAGATTCAAGGGCGGAGCACGCTTAAACATTTGACAGGCTCAGATTTGGTCGATGCTTACCAATGTATCCCATGACTGATTTCATCTCGTTAATTTTATTTTTGCAATCTGCTCACATGAAGGATATTTCGAAATGCATTCGCAGGAACATAATCAGAGAACGTAGTGGTTTCCATAAATGAGAGAGAAATAAAACAAGAACGTCAATTTGCTTCCCCGCAGATACCATTGTCGTTTCCAGTAGAATAAAGTCAGTCCCTTTTCGTTTTAACGTTTCCAATAGCTTATGACTATCGTTTTACATAAGGCTATCGGAATTGGCCCAGTCCATGAGGCTGCCTGATTTGTGGCGAATCTGACTGAAATATAACACAAACATTTGTAGGTAAATCCCCCTTATGTTCGTGGCCCTGAAGACACTATTGCTCAAAGAAAAAATGTGTTCATACATGCCTTCAGGCTACCTAAAGGCCAAAAAGTGAATATTAGAATTAAAGTACGGCGTCCAATGCCAGAGGACGAAAACGACCCATTACGCCCTGTTTTACTATTCTAAAGACGTCACTGACGTTTTTCTGTACGTTTGCTTACGTAAAAGGTTAGTTTTCTAAACAGATCCGCAAATGAAGTGTGCTGCGAGGCTTCGTGGCAAATGCGCGTTTGAGAGCGATTAATGGCGTCGATTTTGAAGGAAGCCACTCAGAATGGGGCAAAATCATCTCGGGCATACAGCTCATTTTTAGCATACGTGCGGTCCGTTGAAAAAAATGCATCGCATAATCACTGGGAATGTTTCATCATCGCAGTCTAAGAGACCGCCACTGAACTACGTACAGCATCCACAAAAATATCCCAGACCCGCACAAAAGACGCAGTTTGCTGGCAGATCATTTAATTCGCCGGTCTCGCTTCCTGTCCGATTAAAGCAAACGTATGTGCTGCGACACTTAACCGCACTGCGTCCGAGATAACCAGCGGTTACTTAACGGCGCACGTATTTAACTCAACGATGCTCGTCTTTAGCACTGCACTGAAAGCATCACCTAAAGACCATTATAATGGGGGACATTCTCTACAAAGCTGGGATGAATTATACTGCGTTCAGCCTGAGCAAAAAATTGGAAAAGGGACTTCAGATAAAATAAAGCCGCTGAAGCCGATATAGTACTTGGAATACTATATTTCAAACGCCGACAATGGTCGTTGCACTTTTAATATTACTGCGAACATTGAATAATCAAATCACCGTTTCCATCCCAGAAGCGCAAGGAAATTTACGTGGTTTCAGATTAATAGTGATGATAGTCAGAGGAAAAGGAATTTTTTCTCGTACTGATAGGCTAGCATGAATTACTCGGCCTTCGTGATCTGCTGCTTGTTTTATTCAATTTTAGTCCAACTGTAACTATACAAAGTGAAGAGCTTACAACGTTTAGGGTTCCTGGACATGTTGTAATATCGCACAAAACGGCACATCTACGCGCACTTTACTGGAGTGAATGGAGTAATTAGTACCACCATCCGTTTACTTTAAGTTTTTTTAACAGGACAAAATGCAGCGTAAATCAATCTCATTTACATAGTGTTGAAGCAGAATATACCCAAATATTCCGTTAGGTAAGCACTGAGGAAATTTTGGCTTTCAGCACAGCAATAAATTTTCCCATACCCAAAAGGATAGTCAGAGCTTGAGTACACCGCAAAGCGTTAAAATTCCAGGTGCAATAATGGCGTTGTCCCTGATGATGAAGTTGTCGGAGCATGCGTGATTGTAATGGGTTTCGATGGCATAAAAAGCCTATCGCGATTATAAGCTTTTTATGACAAAGGAACCCATTGTGTTCACGTATGTTCCAAAAAGCTTAATCATCAGTGACTGAGTGGAAATGCCATTGCAGACTAACATGTTATTCCTGCGCGTATGGTTGACACAGAATGCTATACAATCTGACCCTTGCCACCTTGCCGGCAACTGGGTGACCCAGCCCGCACAGACGGACAAGGCAAATCGGCATTTGAATCGGCGGAGCCCAATTTGGCAGTCGCAGCTGGGGGCATCACAGTCCTCGTCCTCACACGCGCGGGTCCACTGTTTGGACAAGCCGTCTGTTAGCACGAATCGCACTGCACTGCATTACCTCTGCCATCCAACCGTTTGGCCCTCTAAACAGCACGAGTCGTTGGAGAGGCCGTCTACTGACCTGCTGACAATACGCCCTTCTCTCGAGCAGCTCCCCGCCGCCAGCCAAGGGACCGCACCGCTGGTCGCTCACCTGGTGCTTCTGTCGGCGTCGCCGGATACTGACTGTCCGTCCACGGCTGTCGCGCCCGCGGCACCTGACGACCTGTCCGCACTAGTGCCCGTGCCACCGCCACTGCAGTGAGCCGGCCACTCACCGGGCTAGCCTACTTATGCACGCCAGTCCGAGCCCGTCACCGGCCAGCAACGGTCACTACGCATGCGCAGTGGCCGCGCGGCACCGGTGCGCGGCGGAATCGCCGCCGGCGCAATCTGCCCTCTCACTGAGGTGTGCCACACGGGACAGAGATGGAACGCAGACGGCTAACAAGTGGGTCATTTCAGTCTGACGTTTTGTAACAGGTCAGGTCATTTCGAGCGGGCTCGCCACTGATAGCAGGTCGGGTACCGTCTTGGCATTTGAAGGACCGTTTTGTCCGTCATGTATCCGCTGGTCCATATCCAGGCCCGTATCCGTTCGTCCGTAAACGTTCGGAATACGTGGCCCCAAAGAGCACGTAAACCTCCACTGAATGAACTTGCAAGAAGTCCTTTTCGAAATGATTTCCCCCAGTCCTTCCAGACATTGTCGCACAGCCCACGGGAGGCACGTGCAAAGCGTAACAAGGCGACGCGTGCCTCCTCGGGGCGGTGAACCGGAAGGCGCCGTTTCATCAGATGAAGTCAGCAGCCCGGCTGGTTTCGGGGCCTCCTTGTCCGTGACCGGTCGTCTGCAGCGTCTCAGGCCGACCGGTGGCCGCAGCGCGGGCCGGCAGCGGCACGCAGTTCCCGCCAGGTCGTCTGGCGCGTCAGGCACGCGCGCGCGCGCGCGCGGATCACCTCTCATTTCCATCAGTGTTGAGCAGGTGAAAGCCGAGTGGTGAAGGGTCGCGTGGCAGCCAGACGCCGCCCAGCCCGCTCTGCAGCCGACCGCTATTTTCGCCGGCGACTGGACTTGATAACTTTCAGAAAGTTGCAAGGAGCATGCTGTGCGCATTTTTATGGATTTCTGTTTTTTTTTTCATCCCTCGTGAAGACGTTTGCCCCTTAAACTGAGGAGCACGTTTATCGCCATGGTTCTTCGAATCCAGTATCCCGTCGGCGAACACGTTTGGAGAGGCGACCCTCTGCTGTCGCCGAGCGTTTTCCGCAGGGTTACCCGAGTCAGCCGACTTTCCGGCAGACGGTCAAGAGTGCCACAGGGGAGAAGTCAGACCAACGGCGGAATACCAAAACAAGTTACCGCTTGGTTCGGGTTTGGACTGCTGCCAAGTGAAGACAGCCTCGGCGATGATCCCCCATCGTGGCAGATTAAGGACGAAGGTGCCTCCGTTTCGTTTCCCCGATCGCCTGCTTGTTTCGGCCTGCCGAGAGTTGAACGAATCCGCCGCCCGTAACGGCGAAAAAATTCAGTCTGTGGAGTACAAGCTTTACAGCTGGTCTGGAGGGTGGAAACACGCGCATACCTGCATAGCCATAAATCAACAGAATATTAGTTACTCTCATCAGTTACAATGTATGTGCTGATGCAGCTATCGGTTCAGCAAGGACACTCGAAGTGGGCCCCACCTCGCCAGTGGCGGCGCGATGTATTTAGGACAGCAGAGGAAGGCATTTTCGACTTCTTTCCATGCATTGCCATTGGAATAAGCCTAAACTTTCCCGAGCTGGGGGATGCATTGCCTACCCCCCGTGGTGCCGCCAATGACCTCAACTCGGTTAAAGATTACCTAATGAAAACTGGTGCATACTGCTCAAATACGTCATTCTGCGGGTTTTTTAGTATGCTCCTGGATGTATTCGGCATATTAATAATTTGCTGAAAACCGACCGTTTGTTTTCCGATTCTGCTATTTTGTGGGTAGCCTCCAGAAAATGGTGAAGATATGCGTTATAATGAAAATATAAAAAACATGGAATGATCCACGCTGGCATTTTTTTCTCCAGACATCCTCCAAATATAAGGAATTTTGGCCTCACAGAACTCTGATGCAGTCTAACTTATATAAATCGTTCTTTACTTTCCAAACAAGGCATAGACCTTAGTGACGTAAATTGACCGTTCGGTGTTTGGGAAACAGGAACAACACGCGGCGGGTTTTCACTCCCGCCAACCGCTCTCTTTTCACTGCCAATCGGCAACCCGTTCCGTGGCAACCTGTTCTCTTGCAAATCCTGGTCATCAACCTCCTTTTGGGCTGCTCTCTATGCCTGTTTCCCCGACGCCATATTTAGCCGACCAAGGTACACAGATAATGATCAGCCAGTCCAGCCATCGATGAAGGAATTTCCGGAGGAGAAATTAGTCAGCAGCATCGCGCTACCTCACATTTCCGAACTCTGCAGAAGCGCATTAGCGCAGCGCCAACTCCTGACGTTTCCATGGCTGATTTTCGGCACGAAAAAAAACTACTGCAATTTCACGAGGGCTTGCTCTGTTTGTTTCCCTAAGAAAGCAGCGTTCCGTTCAGCCTGCAGACTAAACAAACATGATGTATCCGCTCCACGTCAGACTGCAGCACTTCGACTAAACCAACAATACCCGGCGATCCGTGTAGAAGGCGGTAAAAGGAAACAAGGATGGCATTCAAAAATAACGGCTAGTATTGCGTTCTTCATCAACGGAAGTCAGCTCGTCTTCGAATCCACTTAAAGAAGAGTACGTCGGTGACACATTCTAGAAGCATACTCACCAAGCTTTCACTTCAGGCCAACACACAACCAGACACACAACCACTCCACTGCATCACATGCCGCCTCGGCACTTGAACTCAACAAGCACGAACAACGCTATCACACTACTCAACGGCTCCCACCACGCGTGCCTCCGGCGTCAACAACAACATGAGCTTAACGGCACGGCGCGTGTCGCGATTCACAGATGAGACGAATGCCCGGGGCGGCGGGCCGGACCGGCCGCCAGCCGGTCAGAAGATGAGCTTCTTGGCGAGGCCGCCGATGCCCGCCTCCTCGGCCGACTCGACGATGCGCCGCTTGATGCTGGGCCGGTCGACCTCCTTCTTCTTGGCCGAGATGTCGGCGGGCAGCGGCAGCAGCGGGCCGGGCGTCGGCGCCGGCCGCGAGCTGAAGTACGGCAGCTGGAGCACGCTGGCGCACGTGCCGCGCCGCGTCGGGTCCAGCGCCAGCAACTGGCGCAGCACCTCCAGCAGCTGGTCGGACGCCGCCGTGAAGATGTCCTGCAGCGGCGTGCCCGGGAAGTGCTTGAACTTGACGAAGGAGGGCAGCGCGCTGACGCCGGCCCACGTCTCGTCGGTCGGCGTGCCCATCGCCATGAAGATCTTGGTCAACTGGTCCAGGTCCGAGTCGCCCGCCAGGAACGGGATGCGCAAGAGCAGCTCGGCCAGGATGCAGCCCACCGCCCACACGTCCACGCCCGTGCCGTACATCTGCGCGCCGAACAGCAGCTCGGGCGCCCGGTACCAGCGCGTCACCACCTGGTGCGTGTACACCCGGTTCGGCGAGCCGTAGTACTTGGCCAGGCCGAAGTCGCCGAGCTTCAGGACGCCGCTGCTGGTCACCAGCAGGTTGTTCGGCTTGAGATCGCGGTGCAGGATCCAGTTCATGTGCAGGTACTCGAGACCGCGCAGCGTCATCAGCGTATACGCCTTGACGTCCGACTGCTTCAGCACCAGCGACATGTCCTTGATGATGATCTCCAGGTCGGTGTCCATGAAGTCAAACACCAGCGAGACGTTGGACTTGTGGCCGAAAACGTCCAGCAGGCCGATGACGTTCTCATGGTGCAGCTCCTGCAGCAGCTTGATCTCCCGCAGCGCCGTCCGGTTGATGCCGTCCTCCGCCTCGGCGCGGCTGCCCAGCTTGATCTTTTTCACGGCGACAATCTGGCCCGTCTCCCTGTCGCACGCCTTATACACGGTGGCGAACTGACCCTCGCCCAGGAAATCGATCTTCTCGTATCGTTTCAGCTTCTCCTCGGTCATTACTGAAATGTGGAGTGGTGCATTCTGAATAGGTACAGCCACTCCAGTGTGTGGCAAACTATTCCTGGCAAATACCAGCATCACATATGGTTAATAAATAGCTCCTCCTACCTGGGGATTCATTAAGTGCAGTTGTGTACTCTGTCATGCAAAATGCCAAGTAAAATGCACTGTTCAGCTGCCCACAACAGATATCATTTGGCTCCCACAGAAAAGCACCCTGATCCAGAATTGGTCAAACATCTTTGTCATGAGAACATGAATGCTGTGTTTACCATTACCAGAGGTGGTACCAGATCCCCTAAAAAATAACAAATACTTTGAATTTGAAGTATTTGTCCTCAAACAGGGAACAAACATTTTGAAACTGCTTGGTAACACTTCAACTACTTCAAGGATGACAACATCAGTAAAATCTTCTGATCACAGAAAAAATGAATATCCAGCAGGAAAACAGGTCAGTGTCATCATGTTTGTAGCACCAACACATCCCTAAGCAAGAATTATTGGTACACTTGTAATAACAATGTGTTTGTGTATAGCAAGCAGTTGGATCATGGCTTATGAACTGATCTTGATCTGCACAGCATTGAAATGGTCCAATTTGATGTTCACAAAGTTACAACAATGACACAACAAGAAGTGGACATATGATAACATGGAATGTGGTAACAGAACAGACCATACACATTGCTTTATGAGTATTCACTGGTGCTTAAAAATTGCTTCGGCCAATCCTTGTCAGGCATTTCTTTTGTTTTTCCACTTTCCTTTCTGGAATGTTAACATTCTGGGCAAAAAGAAGAATAACAACCAATGTAATTTTGTAATCCAGTTCTTCACCACAGGCAGCTATTTTACCATTATCTACTAATGACATACAGAGAACATTACTTCAACTGGCATGTGTCTGAGATCTACCTGTTGATGGTGACTTCAGTAATACTGTAAGAACCACATTAGATCATATTATTGCAAAATTTTGGTCATTATATCATCAACTTCACCATTTTTGGCCATAACATGAATACCATGCCAATATGAAAACCATGCTAGAAACAACACAATGTCTCCTTAGAAATTCCAGGATTTAAAACTAAATGGCGAAAGTGATCCTTTCAAAACTATAGATGGCAACATTCACCGACGGACACCACAGGATGACATAAACCATGGCTCAGCAAATCTGATGATGTATGCTACTACCGGCAAACCAAATCATACCTGTTCGTCCGCTGAGCCCTTCAGGTCTCCTTAAACAAACTTTAAGCGGGATGCTCACTTCAGTGCAGCGTCCAGTGATTACTTTCAGGGCAAAAACAATTCCCGTGTTCTCAGTCTAATAAGCAGAAGTCTAACCCACGCACTGATCAACCGATTTCGATTTTCGAACAGGAGATAGGATTTTCACGTGGAACTCCCAGATGAAACCGGCGGTTTAAGATCGTCCCTGCTGCGGCACAGCTGGAAACCTACCAAATTCAGTTTCGCCTGATTTGGGAGTCACCCTTGAAGGATTTTACGTCATTTCCTTCATAACAATCCCATCGTCCTCAGACATCACTAACTATGCATGGATATAGCTCTGCACAAGTTATGCATGGCCACATGTAAGATCATCAATCCGCGCATGAACTCATGTCGTGTTCCTGTTATGTCTTCTGAAACTTTTCCTAAGGGTACGGGGATGGGGGGGGGGGGGGAGAGGGGCGGGTCCCGTTCGAGAATGTCGATGGCTTCGAGCACCTGCAGATGCCATTTTTTTGTCTCGTGTAGTGGATCTAGGATTTCGCCAAGGGGAGGGGCAAATGGTCAGCAGGGGCCCCCTCCCAACCGGGCCCCTCCCGCGTTTTTGTTCTTCAGATATAAGCGTCGATCCCCACGGGACCAAGGGAAAATATGTCATGTGATTTCCCGTCATTTTTTACCACATTAAGTAGCAGAAAAATTAAAAGACGTCGCCTTATTTCAGAAAATTTTGCGTTCTCTTCCCATTTCAAGTGGCCCAAATTTGTACTGCATTGCAGTCCGGGGCATTGGAAACAGGGGACAGGGGCGCAGGTGCCTCCTCCCCACATTGGGCAACATTTAATATTAACTCTAGGCGTTGCATGGAAAGAAACAAGGTAAAAATCGCGTTTGCCCCCATCTCCACAGAGACCGCTCCTGATTGCACTGTATTGTAAGGCACCGGGAATTTCACTTTTTCAAAAGAAAACTTGTGGCTATTACATTCTCAGGCCAAAAAGTTATAAAAAAGTCGGATGAGATATAAGGTGACACAGTCACACGTCCACACACACAATCAGTCGATAAGAAGAAACAGTATAGGAAACAGGATTAGTATCACAGAAAGAAAAAATGAACATTAATGACGAGCACCAGTCATGCGATAATCAGTGAAAGCCGCTCCCTTCCATTAAGGGACATTTCAAAGTAGCCTTAAAACGTCTAGGTGAAAGGTCAGTCTTACCATCAGGTAAATGGTTGAGGCCTGTCACAGCAGGGTGAACAAAGGTTCGCTTACCAGACTCTGATCTCGAGTGGACCAGGAAGAGCTCGTCCTGGCGCGTACAGTGGCTACCTATGTCTCGTTTGCGGGCAAACATTTCAGCAAATGAGTTCGTCTCGCCGCCAGCCAGCATTCAGCGCCAGACTCAAGGTGACGCAGTCCTTCCGCAGACGGCCAGCCCGGGTCCTCCAGGAAGTCAGACATGTGGTCCAATTTCCGTAGTCTAAAAATGGCTTTCGCCGAGGAATGTACGTTTTTTTTTTAATTCACATTAAGCTTTTCTTGGTACCATTACCGTAAACCGAAATACAATATCTGACCTGCGAAAGAACTAGGGCTGACATGAGGGTCTCGACAGCGCGCCGCGACAGGCGACCCCGCTGGTGCAAAAGGCCGGTCAGCATACGGAAACAGCGTGTTGATACGGCTCAAACTTGGGAATCCAAAGAGAGTGCTGTCAGATACGACGTCCAGCTTCTTTGTTTCACGGAGAGGTTTCAGAGCTGCGTCTCGGAACTTCGCAGATAAATTTGGAATATTGCACAAAGTTTGGCGGCTTCTGAAAATCATCAGCTGAGTTTTTCCGCGTTTCCCTTGAGAGCGCTTGCACGAAACGTTACCTTTAGAGATGAAAGGGTGCGTTCCACTTGCCAAATAAGCGTCGAAAGAACAGACTTTCCGGTGACGAATACCTGGGTGTCGTCGGCATACTGCACGACCTCCACCCCTTCACTAAAGAGGCTGAGACCGTTTGAGAAGATACAGAGCAAAAGTGGGCCCAAAGAGGATCCCTGAAACAACACCACGATGTTAAACAGTTTTTCCGAGGTATGCTTCTTTCCAGAAACGTCAGTGAAGATGACGCGCTGGGTGTCGTCGCGGAGGTAGGTTGAGAACCAGGAGGTCTCGACACCTTACATTGCAGGTTTGGTTAGATAATTTTGAAATGATCATTGACATCAAGACATTTACTGAGATCCAAAAGGCAGGGCAGAGATTTTTCGGTTGTTGGTAGCCGACAGGATGTGACCGAAGAGGGACATCAGCGCGGTTTCCGTCCAGTGACGGGGACAGAAACCGTGCTGTGGGGGGAAGAGGAGGTGGTTGTTGGAGAAGAAGTTGTAGAGCTGCCGCTGAACGACGCGTTCTGCAACTTTAGTATCACAGGGGCTATGGGTATAGGCCTGAAGGTGGAGGGGTCTGAAGATGTTCCGGATTTTAGGATTGGATGAATAATAGAGGGCTTCCAGGAGCTGGAAACTTCGGCTAGGGTGAGAAAGGAGTCGACGAGACGAAGGATAACGTTTCCGATCGCATCAAAAGCGGCCTTCAGCACCCGGATGCGGAGGACATCCGGCCCACAGGACGAAGTGCCTGGTATGCGGAAAATGAGTCCGTGCAGCTGGCTGATAGAGATGGCGACAAAGTGAGCGCGCAAACACCCACTCGAGGGACGCGACAGGGGACAGTGGCATCCCCATGAGTGGCCGCCTCCCGAGCGACACAGACCGACACCAACGAAAAAAAACCATTCATGTCGCCGGGAGTCACTGAGGGAACAGTCCGTGCGCCCGATTTCTTCCCGGCGATTGCACTGCGCAGTCAGCACCAGACGGCGCTGGGCCCCCAATCATCTGACCTCCTCCGAACATCGGCTCTTGCATCACGGCGCACGGCCAACCGCACTGTTCGGTTAAGTTTACGATATTCAGGTGAGTTACGACCAAACAGACGGAGGGCTCTGCATTGGCTGACCATCAGGTCACGCGTGATCTCACTCACATGAAGGGCAGTGGGGTTGTGGATGGTGATGTTTCCACTGAGGCTTAGTGGTCAAGTACAGGTAAAAACGTCGTCATAAAGTGATGCCACTGTTCGTGCACACTTCAGAACGTCATGACGGCAAACCAGTTCCTGCACTCAGGGTCTCTATGGAAGTCGGGAATAAAAATGCGATGTATCGGGCGAGATCGCACGATGATAGGTCCTGCTTTGAAACGAGGGATGTTAAGGTACACGCCGATGAGACTGTGTCACAAAAGTCGCAAAATTTAGAGTCACGATGCTTTATAATGTCGAGGTTGTTCACGAGCGCAACATAAAAAGCGGTCCACTCCGGTGCGTCGGGCCGTTTACAAGTTATGACAAACTGTAAAAAGAAACGCCCTCACTCAGTTTCCGTTTGGCGGGCTGGGTATCGTTTGACAACAGAGCACAGTTCGGTGAGTTCACCGCATATCAGTGGAACATGGCTCGGATCGTTCAGAAGAATTTCTTGCAGCTGCGTTTCCAGATCACTGAAATCGGCATCAAAAGCGGCGGTCGCAGGCCTTGGAGGCCGGTAAACGGTCCCGAAAACCATCTGCCGGTGTCCAACCACGATGTAGCCCCACATCGACTCAGTCTTACCGTTTGGATGAAGCACTGCCCTGATCTGGATAGCACTAAGGTTCAGGCCGTCCTTTGTCAGGACTCCACCGAAGCCCCGGCCGTCAGGACGGTCCGCCCTGCTGAGCTGGTACCCCGGCACCACCAGAAGACGGCTAGGAATGGACGGCTTCAGCCAGGTCTCGCAGAGCACAGTCACGTCGAAGTCACTGCGGTTGAGTTCGCGATCAGCTTTAGAAGTTTAGATTTAACGGACCGGAAATTCAGTAGGCTAATCCGCAAAACGGCGGGATATAAGGTGGCTGCGTCCCTTCTTCTGTCTAAAACGCTGTGTCTGTATCTGGTCCAGTAGGCCCCCTCATAGTTTCTGGAGAGTTTTTCCAGCTTAAGTTAGGTCCCCTCTTGCAGTAACAGGGATACTTTTGCTGTCTCGGTCGTCTGCCGGGTCAAGGGCCCTATAATGGTCTCAGGTTCCTCTTGTAGTTTCACATTCCCCTCGGGACGTCTCAGGCACTCCTTTAACAGTTTCAGGGGCACCTCGGACAATTCCAGAGAGCCGACTGGCAGTTTCAGGGACGTTTAAGCGACCTCAGATCCCGTCCTGTCGTTCCTGGGACATTGTTATCGCCAAAGGATCTCTTCAGGCGGTAAGAAGGGCTCTCTATGTGTCTTTTTCTGCCGTGACAGAGACGCCTCTGGTAATGTTCTAGGTCCTTTGGCCGTTTCAGGAGCTGCATGGACATCTTCAAGGTTTAGTAGTTTCAGGGGCCCCGCTGATCGTCTCAGGAGCTCTTATTGCTAGAGAATGCTAGTTAGCAGTTTCAAAAGCTCCTCTCTAGCTCTTTTAATGGACCCCTGTTGTCCTGTTGTCCTTGATGACCTTCTTGTCGTCTCTTCAGAACATTTTTACCGTCTCAGGGGCCCTTTGGCAGTTCCAAAAAACCTTTTAGCGATTTCAGGGCCCCTGTGCAGTGTCATGGGCCCTCTGAACGTCTCCAGTGGTCTCCATGGCTGTATCAGGGGTCTTCCTCTGTTACACGGGATATATCGGACAGTCTTAGGGCCTCTCTACCTGTATCAGGGGCTTGTGATGGCACCTCGGGAGCCTCGCAGTCCCTCCGCTCTCGCGCGTTATGCATGGAGGGCACCTTCCATCCTAAATCCAAGGCTCCTCCGCGCGCAGCGCGAAAGGCCCTGGGTTTGGGCCGGAGGTGGCCTCCTCCGTGCTAAGGGAGAAGTTTCAACCCCATACCCTTCAACCCCTTTGGATGCGCCTCTGGTACGTTGCGATACATAATGAACGCGAAGACAACCGCACGTACAAATACATGCCATACTGTCTTCAAGTTGCGACATATTTTTAGCCTGTGCGTAGAGTAAAACGTGAAACATCGGTCTGAAATATAAGAGGGCCAATGATCATGGCAGTCGATAGATATGGCGTAGCGCGGTGGCCCTGTCAGCTCGGGAACATATGATAAATTTAATTAAATAAATTTAAACATATGATAGCACCAGGGGCAGACCCAAGATGTCGCTCCGAAGGGGGGAATGGTCAGCGAGGGACTCAATCCCTGGTGAATTTTTTTCAGGGGTTCTGACAGTTACAAAGGAGCTATTGTCGATTTTATGGTACCTGTGCAATGTCATGGACTTTCCGGATGTCCCCGGTAGTCTTCGTGGCTGTATAAGGGGTCTTCCTCTATTACGTGAGGTATATCTGGCAGTCTAAGAGCCGCTCTACCGTATCAGAGGCCTTGTATGGCGCTTCAGGGGCCCCACTGGCAGTCTTAGGGGATGGTTTCTGTGCCAAGGGTCCCGCCTTCCACACTCGGGGGTCCTCTGGCCGTCCAGGGCCCCATGCCGTCTCAGAGGTCTTATTGTCCTTGCATCAAACGGGCCCTTCGACCTTTTTGGCAGTCTCAGGCGCCGTCTGCCGTGCATGAGCCCACCTTGCCGTTTCAGGGTCCAACTGGCCTTCCCGGGGTCCCCTGACTGCATCAAAAACCCCTTGGACCTTCAAAAAGACCAGTGTAACCCATTTGTGCTCCTTTTCGAGGTTGAGGTCACTGATGAATCCCTATTCAGGAGGTTCCTATGGCTGGACATGGTCTCATGCCGTACTAGGAACCCTCTTAAGTTTTTGCTGTCTCGGAGCCTCATTAGCACCTAAGTCGGCCTCATAAGCCCTTTACCGCATTGGGGTCCCTCTTGCGGTCCCAGGGACCTTTTGAGAGTTTCAAGGGCTTTTCTCTCTATCTTAGAGGCCATCTTGTCGTCTCGTGGTCTCATTAACCCTCCCGGAGGCCCTGATCCTCTGGCTGCACCAGGAGCCTTCAGCGTTTCACACAGGTGAGTGAAACCCATTTGGTGTCCCTATGTGGTCTCAGGATCTTTTAGGACTTTCGGGGACCCTTCTTTAGGTCTCAGGTTCACCCAACCCTCCCAGAGGCTCCCTGGCTGTACCACAAATCCGTAACGTGTTCACAGAGACCTCGTGAAGGTCATACGGGGCCCCTTCGGGCCCCTTTTAGAGTCTGAGAAGGGCCCCTTCGGGGCCGGTCCGAAAAGGGTCCCTTCGGGTTCTCTCGTGGGGCCCCTTCTCAGGCCCTATGGAAGGGAGGACGATATCTCCCATTACCCTCTATGGATCCGAGCCTGAAAGCACACGGTAAGAAATGGCTCCAGATTAGATCTGGTCCTACCAAATTTAAGAACACCCTTAAGAACACGCAGGCTATGATCTGTCATCTGCACATGATCTTTTTTGTTGGATTTTCAAAGGGCATGTCGGCTCACTAGTACCGTTTCATGCCCATGCAGATGTGTTATGTTATGTGTTGTGTTATGTTATGGATTAAAATGTCGTCTGCGTCATGGATTAAGCTGGTGCATCAGGCCAGTACTGCGTAAGAAAGAGAATAAAAGCTGGATGAATTCTGGATGATCGTCAGCAAGTAAAACCACAAGTGAATGGGTAACATCGTGTCTTTGGCAATAGCGAATGAGAGGAAGGCGATGAGCGTCATAAAGCGCACAATTGATGAGAAAATGGACGACTCTGAGATGTACGTCATAATTTCGGCAGGTTAGGCGAGGTTCATGAGAGCACATAAAACTATGTGTGAGCCATGTATGGCCAATACTGAGGCGAGCTAAAACAACTTCTTCCTTTCTATTCTTTCTGAACTCAGAAACCCACTGAATCATATCGTATTTAATATCGTGCTTTTATGTGTGTCGAGTGGTATTGACCCATTGTTGACGCCAGTATGCCATGCCAGTTCTGTGAATGGATGTCTTTATGGATGAAGAGTCTGGTGGAATGGTAGTTATGTCTGTCAATGTCAGTGCATGCTTTGCCTCTCGGTCCGCTTTTTCATTTCCTATAATGCCGCCATGACTGGGCATCCATAAAAACCGCACTGTTACCCCAGCCTCTGTCAACGTCTGGTGGAGTCGCACTATGTGAATGTTTAGAAAGGATGATGGATAAGAGAGGACAGACTGCAGAGCGGAGAGCGAGTCACTGGTGATGATTACCTTCCGTACCTGGCTAACCTTGATCAAATTCAGTGCTAAAAGAATGTCGTGTAGGCTTGGCTACAGAAATGGAAGTGTTGTCTGATATTCTTCTTTCTATGGCACACTCTCCAGATATCGCTGCGTTTGCCGTGTGACCACCATCTTTGGACCCATCTGTGAAAATGGAATGATAATGCCCACGTTTGGCCCTAAAGCTCTTAAGGCGTTGTTGTATTTCTTGTTGCGTATGTAGTTCTTTGTTTTTCTGCACAAGCTTAAGAACTTCCCTTTCAGCTAGTTACCATGGTGCCATGGTCATAGCCGGTAAGCGAGCTATGTGCAGTTTGTTAAAATGAATGGTTTGAGAAAAAAGTTTGATGCGTGATGTTACGGGAAGACCAGCTCGACTCTCCATTGGTACGACATAGTTGTGGTGTATGTTGGGTAGTACCTGAAAACAGATATTTACGGGACGATTGGTAAAATTCATCTTGCAGTAGTATCTCAGTCAGCTCAGCTCTGCGTAAATGTAATAGTGGTATTGTGGTGTCAATTTGCAGGGCAATAAAATGTGACGTTTTTATTGCTCCTACGGTCAGTCGCATGAAATTGTTTTTTTATTGTGTCGAATTTGTTAAGTGTGGCGTCGCTGGCTCCTGCATATATCATGCATCCGAAATCGATGATAGGTAAAACAAGAGCTTTGTACAGATGTAAAAGTGTAGTGCGGTCAGCGTCAAAACGAGTACTCGCAATGCATTTGAAAAGGTCGAGTCTTTTCCTGCATTTGATTTGTACTTGTTCGAGATGTCGCCGCATCGAGAGCAATGGATCGAGTACGACGATAAAAAAAAAAATTAAAAGATCTGGCCAGTGGAATAGTATGGCCGTTCAACTGCAACGTCCAACAACACGCCCGTAATCTACCAGCCTTTTGTGTTTGGAAAAGATCATGATTGCTGATTTTTGAGGTGAGAAAAATAAGCCGCTGTTTCTGGACCAAACTTCAGCTTGTTGCAGAGCTCCTTAGATCATGGTCACGCGCACGTCCAGTTCCCCGTGTGTGCACCAGAGGGCAGTATCGTCCTCATATACGGAATGTGATGTGTTTGATGGAACTTGGTTAAAGATATCGTTGACCATGATGTTAAAAAGTACCGGTGAAAGACAACTACCCCGAGGAAGACCATTCTCTAAAGTAAAATTGGCGGAATGACCGGCGCGGCACAAACTCTAAGAGCATTGTTTTCCGATAAAAACCCCACCAAGTAGCTTGCCATGTGTCCTTTTATGCCTACACGATGCATCTTTTCGATTAAAGCGCTGCATACATCCAGGGACGTAGCCAAAGGGGGCATGGGGACCATGGCTCCCCCTGAGCCAAGAGGTCTACACTAGATACATGGCGATTTCGCATCAATATGTAATAGTGATGATATAGATGTTGCAAAAACAAACATTATATGTTCTCCTGGGCATTAAATATGAGATAAATTGCCTAAAATTGCTGCCTTTTCTTGCAAATTTCATCATATGCCTGTGGCATATAACAAAATTTGACATTTGCCCCTCCCCCCAGGAAAATCCTTGCTACGTACCTGCATACATCAATGTTAGTCGTACTGTGCAAGATACATCCAGTATGTCGCACTTAAATGTGATAGGTGAATGGAAAAAAATCATTTGAAACGTACAGCGCCATTCCACTTCGGCGTCTCAGCCCACCTAAAACGTCAAAGCGATGTAAACGGTAATTGAAAAGTGGCATACTGTGATTGTCGAGTGGGCGAAACCACGTTTCTTGTACGGCGATAATGGCAGGTGCTAAAAAATAGAAGAAAAGGTTTGATCTCAGCCCACTCTGGTAAAAGTCCTCGACCGTTCCGCTGAAGTAAAAGAGACATGAAATGTGTTTAAGAGCGACCGCCAGCAGCACCTGCTGGTGCTGATGATCGACCGTGGGAGCGCGCCCGAGCCATGATCACCCACTGATCAGGTCTGGTCCGGGGTCTGCGCTCGCCGGGACTGCCCGGTCTTCGGCCGTCCTGTGCCCAGGCCGGTGCCGGGCGGCCGTCCCGGCTGGGACCTGCTGGGTCCGCCCGTGTGGACAGTCGTGCCCGGGGCTGGGTGACCGGCCGGCCGGAGGTCGGCCGGCTGATCCCGCCCTCGGGCGGGTGACGGCCGTCGGGCCGTCGGACCAGAAGCCCTGTGACGGGGCCGCCGGCTGGGTTTGTGTTTGTGCATGGGTTGCTGTTGTGGAGGTCAAAACTGTGCGTGAAAAAATTAGGTGGCGCCAGTTTAGGAAGGTTATCAGTCTGCGCGCTGACTGATGTTTTGTTTCTGATGATGTTATGATCTGATGTTTTTGTTTCGGCTGCCTGAGCGAAAGTTTTGCCACATGGTGATGTGTTCGTCAGGACAGCTTTCCATTTCTCGGGAAAAGACACTCCTGTTTTTGCCCTTACCTCGCAGATTTCTTTTTCTGTTTTCCAGATGGGGCACTGAGTAGAGGCGGTGTTGTGGTCAGTGCTCCCACAGCTGAGGAATTTTTGAGGCGAGTTGCAGATGGCTCCCTCGTGCGGAGTCCCTCTGCAGCTGGGAGATCTGGCTTCTTGCCGGCAGTTCTGGAACCGTGGCCGAACCGTTGACATTTAAAAGACCTCAGAGGGTTGGGGATAATGACGCACACATCGTAGCTGAGGTATCCAGCGATGAGAGTAGAGGGCAGTTTCTGGGTGTTGAACGTCAGCACCAAGAGGTTGGTGTCACTGCCCTGGCCGTCTTTGAATGTGGTCAGTCGACGGACGTGTACCACACCCTGTGGCTTCAGCGCTTCCTAGATTTCAGCCTCTGGCATAGAACTCGGCTCAGGAGCGAACACATTGCCTTGACCGGTGTTTTGTGAGGCATGAAGTTTCACAGTGACGTTTTGGCCACGGAATGTGGATGTCTTGAGGAGCGCTTTTGTTTGCGTCCTGTTCGACGTTTTGGTAATGAGAGGGCCGTTTGCCGGTGCTTCAGTTTTCAGGTTGGCAGCCGAGGATCTGTAGATAGCTGCCAGCTGTTATGCAGGCCAGAACACATTCATTTTGAGGAAGGACGAGGTCTGTTGATTTTGGCTGAATAATGACGTATGATCCGAGCGGATTCATGTCAGCGTCAGAGGGTGTCAAGCTATCGCTGATCGGGTTTGTGCAGCGGTCAGTGGCGGGAGAAGAAACCGAGGTCGGACGAGAGTCAGCAGCGGGTGTGTTCGGCGTAGTATCCATGTCGCGAGCAGGGGTGTGGTCAGGCAGCATGCGAGGATCCGCAACGTATATGGTGGTGGTGGTATCGGTCCGAGAGAGGTCAGATGCTTCTGTGCCGTTCGCTGGCGAGGAGCAAAGTTAGGCGATAGCATCCTCGAGCGGTACAGTGTCAGAGCATGGGTTAGCATCGGTGATTGCAATCAAGGCACCGTGCGAGGCGGAATCCAAGTTCATGATCGAGTTCGTGTCAGGGTCAGTGTCTGAGTCTTCATCCTTTTTTCGTTTCCCTTTCTTCCCAATCGTGAGGAGAGAAGAGGGGCGGAAAAGAGGATCGAAGAACGAAGTAAGGGAAAACGAAGGCGAAAGTAACTGTCTGTGCGATCAGAAAACGGGAGAAAACTCAAGACAACAATAATAAATAAAACGAATCGGACAGAAGCAGCAAACAACAAAGTGTGGATCGGAGATGCGCGATGCAGTCACAGGATAGTCCTGACTAGCACGATCACGCGTGTATCCTACCTAACACTTGCGCATTATCTGAACTGACCCCATTTTTCTATAAATTACCCTTTTGTCTTTTTCTTGCGTTTTTTCAATTTCTCACGGACTGCGATTACGGTCCGTGACAAATTCATTCCTTTGAATAAAGCGGACCATGGCACTACATTTACTCATCCCCGCGAGCTCTCGCCTAGAACCAGCCTGCGTGAAAACCACGAGTTCCCAGGGCCACAGTCATTTTCGGCCACCTGGTGGACAAAGTTCGAAGCTCTGGTTCTGCGTCTGATCACAGTGGCCGCTTACGTGCCCTTGGGGCCCGGCCAGCCATGAATCCATTAGTTGGAGCTATTTCTGTCCTTAATTGGAATTTAAGCCGCCAATCTAGATTCCACTTATGAGTCCAATTACAATCAGCGCTAATGTCAAATGCTTTACACCAGGGAACCTTGCTGCATATGAGCACGGGCTACTGACGAGAGGCACGGGGTACCTTCACGACAGGTAATCAGGAAGCTAAATTCTGATCAATGCATTGCTTGCTTTTCGTTAAGCCTAATGCATATTTTCTGTTTCATCCAATCTCTATCAAAATTGATCAAGTGACAATCGGATAGCGAAGATCTTGTGACCTTCGATGACAGCAATCAAATGAAGTTTAATTTTTCTGCACATTGGATGTCAAATGGAAAATGTAAATCTTGATCATGCCACGTCTCAGTGACGTAACCTTCTGGCACAAATGTTTCGTTCCTCGTAATGCAAGGTAAACTGAATGGCATTTAGCATTTGCAAAATTTATGTTGCACGTGTACCACCAACCGTTTGTTCCTGTTAGAAAGTAAGTCTTGCGACTTTCACAGGAGCTGCTGATGATTGGACGATACACCTTTCCGTAAATGATTGGTGGGAGGCCGAACCGAGGGCCTGACAACCTAACCTTTCCCAGAATGTGGGTTTCTCAACGGATTTAGTCCACTTTATTTAGTCCAACGGAAATTTATAAGTTTTTGTTACTATTTATCAATCAAAAAACTGCATTTATCCATCGTATATAGTTGCATATGTAAACAGAAGATAAAAAGATAGATACATCGCTTTAGATTTCATTCTTTACATTCTGCCCATCTCTTATCTACTGCGGCCGTTCTTTTTATTTTTGTTACTCATTTCCCCTTAAAAGCGACAGAAAATATTCACGAGCGGCCGAACCAACATCAGGTGGGCCCAGAACAACAATGGGTGAGGCGGGGCCCTCTCAAAAGAATCTAAATCAACACCCTTGGCTCAGTGCTAAATCGATGTACATGACTGAAAATGCAAACCCTCTGAAATGCGATCTGGTACTTGCTAAATACACAAAGCGAAATGCAAAATACGAAATAAGTTTTGTATTCAACAAGAAGACTTGACTTCTCCTTTGCTAACCCCGTCGGGTCCTGTCAAGACAGAGTGACGGCAAATTACTGAGAAAAAGTAGATCAGGTGTCAAGGTTATCCTCATTTAATAGAAAAGAACAAATGAATCAAGTGAAGGATATGCAGCAGTTCAGCATTATGTGAGTAACCGATTCAAGTTTACGATTGAAATCATTCAGCGAACCTTGATGATAAGCAGCAAACAGCTTGAAACGCAAAATGTCACATTTGTACGTTCTTAAATTGTACAGTTAAGTCAAGGAGAATGTCATGGAAGACAAAAGCCTAGACGTCTGTAACATTAATAAAGCCGCATTTCAAAATTACCTTAAATCGTTCACAAAATTAGAAAACCTACAGTTACCAGGTTAAAAATTTCCCTTAAATTTTGATTAGCGCCACTGAATTTATTAGGAATCAATAAAGATGACCCAGTCAGGAAATGGAGTTTGTTTTATTAGCTGCTTATGGCCAGGGCTTGTTAAATGCTTCTAATCATAAACTTCAGTCGGGTCCTCAGATACCTACGAGAGGACGCTTCTGGGAGCTAATATCATCGCAACCGCTGGGACGTGAATCATGGAGTTTTTACAAACATTTTTTATAACAATGGCCTCAGATAACTCAACTCTTTTCTTCCACAGAACTATTCCAGAAGTGATGTTTCCGCCCTTAGACCTATTCCATTTCTAACGGCGTTTTTGCGGAACCGCTTGGTTATGTAAAAAAAAAACATATTAGATGTGCCCGTTTCACTTAACCCGCCATTCGCTGGGGGGAATATTCTTCCCCCTTTGGGTTTTCCCTGAATAACTTCTAAGCCGTTCGAGACATTAAGCCGAAACTCATGTACCTTTTTATCAACTCCTAGCGTATCTACCATCATGGTCCACCATCATGGTTAGGTACCAAATCAGGTCAAGATCGTGCAAGGTCACGGGGCAAGGGCAGGTCAAATCCGAGCAAAGCGTGAATTGACCCGTTTAAGTCCTAGCCGGACTAAAAGATTCTCCAGAGATTTGATTATAAGGATGAAACAACAAATATCATATCAATGGACTGACTTAAATTACTTAAATTTCGTCATTTCCACCTAATGTCCTGTTCAGATCAAGGCCATTGCACCTCTTTCAAGGTCAAGCATTTCTTGGCTGTGACCCCATTTGCATGGTTTATGGGGTTACTGGAAGCGCTGAATTTCACAAGGGGATTTATTTTGTTCTCTAGCTACTCTAACATAGAGCAGCTTCGTGGCATATGAAACTATTTTTTGATGACAAAATTTGGTCTTGACCTTTAAGCTAACCTTCACCTTGTGAAGGTCAGCTGTGAATTTCACCGCTTGTTCTTTCATCCAAACTTTTTTGGCAACACTTCTGCAAGATCTTAGAACACTTCCATGACATAAATTATGCTTCAGATTTTTGGAACATCCACGGGGCTACAAGAATGGAAGCATCAGTGAAACATCACTGACGCCATCAGTGGCCTTAAACACCGGAAACTATGCATTTCCCTTAAAAGTCTCGTAGAAGGCTGTCGTTTTCAATTTGAAATGTTACCATCGATCTATTATTTTCCGAAGGTAGACAGGAGGGGTAAAGGAACCTCGTACTCAGCAAATGGCGTAGCTCTAAATATGCCAAGCGCCGGGTTAAATTCACAGTTCTTCGGATACAAAATACCAAAAGAATCGATAAGTGCCCTTTTGTATTGGGAAACCCATCAACAAAAGGTAATGATGGAAGCAGCAACGAAGGAGGCCTCCATCGTCGTGCACCCCAAAAGGCGTCTTGCCGGTACGGAATTACTGTATGTCTTCGTTCGATTAATTTACTTTTTTATAAAACCGGATAATCATAACACCTGATTCAGCACCTTTACTTGACATTTTGCGGCCATTCTCTCGACAGAAACTGGCATGGTCACCAGAGCAGAAGCCGGGTCATGATGCTGGGCACTGAACGTGTTCAGTGACAAAGTCTGTCTCGCAAATGCACCTTCGAAGACGATATTTGTAAACTCTTACGGCATATTCAAAACCTTGCTTTCTCTATAGAGGCATGGTCTTCTTTCATTCAAAGTGCATTGGTTTTTGTTCGCACGTTCGTCCAATTAAATCTGGCAGCGAATCCATGCTAGGCTCCATGCGCCATTTAGCCCGTGCCATCCAGTCAGGCTTCAGTGGGCGATCGGTGATTCGATTAGCGACCGGTAGAGGCCAGGTCATTCTCTTCCGAGCTGCGGCCGCGGCAGCCCGAATCGCGAAGTCCGAGCGGCGGAGGCTGCATAATTCAGTCGCAGACGGCGCGTGCGGTGCTCAGCCGGCCGGCCCATCCCGCCCGGGGGCCGCCGCGTGGGCCGCCGCCGCCGGGTAGCGGGTGTAATGGCCGCCCACAGAGTCTGCGGCCGGCTGAACTGCAGGTCCCGGTCAGGTGCCGGCGACTCGAGGTCGGAGGTCGGCCGAGGTGGTTCGCCCAAGACGGGCCGCCAGAAGCGAGTCGGCCGAGGCACGCACTCGTGACTGGAGGTCAGGCTGAGCGCCATGAGGTCGGAATGAACGTCATGTGAGGAAGCGGGTCGGTGAGCCAACGGCCAAAGGAGGCAGAGGCTCGGTACAGCATAAATCTTTATTTTTTATTTATTATTACTATATTATATTATATTATATTATATTATTATTTATTATTATATTTTTATTTATTATTTGGTCAAAAGTCAGCCAGGACGAACGGCATAAGGACCTGGACTCAGCCAGAGGTTCTTTTGGTTTGTGAGTCAGCTGAGGTATGTACTTACCTAGATCCCGATAAACAAAAGATCCCAATGAGATCGAGGAATCTTACTGAATTTTCGGACGCACGCCAGGTCTGCACAGCCGGGTGCGTTGGAACAAATTTTAAACAATGACGTAGACAAAGCGACGGACCGGTTCGTTCTAACTATTCTGACTTTTGCTGAAACATCAATTAAAAAAAAGAGAATACGGGCCAAGCAATGTCAGAAACCATGGGTAATGCCTGAATTAATGAGGAGAACTAGGGAACGTGACAAACTCTTTAAACTCGCCGGACACACTCGGACCGAGTACGACAGGAGCCGCTGGAAATACTAGCGAAACACTGGGACAGCAATCAGTAGACGACTCAAACAACAGCATATTCAGAACTAAGTAGACGGAAATTCCTAGGACACAAACGAGACCCATTCAGTTACTACCAGACACTGCGTGCCAAAACGGGACGATCGTGGCACATTATTCCACACCCGAAGGACCAGACAGAGGTATGCTAACAGACAACTACGAAAGGGTCACTTTGCTAAACAAAACCAGATCGCAAATCAAGCCAGAGTTGACCTGCCGGACGCCCACACGGAACAAAATGATTAGAAGCATTACCGTTGCACACTCTGGGAGGGATTATTACATCTGAACGAGAAGTTCTTCAAATTCTCAGTTCCTTTGGCTCCAACAAATCTAATGGTCCCGACAAAATTCCTGCACAACTCATGAAACTGTCCGCCATGATTATCTCGGAACTTTTGTCTAAACTTTTTAACAAGTCTCTTGCTTCAGGCATATATCCTAGTAAATTCAAAGAAACTGTATTCGTGTTTCACATTAGACCAGTCTTAAAAACAAAGGCTCTCCTGACTTCACCTGCTTCCGACCTATCGGCCTTCTGTCATCACTGTCCTAGGCTTTTGGAAAACAATGTTTACAAATGCATATACACTCCTCCATCCGAAAGCTCTCCTCACCGGCAAAAACAGTGGGTGTCGGCGAAGCCATAGTGCAGGACAATAGCTGCTACACTTGACCCACAACCCATACAAATCACTCGACTCAGGACGTGACTTCATGGCCATCTGTCTAGACGTTTCCAAATCCTTCCACAAGATCTGGCACGAGTGACCGCTATGTAAGTGCAAGAGTGGCTTCAGAATTAATGACTCGCTGTATGAGTGGCTGAAATCATACCTTCGGGAAAGAAAACAATGAGTTAACATGAGCAACACGTTTTCCACGACTCATATCATTAACACGGGCAGCCCGCAAGGGTCTGTACTCGGGCCTTTATTAGCACTTATTTATCTCGGCGCACTTTCAGCACGGACAGGAAACGACATTTTTTTCTTCGCAGATGAAACATCTCTTCATGCAACCCACACGACAGGAGACTTTTACATGACGCGGCTCTCACTCCAACACGACCTCGATGTAATACACAAATATGGCCGAGAATGGATAATTACATTTAACACTGCAAAAACAATTCAACAAACATTTTCGCACAGACACCAATACATATCATCTATACCAACATTTGGAGGTGACCCAATGCCGATTTACAACCACACCCACCTTGGCATGACATTTTCCAAAGACCTACGCTTCCACGAGCATATCAGTGCAGTCTGCAAGGGAATACACAAAACACTCAGACCCACTATACCCTTTTGCACAGCACATACCGAGGCCCATTCTCGACATCATTTACAAGACATACATCAGGCCTCGCTTTGACTAATGTGACACAGTTTATGACGGATACATCACGATACAAGACGCCACCTAACTAAAGACTCTACAAAACAGAGCAGCCCGACCAGTGACTCTTCAGAGCATCGACCGAAAAACTGTGACTGGATCTGGGGTGAAACAAACTGACGATTAGAAGACGCATATACAAACTCTTACGCTGTCATTAATTCAACAATCCTCAACATCAGACTCCGAACTACATACGGCCAATCATACCAGACACATGCGCTCATGACACAGGCCGAGTACGGCGAAACGCTAGCACACGTGCAGTGCTATCATTGCCTACCAACAATCATTTTCCCCCACCACTGGCAGACAGTGGAACCAGCTACAGATCCCTGGAGGTGTCCAGCCCACCCAGTTTCTACGCAGCTGGATCCAAAACAGGTAACATTTTCCATACCAGGCTTAGCACCGACATGTCTCACTTAAACTCCCACATATTTCGGATTCAAAAACACATAACTACAGCGTGTCTCTGCGGACACGCTTTCGAGAATCTGTGCCGCTTTATTCTTTTTTTTCCATAATTCGGGATATCTCTCAGATCTTACAGATTAACTTCAGTCATCCCTACTTTCACTCCAGGCTCGTATTAGGCGCCGCGACTCTTGGTAGTGGAGATGGCCGAGCGGTGGCCCACCACTTCCAAAACTTTCTGTTCGATTCACATAGATTTATCAATGCATGAACCTTCCGCGTTTCGTGTACAATGCTGGCGCAGCGTCCCCGGTGAGGAGGATGGCGCCTCGCATACATGTCTGCCGCTCGTGACCTGTCATGGCGGCACCGGCTGAATATTTAGGCACTTTGTGCTTTCGCGCCAATCTGCAGGTATCCTATCGCAACATCTTGAAACGAAATATAATAAACAGTATGGTGATGATGATGATGTTGCAGGCATACCCAGGTTTCCTGACGCTTACAGCCCAGTCCCACAGTAGCATATCGCCAGTTTTGCTAACTAAGAACAGTTTAACTAATACACCCCGCAAATCCAGCAAAGTTCCACTAGCAGTCCGAGATTTTTGCTAAAAATTATTCATTCGCCAAGAATGTCTTCGGCATATGATTTTGGCTACATAATTAACATTGGTACATTCACTGTTTCAGAATGAGAGAAGGTGAAGTCAAAGAAGAGTAGGCGGAAGGGAAATAGGAAAGATTATTTAAAGCCGAAAAAATTACAACGTTCTGTAACAGCCTAAAAACTCTGATTTTCATTCTTTTCTTCCTGATTTTATAAACCGTCGAGATGAGCTCTCGCTTCCCTTCTAACGGCTGACTAGGACTACCTACAGATAAAATAGGTAGAAAACAAGTCTTGCCAAAGACAGCATGCAACAGGCTCAGCTGCCACTCACTGAGCTGCACTCCTTGAGCTGCGTTCGCAATAGAAAACGTAAACTTTTGCCGTAGATTTTGGCGAATGAGTTTCGAGACGAAGTGCATGCATTTCCTACAGGTAATGTTCTAACAGATTCTCGCGCTGCAAAGACAGTAATGAACTGTATAGTGCATGTGTAATATGGCGTTTCGTGCGCGTGTTCGTGGCGGGGTGCGGTGTCCACTGTTCGGCTGCTCGCTTGCCATGGTCGGAATCCCGACCTTTCGTGGCCTTAGGCCGTGTGTTATGCTGGCAGGCGTGTCACGGAGGCCAGGCTGGACCTTATACGGATAGACGTGCGCTGGGGCGTCCCGTCATGTGTCTGCGTGGTATGATGTCCGCTGGCCGACGAGTACAGCGAGCCAATTACCTGTGATTTTGACGGTCATGGCAATGAGGAAGATCACCGACTACACATAGATCATCTCGCGCGTTCCTGGGAACGCTTTCATTCGAAGTGTATTTGTTGTTGTCATATGACCATGCAGTCGGCGCGCCCTCGAGCCACAATAAGCAGTCTGTTTATTCACGTTAAACATGTTCGTAACGTAACTATCTTCAGCGCAAATGGATTCAGTTTTGGCGTTTGGGTACATAAGACTGCTAGCATGGTTAGATGAAATATGGTTGTTTTTATTTATAATAACCTAAGTTTAATAATCATTAAATCCGTCTTTGCAAAATTTGCAAGAGTTACATCTGTTGTTACCCACCAGCAAAGAAATCGTAACAGGCATCGAAATATATGGATAATAGAAAAATGCACCTTTTGTAAATTCCGAAAAGATGAAGTTCACGATTATAGTAAGCTGAGGTACTAAGATAAATATGGCATTAAAAAGCCACATGATTAAAGACTGATATTGCAAAGAGGTAAACCTGGAAAATGCTAGAAGATGGGAACATTTGGAATGGTGACGGATATGTGTGCTAGTGCAGTTGAGAATTTCAAGTCAAATTTAAGGAAAACTGAAAGATCACAGTAGGGCTCCAGTCTGTGTTAGCCTCGCCAAACAACGGAAGTTGCCTCCTCCCATGAGGTTGTTTTTAGACTGCGGCGAACGACCTGCATAAATAGCCTAAAATATGCAATAGTTGGCCATACAACTTTCTTCACGTATTCCACTCCTCTCTTGAAAAAATCTACCGGGTTATGAAGTCAAGTCACCTCATTATGGTGTTATTCTCCAGGGTCTGCAAGCCGTAATCCCTGATTCGAGCCACATTTTATTCTCTTTCTCAGGCGTCTGGAGGCGTCTGACAGGCGTCTGGAGATTAGGGGGCCAGTTCCATGTACAGGGCTCTTTGGACGTACGCTTGATAATAAATAAAGGTTTCAGAGGTCGGTGACCCTTCCAAAGTCATGTGAGGTCTCTTAACCGGTTATATATTTTTATTTTTAAACGGTATATATTTTTGTAACTGATTTCAGTGGCAATAGTGGCTTTTCTCAACGACTTAAACTGCAGGCTGCGATAATCAAATATCATTTTCAGCATTATTGCCATAAATTGAACTCAGTTTGGCCTTAACCCTATTCCCGATAGGGGGAGGACTGAATCCGTCCCCCCTCGGGTTTTTTGCTTGCCAATTCCAGGCTTTTTAACGCAGCTTCACGAAACTTGGTGACTTTTCCTAACTATTCTTTTCGAGACAAAATTCCAAAATTCTGTTTTGCTCAGGGACGGAGCCAGGCAACATTTATGGGAGACACCTCGGGCTATTTTTGGCCATGTTAAGGGTAAAAGGAAAATGTCTGCCGAAAACAGAGTTTTTAAGATAGAACTTAAAACTTTACATGGATGCATAGCTAAATAGTTGGACAATGTGTAGATGTAATTTTGTTTATCTGAGGTCACTTCACAAGGTCAGGTGAAAGTCAAAAGTCAAAATTTGTTTTTTTTGCAATAATTTCGGCGCCGTTTTTTAAATGTCAAACCCGGGATAAATATGGCGTACAACGGTCCCCTCTACTTGTAAATCAGGTTTCATCTTGATATCAGGTCGGGTCACGGAGGTATGGCCTAAAATGTCAGTGCGAGTACCATATATCGCAATAGCCATAAAATGAAATGTTTGAAATAGAGTGAATTCAAATGATTGAAAACGTTTACAGATAATATTAAATGCACGCGACATCTTTTCCAGTGACCCCAAGGTCACTGCAGGTCATTAGAGGTCAAAGATCACAAGTTGATCTGAAGAACGTGTGACCATGACAGTTCCCCCTTGTGCATGTCCCTGGCACCGCCTATGCTAACATTATACAAACATTGTACTTCTTTAGCATAACATGACTAACAGAAGCCAAAAAGGTGTTTTCGCCTTTTTTATTCATTCAGCTGTTAGAAAACTAATCATCCTATTTTTGAAAACCAGTGAACGCCTATGAATTTTTCCAAAATTTCAGATTTGTGTACCCATGGTAAAAGCCCTATCCATAACCTCTCGATTCATGCCAGTTTCATTGAAATCAGTCCATAAACAACGGAGCTATAAGAAGTTTAAAAGTACCCCCCGTTTTGACATTTTCCCCCTGTATCCATACGTTTCAAAATTTTGAAAATTTCTTTTTACAGAAATGTAGTTCACGTCACGGCAAATCAATTGCCGTTTGTTGCGGTGAAATCGGACTAGTAGTTCTCGAGATCTCGGGGGGCCGAATCGCCCCCCCCCCCTACCGGGAATCGACCATACCGTCTAGCCCTCCGGGAATAGGGTTAAGAGAAAAACAGTCTCTGAACACAGCGGCTGACCAGTTAAAAACCAGGTCCGGCTACAAAAACATGGCTTGCCGGCCTAAGTATTTTGAAATTATTTATGGAACTACAACGAGAACAACGGAGGTGGCAAGCAATTAAATACCCTTCCCGGTGACCTGAGAGGTCACTGGTGACCTCAAGTATTCGCGTCAAGCATTATATTATTATATATTATATATTATATATATATATTATATATTATATATATATATAGATATATTAAGAAACAAGGCAAGCGCTTGTTTTGTTTCGTTCTTGTGCCTTGAAAAGACAAAAAATGAAACTGTGTGTGTGGGATGGAATCCACACACTTGCCGACAAACCATTAATGCATTCATAGAGAATGACTCGCGATTGCTATCGATGTGCGAGTCTGGAACTCGCTACAGCGACGGGAACAGACTAGATCTGTCATTCAGCTGACCTGCGCTATGTCGGTAGTCCTTTCATGCAACAGTTTTTCGGCAGAATTTCACAGTCAGTTATCTTTACCTCAAGCTTCGATTATTATGCGTCACATTCATTGTTTGCATGTGACGGTGACGACCTTTATCTTGATGCAGTTTGTTTGTCTTTCTTATTCTCGACATAGTTGGTTTTTTGGTTATTTTCTATAGTTTTGCCACTATTTTTCTTTTTTCTTTTTTTGCTGATCAGGCATCGACTGCATAAATCACTGTCATTTTTACGTTGCTAATGCTTCTAAAAGTGATTAATGGGAGAATGCCCCCTCCCTCTTCTCCCCCCTCTCTCTCTCTCCAGCCGCTGTCCGCCGTCTGTTGAACGGCGCGCCGTTTACCCGAGCGGCCGCACCGGAGAGCGGCGCGCGGTCGGATCGATCCCCGGTGCCGGCGACGTTCACGTGCCGGCCGCACCGTCAGTCGGCGACGGGCCCACTCGCTGACGGCAGGCTCGCGCGGGCTGCCGACCGCGCCGCCGGCGCCCCGGGCCCCTGCCCCGGACTGGGTCTCGGCCGCCGAGGAGTGAGGACTCCGCCGCAGGCGCTGTGGGGGTCCCGGCTCTGCGTCTGACCTCACTGCCGGAGAAGCTGGTTCAGTGGCGCGACGCCAGGGCGTTCAGTGCATCCGTGGCTCAGGATGTGTGCACGCTCCTCATTTACGCGACCGGTGGCTGCAAAGTTTGGAACGGTGAGGCATTGGTTCTGAACTTGTACGTTCCGACCAGTCCGCAAATTTATGCGTCAAGTCTGGCCGTGACAGGCGCCGGAAACTGGATTAGTCGAAACGGAGCCGCTTCATTTCCTTCTCATAGAAAGGAAAGCATTTTGTCCTTTGAGCTTTTAGCTGCTAGCGCAACGGAGGCCAGGTGACATCGATTTTCACCGTGGAAACTGGCACGGAGCAAACCGCAGCCTCGCGACTCACGCCCCGCCCCGGCTCGCGACTCACAACCGAGCTGGTCCCGGGTGACGGCGAGCAGCGGCCAGCCAGAGCTAACGCTCGGCAGAGCTGAGCGCCCCGTGTTCACGGGCGTCGGAGCTGAGCGCCGCGTTTTCACGAGCGGCGGAGCTGAGCGCTGCGAATCCACGGGCGGCGGAACTGAGCGAGGCGTGTTCACGAGCGGCGGACATGCGTCGGAAATAGCCGCCGCCGGGCCTAATCAGGCGGCAGGGGCGCGCGCCGCCGGCCGTTAGGCGCCGCGCCGGCCAACGGCGGGCTCTCACGCGGCGCCGGCCGGCCATGGCATGGAGCCGGGCGGCGTGACGGCGGCGCCGGCCCGGCTGTCCGGCGAGCCGCCCGAGGCCGGCCCCCTGCCGGCGCTGCTGCTCAAGAGCGCCGCCATGGGCGGCATCATCGTGCTGGCCGTGCTCGGCAACCTGCTGGTGATCGTGAGCGTGCTGCTGCACCGGCGCATCCGCGTGCTGGCCAACTACTTCGTGGTGTCGCTGGCGTTCGCCGACATGCTGGTGGCGCTCTGCGCCATGACGTTCAACGCCAGCATCCAGGTGACCGGGCGCTGGATGTTCGGCCCCGTGATGTGCGACATGTGGAACTCGTTCGACGTGTTCTTCAGCACGGTGTCGATCCTGCACCTGTGCTGCATCAGCGTGGACCGCTACTGCGCCATCATGCAGCCGCTCGAGTACCGGACGAGCATGAGCCGGCGGCGCGTGGCCTCCATGCTGGCCTTCTCCTGGACGGCGCCCGTGCTCATTTCGTTTGTGCCCATCTTCCTCGGCTGGTACACCAGCCGGGAGCAGCTGGCGTTCCGCGAGCGCCACCCGGACACCTGCCAGTTCATCGTCAACAAGGCCTACATGCTGATTTCGTCGAGCATCTCGTTCTGGATCCCGGGCGTGGTGATGGTGTGCATGTACAGCCGGATTTACCAGGAGGCGCGGCGGCAGCACCGCGCCATCAGCCGCGCGCCCAGCAGCCACCGCTTCAGCGCCGCGCAGTGCGACGGCAGTCTGGCCGACATGTCCGACGAGCAGCTGACGCTGGCGCTGACGGCGCTCAGCAACATCCGGGAGGAGCGGGAGACATCGCGGCCGGCCAGCCCGGAGGCGGCCGCGGCGGCCGCCGCCGACGGACCGCCGCCGCCGCCGCCGCCGCCGCCGCCGCCGCCGCCGCCGCCGCCGCCGCCGCCGCGCGCGCCGCTTCAGAAGAAGGCCTCCTCGGTCTCCTTCGGCGAGAAGGCGGCCGCCCCCGACTTCCAGCGCAAGGTGTCCACCAACTCGCGGCTGGGCCGGCTGCGGTACTCCACCAGCCAGATGCTGCGCGAGCACAAGGCGGCCAAGACGCTGGGCGTCATCATGGGCTGCTTCGTGCTGTGCTGGCTGCCGTTCTTCGTCTGGTACGCCACGACCACGCTCTGCGGCTCATCGTGTCACGTGCCGCCCGTGCTGGTCGACATCCTCTTCTGGATCGGCTACTTCAACTCCACGCTCAACCCCATGATCTACGCGTACTTCAACACGGAGTTCCGGGACGCGTTCCGCCAGACGCTCGCGCTGGCGCTGTGCTGTCGGCCGGGCGCCGGGCCGGGCGCCGGGCCGGCCGAGCCCGACGGAGCAGTCTACCTGGCCAGGGAGCGCTGGCGCAGTCAGAAGTCTTTCACCCAGCGGCAGGCGAGCGCGTGACGCGTCCGGTGATAGCCGCGTCGTCATACCATTTCTATACTCGCCCCATACGCATTCCGTCCAGAGTTCTTCACCCGGTTTGCTAAAGGAGGTTCCGAGTCCACCGCCGAAACGTTTGCATTTTTATAGACGTCGACGCCCGGCTGGGTGCCTGCCTGCGAGGCGCGCAAGCGGAGGCGCAACGTATACTTTCCGGCGACGTGGGGCCATCGAGACAATTGCCGGGTTCTTGTGGACCATTTCGCTGACAGATTCGTCGGCAGACCTCGTCTGTGAAGTCTAGGCCCGTTTGTGAGATTTGTGACCTAGGGCGCAATGAGCCCGCGCGAGTACCTGCAGCACCGTGCGCGACAGCCGTGATGGTAAGTCGGCTATAATGATACTCATTCCTCACCACCTTTGCGCGCGTACCAACCCAATGTACTGAATATACTGACGAGGATGAACGTTTTGGAGATGTGGGTGGACCGCAAATACGAAGGCGCACCCTGCGATGAGCCCAGATTCGTTGTTTTCCATTTCGCATGCTTGGAACGCTTTTCAACACAAACACCTGCCAAGTTTCTCTTTCATCTCTGAGGCAGAAATTGTCACCATTCCCTGGCCGAGCAGGCACTTATAGCGGATACGAACGTATTGCATTCGTACCTTGAACCCTAGCAATGAGATTAATAGGGTGCTCTTTAAGACAGGCATGAGTATTTGCGCCTCCAATCTGGATTTTACGATCACTTTCACCTGAAAGATCCATTAATCACCGCGCCATCTTTCGGGAGCCTTCATTTTCGCTTGACAGTGGTACCTCTTTCCGCAAATTAGAATGGTTTTCTGTCGACTGGCCTATGAGGAATTTAAAGGCGATTCAACTACAGCCTTTGGATGGAAGCCACACGAAGGGACACCCCTCAACATCCTTCAAGTGGAAGCAAAAACATTCGTCGATTGGATTCCTCTCGCGAGGCAACAGTCACACGTCCACGTCCAGTGCGTGTCCGGTCAAAATAGCCCTTCATATGTAACAATGACCTGCACTCGGCAGTGCCTATGGGAGCGTAATTCCCAGCTGGAGGCGGACGGCCGACCGCGGGCACCACGCGGTCGGCGCGTGCACACCGTTCACGGTCTGGCCGGGCGCCCAGCCTGCACGGCATGCCCGGCTTTGACCGGTGCAGGAGCACGCCCCCGTAATGGATGGGTCGACACGCCACTGCAGCGGCGGACCGCCGACCGACGACGGAGCCGCCAACCCGGCGCACTGACGGGATGAAAGCAGCAGGTGCACTTTCCACGGACGCGGCCCGGCTGATGTCTGGGGAAATGGCAGGTCTCGTGCACATGGCGGCCTCATTGAGTCCAATGAATGCGAGTCTTGACGGGCGTCACATGACCCAGCAGTTGGGTCATGTGACGTCATGATCCTTAAGCCCAGATCATCATTGAATGTGAATATTGAGCTAGCCCCAGGGAAGCAACGTGGGTCTGGCCGCATCAAACACTGCCGGGGCTCCCTGTCAGCTGGCGCCGCCGAGGTGCTGTGCTTGAAGAACAGTGTTGTTAAACGTTGCTTGGAACGTCATCTCCGCCGGCTGTCAGACCGCTTGTTTCAAGGCCGCTGTTTTGGATGAAGGTTCTCAGGACATCTGTCGGCATATTCAGTACGATAGCTGACTTGAGGAGCCGTGACCTGAACGCCTTCAGAGATTTGGTATTTGGTTTGAACCTGACAGTCGTAGTGGTCCAAAATACCAAATATCACTTCTTCACCTCATGCCTGATCTCTTCGAACAAAGAAACGTATACCGAAATCACTATGATAAAGGGAGACAGGTATTCCAGGTGCCTGTGATCAAAGACAGAACTGAAGTGACGGAAAGAAGCCGTAACGCGAGCCCGCACCAGACGTCAGACCCACGCATGGACGACAGAGATGGCACTTGTTCGGAGATACTGGTGGTATTTCAGTATTCTGGCAGTCCTCAGACTGGTCAGTGCTGGTTGGTTACAGAGATGGGCGAAGAATAAGCTGAATGCTTGCTCAAGTGCAAATGGTTCTCCACATTTGGTGTGGTTATTCAAAGGCGGAGGCTACCGTCCCAGCTTCCAGCGCTAGCAGATCTCGTGTGCTCAGGAAACGGTGGTGCGTTACCCGTGATACATGAACTGAAATCTTGTAGTAGCTAGCAGCGACATTTAGGGTGATTCTCTTGCCTTCACGTTTTCCCAGCTAATCATTTTGGACGCAGGCAGAGCTTTGTCTTTTTTAGACGATGTACTTGGTTTGGAGTCGACGTGAACTTTGGACGCGGTCTATTGCCGGCTTCCAAAACTCCCTAACCAAACTTCGACTTATGCGGAAAACGTGAATATTGTCATCCAACTTCTTTCGCTTCTTTAAGTTTATCAAAGTCTTTCACCACTAACGACGTTTCTTAATGCAGTTCAGTTTTCTTTTGAAACGAGTCTTTATTTCGCTGCTTTGTTTGGCGTCTGTTGAAGGGGCTGTCATTGTCCCGATGAAACATTCTTATCGTAATACTTCTTGGGTAAGGCCAAAATTCGGACATAAAATGAACTTAATCATGAAGTAAGTTTATAGCCATCATCTCATTAAGCTATTTCACTGACATGACTCAGAAGAGGATCATGGATTTAGCCAAATGGGAGCGATGAAAAAGAAGGATGATGAAGGGTCCGGGTGACTGGCATGTGACAGAGAATTCGTTTTGTCACATTGAAGGTATTTCGTGCATTTCATGTCGTTTACTTTGTATCCTGAATCAAGCACTTCCAAAACAGTCGAATTTACGATTTGATTATTCCTTGGGCAAATCGGCTAAGGGGAATTGCCGTTCATGTCAAATTATCAGTACATGTTAATGCCACATCTTTTGATACCCAGCACTTATGTCGGAGCGTAGGGAAGCCCTATGTTAAGTCACATGGACAGCTTAGGTCATGTCTCGGAGCAACATTTGAGTGATCAACGTACCAGAAACTAATGTGTTGGAATTACTCATGTGATGTCACTCCTACTCCACGACTCTCATGCCCCGAAGCATTCTTCGTGAATGAATTAAGTACCGGGCAGCAAGCGCGACCACGAGGTGAACCTTATCATTTGGTGACAAGTTATTCTCGGGATAGATTGGGTTTTATTTCGGCGAAAAAATAACGAGACTAAATTATTAAGAACTGGATAGAAATAGGGTATGAGTATAGTTTTTATCACACAAGGTGCAGCGCATGAAAATAGCAGAATATTTCGAAATGTCAAACCAGGTCGTCCTGGGTCAAATAGGAGCAGGCCATTGGTAGTAAGTGGGAATCTCACCATACATTACTGGTTCCAGGGCAAATATGGCAACAAATAAACATCCCAGGACTGTAAATGATACACTTAGGTCGGATTGTTAGCATGAAATTCGGGGTAAACGTGACTTGATCTCAGGCCCATAGGTAAAATTCCATAGTCACACAGCACAGGTATAATCAGCACATATATTCAAATTTAAAGCCCCCCATAAAGACTCATAATCTCAGAGACGAACGCAAAAAACGGCATATACCTGACCCATGGCCAATAACTCAGGAATTTCCCCAAAGTCGAGACAATAGAACTGTTTCATCTGTCTTGTTATCTTGACTTTCGAAGTTCGCCTCTTCAGCCCCTGTGACGGGCGTTATACAGTAGACCAGTCGAATTTCGACCAGCTCCAACAAGGAGGCCGGTCATAACTTTGCAGAATGTTCCGCGAAAGTATGGAGGGCCCTTGCAGTTGTAAAGCTCGAGCTCGTAATTTCGTACGAAAAAGAAAATGTGAAAAGCTTTTCCTGTCTTTGTGATGACTGACAAAAGGTCTGACAGGTATCACACCACCGACGTGCATAATCAATTTATGAAGGGAACATTGTCTTGGATTATGGAAGGAAGTATAAAGTGGTTTACTCAGAACTAACGACTTTGAATAACCTTTGGTCTGGTAGTACTCTAAATTGCTGTAGAATAAAATTAAACTCAGTGCTGGATAACATAGTCTTTAGCTCCTCACTCAACCGCAGGGCAGAAACTAACAAGCTTTTCTGAGATTGAAGGCCAGAAGCTTTATTAAAAAGAAACGAATCGGCCTACGTGGCATGAGTATGCATCAGCTGACGCATGAAAATCGTCGGGATCAGGCGTAGAGTTTCATAAATCTTATCCTGGTTAACCAGTTACAACGTACATGTAAAATTATGGAGATCCATGACTGTAAACGGAGTCACTGTGCGCTAGTGTTTCCGTTTTTTTGTGGCTTGTTCGTCTTATGGCTGGCAAGCCGTTATTTGCGACTGGAAGCCTCAAGTAGTGAAATGAGTCAACGTTTGCTTATCGCAGCATGTCGTTCAATGGACTTTTCATGGCCTTATTCTGGAAATAGGCACTATGCAGCTCACGAACGGAGAGGCCTCAAAAGTGGCACGGCACGCTACCTTCTGTCTCTTAGGGAGAAAAAAGCCCCATCCCGGGAATATTGGGAAGGGAAAATGCGCCCTTAATCCCAGCGCAAGAAAGTGCGTTCTGGAACACAGGGCACCCAGACATATGCTGCCTTGCCGATGCGCGCTCTTCCGGGGACGTGACGCGCCGGGACGGCGTGCTGCGGCCCACTGCCACTCGTCCGAGTGCCGGCCAGCGATCACTCGCGTACCCGGCGACCGCACGGTACAGCCGGCTGCCGGGGGCGGGCCAGGAAGCCGTTCAGGAAGGCCGTGAGGGCTCCTGCAGCATATGATTTTGTGCGTCGGCCGTGTGCATTTCGCTCTGGTTTGACCTGCTGTTGACAAGATCAAAAAAGACGGGCGGGCGCGTTAGCAGACATGTCAGTTGGATCGATATGTCGATGATTACAGACATTTTTTTAATCGCGTTATCGCGTGTTGTTGTAAGACCTGTGATCAGGGAACAGCCCTGCGCTCCATACAAAAGCAAGGGTAGCAAATACAGCACCGAGCGCTCGTCTTGTGCCAGCACTGGAGTGTATGCAAGTAGGAGCGTGTAGGTAAGAATACTAAAGGCGTGACGGACGACGAAGCATATTTCGCGTGCGCGGGAAGCAGTAAGCCATGGAATGACGATTTTTACATGGGTCCGGATGGCAGTGTTTCCTGCGACTTTTCGCGCATACCATTAAGGAAGCTTACACGGAAGTTCATGACATGAGTACAATAATAACGCTCTGTTTTTGGTCTACCCAACTTTTCCCATACGTAATGGACACCCTCGAATGACTTAACTAACGCACAGACTGGAAGGTGGGCACTTCTGTGCCCCCCCTCGTTTTTTCAAAATCTTGAGAGCAGTTCGGAGCTGGCCGCAACTGTTTTGTGACATTTATGGAAATTTAGTAGCTCGTCGATTGACGCAAAGAAACCGAAAATCAGCCGATTGTTTTTAAAGTTTGAAGCATTTGAAGTCAAACAAACACAATGGACATAACGGCTGTCGCAGGCAAATTGGAACTTTGCGAGAGGACCAGCGTTCTACGAGAGATTACCGTTTGGACATCATCAGCTGACATCATTCGGGATAACCGAGGATGATGCATGCACCAAGAGCAAAGCCAAGGTCAGTGAAGGGTAAGACCATCAAAGATCAAGGTCAACCAGCTTGTGACCTGATCCAGATTTGCTTTGCAACATGTTGATTATTTAATGGATATGTATTCAAAGAACCTAATAGAAACAGGTTTGCGCAAATTGATGCCCTTTTATATATATATATATATATATATATATATATATATATATATATATATGTGTGTGTGTGTGTGTGTGATAGTGTTGCGTCACATTCGAGACGGCAACGCACTGCAGTGGATTTCTGCCACTTTTCCGCCTAAAACTAGAAACACGTCTTCTTCAGCTGAACTTACCATTGTCTCGTTCACCAAAAACCTGCCCGGAATCAGGCTAAAACAGCAGCGTTCGGAATCACAGCGGACATGCGCCTTGACGTGGAGGCCAAACGATAGAACAATGAAGCATGCGGCCTTGAGCAATATCAATGACCAAGGTATCAAGGCCATACTATGAAATTCCGGACTTAACGTAGCAGACGTATTTGCGACCTGATATGGTATTTTTTAAAAGAAGTTAATTGCGGGAACTTTTTGTAAATTCTAAAACGGAAAAACGTGAAGAGAGAAAGTCGGGGCCTTAACCAAAATGCACATTTTATTGTCTGTCTTTTTTAGCTGTCAAGGATAATAACATTTTTCCAAAGCGATTTAATTAATGGTCACATTTTTGCCCACCCTGGTGGTGTTTCCGTCGTAATTTGGAAGTTAAAACAAGTGACACGCAAGCGTCTATTTCGGGATCGTGAATCGCTCGTGACGTTGGATTTATTTCGACGCCGGTAACGCGTTCTCGTTCGGAAAGGCGTTCGAATATCGATTACAATTTCATTGACGGGATATTTGATTCATTGGGTCCTCAAACTGCGTGCGCCAAAGGACGCTTCAATTTAATGGCAAGGAGATCAAGAAATGCCGGGTTACCAGCCTCACGGCTTGTCTTCATGAGTGCTTTAAATGACACATCTGTCAAATGGGTTGTAGTAGAGTTTATTCTGAGTTTGAGAAATTCTGAGTTTCAGGAAACAGAAAGGGACAGCAGGCTGTTGCAAAACAGACCATGCTGTTAACCCTATTCCCAGAGGGCTGGACGGTATAGTCGATTCCCAGCAGGGGGGGGGGCCGATTCGCCCCCTCCCCTGAGATCTCGAGAACTACAAGTTCGATTTCATCGTAACAGACAGCAATCGATTTGCCATGACGTTAACTATATTTTTACAAAAGGAAATTTTCAAAATTTTAAAAAAGGGTGGATACAGGGGGCAGGAATGTCAAAATTTTGGGTATTTTTGGACTTCTTATAACTCCGTTGTTTATGAACCGATTTCGATGAAACTGACATGGATCGAGAAACTAGGGATGGCACTTTTACTAGTGGTACACACGTCTAAAATTTTGAGAAAATTCATGGGTATTCACAGAGTTTAAAAAATAGGAGGATTAGTTTTTCAACAACCGAATGCACAAAAAGGCAAAAACACTTTTTTGGCTTTTGCTAGTCTTGTTATGCTAAAGAAGTACAAATCGCATCACAATGTTAGTATAATGTTAGCATAGGCGGTGCCAGGGACATGAAAAGGGGAGCTTTCTTTAGATCAACTTGTGACCTTTGACCTTAAATGACCTCCAGTGGTCTTGGAACCACTTGTAATGATCTCGTGTTCATTTAACATTATCTGTAAACGTTTTCAATCGTTTGAATTCATTCGATTTCAAAAAAAATCATCTTATGGCTATTGCGATGTAGTGTACGCACACTCACATTTTAGATCATAGCTCCATGATCCGATCTGATATCAAGCTGAAACGTAATACACAGGTAGAGGGCACCTTTCTACGTCACGGATATTCCGGGTTTAGCATTTGAAAAAAGAGCGCCAAAATAATTGTTATAAAACCAAATTTTGACTTTTGACCTTGACCTGGCCTTGTAAAGTGACCTCACATAAACAAAATTGTATCTGCATGCTGCCCAGCTATTTTGCTATGCATCCGTGTAAGGTTAAATTTTATCTTAAAAACGCTATTTTTGGCAAACAATTTCCTCTTACCCTCAAGGGGGCCAAAAATGGCCTGAGGTGCCTCCCAAAAACGTCGCCTGGCTCCGCTCTTATGTAAAATAGAATTCTGAAATTTTGTCACAGCACGTAGAAAGAATAGCTAAGAAAAGTCACCAAGTTTCGTAAAGCCAAGTCAAAAAGCCTGGAATTGGTAAGCAAAAACCCCGAGGTTTTTGCTTGAGGGGCGGATTTAGCCCCTCTCTGCCGGAAACAGGGTTTAGGAACGAATACTGTCTTGCTTGTTATGTTGGTATGCTGGACAGTTGACCTGAAAACCATTTGCGAAGATGCATGTCTTTAAAACCTAAGAACACAATTTTGCCAACATGGTTTACGAAATCCATTGTCCCATCGTCTCGGCTCCACCCACTGAATTCCATCTTTATGTCGTCATCATGAGACGGAAAGGAGGAATTTCCTGCTTTTGAATTTAGTCCGTCGTATTTGCACCCAGATGAAAATCATCGCATATCTGTAGAGATTAAAACAACGCCGTATTTGCCGTGTTTGCTTTTGAGAAACAACCCTCAAAAGATAACTGAAGTACCTGTCAATGCCAAGGCGGAATACTATTCACCTTTGCCATTTCATTCCACATGGTTCTGTTCCGCATCTCCGTATTTAAAACGCAGGGACACCAGACCCCAATGCCTTTTGCTCATTATCTAAAACCCAAACGCATCGACAGTGCCTGTGCTGTTCTCACGCTTGACATGTACGACAATCTGGGCAGCGCCGTAACCACTCATGGAATGACTTGATGTTAATGTATTAATGTTAACTGCTGCGTACCGCGCAGTATGCTACTGTGAATACTACTGTACTTGTGGTACTATGAATGTAACGATGTAATTGACTCGTATAATAATCTGGGTGTGGCTAAAGGCGGTCCGTGTTTAGCTCACCCCACTATTCCGCCCGGGCGGTTCGCTGCGAATGCCCGTGTGATGCACCTCCCGAGCTCCGGCACCTCTGGCCCACAGGCGAGTTCCTGCCTCCGATCCTCAGGTGCGGGACTGAGCGGGGGGGGGGGACTGCCCCGGCCTCCGGTCCCCGCTGCGGTGGGGAGTCCCGGTCCCCGCCCCGAGGCGCGGAGCCGAGCGGGGGGGACAGTCCCGACCCCCTGTCACCAGATGCGGGGATGGGGGAGGCTGAATGGGGAGCCCCGGCGCCCGGTCCGAGGCTCGGAGGCTGAGCGGGGGACAGTCCCGGTCCCCGGTCACCAGGTGCGGGGCGGGGGTGGGGCGGATGCCGGTAGTGGGGATCGATGGTGGTTCGATCGCCGGCGGGCCGGGCAGTCCAGGAATACTCCCCCGCACCACGCACAGCCTGTCCAAGGTCACCGAGGGGACGTCATCCGACTGACGCGCTGCAAATGACACCGCAGCCTCTGACCTTTCTTCAGACACGACACCGACGGCCTCGGACCGCTGTCCGCAGGTGGCACCGGCCTCCTGCGATCCTGTCCAGAGATAGCACCGACTGGCCTCTGACCTGTGTCCAGGGATGCCACCTACCTCCCGCGACCTTCGTCACGACATGAGCCTGGTCCTAGACCACCTCGAACCTGAGATGTCACCGCCATTCTGCAGCCTCCACCTCGAGATGTCACCGGCCGCTGGCGACATCCTTCCAGACGAGGCCGATGCCTCCAGCTTTCGTGGCGGCAATGACGACGCTCGTCCAGCCACCTGACGACACATGATGCCGCTTCTCTCGTCCCCCCCCCCTCCCCTCCTCCCTGCCGGCAGTGCCCGTGATAAGCGAGCTCTTCTGCCGGGGATTGTCCGTATTTCCTGGGCCTCGCGCAGCCGGCAGAGACTGATGTTTTTGTTCTAGCCGAGAATCACCGAGTCGTCGAAGGGGGCTGATCACTGTCGTGATCCACCTATCGGATTTCCCGCGAACCCTCATCTCCAGAGTGGTCGTTTTTTGGAGACCTCAGCAACCGTGTCGGGTGGGAGGTAATCAGATCCTGATTGGAAGAAAATCTGATTAACGCAGCGAAATCCGGGACAGGCAACAGAACGATTCTGTAGATGTGACCTTTTGGTGTAATGGCCGGCAGTAATCAGTTCAAATTGGTTCGGAAAATGCCAACTCGTTTCTTCTGAAGGTCTGGCTAGGGTGCATGGCATCATTGAGAAAACTGCAAACGTAATTCCAGTCAAAATGTCGTGAACTTAAGTATGTACATGAAAAATGCATAAAGATCTGAAGTAGCTCATTCCAATCATTTTTCATTACAATGCGAAAGGCTCAATGCTGTTCTGCGAGAAGGCGGGAGATGCGGCTGCTGAAACGTTCCACGCCCTCATCATCTGTCTATCGAGGAGAAAATTAGGACGAGTATTAGCGCCAACTAATACTGACACAAAATCAAGTCTCCGTGATCAGTTTATGCATCAGAGGTCACATACATACGATTACAATTATTTTGCGATTTCGGGCCACGCTGCAAGCTGACCAAAAGGCTCGTAACTTTGCGGTCTCATGTCGTCATAGCCTGTCGATTTTAGTTGCCTGTGGCCCAGCCCCGGTGGATCAGGGTCGGACAAGGACACCGATGCTTGGCGGTCACTGCTCCAGGTACTAAAACTGACCTTTATTTTTGGCCCGAGACTGTCGAGGTGGGCGGAGACGAAGCGTCCATTTCGTGGAGCGGCAAGGCCCGATAAAGATCCCCGCCACCGTCTGGCGTGGTGGAAGATTGCTCCATTAGGTACATTTGTTCTACGGACTATGGACCAGCCGCGCAGGCTGTGCTAAGCACGACTCCCACCCTGTCAGTGTCCTCTTCAGTGTATTTGGAATATGATAGCAATAAGTCAATTGAAGCTGCTTTTGTCGGCTGTCTCTTGGCGGCTATCGGGCCTGAAGCGTTTGACAAGAAGCGATTCCGGAAGAGGGTTGCGATTTCAGAAGTCTTATGATTACCTATAGAACGGTGATTGCCTAAAGAATAAACATGACACATTGATTGCTTACGATGCTTGATTGATTATTGGGCTGAGGATCGCACCGACTTCGAGGTAATTCGGCGCCCATGTTACGACGCCATTACGACGCCATTGGTCACCAGTGCGTACGATGTGTTTCCGTGAATCCAAAAAGCTATATTCACTGCGGTGGCTTTCCGTGGTGCAGCCCGGCATTTGCGGGTAAACGATCGCAGTTGGCCACATTCTGTGGGCCACCCCTGCCGGCTATCTGGCTGGTGAGCCCGGCAACACCGCCGCTGTCTTCAGTCGACTGACGCGGTCATCCCCGCGAGTCTCACACTCAGGGGGGAGAGGGGCCAGATCTCACCCCGAGAACAGCGGCCCGTCCCGAGAAGGGGGAACTGGTGCGGTCTTCCATCCAGTGGAGCACCAGCAGGACGATTGAACACCCTCATGTCTCAGATTTGACTGAAAACTGGTACCGGGGGTTCTCTGGTGGTTGGAAGCCTCCTGGCACAGTATCAGCTATCTCTGACCCACGAATCACAAGATACACTCCGAGGCGTCGGCAGAACGGGACGTAACATTGACATGCTGAAAGCGCCGTAGCACCAAGGAAAATACACAAAATATTGTTAAGTTATATGGTTTGGAGATTGAAAAGATTCGTACAATACCAATGTAAAAAGAAACTCCACCTAGGTCAGCTTGAAAAAGCAACCTTGTGACCTAGATCAAAGTTCTCCATGTTTCCAAAGTTCCCGCCCTTGAAATTTGATTCTGCAGATAATATGCCTGGTGAGCCGTCTTTCCACAACAAAAAATGTCCCTGGGTACGAGTTTCCACATGGTCTTCCCATGCATCAGACAACTGTGCCCTTTTGATTCATGTTGGCATTCGGATGTCACCGAAAAGGAGTTCCAGGGCAGATCGCCAAGGTTAGTTTCACAGTCTCAGATTTCACTCAAAATAGGTGAATAAGGTTGTTCTCGGCCTTGGTTTACTGATGATTAGAAATGTGGGTTCAAGATCGACAAGCAGCTGCGCATGCCACTATATCTCCATGAACAGAAACGTTATAAAAACAGAACTATATATCTTTAGAAAGAAAAGTACCAATGAATGAGGTTTAGTTAAAGTTGAACTTCTCAGGCCAAATTCGTTAACTGACCGAGAGCCACTTGTTAAGATAAAGGCCAATAAATTCTCCCTATTTCGATTTCTTTAAGACCCACAAAAATCTACGTTAAGTTGTTGGTAAATACTGACTTAATTTCATTTCGTAAAAGGAACTCCATGGGGCGACGGGGATCCTGTGCCATGACCTAATTTAACCCGAATGCATATTAACCTTGATTTATTCCAAGATATAGGCAGTATGGGTATCATTTCAAAACATTCGTCATTTGGAATACCTGCACAACATCAACATCTACTTTCCAGTTTGTATTCATATGTTTTACCCCTTGCCAGTGCATGGTATTTCGACAACTTCGATGGTGCATGGGGGTGGGAACTCCCCTGGCGATTGGCCCCTAATCACGTTAGACCTTTGAAATGGAAACAAGCGCGTTGTTCATCATAAGGCTAACGGTATCCATTTTTAAGGCTTTAGGTCAAGCGGTCACCTCCCAGGCTAGGCCAATGACCCGAAATCGGTGATAATCGTAACGCGTTTTGTTGAAGGGCCACAGAACAAAACTTTTAGCAGTTAGAGAGGTCGGAACAGGAGCATAGGACTTATTGAAGTTCTAACCGTATCCTTCACGCTTATTTTCGATCAAGGACACAGGTCAGGTCAGGCCAAATCCTGTGACCGCCTGGAACGGCATGGAATCCTTCGCCTTCTGGCGGCCATTAGAAGAACGTGAATTAGTCGGAATGGTTTAACCCTATTCCCGGCAGGGGGGCGGAATCCGCCCCCCCCTCGGGTTTTTTGCTTGCCAGTTCCAGGCTTTTTAACGCAGCTTCACGAAACTTGGTTACTTTTCCTAGCTATTCTTTCTACGTGCTGTGACAAAATTTCAAAACTAGATTTTGCTCAGGGGCGGAGCCAGGCAACGTTTTTGGGAGGCACCTCATGCCTTTTTTGGCCATGTTGAGGGTAAAAGGAAAATGTCTGCCAAAAACAGAGTTTTAAAGCTAGAACTTAAAACTTTATATGGATAAATAGCTAAATAGTTGGGCAATGTGCAGATTTAATTGTGTTTATCTGAGGTTATTTTCCAAGGTCAGGTCAACGTCAAAAGTCTAAATTAGTTTTTTTGCTATAATTTCGGCACCATTTTTTCAAATGCCAAACTCGGAATATATATGACGTACAAAGGTGCCCTCTGCTTGTGTACCAAGTTTCAGCTTGATATAAGGTCGGGTCACGGAGATATGACCTAAAATGTCAGTGCGCGTACCCTATATCGCAATAGCCATAAAATGAAATTTTTGAAATAGAGTGAATCCAAATGATTGAAAACGTTTACAGATAATATTAAATGCACACGAGATCATTCCAAGTGACCCCAAGGTCACTGGAGGTCATTTAAGGTCAAAGGTCACAAGTTGATCTGAGAAACGTGTGGCCGTGACAGTTCCCCTTTTTCATATTCCTGGCACCGCCTCTGCTGACATTATACAAACATTGTAATGCGACTTGTACTTCTTTAGTATAACATGACTAGCAGAAGCCAACAAAGGGTGTTTGCCTCTTTTGTTCATTCAGTTGTTAGAAAACTAATCCTCCTATTTTTGAAACCCTGTGAACGCCCATGAATTTTCTCAAAATTTCAGATTTGCGGACCCATGGTAAAAGCCCTATCCATAATCTCTCGATTCATGCCAGCTTCATCGAAATCGGTCGATAAACAACGGAGTTATAAGAAGTCCAAAAGTACCCGCCATTCTGACCTTTCTTCCCCCCTGTATCCACAAATTTCGAAATTTTGAAAATTTCTTGTTATAAAAATGTAGTTCACGTCACAGTAAATCGATTGCCTTTTGTTGCGATGAAATCGGACAAGTAGTGCTCGAGATCTCAGGGGGGGCCGAATCCGCCCCCCCCCCTGCCGGGAATCGACCATACCGCCTAGCCCTCCGGGAATAGGGTTAAAATGGATGCCAAATTCGAAATCGGCGCCTGAAAATATCCTACTTAACCAAAGGCCGAAAAAGTCACCCTAAATCATTCAATGTCATTGACTTCGGGTGACCTCAGAAGAGTTACGAAAAGTTACGAAAGTAGCGTAATCCCATAGGGGTAAAAAGAATAAGAATACGTGAAAAGTTACACAGGAATCATAGGTGTGGTCTGTTAATGCGAGCAAGTAGATGACCGGAAGTTGCCTCTTGAGAGTCATTTGCTTTGGCAAATTTGTGATTTTCCGACATTTTGGACAACACTGACCTTGCGTGACTAATCCAGGACGGCATTTCTGGACCTCTGCTAGGCCAGTTTTGGCCGAAATGTCGGGAAATCACAAATTAAGACAGCAAATGATATTCAAGAAGCAAGTTACGGTCTAAATACGTGTAAACAGGCCATTTTTATGGGATACACTATGCTCGCGACCCTCTCAAGGTTACCCTAGGTCAATGACCTAACATGATCCTGGATGACCTTTTTGGCCTTGGGTCGATTAAAGTATTTTGGGGGGCCAATATTAAACTTCGCACCAACTGCAGACCCCTCCGACCCATGCACGTTCAGTTATTGGCCGCTAGAGGGCTTTAAATTCCATGCAATTCCAGGCGGTCACAGGATTTGGCCTAACTTGACATCTGTCATTGAGCGGAATCAACCCCGAATGATACCATCATATTTGCAAGGCTTTGATGCGCTCTGTGCTTGCTTTCCGACCTCTCTAACTTCTAAACGTTTTGTTCTGTGGCCCTTCAACAAAATGCCTCACGGCTTTCAAGGATTACGGGCCATTGATCTGACCTGGGAGGTGACCGCTTAACCTAGCCTTAAAAACGGATGCCTTTAACTTCATCTTATGACGACACAGCACGCTTGTTTCTATTTTGCAGCTCTAGATCGATTAGGGTCCAATCGCCAGAGGGTACCCCCCCCCCCATGCACCATCAAAGTTGTCGAAATTCGGTGCACTTGCGAGGAGTAAAACATATGAAAACAAACTGAAAAGCAAATATTGATATGATGCATGTATTTCACGTGACGGATGCTTTCAAATGATACCCATATTGCTTGCGTATTGGAATAAATCGAGGTTAGTAAGCATTCGGGTCAAATCATGTCATGCCGCATGACCACAGCTGCCCCCAAGGAGCTGCCATTGGAAAATGAAATTTGGGCAGTATTTAACGAGAATATAACCTATATTTTGTGAATTTCAAAGAAGTCGAAACCGGCAAAATCTGTTGATCTTGATCTTAAAAAGTAGTTTTCGCGAAGTGTAAAGATTTGATCTGAGAGGATCAACTTTTCTGGAAACAATTCCATCGGTTCTTTTTCTTTCCAATGATATATATATATATATATATATATATATATATATATATATATATGTGTGTGTGTGTGTGTGTGTGTTACACATAGTTTGGCCCTTGTAACATTTTTGAGCATGGAGATATGGTGGCACACGTAGTTGGTTGTCGGTCCCGACCTCACATTTCCAATGACCTGCATCGGGTGATCTGATGAACCCACGAACACGAATTTCTCTCCCCAGGAGTCGAAACTAGAACCCAAAACAACTCTACTCACCAATTTTGAGTGGAATCTGAGTGTGTGGAACTAGCCCTGGTGCTCTTCGGTGCCGTCCGGATGTCAAAATGAGGAAAAGGGCGACATTCAGAGCCATGGGAAGGCCATCTGGACACTCGTACTCTCGGATATCACTTTTGTTTTGGAAAGACAACGTACCAGACCTATTATCTGACGAATAAAAATTTAGGAAAGGAAATTATGCAATGGTGACATGATGGCCTTTGACCTAAGTCACGAAGTCTTTTTTCCAAGTTGACCTCGGTGAATTTCCCTTTTGTATTTGCATTTCATAAATCTTTGTGATCATCAGAATTGATAAACTGGTAATATTCTGTGTATTTTTCTTGGTGCTACGGCGCTCCCAGCGTACCAATGTCACGTCCAGCTCTGAAGACGCCTTGGGCATATCTCGTGGGTCGTAGGTCAGAGAGATGTGGCATTTTGCGAGGCGGATTCCACTCACCGTATGAGCCATTGTACTAATTTTGAGCAAAATCTAAGACGTGACGGTGTAAGTCGTGTTGCGCCGGGTGGTAGCCCCTACCAGCTGGGTCTCACCATAAGAACAGCGGCCTGTTTCGAGGTACGTGAGCTGGGTCTTGCCCTGAGAACAGTGCACGTCCCCGGGGAGAGGGGCTGGGTCTCACGCCGAGAACAGTGTTCCGCCCCCGTAGAGAGGCGCTGGGCTTCAATCTGAGAACAGCGGCCTGTCGCTGTGGAGAGGGACTGGATCTCACCCCGGGAACAGTGGTCCGCCCCCAGGGAGCGCTCACGGCCTCGCTGCTGCCCGCTCCGTCGAATCTCGCCGCCGCCGCTCGCCACGAGAGCATCGACCGCAGGGCCAGGGTCGTCCGGACCGAAGGTCGATGCGAAGCATGTGATACGACGAAACCATAGCGCGCCATCAGACTGTCCGGAGCGCGGAGACGCGGGCTGGCCGGGCCCGACGAGTGATTGGGTCGCGACGACAGTCGTCGAGGAGGTGCTGCCGCGGCGTGTCGCCGTCCTGATTGTCTGGCTTCGAGCTGCGGAGCCGCGGGCCGGCCGCGGCGACCTCGTCCGTCGCCGGCAAAATGGCGCTCGTTCATTAAAAGCCCGCGCTGGATGGTTTATTACGGGGTCTTAAGCGCCCGTGATGTTCAATTTCACACCTATCGTCGCTCAGGCAAATTGTTGCCGCTTTGGGCGCTGCCCTCCAGACAGCGCCGGGTGGTACAGTGTCGTTGTATAAGAGCTGTCGTCCAGGTGCCAACGCGCGCCGGTGAGCACATGAACGCACAGGTCATGGGGAACGTCCATACCCCTCTCACCCGCATGGAAAGATGTGCCATCGTGCTGTTCATGACTTCATAGGCGCTCTGTAGAGACTGGGATGTGCATAGGTGTGAGATGTGTTCACTGGATTGTGTCCACTGGGGCGGCCCGGCCCGGCCCCATCGTGTCGTTCGGTCGACAGGCCATTGCCCGGAGGCGGTGGCCGCGTCATGCGTGACAGGTGCGCACACGCGTGCGTCTCGTGATCGAGCGTTTATGTCACGCGGTCGCGCCACCGATGGGGGGGGGGCTGTAACCTTTAACAACTCCTTCAACTGAGCGGACAGAGACTACCAGTCGTGACTGCGGCTGTAGTTTCGGATTCTGACGCCGTTGGCTCTCGACCTGTGGCACATGTGGTGCGTTTTGTACGCCGGATGCCTGAACAGAAACAGCTGAGCGCCTTTTCCAAACCAACCAGCCGACCAACTGATCTATAACAGGCGCTGACCCCGTCAGTACAGAACCATCGAGGAATGCTGAGTTTCGGCTCCTGCAGAACACGTGCAATATGTAGCTGACTGCAGTGAATCTACTCTGTTTTCAGAGCAATTCACTTTTGTCTTGGAAAAGTCGAAAAGTCATCGACATTTGTCGTATCTGTTTTGAGCTGCATGAACCTGCTTTGCGAACTGTTGCCATCGATATGGCTATCAGCCAATAACATGTTTGTGGTGACATCTCCCTACGAAAGATAGCATCATGCAAAGGATGGTATCTTTTGATGATTTGGTTTTTTTGGAAGATTTGTTGACTGATGATATGATTAAACGGTTTCCGACAGAGGGGACCATGGGTGTAACCAAGTCCCGGAAATCGGAGGGGGAACAAATCAGAATCTGGTTGGGGGGCAATCTCATCCAAATTTTTGCGACGGGATATTGCGAACAATGTTCGCTTTCCGACCAAAACTGAGATGGGGAACAAAAGCCTGTCTTGTGCGCATTGGAGGGACATGTTCTCCCCCCCCCCGCGGCTACACCCACGGAAGAGACAAGTAATGTCCCTCACAGACAAAATATCTAAAGATTTAGAAATCGAACAAAGGCATCAACATGAAGCTTTCCGTATCTTCTCTTAGGTGCTTCCGCATGTTTTGGTATGAAATGTTTTATCTAGGCCCTCCAAATTTTTTTCAAAGTGACGCAGTCGAGGCGACCTTGCCGACAGTTTTTCCAGTCTGATTTGAATTTGCTTGTTCTTCGCTCATACGCATGAAATTCAAGATAATGGTATGCTGCGATACGTGTGAGTCCGTCATGAGCGCCAACAGCCAATGTTTACCAGGTCCGATAGCATGATAGATTATCAGACATTGCACTGGGTGATCACTGACCATACATCCATTTTTGTAATTTGCACTGTATGGCGCTAAGATACGTCACAGAACGAATGAACCCCATTCCGTGCTTTCGCCCGGTGCGCACGATTCCGTGCTGGGGGTGCGCAGATTCCGTGCTGGGGGTGCGCAGATTCCGTGCTGGGGGTGCGCAGATTCCGTGCTGGGGGTGCGCAGATTCCGTGCTGGGGGTGCGCAGATTCCGTGCTGGGGGTGCGCAGATTCCGTGCGGGGGGTGCGCAGATTCCGTGCTGGGGGTGCGCAGATTCCGTGCTGGGGGTGCGCACGATTCCGTGCTGGGGGTGCGCACGATTCCGTGCTGGGGGTGCGCACGATTCCGTGCTGGGGGTGCGCACGATTCCGTGCTGGGGGTGCGCAGATTCCGTCTCCTTGCGATCTCGAAAACGATTAGCAGAAAACGGCGTTCGACAGCCTGTAGAAAGATCTACGCTTTTGGAAAAGAAATGCCGAAAATTTTAAAGGGCGAGATAGGGGGTGAAAATCAGGGTATCAATAGAGGGTTTACTTATACGAGCTTTCTGACCACATTTTATGACCGATTTTATTCTACTTCATGCCATTCTACCGAAAACTGATAGATCTATCACATATGTTAAGAAGCGACCAATTTTCAAAATGCATAGATGTATCTAAGACACATAAAAATGGATGCACGTTTTAGGAAAATGTGTATACACTCTAGGACATACTTTGAGTCTGGACCACTTATCTGTGTTCTGAAAACATTTCCATTTGTGTCACATGCCACATTATGTACGTATGACAAATGTTGGTATGCGGATGCAGGTACCAGTAAAAGAGGGATGGTAACTACATCGTGATAACTCTTTTATTCCGTAAGTCGAGTCATAATTTCTTATCAATGAGAAGAAATAAGCATCCCTTTTATTACCCTGGAACCGCCTCTGATTTTTATTTTCACTGGAATTTACGGTATTTAATCGTAGTATGCGTGGAGTTCACATAACCAATCACACAGATCCAGATGACCACTGGTTACGTTACGACCCCTGGTCATGTTATTGGACGAAATATACACCCGAAAACTGATGCCTGGAGACGCCCCTGGCAGTATGTATAGGTGAATTATATGTCTAAATTAAGGTAAAATATCTGTATTGCACATCAGCTTTATTTTATTCATACAATGAGTCGTGAATTCCTAGGAATAACATAATATAACCATACCTTTAAATGCCCCTGGATCCGCCATTGACCAACATTCTTCTTGAAAATGCTTGCAGTTGTGCAGGATACAAATATTTCAATCATTTGAAATGTCCGTGACGTTATAAAAGTCTCCAAAAATAGTACATGGCCTCATCGAGGTGCGCGATCTCAAGAAATCGCGATATCTCTCAAAATGCCTCCCGGAACGTGTACTGAAACCGTCTCTGGAGGAGGCGAATCTTTGAAATTTTGTCACGAGATGTCAAAAACATATTCAGGAAATGTCATCACGTTTTTTGAAGCGTCTTCCAACAGCCCAGGAACGGCGAACAAAACCTGGACGGATGGGAGAAAGAATTTTGCCCCCAACACGAAATACGGTCAATACGGTCGTTTGAATAGTGTGAAGCATTTTTTGGACATTGTATTGTATAAGGCTATCGAGTGAGGTTTCATGCTATAAAATCATTCCGGTCGTTTCTGTTATAATCTACAATACGATAATATCCCCTGATCTGTGACGTGAATCTGAAGAAATATTGGTAATCTTGATATGCCCAGTGTGCTTGAAGTATATGTAACGGGATTTGGATGAAATGTGAAAGCCTCTTTCTTACACTGTACCAGGGATCACAAAAAAATGCGAGAACTTTTGACTTGACTTTGACATGCTACCTTATTGGTACTCCCAAACTTATTTTTTCGTCCGAGGTCGGCCGATGCAGGGCTATCGATTGGCACTAGAATACCTCAAATCCGTTCATCAGTTCGAGATATCCCGGGAAATTAAGCCCCTCCGGTCAATAACTAACATCATGCCAGATGCCACGGTCAATGGCAGGTCAAGGGATACGACATATGAAAGAGAACCATTACTTGAATTGACAATGTTGTTTCTGATGACTGTTTCCGCCATAGATTTTAATTTGGCGGTTCTCCAAATTTGTACCATGATATCTCAAAGTCCGGCAGACAAAATCGAGGCATTTGACAAAAGTTGGGATGGCAGCCCAACGTTGGAATGTTCAATCGCATTCTTCAGCAGAATATAGACGCTCTTTATTTTGTTTTTGTTCCTCTATAAAACCGCGCTGTAACTAACCAAAAGTCCAGTTGAAGCAGCAGCTGGGTATCATGTGACATCTGCATCGCACAATGGCTGGGAATTGCCGGACGCACTCTGGTGGCCTTCTGCATATAAAGCTCACTGGAGGGGGACGGGGGGTGGAGATCACATCTCTCTAACATTTCACCTATCGCAACGCAGCTTTATGAGGAGCTAGTCCGAAGAATGATCTCATATATCCAAAAATCATAACAGGCCTGGGTCGCGTCATTTCAGTCCAGCCAGGTCAGACGTTGAATATAAAGCTCTCGCTTTCTTCTCCGTATCTAATCAGCGAATCACAGTCGGATTCTGTGGTGAGAGTCTGTATGGTGAGCTGACATAGCGCAAACAATAACTGACCATCTGACCTACCCCATGTTTATGGAAGTCAACCCGGCTCCAGAAATAACAACACTGTGTTCTGATAAAATCAAACATGACAAGACTTGATGAGTTATGGGTTGGTGGGGTGTTTCACCATGCCTTGAAGTGCTGAGACGACCTGGGTCAGGGCAGCTGAAGTTACCCGAGTTAACTGAGTCAAACAGACGTAATCTCCGCACGACTTCATTGAGACAGTTTGGGCAGATCTAGATGAAGAACAGAACGCCGCATCTGGACCAACTGACCTTGGATGACCTTCATTACTAATCTAGTATGCCTATGCTTTGTGGCATGTGCAACTATTATGCAGTTAAAGCCCCATTCCGAAACCCTGTACTGTCAAATCCTGAATTTGAATCACATTCATTGGCCGAACTGTGTCATTCATGCTTAGGGAGAAGCAAGCTTATCCTGCAGTTTTACACCAAGGGGCGCCGCATCGCCGTGGAAGTGGGGGAAGCGTCCCTCCCCCCTAAACCTTGAAGAAACCTATATTTTAGTGGAGGGATTCTGGTGAGGAAGGTCAATGCTCCAAGTCGCCTATAAACATAAATTCTTACGGAAACGGAGAATTGGCGATTACACCGAGGGCCCTTTTTGTTTACATTTTATGTACTAGATATTATTATTATCACATACATATTACATGGCGCAGTTCACGTTGTTGTCGTGTCTGGTGTCTGGCGCAGCAGGCACACCCGTCGTACAGGGAACTATTTTCCCTGCTTTATCTGCACAGCACCAAATCTCATAACCGAATACGCCTGTCGCAAATGCGGACAAATAGTGCGTGCGTTTACCGCGTCTGTTCTGCCGCCTTTCTCACGGTTTTCTGCAGTTGTAATCTGTCCGAACAAGTTTGCCGCTGCCGTGCCCTGGTGGATAAAGCGGCCGTACAACAGTTAGGTGTGTGGTAGACACTGGGTTCGCGCCCCGGAACGTACTTACTTCATTTGGCTTCAGGCCGAAATGGTTGGCCATTCATGGGGCGGCCGTTTGGTGACGCTGCACGGCACGATAAAGATCTTTCAGTACAATCTGGTCCGGCGCCTGGGGGAAAATTACTCCATATTTAGGTACAGGTGGTAGGGTCATGGTCCAGCAACAAGCTAAGCTGAATATGTATATATATATATTGGTATACTTGGGCAGAATATTTTCCTTGATACAAGTTTCATTGAAGACTAGGGCGTACTTTGCTTTAGTTAGCTTTTTATTTGTTTTTTCGATGTCTCGAACTAAATGTTTTACTTCATCATTCAACTGGTGTAAAACTGAGCCGAATGAACACATTTAGTATCACATTACTCTTGGCGGGTTTTATTTAACGTTTCGGATGTAGCACTATCCATTTTCATTCGGTTCAGTTTTACACCAGTTGAATGATGAAATAAAACATTTAGTTCGAGACATCGAAAAACAAATAAAAAGCTAACTAAAGCGAAGTACGCCCTAGTCTTCAATAAAACTTGTATCAAGGAATATATATAGCTGCAGGCATGCCAGCCCGCTTATTTATGTACACAGTTGACGGTATGGACATCCGGATGCTCTTGAAAAGAAGTGTGGAAATTACCGATAATCTGCTTCACAAAGTAATTTTTGGGTTCATATGGAGCATCTACATCGGGTCAACGGCAGCTTCTCCGGCCCAGGGCGGCGAAACCTAGCCACCACAACCGCCACCAGAACCCTGCTGACAAGCGGCGGACGAGGTAACGGGGCGACCGTCGTTTCTAAGTAACTCGGTTTACCCCAGTGAAAACCGGCTCAATTGTATAAGCCTCCGAGTCAGCACACTGCCACGAGACGGGCGACCAAGCACATTTTTAGATGTCACATTGGACATTCGACAATTCGACAATGAACCTCATCGTCGAATTAAATTGAACTGAACAACTGAAATGAATCGAATTGAACTAAACAGTTCTGCTCCTTTCCAGATCGATTTAACTCATCTGATCACTAAAATCGAACTGGAAAGGGCAGGTCATGCTGATAATCGACTTTCTGGTAAGCTTTATTTACATGACCTGAGTTTGAAAGCATGCATATTGCGTCACGGACTACCCGTATAGAACGTTTTAATACTGACCGGACGCAGCGACCGTTCAGCGTGCAATACAGTGCCCGTCCGGCGGTCCGCCACGCCCGCTACTGTCGCCGCCGACGCCGGACTGGCTGCACCACCACCGCACTTCGTTCGAAACACGAGTTATGAGCACGGCAGCAGCCGGTGAAAAGGCTTTGCTCCAGCGCCATTAGTTCGAAGGATATGTAGAAGGAACATGAAAGGTGTGCAATTTTAACTCTGATGAATACGATTATTAACACAGAAGAGTCCCGCGTCCACAGAGCGACTATAAAATTACGCCCGAAGTTTCGCGGGACTTCAGGCCAGGTAACGTTATTAGCGTCGCATTTTTCTTGCATGGGAAAACTTTTCCAAACCTTAGATACGCATAAGTCATGGTTCAATATACACTGTATGCTTATTTGCCTCTTTGCTGGAGTCAGGCGGTCCTGAATGTTACTGTAATTCGCGATGAACTCATCTGCGAGGTCTGGTTCTGAACTGGCTCACTCTGAGCCATATTTCACGTTCGATTGTTATTCCCTTTAGTTCGAGTCTGAATCTTAGTCCTAGCTTTTTAAGCTGTGTGAGTCCGGGTGAGATGACCGGTCGAGCCCCGGTGAATTCCTTCGAGATTCACATGAATCCGTTGTCAAAAAGCCTGTGCTTCGGACTCCAATCCGAGCCAACTCGGTTTCAAATGCAAGTCTATTCGTGGGGCCCGTCAGTTAAAGAGTTCTGCAGAGCGAAGGCTACATACAGCCGGTCTGGTTCCCGACTAACGTGCCAGAAGACGTCCACGATATACCGGGACCCCAGCACCAGAACAGTCACTAAATATAGACGCCAGTGGAGTGCTTTCGCGCGACACCGGTATGCCATTGAGGCCTCCTGTACGGTGATGCTGCCCAATTAGCACCCTGTGTCAGAGTGAAGCCGCACACACCAGCGCCGTCAAGCAACAGCCATGGGATCGGTCTCAAACCTCCGATCGCGGAAGGGACTGTAACGGATTTGACTGCGTAATAATTAAACCCGAAGTGATCTCGCTCGTGTCAGTCCTTTTCGCGAGTTCTACTACCAGCCTCTAAAAAAATCTGCGGGGTTTGAAACCTCTGCTTTTGATACGACCAGCAAACCAACGCAACAGTTAACATCCTCCATCCCCCTCCCCCCCCTCTTCTAAGCCTCCAGCTACAAGCATCAAAGTAAAAGCAAAGATATCTCCTGACTTGGCTGTTTAGGAGTTTGGGCTTTTGATTGAGCTCCTAGGATCAGAACTAATCATTGCGGAGCTATGGGACAAAGGAACTGGGTAAGAGTGGCACTCACACATCCGGAAAGAAGGGGCTTTTAGGATAAGGATCGAGAATAACGGGGATGAATGGATGGATGTTCCTGACTTCACCGACCCGCCTTATAAACACCATACAAACGGAAACGATTCAGGCCAGGCCAGGAGACACGGCCTGATTTGATGATCACCGACACCCCATCACGTCATTCCGGCCAGGAGGCACGGAATGACGTGATGGGGAGCGATTAGAGAGCAGAGAGGAGAGACAGGAGAGACAACGCAGTCGTACGGTGACGTAAACTGTGGTGTGAGGGTGTAAACCGACGACTGGACCAATCAGAAAACGTGTCATTGCTTTCACAGGAAATGGGTCGCTTTCAAATCCGGGTGTATATGACACGAAGGAGTCTTTCACGGGAGGTTTCATTCCACAATGTTAGGAAAGAATGCCAAAAAGCTAAACAGCTCTGTTGTTAAAAGTGGGGCATTAATGGACAAGCCAGACTTCTTTGTCTGAAAGATTGAACTCGGCCCTGGGGAGCTGAGGTGCAAGACATGTTCATTGTTAAGGAGTTCCTTAGAACTCTTGATAAGGATATTTGGAACTACTTTAGAACCGAAGAATTTTAGTCTTTGAAATGATTTTTACAGGGGTAATGCACCATTGGGATCGGAACTGAAAGATAATACAAACTAGTAAGATAATAAGATATAAATAAACAAGGAGGGACTGATGAACGTGAGAGTTATTTCATGAATCCCCTAATTTATCAAACGGCCAGAAACCTGTTTTGCCCTAGGCATCATTAACAACTAAAGGTGACTAGGCTCCTCTTTCCCTCGGCTTCCGCAATTGCATTTTTATTTTATTGCCCTATTTCTCTAGTAATTTAATTTATGTTATCATAATAGTATAGTTCTTATTTAGTAAAATGATGATAAATAAGAGTAAAAAAATAAGTAATTCAACCTGGATGCGCCCCTGGCCAATTCAGAAGCGAATATCAAGGTGCGGAAATGAACTGCAAGCTAGCTTCGCAGTTATTTGCTAAAGTCAAGCGTCAGCCGTTTAGGAATACTCAGATGATCGAAATTAAATCCCACGATTTAGTAATAAGGTAAGGTAGAATCAGCCTTAAGCTCATGATATCGGAGAAGCGGAAATAAATTAGTTTTATATTTCGGCCACGGTCTTTGCTCAGGGCTGGCTTTTCAAAAAGACAGCACGGACATTGACGAATATAAAACTTAGCATATCCGTACAGGAAACGTGCATACATCACAATGAAACACCGCCATATAACCCAAGAATCCAAAATAATACGATCACTGGGGCTGTATAACTTGCGGAAGATGCACCTGTCCAAATAAAGCATAGCCAGAAATTGATTGTTTTACGTTTTCCACTTGCAAAACTTTTCAGTCATGAAGGACAGGAAAGTCCAGCGCTTCCGTGGGGTGGCCTGGCCAATCCCGAAATGATAAATCGTCGCATGCTAGATGCTAGAAATAACGGAGATGTTAGAACATCGTCAGATTTTGGACACCATATTTTGCCAATTTCAAATCCGTCCGCACACTGGGGGTTGTCTTAAAATGTAAGCTCATCCGCAACTACAAAAAATATGGCGACATCGGCCGATGTAATTTGCTCAAAGTGAGAAGTTTGGGCTACAAGGGCAACGAAAAAATGTTTTTCATGGTCTTTGCTCGTCTGCTTATTAGCTGGCGCAGATTCTTCATGGAGGAACTACAATGCCCTGCAGGTTGCCTTCTTAGTAATTATCTAAGATCGCAGTGTGCTGATCCATTTTGTGTGCATCTGCGAGTTGGTGGTCCTCGCTGTCACCGAGGATTCCTTACATGTTTCAAATAGGTTCATGCTATATATTGCTCATCCTTTGCATACTTTCCTTTTAAATCGGTATGTGCAACTGCTCTAGTGCAAAAAAAGTCATGAGCACATAAAAAATTCCGGGCAGACGTTTTATAAAGGAGTTATTTAAATGGATGAGTTCAGTTGACTAGTAAATATAACGCATCAATCATTAACATGAACTAAGGTGGACCACATGGCTCTCAACAGGACCTGGGAGATCCCTGGATCTGACCATGAAAAGAAGTGACCTTTAAGGCTGCAGCACATTGGACAATTCGGCAGGTTCATTCAGTCGATGCTGCCTCGGAACTACGATTTTCTCGCAAAGAAAATCTCGTCATCCAGTTAATTATGGCAAGATGTAAGAGAGATGTACTTCTCGTGGTACCATCCTCGCATGTTTTTTTGGCTATGAAAGTTCAAAACATTTCACAAATAGTAATATAATGTATAACAACAGACGATAACATGAAATATAATAAGAGTATGATATAATGATAATACAACGTAACAGTATAATACGATAAGAATTAGTAAAGTTCGTACATAAACGCAAGTCATTAGACAAACGAATTTACGACAAACGAATTGGTCTTGTTTAAATACAGACTCATTTTAAAGTGCGTTTTTGTGTTCGTAACACGAATAAAATTCTTGCAATGCAAACAAAAGAATCAACTATGAGCAGAATCCGACCATCCGCTGAATCTGCTGAAGGGATTCTTTGGCATTTCGGACGATAATTTTAACTTCTACAATGATGTTTGTAGACAGGTTTCATGCACTTTGATGAAGAGTTCTTTTGCATTGTTTTCTTACACCACAATGTTTAAGGACAATCCCGCCGCATCTGATGGCTGTCAGGTTGCGACTGTGATGTCGCAGTTGCCGAGTGTGACCAAGCAAACGCGTTTTTGTGGTCTACATTTTCGGCTGGCTGCGATCTCGACAGACGAAAAACTTACCTAGTTGCGAGGCTGGACCGACCGAGTCAGCCTGCCGAGTTCACCAGTTCACGGCGGCCTTTATTTTCCCATGGCATAAATATCTTTCACAAAACAGGTGACGATGTAAGGCTATGAATCGGATACTGCCAAAATGAGACTGATTCAGCCGTGTCTGACACCATGTTCTTGTTAATTCGGTGCGGTTTTTAACGCCGGTGACTTCAGCTCCACCTGTCGACCGGAAAAGACGAAACCTCAGGAGAGAACAAAACCCCTATCTAACGTGGTTGGCCAAACGATGTTGCCCCATCACTGTAAAAAAGGGCAGGTGTTTCGGCTATGTTTTCACGTACAGACGGCCGTTTGGCAGCAACTTTCCGTGGCCGGGCTGACCCCTGAGTAACCCGTCTGTCGGGCGAGGTGGCCGGCAGCCCGGGGCCAGTCACCCTCTGACGGCGGGCCGGCTCCCATGGCTCGGCCCGTCTGACAAGGTGACTGGCATCACGTGGCGGCTCCGGCCCGCTGGAATGGCAGAACGCTCAGGCTGAGTGTGAAGCAATGTCGCACGACATATAAAGCCGGCACTGTCGGACAACGGCGCTGCACCGACGTAGGGCCGGCCGTGAGTCATGGAATGCGTTCGTTGCACCAGCAGCGAGCCGAGCTCCGTAATGAAAGTCATTTGTAAGCAGAGGATAGAGAACCTCTAGAGGTATTCAGACCATCGGCATTACAGATTCAGTATCAGGCCTTCGACCATGTCAGAAGGCCGCAGTCAAAAGCAACATGACATTGATGCTTCCCTGAGGAGCCGAATCCTAAGCCAGTGGTCATGGGCCCTGACATAGTGTGTAATGCTTCTTGATGCTTCCGTGAGGAGCCGAATCCTAAGCCAGTGGTCATGGGCCCTGACATAGTGTGTAATGCTTCTTTGCTTACCCGTCCCCAGTTGGGGGGCAGTTTACCCCCCTGAGGTTTTTCTAGGATTGCGAGAGAATGAACAAACACAGAGCTACGAAACTTTGTTTACGTTTTGATCTTGATCATTTTTACACTTTTTGTCAAAGTTTTGACCTCCGGTCAAGTCAGATGTCTAACTGAGGTCAGGTCAAACAGACCTACGTGCAAAAAAGTTTAGCGCTCTGTAACGTTTTCGGAATGCAAGAAATCACACTAATACTTTCAGGAATTAGTGATCTCGGTAGATGCAACAAATCTGCTATCTCAGATTTTTTGGAATTTTCCGGGTCGTTGACCTAAGGTCAAGCCCATTTTTAAGACATGTCGTTTTTTCGGAAATTGGCGGAATTTTTCATAGCATTTTTAGTGTGGGGTGAAGCAGACATCTAGTTACCGTCAATGGACAAAGTTCAATGACTTCCAGCCTTTGACCTGGGGTCAGGTCAAGAATAACTGTTATAAGCCAAAATTTACCACAGTCAAAATCAGCAATAAATTGCTCAGAATGGGATGAAAATACCAGAACTGGCTTGCACAGACGAAAGTAATACCAAGAACCTCAAAAAGTTTGAAAAGATTGCATTTCCAATTGGTAACTAATGAATTTTTCCAAGATTTAAACATGAGAAACCGTCACAAGAACCACTAAGATTGATAAAATTTACATGGATAGGCTTATGTCACAAAAAAGAAGGAACGCTAAAATTAATTCAGGTTAACTTCATTCTGCGTACGGCTGCGGCGCCCGCCGACAGCAGGCGAGAAAATTGGCGTGCCTTTAACTCAACGTTTCGGCGTATATATTGAACAAATGTGAGAAATTAGACGTGTATCGGCATCCGCGGATCTTTACTTGTGCGCTGGTACCTTTAACTATGCGTTATTAGTGACAGCCCTTGAGATTAAGGCCGTTTCTCGGTCTCATGCAGTCGGCTATGAGAAAACATACATAGGACGTAAGTTGCTTACATATTACCTAAAACTAAAAATGAGACCAGTTTCGAGCTCTATCCGTCCCAAGCTTTCCGATGGTGTAGTTATTTTTGCCGTGTGACCAACCGTTCGTGAGTTAGAGGGGGACGGTGAACCGCCCCCCCCCTCCCCACAGTCGGGCGTGATCGTCGCCGACCGACGGTCGTGCGCGGGTTAAAGACACCATAGTAGACTGCACAAGTTCGTTGGTGTCAAACGCAAGGGAGAAATCCTTAAGACTGTCATTGATTAACGGAAGCGTGAGTCAATCCCATTTGACCAGAGCTTCGCTACAACCGGCGACTGTTCGTTCACACGGCCGCCGGCCGGGGAGAACGCGGCGTCAAACGACCGCGAACGGGCGGCCTCCGACCGCCGAAACGCGCAAAACGCGCCGCACTGGAGTAGACGGTGTCGGCGCGCAGTCATTCATGCTGGCCGAGCGTGCCGAGTCGCGTGCTGACCGACTCTGGGTCCGACCGGCCGCGGTCTGGCCTTGACCCGAGCGGGCTCGGTCCGGAGCCGGGCCCAGCGAGGGCGGTGCATTGATATCGATCCAGACATGGACCACCTAACGAGCCCATAGCGCTCCAAATAGTCGGCCCGGGCCGTGGAACTGGTGGAGTTATGGCGTGTTCCCGGCTTCGCCAGTTCTGCCGGACCGAAGAGAACCGCTGAAAAGGCCTAGGGCAAGCCAGCGGAGGCAAACGACGCTCGGCTGTTTGCATTTGGAATTCAGCGAGCGGAAGTCAGCAATCACACTGCGTACGCGCAGACCGGACACCCGTGGCGACCACGGGCACGTGTCGACACACGAGCCCCCTCTGGTGTGGTCATCGTGAGTCACGTGTACCGGCGTGTGTGCGACCCGCCGCTGCCGGCGATCAACAGTCGGAGACAGCAGCTGCCACGACCAGACGAACGGAATCGCAGCATTTCGAATCAGCTTTGGGTCGTCCTACACGGCAGTTGGGTTAACAGAGTTGGGGACTGCGCAACACTCTCCTCACTGGCATCGGCTGTCACTCACTATTCGGGTTCGTTATTTGAAGCAGGGCTGAGGTCTTCGTTGCACAAAAAGTTTATGTCGTAACGATGAACTTGTAAGTTCTGGAGATGTTTGTTCAAATTCTAGAACGAGAACATACGTGTGTTGCGAAGTGTGCGTCTGTAACAAGATCTCTTGGACCTCGGTGGTATTTTTCACAACACTTTCTTGCATTTGTTCGTCTAACCCGTGCAGAGCAGATCGCATTTGGAGGAAATATTCTACCTCGACCATCTCTTCATAAACAGACTTGATTGATCCACAAAATGTCGCTGGTTGCGTTTTCACCTCTCTTCTTTTCGACAAAATATCTGGAATCCCGAAAAATGTAAGTAATTAAAACCTACAGTCTGTAATCATTCGCCGATGGGACGCGATACGAAATCTACAATTAGTGTACGAGAACGACCACTGGCCTGCGCTCGCTCGTTACGTCACAACAACTGAAAATAGGACACGGCTGACAAAGACATGGAAAAGGAACGTCATAACTTTACAGTTTTGAGTTAGAGGGTATATTATTGATCATTATATTATATTATTAACTTCTGAGAGAACAGGCTACAACAATTCGGTATCTCATCCCAAAACTCGCTTTTGAGGTGCAACATTGTTTTTAACAAAATAGCACTGAGTGTTGATCGACGTAAAATATCTGTTGTGTAATACGGCCTTGTTAATGTAAGTGTTCGGAAAACTATATTGTCTATTGGCCAATCAATCATCCCAGTGATGTATTGGTTGTTCGACTTTGCTGACGATACGATTCATTCCAAAAATGGTCCGGCAAATATTGTCCTCGAAAGAAATCGATTGCATCGATTTTACATTCACTGACGGTTCGAATGAACATCGGTGTGCATCGATTCGCGTGAACCTTGTAAACCTTCACCCGTATTCGCGGCCTGGATTAATTCGTTCGCAGGCAAATCAATACCGCGGGAAAACATGTACCCAGGGCGCCTGGGGCTCAGCGCGAGGCTGCAGCGTCTCTGCCGGCGAGGCTCTCTGCCAAACATTGCACCGTGCCGATCCCGTCCACTTCCCATACGCCGGATCGATGCGAGCAATCCGCAGCCGCGCGTGCCGCGGTCGGTGCCGCACGCCGTCGGACAACAGGTCCCCGCGCCGTGAGCTACGGCTCGTCTGCCGGCAGGCGGCTGGGACGCTGGAGAGCGACAGAGCCGCGATAGGTGTTCGCCGTGTGTTTGTAATCGTCGGAAGGCACGGCGTCCGGTCCGCTTCATTTCAGTCGGTTTAGCGGTTGGCTGATGCTGCGGTGACGGTATCGACGGCGGCGCCCGCGGTTTTGCCGACACGCAGTAAAGCCCTAATGGCTTTACTCTGCATCGGCTGCGCTCAGAACCTATTGATCTCTTTAGGCGCTGGCGTGGCGCGCCACGGAACGGATCGGGTCAGAGCAGAACGACTATGTCCCAGGAGAAGCGAGGACTGCTTAGACAGATGTTCCATTTCACATGCGGTTTGCAACGCCCATCAGCACTTCATTGGTCACAAAACCAGAAGTTTCCCATTGAACTTATTCTGATGCGCCCTCATGACATGGAACACATGCAATTTATTCCACTGTAATGGTGACAGCGATAACTTACGTCTTAAAAAATTTGTACTGCCGTATTCGTGTTTACTCTTACCAGCGCAACCGAAAATCACCTCCGCCTTTTCCGCAGCTAGTGAATGATAGTTTAAAGTGATGTTGGTATATACCCATTCATTAAACCGATAATTTCAACATTTTTCGCATGCTGTTGGCGTTTGGACAAATGAACAGATGCTTTCACCGCCACTGGTGTTTAAGAGCCAGCTTTAGTGTTGATCAAGATGCTAGCAACGACGGCACCAGCAAACACGTGCGTCGTGCAGTCAAATTAACGATTTTTTCAGAGCAGCTGTAGCAATGTCACAGAAGGTCTATCACAATGGACTCATACTTAAATAGTCAGTTCAGACGGTGCAGACGGGGTCGTGTATTTCTGTAGTTCTGTTTTCGATCGTCGCGTGCCTTTCATTTGTTGTGGGCTACACGTATGGGGGGAGGGGCTATTCATGATCTTTGAAAAGGAGAAACGCGATCTTGGCAGCAATCCTTCCAAATAGCGTTTACCTGACTGTCGGCTGAGTGGAAAAATGGGAAATGGCTGCCTCCTGCGATCCGGCAGACTGCTCTGTAAATCAGATTCGGAGAAGTGAGGCACCATACGCAGCATTTCAGCTTCTGGGCCTATTGCCGAGTGATCTGATCAGATTTTTCTAAACTTCAGACAAGAACTGACTGGAAGTTGAAATGAAACGCCAGAAATAGCTTTTCCTAAAGTTTACAGCAGTTAAGCTACAGCAAGTTACGTGCATCTGTGCCGGAAACTTGGCATGTTTTCATGCATGCCTTTTGCTGAACGGCCCGCGTTTACTGGGGATTCTATGCGAAAAATAAGACGTGAAACAAAGGCGTAATGTTGTACAGCGGCTTGGAACTTCCTGCCTTTACTATTAACGCGATGTTTTACAAACAGTTTTCTTGCAGACTTGGAAATGTATTTGCATTCGTTATACGTAATTACACTGCACATAACAGAGGAGAAACCTCCATTACATGCATGCCCAATGATCTTGAATTGATTGAAATATTATAACCTAGAAAGGTCTCAGGACCCGACAGTCTAATGACAACTGTTAGTTCGATGTCAGAACACATGAAATGTTTTCTCGGCTTCTTCACTGAAACCTACAGTAAACACCTTGCACTTTGCCAAGTAAATCCCAAGTTCTAGATTTCGATCATTAGCACAATTCCTGGCAACTCGGTACGCTCGAGCCAGAACCTGCCTCAGTGACTTTGATCTAGAAGATTCCGTTTTCCTGACGTCGTGCAAAAATAAATATTCCAATACTGAATGCTGCACACGGCAGAATCCACTTCGCCTTGAAATTCCGGCTTTCGTTTCTTCGTATTCTGCAGAGACGTTCGAGACTCGCAGCGCTGCTGGCATAAGTAGCTGGGATATGAAGCTCGTTGACGGGCCATTTCGCTACCTTGCATTAGCTGGGGGAGGAAGCGTTGCACGCCCACACGTAATAACTACGCAACCAGTGAGCCAAACCGGCTATAGCCGAGCCAGCTATAACACACTATAATGCATACTGTACTCGATTCCCCTCAATGATACAAGCCTGCTTATGACACATTTTGCGTCTCAGACCTTATCTCACGCCAGGTCATGTCAAAGCTCACCATTTGGCGGATTTGGGGCATGCGGTTTTCTGCTTGCACACTTTAGAGCTAACAGACATCTTGAGGCCGCAGTACGTGTAAAGGCATACCTAAGGTACTAACCCACGTCTGCCTAACGAAGTGTTAACGCATGAAGCCAACCAAAATCATCCGATTATAAAAGATTAATTATATATCGGGTTTAACACGCGCTTGGATGGGGGTCACTTTCACCCTGTCAGGTTTTTTCCAAAATAGCTTTGAGTCATTACAACGGCACCAAATTGGACAAAGCCATACCGATTAAATAGCGGATCTGCTGATCTTAGAAAATTGTTGCAATCGTTCAAGATCACCCAATTAGAGCGGGCAAGTCAGCTCATGGCTTTCAGAAATGAACGTTTTTAAGTAAACTTCCAACAGCTAACACAATAAATTTTTTGAAGCAGATATGAAAAATGTACATGAGTGCACAGATAATTAACTGAACAAATTTAGATAAGCCATTGAGTTGATCTGAGTTAAGATCACGGGGCCAGGTAAAGGTGAAAATCAGATATTGTTTCAAAACAGGTAAGGTCCCAAGAATGGAACTTTTCGAAAATTATTGCGAGGCAGATGAGGTTTCGGGCCCATTCCTTCCAGTCAAAGCCCATAGGATCCACGTTGAATTTCTGCAACCTGGGAGGGGGATGGCACGAACTCTTCCAAAGCATATCAACCCTCGCCCGCGAGGACAGTGGGAGGTCGCCAGCCCCTAATCAATTTTTACGAAAACAAAAGGTATTGGTGCTAGGACGCTGAAATTTTAGGCATTTGAATTTTCACTCATTGCACATATTTCGAAAACAAAAGTTTTTTGGTGAGGTCAGGTCAAGAATATATGGCGTCATTTTCAAGGGTTTACAGACGTGTTTTGGGCAAAAATGCGCAAAAATGCGCATTGATGCTTGTTCGGGATAAGCTGCTAACACCACAATCAAACACCGTAACATGATCCAAAATAGTCACATCTGAAGGCCAGGCCAAGGTCAGTGACCTTAACTGATCTTTACTGACCTTTGTTTCTTTTTTCGCGGGTTTATTCCAGTGTTTACAGAAGCAAGCCACACTGAAGAGGCAACTTCGGGTCCAACCAGTTGTAAATTGACCACATCTATAGCCTCCACTAAGTTCAAGACCGTCTTGACGTCATCCGAGGTCACTGAACCCGAATGACTTCGGATGACTTTGAACTTCGGATGAAATTAATTGAATAAGCTAGAACGGACAAAACAGATCCCAGATCTGAAATCAGCTCCTCAAAATACCTCGTATTCGGTCTGCGGTCAATAAAGGTCATCCGATGTCAACCGAGACCACTGACTTCGGATAACATCAGATGACCTTTTTGACCTAGGGTTGACAGCAATGTATTTTTGAGCCCTGTTTTCAAATTTCCCGCACATTGCCACCACTCTGATTTATCCAGGCCTATTAGCTGGCAGTCTGAGAGCTCTAGATTCCATGTAGTTACAGCCAGTCACCGGATTTGACCTGACAAGACCTATTCCATTGACCGGAAGTAACGATAAAGGGTATCATAAGATTTTTGCGGCTTTGAAAAGTCCTATGCTTCTTATCCGGTGTCTCTAACTGTAAAACTTTATGTTATGTGGCCTTTTAAACAAAAAAGCTTTACCTTCTTTGCCAATTCGGGGCCACTGGCCTAGTCTGGGAGGCCATCGACTGATCCAGAATCGAAAAGCCGGCTACCACGGGCTTACTGTCATGGCGGGCAGTTCGCTCGTTTTTCCTTCGCAGCTCTAGCTTAATTAGGAGCGAAACGGCGCATGCAATCCCACGCATCTCTCCGCCTGAAATGTTGATGGAAAAAGACTACGCCCGGCGAGGATTTAAGCTCCACCCTCATAAAGTCTGTTCTAATCATCCCATCCAAACGCCAGAAGTATAAAAAAGGCCTTCTCGTCTTCTACCGGCGTAGCAAGTTTCAGCTCGATATGTCAGGTTATTGGCAGATGACCAACGATATCCTCGTATATACATTTTTCCTTTGATGTCAAAACATGAAACGCAACCAGTTTCTTGTTCAATGCCTGATTCAAGCCTAAAATGGTACAGAACAATACCAGCGGATGCCCATGCATACTTTCCCATGGTTTTGATCCTTTCGCAGCCATCTTAGGTATCATTAACCTAAGGTAAACTTAAATGACCTTGATATATTTTTCTCCACAAAATTTGCTTTCTCTAATTTTAACACTGATTTTGAATTAAGTGTGCAAAAGTCCCTAGCTTTCGGGTAAATGGGTATTAAGAAAATTGGATCTGATGGACTATGCCTTTAGTACGACATTCCGTGCAATGACCACGCACTATTATGAATAAGCGGTGGAGCGCAGCAGTGTTTATTTACTTCTGCCAAATACTGGGTTAGGCATTAAAATGCTACCGGATGACGGCAACTAGTTCTGCGGAACATATGCTTGCGACTTCCACTTTTTGAGGCCAGTTTAAGTCAGTTATCTATGTTGTTATCCTCAGATAACAATCTGAGATCTAGTTATCCTCAGATGTCTTTGTATGACCTCTGTGAGAGAAATGAAACTTGTGAGGCATTTTTGGAAGGCAAATTTGAATTAAACACCCAAATTTACCCTGACATGCCATAAAGCACGTCGTGATATCGTCACAAATATAGCACGCCATGAAGCCCGCCAATTTACTGCTTTGTTCTCCGTAAAAATCGTTCTATACAATTCATTGCCGTGATCAACACTTTTCGTGATAGCGAGAGTCCCGCGAGCTGTTCCGAAAGTGAACTTGTTTGGCCTTATTTGACCTTGAAGGTGACAACCTAGAGTAGTAAAATGTTTACGCAAGGAAGTTCCTCTGTGGCTTTATCTACCCTGTGAATTCGGCAGCTTTAGTTTCGTTAGCTTTCGAGGTCATGGGGAGGGTCAAGTGGGCCCCCACCCGAGCGTGTTATATTTGACCGGCTAACCGTGTGGGTGTTAAGTATGATTAATGCGACACAAAAAAAAACGTAAATATCATCAGACTTCATCAGATCTTTAAACACTGGTGTTTTCGTCAGCAAATCTATCAAAGGTTGTTGCAACTGCTTGTACGACGCACTTTGACATCATATTTCTCAAAAATCGAACCGTGATGAACTGCCTTGTTTGAGGTCGTGGGCGGCTTACATTTACATCTCATGACATTATAACTGATATCACATCATGAGACACTTTTCACAACAGTTTATCAATAAAGATCAAATTTAAAAAGAAAACGGCAAAATTATAAAAGAATCCTCGTTTGTGTGGCGTATTTTGACACGGACTCGGATGACGCCCCAAAATGTGCATCAGCTGACCAAAAGCTATTGGAAATTTGACGGTGCTACGTCGCTTAATTGCAAGGACATGTGACAGAGAAAGGGTAGAGAGTTTTTTGTCACCCCCCGGAAGCCACGGATTACAGGGTCGTGTCAGCACCAGCTACTGCAAAAGTTTTAGGGAATGTGCAGAAGCGGACGCAGGAGCGGATGCAATCAGCGATCGGAGAAGTAAGGAAATGAAAGCAGGTAAAACAGCTCCCGGCCAATGTTGGCGAGGTAGCGAGGGCATTGATTATGTGACGGCGACAGCAGCTGAGCGCCGGGAATTTTAATCATTGGTCGACGGTGGACGACAAGCCTAGTTCAGATGGGTGCGCAGAGTTAACGACGGCTCCAGCAGCGACATCTGCGGCGACCGTTGCCTCTGCTCAGCTTGCATCCATCGGCCGTCACTGTGGACTCTTCCCGGCGTTCACTACACGTCACGTCCCTCTGACCAGGCTCCTTTTTGGCCATTGCTCAGTTTGACGCCGTTAACATATATAACGCGGGCACTGAAATTTTGTGCCGTTTTCTTCAGAGCAACGCCTTAAAAGTATTGTTAAAAGTTGAGGCTTAAAAAAACTTAGGAGGTTTTACGTTCTACAACAATGATACTCGTGTGGCGCCGCTCGTGCTCCTATGTATGCTCTTGGTGCGATGTGCCAACAGTCACTTATGTCGTGTGTGTTTAATGCTAAAAATCCAACTATTCGGTTCCCTCGGATTTGCACTCGTTTTTTTCGCTCGTAAGCCCTAATTACGCATGGGGGAAGAGGCTCTAAAGGTCCTCTCAGTTTTTTTGGTGGGGGGGCTCGCCATTTTTAGGATTTTGGGAGCTCTTAACAAAACTTACTCATTTTTCCTTTCTGTTCTTTCTATGTGTTATGTCAGTTCTCCAAAATTTCATTTTCCCAGAGATGTAGACAAGCTAAGTTTTTGAGAGGCAGGAGGGCAACAGAAAGTAAATGCCTGCGGACTTTTCACTCTCGTATGATATTAAGAATGACTTCAACTAATGACGTCACGTTGTTGCTCACTCTCGAAAATGACATGCTCAATCTGCTCATTATCGATAGAAACATTAACACATTTATATTGGACCTATGCCGTCGTCCAAAGCTTTATAAGTAATATTAGCGCTAAAATAACTAATATATTGAACATACTATGGAACGTTTAGGAATACAAATGGTTCTTCCTAAATTATAAACATTAAGTTGCATTCCAATAATGTTGGTAAAGTTAGTGACTGTAAGCAAAACACGCATATAAATTTCCTCTGTAACTGAATATTTCCTTTACCAATTAAGGTAAGAAGCTGTAAAAGAGAAAGTTGCGCCAGATTACGTGACAATATGAACACAGTTCGCAAAAAGTGGGGGAAAAAACGTCATAAAAAGAGCAAAAAGAGACAACAATCAGTACGCGATGCGCGTACAAAGGGAAGGTGATCAGTTTACATTGACCACATGGGCCGGTGTGCATTCGCGTAGCAAACACTCAGTGGCGTGTTGTCTCTGCCGAGCAATGCCCCCCCCCCCACACGCACATTCATCCCGATACATAAATTTTTGCTATTAAACCTCTGGCACTGTGAAGAAGTGGAGTTATTCCACAGGTGAACCTGGAAGACTATTGGTGTAATGTGTACGTGGAATAAGTGTCTTGTGTTCGTCTCCAAGAACACAAAATTTCTACTAGAAAGTAGCTTTTGGGAGGCACCTGGGTTGTGTTAACGCTGTTGAACGCAGAAGAGAAAGGACTGACAAAAATGGGGCATTTCAAATATACTTGCAACTTAAGACAGTCCCAGTTAACATGAGTTACGCAATCTGATATGATGAAACCGCGACCATGACAGCCACTCTTTCTTCATGCTCCTGACCCCACCAATGCCATCATCATACAAAAAGGGCAAAACGATTTGTAGTTTTTCAGTATAAGATGACTAGTACAATCTAAAAAAATATTTAACTTTTACGTTACGTTACGTTAATGTAATGAGAACATATATACATATAATTTTCCAGACCCTGTGAATGCCTACGAGTTTTGCAAAATTTATAAAGGTGTTGGTCAATCGACGGGAAAAGCCTTATCAATTAGCTTTTGATTCACGACAGTCGCATGAAAATCGGCCACTAAACATCGAAGTTATAACAAGTAAAAAATACTCCCTTTCCTGACTTTTTGCTTCCTTATCTGCCCCATACAGCATTTTTTTTTTTAATTTCACTCTTTCGAATGTCGTTTACGTCATGACGAATCGATTTACGTTTTTTAGACCAAATCGGACGGGCAGTTCTTGAGATCTCAGGGACGGGGGGGGGGGGCGGGAGCCGGACGATTTCCCATATGGGAATGCGTCCATGCGTTATGAGTATGGGAATAAGGCTAAGTATCTTACGACGCTTGTAAGATAAGCGCCCCTGTGATCGTATGATATGCCAAAAGATTCCTGTATGAGGGCTTTCGACGTCCAAATGTGCGAACCTCATTTTATTTTCTTCACCCTCATTTCCAGGGGTTTTCTTTTTCAATCGTCTCACGCCTCCCACGACATGTCCGAACATGACCAACGCATTAATTCTCCCCGAATCATCTATGAATCTCAAAGATCAAGGTTAAAGGCCATGTCGAAATGATCAGCCCCACGCGTTTCATCTGTCAAACGCCAGACATATAAAGCTTATGCGTGACGTACTCGTCTATCCATGGAGCTGGAAAAGTCAGATATCCTAGACAAAGTGCGAGATGGAATATGCCGTCGAGGAACTCTTCGCAGTTCTTGGTGCACGAGGCACGAGAACTGCAGAGTTAACCAGATACTTGCTAGCAACGAATGCCAAGTTTCCACCACTGGCGCTGAGATTAAGAAAGCTATCTCCACCCGGCTAGAAGCCACAAAGACAGGCAAAAAACCTGAAAATATCCAAGAACTCTTATACAAAAATACTATGTCCCAAGGTTACAAGAACGACGAGAAGGTGCCTTGTGATATTGTCCAGAAAAACTGCAAGATAGTCAGTCCATCACATCACACCAGCTCCAGCTCGTCATCTACTACCGAGACAAATGAACACCATCCCTCGTAATAAAGAACAACACATCACGCCATGTTAGCCAAATGAAAGAAGCCAAAATTGTCTACTTTTACAAATGTAACAACAGGAGGCTGTGTGCTCCTTTCAAATAGTGGGGATGTCGGCCAGACCATCATCTTTCTCAGTAGACGCACCACGATGCACCTGCAGAATGGCGGCCCATTAACACACTCCGTCCAGCAACATGGCTAGCCGTTGACGAGGCGGAAGATGGTGGAAAACATTCAAAGCCTATGAAAAGCAGCCCGTGAAAAGCGAAGGCTTTCGGTAACGGAGGTCGTGCATATTCAGGATTTTCAACCAAACATAAACGAACAAATGAATTCAATGGAAAGCTTAAAATTATACCAGAGCGTGCTGCGTATGCGAGGGTGAAAAAGTATGCTGTTTGTGTGTGTGTGTGTGTGTGTGTGATGTTTAAGTGCCGTGTCCGTCTTCTTCCGTGATGTGCATATATTTGTCTTTTATAGTGGCGGAATCTTTTGGCGGGAACTGCGTGTTGTAGGATCTTTAACCCTATTCCCGGAGGGCTAGGCGGTATGGTCGATTCCCGGCAGGGGGGGCGGATTCGGCCCCCCCTGAGATCTGTAGAACTACTTGTCCGATTTCATCGCAACAAACGGCAATCGATTTGCCGTGACGTAAACTACATTTTTATCAGAAGAAATTTTCAAAATTTTGAAATTTGTGGATACAGGGGGGCAAAAATGTCAAAATGGGGGTACCTTTGGACTTCTTATAACTCCGTTGTTTATCGACCGATTTTGATGAAACTAACATGAATCGAGAGGATATAAATAGGGCTTTTACCATGGGTCCACGAATCCGAAATTTTGAGAAAATTCATGGGCGTTCACAGGGTTTTAAAAATAGGAGGATTATTTTCTTAACAAGTGAATGAACAAAAAAGAAAAAACACTTTTTTGGCTTCAGCTAGTCATGGTATGCTAAAGAAGTACAAATCGTATTACAATGTTTGTATAATGTTAGCATAGGCGGCGCCAGGGACATGAAAAAGGGGAACTGTCATGGTCACACGTTCTTCAGATCAACTTGTGACCTTTGACCTCAAATGACCTCCAGTGACCTTGGGGTCACTTGGAATGATGTCATGTGCATTTAATACTATCTGTAAACGTTTTCAATCATTTGAATTCACTGTATTTCAAAAATTTCATTTTATGGCTATTGCGATATAGGGTGCGCGCACTGACATTTTAGGTCATAGCTCCGTGACCCGACCTGATATCAAGCCGAAACTTGATACACGAGTAGAAGACATCCTTCTACGTCATATATATTTCGGGTTTGGCATTTGAAAAAAACGACGCCGAAATTATTGCAAAAAAACAAATTTTGACTTTTGACCTTGACTTGGCCTTGTAAAATGATCTCAGATAAACAAAATTACATCTGTACATTGCCCAACTATTTAGCTATATATCCATGTAAAATTTTAAGCTCTATCTTTAAAACTCTGTTTTTGGCAGCCATTTTCCTTGTACCCTCAACATGACCAAAAATGGCCTGAGGTACCTCCCAAAAACGTTGCCTGGCTCCGCCCCTGAGCAAAATAGAATTTTAAAATTTTGTCACGGCATGTAGAAAAAATAGCTAGGAAAAGTGACCAAGTTTTTTAAAGCTGCGTTAAAAAGCCTGGCATTGGCAAGCAAAAAACCTGAGGGGGGGCGGATTCACCCCCCCTGCCGGGAATAGGGTTAAACGCTTGACACGTGTGCATTTGAATTTTCTGCTTCTGTTTTTTTACCGTTTAACACTTACAGTAGTCCTGGTGATGTTTTAGGTAGGACGAAACGTTGACGAATATACCATTATTATGTATTTAACCACTGTCTCTTCCAAACCAAGTAAAATGAAGCATGAGCATATTGAGAGGGCATGAGGCCAGTAATATAGTGACTCTAAGAGAGATTAAAAGGTTATCCAAAGGATTTTTCAACTGCCGATCTGCCGTGACATTGAACAAATAATGCATACACATGTATACATACATATGCTAGTATAAATATAAAGTTATCATGTAAGTATATGTATGTCTGTCGGCATCCATGCATCCTGTCTGCATATGGCGCCCAATCCGTCGGCATAACGGATGGGGTGCACTTTTCTAAAAAAGCAGGCGACTTTGCGCATGGTCATGTTTACGGATGTGTCAAAACCCGTCAAAATAGCAACCCTCTCCTTTGAATTTTTCCCCAAATACACTCACTAACTAATAAAATTGCCAGGCTTCGTAACACCCCTCTGTCTCCATATGCTCCCATGTCTTACAACTCATCGTCAACTGATGAATATTTTGATATTTTTCAGTCTCGTCAACCTAAGGGTGTGCCTGCTTCCCTAAATATTGAATACCTGTTCACAAGCGAGCAAATATTGAATCATCGTTGACCGTGTGTACAGTCACCCTGAAATTCCTCCTCTTAAAATTTCATGGTGTCTTCTTGAACAATTGCTAAAAGTCTGTTCTGTGAAAGTATTGTGTGAAGAAGTTGACATGCTACAAAATGACATGAAACCTGACACTTACCGCTGTTATGCAAAGGAATATCTTTGTGGATGTTACAGACACAGAACAACTAAAGCGTCGCAAAGACACATTTGAACGGTGATCTGGCTAAAAATCCACAAAAGATCAAGTGCTGAAAACGCAATCCCTTGCAATGGCTCAGCCAAGGGCGGTGGTGGCTGTGTCCTACCCCTTACGCCCGCATTTCTTCCTTTTTTGTTAAAATCACTGCGCGTCGTCTTCCCAGCTGGCGGTTTTTGTCTGATTTACGTTCACACTGAGCTCCAGCCCCCCGAAAGGAAATACTGCCTGCGACTCCGTGACCCCTGTGTGACTGCTCAAGGACGAGGACACCGATTTAAGACGACTGTGTACCGTAAAACAGACCAACAACGTATAATGTTTACATGCAGACAGAGAATGTTCTCGATGGTGCAATGTTATTATTGTAAGATCATTTCTTAGACGTACGTTTTAGCATTGTTCTGACTGGACAGTGCAACATTCGGGATTGGTACCAGTCACACACATCTTGCAGAACTATGTTTTGTTCCACATTTCCGCGTTGCAGTGTATCAATTCAAACGTAATCTCGAACGTTGCAAACTTTGTTCGATACACGAAATTGGTGTAACCACAACGGCACTCACGACGTCTGCCAATGCACTAACATGTCGGGGCACCACTGGAGCACAAGCCACACGAACATGGCAGGACATTAACACGACTGTAACCGACGAATAACAATGGCATCCTTCGGACATACAACGAAAGAAAACGTTTCCGAATTTGGGAAAGTACGGGTAGGTATATTTATCGTGGAATTTTCCTCAGCCCTGAACAAACTGTCAAACTATTGTGCAACCGTAGAGTTGCTGGGTGCTGAGCATTAAGCACTGTTATGTTGTATTTGTGATTGCGTCTGTGCCCATTTGATTGGCTTTGTATATATATATATATATATATATATATATATATATGTATGTATATGCGTATTATACTTGTAGTAGTCTTTGTTTGCATTCTCTGTTTGCTTTCTACGTTTTTCTTTCCTTTGCTTGATTTTCCCGAATACCGGAATGAAACGATGTCTGCGTGATCATACGATAATCTGTTTCCCCCTTCTAAAAGGTGCGATAATGATGGAGATGCGCAACTTCTGTCGTCAAAAAAAAAACTCGGAACTGATTATTTATGCCAGTTAGTTTACTCCGACCATGAGGTATGATTTAAACATGTTAGACTTTAAGATATCGAAGACTACATGAGTGATTCTGTATTTAGTGATGTAGGGATTTTTAAGGACAATTTCTCACCTTAACGATATTGCAAATACAAAAGTAATAAACCTCCAGCGATGCATTCAAAAGCTTGTTATGGTATATTTAGAGGTCGTCTTCAATCAAACATATATGTGTATATATATATATATATATATATATATATATATATATACATGTATATGTATATGCATATTGGGATGTCGTTTTGTTTAATGATCGGCAGGGCTGAGCGGGGTCCGGACAACCTAACCTCCGGCCAAATGTAGGTTTCTCAACGGATTTATCCCACTTCACTGTGACCTATGGTAATTTTCATAATTTCTATGATTTTTTTTTCAAAAATGCCAAACAAAAGACTATGCACTACAACATACACACCTACACCACATTCCATATATATATATATATATATATATACATATATATATATATATGCTTTGTTTCTAAACCCACGACGACTTTGTTTGTTAACCCACGTTAAGCGCACGACCGTCGGTCCGTTCCGAACATGGGCGACTGGGGGGGGGGGGCAGTTGGCTACCCCCGTCTAACTCACGAACGGTTGGTCGCACGTTTAAAAATAAGCATACCGTTGGAAAGCTTGTGACGAGTAGAGCTCGAAACTGGTCTCGTTTTTAGTTTTACATAATATGTAAGCAATTTTACGTCCTATTTATGTTTTCTCATAGTCGACTGCATGAGACCGAGAAACGGCCTGAATCTCAAGGGCTGTGACTAAAAACGCATAGGTAAAGGCACCAGCGCACAAGTAAAGGTCCGCGGATGCCGATACACATCCAATTTCCCCAGATTTGTTCAATATATACGCCGAAACGTTGAGTTAAAGACACGGCATTTCTCGCGGCAGCTCTAGGCGTGCGCCGCTGCCGTATGCGGTAACAAATTGAGGGGAACTAATTTTAGCGTTCCTTTATTTTCCGCGAAAAAAGACGATCTATGTGTATTTTACTGATCTTAATGGTCCTTATGATTTTTCATGCTTAAATTTTGGAAAAATTCATTAGTTATCAATGTACACAATTGGCGAAGCTTTATTCGCGAGAGCCTGTTTATTTCCAAAATATGCCATTTTTTCAAACATTCTGAGGCCCCTGGTATTACTTACGTCTGTGCAAGCTAGTTTTGCCATTTTCTACCCATTCTGAGTAATTCATCGATGATTTTGACGGTGGTACATTTTGGCTGACTACAGTTATTCGTGACCTGACCTCAGGCCAATGGCTGCAAGTCATTGGTACTTTGCCCAATGACGGTAGCTAGATGTCTGCTTCACTCCACACTAAAAATGTTGTGAAATATTCCGTTAATTTTCGAAAAACGACATGTCTTAAAAATGGGCTTGACCTTAGGTCAATGACCCGGAAAATTCCGAAAAATCTGAGGTAGCAGATTTGTTGCATTTATCACGTTCACTAAGCCCTGAAAGTATTATTGAGATATCTTGTTTTGCGAAAAAGTTAGAGGGCGCTAAACTTTTTTTGACATAGGTCTGTTTGACCTGACCTAAGCCAGGCACCTGACCTGACCTGAGGTCAAAATTTCGACATGAGATGTAAAATGGACGAAGCAAAGGATACACAAAGTTTCGTGACTCTGTATTTGTTGGTTCTCTCGCAATCCCAGAAAAACCTCAGGGGGGGGGCAGTAAACTGCCCCTCCCTCAGTCGGGGACGGGTTAAATGTCACCGCAGATCGGCAGTTGATAAGTTTTTTGGATAGTCGTTCGATCTCTCTTACAGTTACTATATTACAGGCCTTATCCCTTCTCAGTATGTTGATGTTTTTTGCTACTTGGTTTGGAAGAGACAGTGTTTAAATACAAAATAATGGTATACTCGTCGACGTTTCGTCCTACCTAGGACATTACCAGGACTAATATAAGTGTTAAATGGTAAAAAACAGAAGAAGAAAATTCAAATATACACATGCTAAGCGTTTAAAGATCCCACAACAGGTGGTTCCCGCCAAAAGATTCCCGCCACCATGGAAAATACAAACATGCGCACATCACGGAGCAAGACGGACACGGCACGCAAACATCAAACACACGCACACACAAGCACACACACAATATACTCTTCCACCCTCGCACACGCAGCATGCTATCATGTAACTTCAGGGTGCCCATTGCGTTCACTTGTTCGTTTATATTTGGTTGAAGATCTTGAATATACACGACCTCCATTACCGAAAGCCTTCGCTTGTCACGGGCCGCTTTTGATAGGATTACGGTGTTTTCCACCATCTGCCGCCTCGTCAACGGCTTGCCATGTTGCTGGAAAGAGTGTGTTAATGAGCTGCCGTTCTGCAGGTGCATCGTGGTGCGTCTACTGAGAAAGATAATGGTCTGGCCGACATGCCCATTGTTTGAAAGGAGTGCACAGCGTCCTGTTGTACATTTGTAAAAGTAAACAATGTTGGCTTCTTTTAGTTGGCCATCATCACGTGATGCGTTGTTCTTCATTACGAGAGATGATGTCAGTTTATCTCGGTAGCAGATGACGAACCGGAGTTCGTGTGATGGACTGACTGCCTTGCAGTTTTTCTGGACCATATCTCGAAATACCTTCTCTTTGCTCTTGTAACCATAGGACATACTATTTTTGCAGAAGAGCTTGTGAATGTTTTCAGCTTTTCTGTCTTTTCTATGCTTTTAACCAGGTGGAGATAGTTTATATATATATATATATATATATATATATATATATATATATATATATATATATGTACATATACACACATATGTCAGGCCTATAGAAAACCACATCCGGGTATAAACATATAGTTTGTTATTTGATAAATCATAGCAAAAGAGGAGCGGGAAAGGGAGGGATTAATTAAGTTTTCGGTCCCCGCCCCCCAGTCATTTACAGAAAACGACATTTGATATATTCACCTGTTTCCGGGTGATGTGCTGGAATCAGTGTGCTGGGTGAACACACGCTGGAGTGTGGCGGGGCTCAATTTGAAGTTTTTTTTTCCAAAATAGGCCCCGAGCGGTGCGGCGCATCAGCACCAAATCTGCTATACGAAACTGTGTAGCAAACATTTTGCCTTTGGAGAATTGTCAAGGCTATTTAAGATGACCGAGTTGAGGAGATCAGAGCTATATACGGCTATTTATCACAAAGTTTTCTCGTTTCTATTTGCCAGCATCCGTACACAGTTTACATGACGATCTCGTAACCTGCTAAATTTTGTCAAGACGAAAGGTCAGGAACCAGTGCTAAGCAAGCATATTCCGTACCTTTTCACACGAATGTGCTTTATGGAGCCCTACAAATGACAAAGTCCTAACAGTTGTCTTCTTGACGGCGACTTTTGACTTTGACGCCAGAATTAGTACTCCCTAAGACGCATCATCCCTGAGTTATCAAGTTGTAAGCCATGAGTAGAAGTGAAAGAGTACTCATGATCTAGACATTATTTGAAGGGAGCCTGGTGTGGACTCTCACCCTCTGGCGGCCTGGCGGCAGCGTGACCGGGACCACCCTCTGGGGGTCTGGTGGGAGGATGGCCGGTATAATATCCGGTGACGGGGCCGAACAGTGGCGGCGGCCAGGCCGAGCGGGCCGGGCGTCTCCCTTCACCTGCCACCCCCCGAGGGAGAACAGCACTCCGGCGGGCCATTACCCCGATCAATCTCGATCTGTGGTCCGGCAAGTAGCGCAGCCGGGCCGAGTATGATCTATGGCGGCCGCCCCGTCTGCAGGCGTGGTCGATGCGGTTGAAGGCCCGCCGGCAGCCTGCAGCTCAGGCCGTTAGTTATCGACAACCAGTCGGCTATGGAGGGCAAGAACCGGAGGATGCCAGCAGGTGGGCACAGCCGGGTACGAGAGGGAAACTAGGGACGAATCTCGGAGAACAGCGTAGAAAATTTCCAGCCATGTTTCAGTCAACTGGCCGCTGGAAGCGTACAGGTTTCTACGTACCGTTAATCTGATTACAACTATCGAAAACGGACACCGGGAACGGAACGAAATTTAACCTCCGTTTGTATCGCTGGTGTCTGAGCTAAGTGTTGGTCGATTTAGTCACACATTGTTGCTCATTTCGCCGTTTGATTTCCGTTGTACTTTGATTCACAAAACCTTAAACATTTGCCGACTGCCCGGGATATCAGAACTACCATATAAAGAGACGCTTATAACACTTAATCCCGCCCGGTCCTCTAACAAAATCGTTTCAGTTGCACTGTGTTTTTGTTGCTTAAGGACATCCAGGTGCCAATGCATCGCAGACAATGAATGGAACAAATTATAGTCTAATCGGCAATGACGCATCACTGAAATTGAAATGCTTTCTACCCATAATTCAGAGAAACCATGAAGCATCCTGCGCAGTTAAAATCGGTTTATTCCCCTTGCAAGTTTGCTTATTTAGTTATCTAGGTTTTTAGGGCATAAGGAAATGTGAAGCTCTGCACCAAACCGGATGCAATCTCTTGTGTTCTATGGATGAATCAAATGATTGAATGAGTGAGCTGCCCTCACTTTCATCATCATGGTTTTGCTGGTAAGAGTAACATGTGGAGCTCCCAAGATTTTGAATTTCCATTTCCGTTTGCTTTGCTTTCCTTCATCGTGTATCGTTTGACTCTGCTCTGCAGGATACTGTTTCCCCGCGTGCCGGGCGAGACGCCCACTGCACGGCACCTCCCGCCGGCGTCCTGTCCACTCTGTCCGCTCTGGTAACAGGTGCCGGCCGTCTGCAGAGCCGGAGCTCGCCGCTCCGCCGCCGCCCGGGCCTCCGTCCGCCCGGCGGAACGACGGAACGCCGGAACGGAGGAACGGCGGAGCTACAGGGCGGCGTAACTGCAATTCCACAAAATGGCGGAACTGCGGAACCGCAGGGCGGCGGGACTGCGGAACGGCGTGGCGGCGGAGAGGCAGAGCGCGGCGGAGAGGCAGAGCGCGGGATGACGGAGCGGCGCCGTCTCGGACCGGCGCGGCCCGTCTCCCGCGCGGCGGCCCGCCGGCGGATCGCCTTCCCCGGCATTCGGCCGGCGGCCATCGACCGGCCGCGCCGCCTCTGGAAATAGAAAAGTATATTTCATTTTCCGACCGGCAGCGGCGAACGGCGCCGTCCGATTTTCTATTTTGAACAGTTACGACGGCCGCCGAGCCCATGAGGAGCGTCGATCCGGGCCGAAACTGGGCCGGCCGCGGCGCGCCGGGCGCCTCCGGCCGACGGCGTCCGAGAGGGCTGTGAAACACGCATTCCCTCGCTGCGGACACGGGCCGCTGCGTCTGCGGGGAGAGGTGCAGGAACAGATCCCAAAGAAGCCGTCGAACGTGTGTTGCGTAATACCTTTGACTGATGACGTTGCTGGTCGTTACCAGCTGAGCAACGAGCAACGCCATCGAGAGCTGTCAAAAGGTATTTCACCCCGAGGCAATAATGGGTTATTCGCTGCAAGTCGTTGTCGGTAGTGATGACCAATGCGGGGTGGTTTATTTACGCCCTTCACGTGCTCGCGCATACAAGCAGATTGAGGGAAGGGGGGCATCGGGCCATGGTCCCCTCTTTGCATGGAAAGACAAATTTTGCTTTGCTTTCGAGGAGTTTTTATGACAAGTATTAATTTTTGGAAACTGCGGAACAAAGTGGTCGAAATCAAAGAAGAAATCGGCCTTTGGGGATTCAGTAATCATTCCCAATCAGCGCCTTTGAAATTTATATAATTTCCAATCCGTTGAATCCGTGTGGCTTGACAAGATTCCAAAATCTGGTCCGACACTAATCAATATCTTTCCTGAATTTTGGCCCTGTTCAATCCGCCCGCTTATCCATCTGCAATCCGCGGATTTGTCCAATCCTTGAAATGCTCCAGTCAGAAGTGATTATATCTCATGAAAGATATAGAATTAATAAGTTAAAGATCGGACTGATTTGCTTCTTCGCTTCACCTGGTTGCGATAGTTTTCCATGCAGAAACTTCAGATTTTTTACCGATCATTTTGCCGTTCCTGATAATGCTGTTATAGTTAGCGACGGCTTCTGCTACAACATCTGTGACGACGCATACTTATGTCCACCAAAATCAGACGCACTGAAAATTGCTGAGCGGAAACTACGTCGTCTCCAACTATACGTATATTCGTCACATGCCTGACCCTTCGAAAGAAGAGATTCACAGCCAGTCGTTTATTTTACATGACACTGACATGCCTGACATTGAACTCTGGAACTGACTATATATATATATGAAGTACACCGCAGCTTTTCAGAGCATAATTTATTCTCTCTTAGTCCATAAGCATAAAAAACTTATTCAGCATTGCGGAATGACCCTTCCATTGATTTCCATCTTATTTGCAAAACAGACAGCAGCGCGTCATAGTGAATAGAAAGTGCTCGGACTAGTGCCAGGTTACATCCGGAGCTCCAGAAAGGGGCTTGTTACCATCGCCGTTCGCGCTTTTCATCAATGACCTTCCATCTGGAATATCCTCTCGGTGTTTGATGTTTGCGGACGACGCGAAAATTTACCGCAGTGTCACCTGTGGAACTAACACAGTTTTCCTTAAGGCAGGCCTGCCAGTGCTTCAAAGCCTGGAAACTAAATTTAAATCGGCCAAATTCAAGTCCTTTTGCATGTCACTAAAAACGAATTCTCTTCAGTTGCATATTTTATCGAGAACGCAGCACTCGAGCGCGTGGTCATCACTCGGGACTCAGGCGTCATTTTAGATACAAAACTTGCGTTCGGGCCGCAAGTCGACAACATGCTCAAAAAACCCAACAGAACCCGTGAACTTTTGTTTCCTCCCTCTCAGAAAGCTGGCTCGAGAGGTTATCAACAGATCATCGTCCTTGCACCTCATGTTCGCTCTGTCTTGGAATACTGCAGCATAATTTGGGGAGGGGCGACTGCCGTGCGCATAGCGGCGCAGATAGGACAGACAGAACTTAACACAGGCTTTGATGTGGCTCAAGGCGCTCACTCGCGCGCATTGAACATCAGTATGTTATCAGGACTTGCTTAAACATTTTAGATTTGTCACCATGTGAGCGCGGAGATCTCAGCATGACGTCATGTTCTTGCACAACATTTTTAGCGGCATGATCCATTCATCACTTTTACTAAGATCATTTTCACTGCTGATTCCTGCTGATGCGAACAGGCAGCAGACATTGCTGCGCACACCATAAGCGCTTGTGAACACCGTTAAGGAGGGAATGTTTGTTAGACTGCCAGGACTGATGAATACAATTTTCAGGCAACATGCGCAGATTGGTATATTCTGTGACTTCTACTCATTCCGTGCAAGTTATTTTGTATGTAGCCTCACAGTAGGTTCTTGCTTTGTAGTGTTGATTTACTTTACATGCGAGTCGATACCCTTCATACCATGTATTGACCAGGTATTGATTTATTGCGTACTTTGCGTATGTTTTACAATTTCCTATTTGATGACCTTGCCCTTAATTGGGTTGTCCCGTCGACGACCAAAGAAATAAATAAGCAAACAAACAAACCAACACAGTACGTGTGACCATTGTCCTTATGATGACAACTTACAATTAAACTTTACCGCTTTTAGGTGCAGGATCCCATCTACTTGGAACCAACCGAAAACGGTCGACATTTCTAAAGACAGCAGTGGAAAAAACTCTCTTGGCTTTTGTTGCCGAAGTACACTGATAATACTACGTTAATTAGACACGTCATTTCCCATAAACGGGGAAGTCCTCCGCACAACGGACACAAGTCTATGTAGCATCATTATCGGGCCCTAAAACCATTTCCTATCGGGCTAAATTTCATCACAACGGCAACTGGTGGCCATGCGGTACTTCACAGTCAAAAAACCCAAACGACATTAACAACATGCCTGTTTTAAACGACACAGTTCCTGTTGTTACGGGGCCATTCTTTACGTTCAAAAGGATCGCTTTCAGCCTCGTGACAGTCCCAGGCCCTCTGCCATGCCGCTGTTGCTCTCCGTACTGCGGACATACGTAATCCTATTCCTGAATACGATAGCCGAAGGTTCGGCTCAGCTCTGGCTCTTTACTACCCTTAACCCGGCACCGCCTGGGGGTGTCAAATAGGGCACCCCTCGGTTTTTCTTAAATAACCTCTGAACCGTTATAGTCAACCCAACAAAATTTTGCGTACCTGTTTACGAATAAGTCCTCAATTTTTGACACAGAAACCATTTTCATGCTGGGTCAGGCCATAGAGGTATGACGTCATAAGTGAACCCTTGCATTCTTGCTTTTGCCTGTTCAGGCGGTGGCGCTAACATGCTTCGTTTTTTCATAACATTTGCGAATACTATGCATGAATTATTTGGATTTGCTTAGGAAACGGCCCCCAAAAGGATATACAATCTCAAAATGTCAACATTAGAGGTCATGTAAGGTCACATCCATGATGGAAAATGGAATGATTCGCATTGTGGTTGAAAGAGGTTGTTGCCCCTGACTTTCCCCATCGTTCAAGTCAGACAAGCAAATCTATATGCACTTTTTAGCAAAGTTCACCATGTCACGTCAGGCCACGTCATAGTTAGATGTCAAAACGAAATGAAATACAACATTGTCTGTGGAAGATCGTTCAGCAGCAGCAGACAGCTGTTATTGTTCATAGTGAGAAAAAGAAAAATGACTATTTGTCCTGACCTGGCTTGGAATTGACCCGCTAAAGAGCAGACAGAGCATATTTAATTATCACGAGATGTTATTTTAGTTTTGTACTTGACGCATTTCGTCATCGCAGCGAATAATGTTTGCTCTTTGTCAGAAAGAGTAATGCAACCTTCTCTGGCCTGACCTAGACTGACCTGAACCGGGTGAAACGCAGATAATGCAAAATTGACCATGAGAGGGTTTCACTATCATTCTTTTTGTCACGTAGATCAAAACGGCTGCGAGTAAGTATCGAGCTTTGGCATATGAAGTGAGAACAATATTTCGCCTGACCTAGTTTGACCTTGACCTGACATTTTTTAACATTTCGCATTGAATTTGACGTAGAAGATCATGAGCTTTCGTCTGGTGCCCAACTAAAAGCTCTAAGACCACTATTACCTACGATATGAGGTACAAATCGATGTCAGTTTTCCGACGGCGTGTTATGCGTTTTACGTGACCTTTTACGTCATAACTCACGTGACCGTGGCTAACATAGTATTTTCTGAATCGCCACACTCAGGGCTATCGGTTGGTGAGACCGAATCAGATCCAACAGTTAGGGATTGAGATAGCTGGTGGTGCCTTTTTTGACGCCCCCAGTCGGTCGCGGGTACAAAAACTCGTCAGGCGTTGCCGGATGAAGGCCTTCAGGTTCAAGGGATCTTCCTTAAGGGAATGTTTCCTTTTGTGATCCCTGGGGCTTATCCCTGGGGATATCCCTGGGGATAACCATTCAGATAACCATTCAGCTACATGGTTAGGGACATGCGTCGAGGTTTATAGAAATGTTGGTTTCGCCAGGAAGCAGAAACGGTGTTATATCCATGATTATAATTCATAGATTCCGACTTAATTCTTGGATACGTGGGATGCGGATACGTGGATTCAGACCTAGCATATTGCAGCCATATTGCATCCATGGGGTTGACGCCACATTTCAGAAATGTGTTGCTCCAGCAATTTAGTTGTTTCAAAACAACAGTTGGTGTTGGTGCTCTCTCGGCAACTCGCAACAGCAAATGTATAGCAAAGAATCGATCCAGCCTATGCTCATGAAATATTTCTGCAGCTCCCAGGGGAGTCCCTCGGTGTTAACCCGCGCACGACCGTCGGTCCGTCCCGAACACCGTCGACTGGGGGGGGCAGTTGACTGCCCCCCCTCTAACTCACGAACGGTTGGTCGCACGATAAAAATAAGCATACCGTTGGAAAGCCTGTGACGAGTAGAGCTCGAAACTGGTCTCATTTTTAGTTTTAGATAATATGCAAGCCAATTTACGCCCTATATATGCTTTCTCATAGCCGACTGCATGAGACCGAGAAATGGCCTGAATCTCTATGGCTGTGACTAATAACGCATAGATAAAGGCACCAGCGCACAAGTAAATGTCCGCGGATGCCGATACAAGTCTAATTTCCTCAGATTTGTTCAATATATACGCCGAAACGTTGAGTTAAAGACACCGTAATTCTCCCGTCAGCAGTCAGTGTGCGCCGCTGCGGTATGCAGTACCAAATTGACGGGAACTAATTTTAGCGTTCCTTTATTTTCCGCGAAAAAAGACGATCTATGTGTATTTTACTGATCTTAATGGTCCTTGTGATGGTTTTTCATGCTTAAATTTTGGAAAAATTCATTAGTTATCAATCTACACAAGTTGGCGGAGCTTTATTCGCGAGAGCCTGTTTATTTCCAAAATATGCCATTTTTTCAAACTTTTTGAGGCCCCTGGTATTAATTACGTCTGTGCAAGCTAGTTTTGCCATTTTCTACCCATTCTGAGTAATTCATCGATGATTTTGACGGTGGTACATTTTGGCTCACTACAGTTATTCGTGACCTGACCTCAGGTCAGTGGCTGGAAGTCATTGGTACTTTGCCCAATGACGGTAACTAGATGTCTGCTTCACTCCACACTAAAAATGTTTTGGAATATTCCGTTAATTTCCGAAAAAACGATATGCCTTAAAAATGGGCTTGACCTTAGGTCAATGACCCGGAAAATTCCGAAAAATCTGAGGTAGCAGATTTGTTGCATCTATCACGTTCACTAATCTCTGAAAGTATTATTGAGATATCTTGTTTTGCCAAAAAGTTAGAGGGCGCTAAACTTTTTTCGACATAGGTCTGTTTGACCTGACCTAGGTCAGGCACCTGACGTGACCTGAGGTCAAAATTTTCACACGAGGCGTAAAATTGATGAAGCAAAAGGTACACAAAGTTTCGTGACTCTGTGGTTGTTGGTTCTCTCGCAATCCCAGAAAAACCTCAGGGGGGGCAGTCAACTGCCCCCCCCCCAGTCGGGGACGGGTTAAGATACTCTTCTTGACGACGCTTTTGCAAGTGATTTACTTGTGCACTTTTATTATTAAGATCATTAAGCTTAGCCGCGGATGTAACCGCCGGAGGGACTGGGAGGCAAATCTCCTCAAATTTTGGCAAAATTGGCTCCCGCTGAAAAATAGAATTTTGCGTGAGATCGTCCCATGGATTACGAATTACCTTGCCCCAATTTCCGGAACATGGCTACACCCATGAGTCTAGCCAAAGTTGGTGGGGCCAAAATCCTTTTGCTGGTGTCAACACCAAAGTTATGGCGGGGCCATGGCCACATCAAAAGCATGGGAAACTCCAGATCCTAGGAATTGTCCCCATATACACTTCATGCGCCGAAAAAACTTCGAGTCATTTATTTTATGCAGATATGTGAATGACAGGGACAGAAACCACGGGAATGGTGTGTAAATGGATGCACAAAGGTTTGTGACTTGTAAAATTTAATAATTTCCGTGGAACACTGAAGACCCGCTTTTGAGAAACCATCACAGGGCCATCCTCACTTAAATGCATCAGATATCGCAAGTGAGTAGACCGCAGTACTCTGCATCCTCTCTTTGTTTCTATGCTTGTGTGTGGCATTTGACCTACTAGCTGCATAGCTCTGGTCTTGGTGACACAAATACATGGACCACACGGAATAACTGAAGGGAAACGTGGGAGGAAATAATGAAATATCCTGGATATGGCCGCTGAATTCAATTGCTATTACAGCGCAAACGGTACTTTATGGCGCGCCTTGGACGCTTACATTACGTGGATCTATTGGCCTCACGTCAAAATCTGTCATTTGGGGGTCGCTGTGCGCAGAAAGGTCAAAGGTGTTGCCTGAAACGAAGCATGTGTGCAGGATAGATAGGGAGAGGTCTGTGTTACAAGGGGTGTGTACACTTTACCAGATGGCCAGATGGCGTAAGACATAAAGAAGCGCATGGACTGGCAATTTTTTTGTGGCAGCTGGGTTGCCCTTAGCTTCTCTGTCTCTTCCGAAGTTGTAACAGCTGTTATCGCTGTTGGTAGTCATTATGTACAGATCGTATAACCTGTGGGATCTCCTGTACATCTCTGGCTCTTTCCATGCCACAGGAATGAAATCATACAATGGTTTAGACTAGCAAAGATTTGTGTTGTGCACTACTTCATGCCTTTAGTTTAAAATGTTTACTTTTGCAGGACTTGAACACCACAGGCATGGCAGTGGCTGTGCTATAAGACAGATATAATGGGCCACAGATCATAACAAAATATGATGCCAAGGTATGTCTCAAAGATTGGGGTTGTTGCATTTCTGTGGACTGGTTCCTTGTTCCTGGGCCAAAATACAGATGCAAATGAGGTTGAGGAACTGGTATGAGTTGGAGTTCACAGGCTGTCCTAGCAGTCAATTTTGTATATGTTGTAAGCCAAGTCTAGTTAAAAGTAAAGTGTTAGTAGACTGGGCATTGTACTTTCAATCTACTGGAATGACTGCAGCCTTTACTATTTGCACAACAATATTGATTAACCATTGGTGGATGATATGTCAGTTTAGATAATGGTCTTGCCATCTGGCCAAATACCAGATATGTCAGAGAATAGGGTCAAACATGGCATTTTTATCAGGCAGCAAAAACAGCATAAATGGCATAAAAGTTGCACAACAAATGGAATGTAAGGCAAATAGTTGTGATTTGGTTGCTGCGTAATATTATTCCAAGATGAAGGAAGTGAAAAATTACCAAGTAATACTCCCACTTCATTTGTTGCCATCCTCTGTGCCATTTGTCTGTTTGACTTCTGCTGCAATTCTACAGTAACAAAGTCAAAAAAGGGCAGTTCCCTACGTGAAGGTATTCGGGGCCTAATGATGTCATTGGTATAACCTAACATAATATCATAACATATACCTACCTAACATATAACCCCGTCCCTGACTGGGGAGGGCAGTTAACTGCCCCCCCTGAGCTTTTTCTGGGATTACAAGAGAACGAACAAACACAGAGTCAGGAAACTTTGTGTACCTTTTGCTTCATCAATTTTACATCTCGTGCCAAAATTTTGATCTCAGGTCAGGTCAGGTGCCTGACCCAGGTCAGTGTCTGACCCAGGTCAGGTCAAATAGACCTATGACCAAAAAAGTTTAGCACCCTGTAACGTTTTTGCAAAACAAGATATCTCAGTAATACTTTGAGGGATCAGTGATCGTGATAGATGCAACAAATCTGCTATCTCAGATTTTTCAGAATTTTCTGGGTCATTGACCTAAGGTCAGCCCATTTTTAAAACATATCATCGTTTTTTTTTGGAAATTGACAGAATATTTCATAAGATTTTTAGTGTTGAGTCAAGCAGACATCTAGTTACCATCATTGGGCAAAGTATCAATGACTTCCAGCCATTGACCTGAGATCAGGTCATGAATAATTGCAGTGAGCCAAAATGTACCACCGTCAAAATCGGCGATGAATGACTCAGAATGGATCGAAAATGGCAGAACCAGCTTGCACTGAAAGCTGGTGAAACAGTAGCATATTTTGGAAATTAACAGGCTCTCGCAAATAAAGCTCCGCCAATCGTGTAGATTGGTAACTAATGAATTTTTCCAAAATTTAAGCATGAAAAACATTCACAAAAATCCCTAATGTACATATGTACAAATGTACATAGATAGGCTTTTTTCGCGAAAATAAAGGAACACTAAAACTAGTTCTCGTCAATTTGATACCGCATACGGCAGCGGTGCACGCCGACAGCTGGCGGGAGAATTACCGTGTCTTTAACTCAACGTTTCGGCGTATATATTGAACAAATCTGGGGAAATTAGACATGTATCGGCATCCGCGGACCTTTACTTGTACACTGGTGCCTTTACCTAGGCGTTATTAGTCACAGCCCTTGAGATTCAGGCCATTGTTGTGTCTCATGCAATCGGCTATGAGAAAACATATATAGGGCGTAAATTGCTTACATATTATCCAAAACTAAAAAATGAGACCAGTTTCGAGCTCTACTCGTCACAAGCTTTCCAACGGTATGCTTATTTTTATCGTGCGACCAACCGTTCGTAAGTTAGAGGGTGGCGACCAACTGCCCCCCCCCCCCCAGTCGCCGATGTTCTAAACGGACCGACGGTCGTGCGCTGGTGAATGGATAATAAATAAGATAACTAACCTAACCTGAACCAACCCAACCCAACCCAACCCAACCCAGCCCAGCCTCAGCCCTAACCCTAACCCTAACCCTACCGAACCAAACCAAACCAAACCAAACCAAACCAAACTTGACCTAACCTGTTTAGTCACACAACCTAACCTCTGTTGGACAGAGCAAAGTCTGATTGCACCCTTTATCAGGCTACTGCCACTAGTGTCCTACATCCCATGAACATCCATTTATGGGACTGCTACCTCTAGTACCATTTACTGATGACATCGTCAGACATTACGCATTACATAGGGCATCCCTGAAGACAGTGTAAATAAGACAGTGGCACCCATTCCTGTTGTGGTGAAATATAACTCCATTTGCTCTGGAAACCATACCAGTGTTGTCACCATTTCTTGCTTTCATAGAAATGTTTATGAATTCTTCTGTATCATATGTATAGCAAAAGTGGTCTGTGAAAAGGTGAAAAAGTAAAGTATTACAGAGAATAGCAGTTTTCGGCATGGGTAACAAGATAATACAGAAGGCATAAAAGGGAATGGAAATAGTGGCAATGAGACCTGAAAGACAATGCAGAAGTGACGCTTCATTCAGTCTTTGACAGACAAGAATTTTGCCATAAACTTCATGAAGAAAATGACTGGGCATGGCTCTCCAACATTTTCACATTTAAGAAGCACATCAATCTTTCCAGATAAAGAGGTATGTGTGAACCATGCATGCCATATATAAACCATATATACCATACCATGTCATACCATACCATATACCATATGCAGCATATATACCATATGTACCATAAACCATGCATGCCATATATACACATCATTTATTATCAGGTGATCAGGACTCATGTGGAAATGACTCTGTCTTATTGCTCATCATCACTGATGTGATGTGCTGATAATAATAAATGAATACTGATCAAATGTGAATAGCTGCACACATTTCAATATATCAAGATTTTCTCATTTGAAGGTAGACAGTTATGAGATAGAAACTCCTGTCCTCTAGCAGGATGGATTGGTTTTGTTGGGAGCTGCAGATATGTGAAGTAAAAAGGAAGGGAATTAAAGCTATCACTGTGTGTTCAGATTAAGTCACTAATTTGCACTGTTTGTGTTAGCAATTTTACAGAAATGTAATTAGTGTTCCTAAAAGTTGCCATTACATGGATTCTTTTAAGCTCAGCAAATGATGACCTGAATTTTGGTACACTGCTGTATCTGAGTTCCAAACACAAAGCATGCCAAAAGTGTCATGTGGTCGAGCAGGAAACTAGTATTGTTCAGCAAGTTAATCACTCTTATTGTCACATATTAAGACATATCCACATATCCAGTACATTCCTAATTGAAGTGCTAGGCATGATCATTTATGTCATATGTTATCAGGTTTACCATTTTCAAGGACGACTTTATCTGGTAACATGCCTTCAATTTTCCTTTGATTTACAGGATATTCCCCTCATTTGTAGGCATGAAAAATAGGGTAGTGGTTAACAATTATCCTGATTTGAGGAATGGCAATGTTCCTTTTTGTCTTTTAGAGTAGTCTGCTATCCAGAATTGTCACAGATCTGATATTGCCAGCCCAATGCGACCATGATCAGTGCGAAGTTCGAAGTTCGAAGAATCCTTCGCCACCCAAATAATGTGGCAGTCATTGTGATATTGAGCTAGAATCACAGTAATTTCCAGCTTGAAGATATGACTTTTCATGTCTTCATCATGTCTTCTGGATGTCAGTGGGAGGTTTATGTGCCTTGAATACCCAGTTTGCAAGTTGTGTAGGTACTTTTGTGATGGTTCTTGGTACAGTGCACTTGACATGCTTTCTGATATGTCATGATTTGATCATCCTTGTCTTTCACCAGAATCAGTGTGCCCTGCCTGAATGGGGCACTGTGCCAGCATTTGCACCAGCTTTGGCAGATGGCGGCACCGACCTGGACGCTGGCTGCCACCGTGATGACTCTGGTGCTGTGTTCCCTAGTGGTGTTCACACAAACCATAGCAGTTGTCAACGCCTACCAAGGTCAGGGTCTGGAAGAAGCAGAAGAAGAACTGAAAGGGTTAAGGGATGCTTTTGGTTTTGGTTGCTTCTTGTTTTGTGATCTTTCATTTAATGTGAGCCAGTGGCCCCTTGTTCATCTGGAGTAGGCTGGTATCTCTCTGCTGCATATGATTCCAACCCTTGTCTGCCTTGTGATGCCGTGCGTCCTCCTGCTTTTCTTCGTCGGGATTCAGGCACTGGTCGAGACTAGACCCCTGACAGCTTATCTGTAATATTCCCAGACCTATTCATCCCCCCAAGGCGTCCCCCAGCTGACCAGCGGTACAGCAGGCCGCGGTCGGTCTCTGACTCTCCGGCGGCGCCCCTTGCAGGCCACTGGGGCGGTGCCGGCTCGGCGCCGCGCAGTGAGGGGCTCGGCTATGCGGTGGTGGTGGACGCCGGCAGCTCGGGCAGCCGCGCGCACCTGTTCGTCTGGCCGCCGCACACCGGCAACCGCAAGGACCTGCTCAACATCCAGCCGCTGCGCGACCAGGCCGGTCAGCCGCTGCTCGAGGCCATCACGCCCGGTGAGCGATTCGGCCCGGAGGAAGGCGTGTGTCGTGAAGTGAGCTGCCGCGGCGCAGGAGGTGTCGTTTTAAAGTAATCCTCTAACGTATGTGTACCGTGCACCGTGTTGTGTTTAGTTTTCCGTTGTGTCATGTCACTAAACGTAGTACTGTAACATCTTTAAAGGGTTTCAAACGGTTTAAAGTTTCCTTTGTTATGCGTGGTGAAATGTCTTGAGAAAGTGCGTCATCATTTCCACGGATGTATGGGTTCCCAGGCAGCACAGTCAAAGGATTTCAGTGACACGCTGCAGGGCTGGTTAGAAGTGGGTCTGTTACTGTGTAGATCCTCCGCAAACTCGGTCGTGACCCCGACTTCCTCTTGTATCGCCCGGCAGGCTTGTCGTCGATGAGGGCGACGCCCGACCGAGCAGGAGAGTACCTGAGACCGCTGCTGAACTTCGCCGCCGCGCACGTGCCCAAGGAGAAGCACAGGGAGACGTCGCTGTATATCATGGCGACTGCTGGCATGAGAATGCTCTCCAAAGAGTAAGAGATGGCAGTCACAATCACAGACGACAGGCCGAGGGCCATGATGTTCAGCATTGTCCCACATGCCGTTGTACAACGGGTCGTATCAGTCAGTCCATTTCTTGCCTCGTGGCTGTTTCGTTGATGAGCGGTTGACCCTGCCGTCACTGCACCGGAAAACATAACGGACCAGGTGTCGGGTGTGCGTATCGCCGGTGCTCGGAGCCGTCACGTTATTTTCCGGTCGTTTCGCAGTGTACAGGCGGCCATCATCGCCAGCCTGCGTCACGACATCCAGCAGCGTTACGAGTTCCTGCTCGCCGAGAACAACATCCAGGTGATCACGGGCCGCGAGGAGGGCATCTACCAGTGGATCGCCATCAACTTCGCCCTGGGCAGGTGAGCTCGCGCCCCACAAGGCGGGCCGATGTCGGGACGCGTGCCGCGGCGAGGCCGCGCTGGGGGGGTGCCCAGGTTCGCTGGACGGTTGAGTGGCCACTTGGCCGGTCAAGGCTGCCCGCTCGGCTGGGGGCGTTGAAGTGCTGGCGCTCGTAAATCGCCGTGAGAAGCTCGAGCTAAATAGGTGGTTAATACAAATAAAGTAATGAAAGCGTCATGACACGGCCACCTGGTTTTAAGCAGTGATTGATGCTATTTGTTTGGTAAGAGGCTATCAAACACCTTAGGAGCATACTGTCAGGTCCAGGTCTATGGAGTGGCGACATTAATGCCGGGATGATTTACGACATTTGGATCCATTTGGAAACCGTCTAAATCATGGGCGGAAATTTGTTTTCTCTCGAAGGTTTCGGAGTATAATTTTTGTTTTGGAGCAGAACATTTTGCAAAGAGTCATGCTGTTTTAAGTATACGTTCATGGTGCAAGTCAGTTATCACATCATACCTGCTTCTTACTGCATTGAGACTGAGTCATTTGCTTGCAAAGGTAGAAATTTGCCAACATGGTTATAACGTAACTTTTTAATGGAGGCATAAGATCAAACTTCGGGAGTAAAAAATGTTTTTGGAGCACATAGTTTTTTGGTGTTCTTCAACACCTTTTCCAACCTTGGTGCATAGGCAGACAGCTTATCGAGTGCATGGGTATCGATTGTGATGCATGCTGTTGCTTAAACGGAGAGGATACATGGGATATAAAGACATTGCCACTCACCATATCGTATGTAAACCGGCTGCGTGAACGTCGCAAGCGCGCATTGCCGCCGGACCAGTAGTGTTCAGGTTCCGTCACGCGGCTAATGGTCCCAGGAGCCATCGCGTTGCAAGTGTGACTCCTGCTTCCAGGTTCCGTCACGCTCACAACGGGCCGCTGACGGAGGTGGAGACTGTGAGCGAGGAGCCGATCAAAAGGCTGAAGACGGTCGGAGCGCTGGATATGGGCGGCGCCTCCATGCAGATCGGCTTCGAGGTCACCACCAAGGCGCAGCAGCGGGCGCTGGTGAGTGTACCGCGCGGTGTTGGTGCTGTGTCAGGCACCAGGGACAGATGTCTGGCGGTCAGTGCCCTCCTGATCAGTGGTGGTGCGATAGCGCGCGTGTCGACGCGGACAGACAGACAGACAGACTGACCGAACTCGGATGCCGTTGGGCCGAATGCCTCGTGCATTCGTGCCGATTCCTCTTGCAGGCCAATGGTGGACTCATTGCTCGAGTCCTTTGTGGAATCGTGTTGACCTCGTCGCTGTGTTTGGTGGCCGGAAGCGGTGGCGGCAGCGTCGCGTGAGGTGGCAGACGGTGGGTGTCGGTGGGACAGGCTCAGTGGCTGACCCCTGGCCGGGAGTCCAATATTGGCCGTGTCGTGGCCGCCCCCCCCCCCACGGCCTGACCGACGGGCCGCCGGCAGGCGAGCCACCGCTCGTCCATGGCCGTGATCAACCTGGGCTGCGCCGACCACGACCGCGAGCACACCTACCGCGTGTACGTGACCACGTTCCTCGGCTACGGCGCCAACGAGGCGTACCGCCGGCACAGCGAGGCCATCCGAGCCAGGTGAGGACCGCGTGAGCTCAGACCGGGCCCAGCAGTGCCCGACCGGCCGGGCATTATCGTTCGAACTATGCGCCGCCGGCCGACCGCTGCTCTGTCAGTGGAGTGGGCAGGGTGCGACCTTGATCCTCTTGTGGCCGCGATAAGCGAACGGCTAAAGGATTTTTCCCTGGAAGCAATGAGCGATAGATTAATGTTTGTGGCCTGGGGTGTACTAGAGGCGCGTTGGCATGGTTACATTGCATTTCATTGCGCCCTAGGGAAGCTTGCTTGTCGTCAGGGTCAATAGGCTTGTAGCTGTTTTGGCCCGGGATAATCCCCAACGTAATTCGCTAGGTAAAGTCAAGATTCCACGCAGTTGAAGGAACAGACGACTAAGTCCCGCTACGCCTTCTCCGGTAAATTGCGTGGGATGAAATCTGTTGACATGCCGAAGATTTGTGGCCGTAGTTTTAGTTCAGAGGTGCGCCACTGCGGCAATTTTTGCACGCGATTTCGCTGGGTTGAGATTACTCGACGCTGACGCCTCTTGGCGCGCGCTGCTTCACCTTCAAACTTCCGTATAACCTCACTCACCGCATTGTGTCCTGCATAGATATAAACTTTATATATATATATATATATATATATATATATATATATATATATATATATATAAACGAGCGTTTTCATGAACGCCTTTTGGAACAACTTTGTTCCACTAAGCCGATGGCGTCTCGAGCAGAGACGAAGCTAAAGTTTCGCCTCATGTCTTTGGTAAGCCTCTGCCATCCTCCGATGTCAGCCAGTTTCTGCCGCCAACAGTCTCTGTCCCTCGAGCCGCGTGTTCTCACGTTCTGCATCCACCGCGCAGGCTGGTCTTCCCCAGTTTCGTCCTCAGCGCCCTCCCCTGACCGCGCGCCGCCGCAGGTACACCAACACCACGCGCAAACTGTACGACCCCTGCTTGGTGCGCGACTTCGCCGCCGGCTCCGTGCAGCGCAATTTGACTTACTGCACGGGCCAGCAGCCGAGGCCGGCCAACTGCTCCCTGCCGGTGGTCGGCACCGGCGACTGGCACCAGTGCGAGGAGATCGTGCGCAAACAGGTGACGGCGCGCCGCCCACGGCCGGGGCCGCCTGGCCGGCGTCATAGGGACATCTTGAGAGGCGTTCTCAGCGTGTCGGGAATTGAATGGCCGAAATTTGGTGTGGACTGCTGCACTGCCGCTGCGTTTCATTCTCTTCCGCATTGGAGTAAGAGTTCTCTGCTTCGTCGTAATTTGGTGGTTAGGGACGTAAGCTGGTGATCTAGTGAGTCAATCTGCTTGTGCCGTCTAGCTACAGCTGCTGACGCTGCAGACACTGACGCTGACGCTGTCGTCTCCTGTCGCAGATCGTGGAGGAGAGGAAGACTCGATTGTGCCCGGACGACCCGGAGGGCTGCACCAGGACGCTTGTGCCGCCACCTGTCAACCTGACTGACATCGAGTTTTACGGCTTCTCTGAGTTCTGGTACTCCATGGAGGACACCCTGCGCAGCGGAGGGAAATACTACTACAAGCGCTTCAGCCAGACGGCTAAAGTAAGAATGCCAGCATTGTTTTCCGGATTGCTTTTGTCTGATGGGTGGGGGGATGTGTCATTTTGATGTGTGGCTGTGGCCGATGTAAATGCTGTGATGGTGTCTGCAACGAGTGCTACGGAGTACGTCTGGTTTACACAGAAGTGTTTGGTATCCTTTGATTCTGCGCGGGCATCTGCTGGCGTTTAATAACTTATTGATACCATGCTAAGGGCATGGTTGCGTGCTGTCCTGAGGGTGTTGATAAACGGTTGTTCAAATATAACTGTGCGATGGGCCTTCTTTTATATGTGTGCGGAGGGAAACCTTTTCTCGGCAGCATCTAACATACCCGGCACCAGTTGGGTATGTTAGCATGCCTTAAACGTTATATTGTTTCCATTCCAACAGGCTGTTCCCGTTTCGTTCCTCCTCCAGACACCACGCTCATTTCAGGACTACTGAATGTTGACTTCTTTGGCAGCAGCTCTTCCCTACACCAGCGGCGAACCCTGACCTGACCTTACCGTGCTCCGTCAGGACTACTCTATGTCTCTCCTGTGGACCTAACCGTACCGTACCCCGTCAGGACTACTGTATGTTCCTCCTCTGGACGTGACTGTACCCCGTTAGGACTACTCTATGTCCCTCCTGTGGACCTAACCGTACCGTACCCCGTCAGGACTACTGTATGTTCCTCCTCTGGACGTGACTGTACCCCGTTAGGACTACTCTATGTCCCTCCTGTGGACCTGACCGTACTGTGCCCCATTAGGACTACTGTATGTCCCTCCCTGACCGCGCCGTGTCCCGCCAGGACTACTGCGCCACCACGTGGTCGACGCTGGTGCGGCGGCGCGGCGAGGGCCTGTACGGCCGCTCGGACGACGACCGGCTGGCGCGCCAGTGCTTCAAGTCCGTGTACCTGACGGCCGTGCTGCACGACGGCCTGGGCCTGCCGCGCACCTACCAGGGCCTGACGTCGACGCCGAGCGTGGTGCACGGCCGCGTCTCCACCTGGACGCTGGGCGCCCTGCTCTACAAGCTGCGCTTCCTGCCCGTCAGGTGGGGCTGCGAGCGCCGGCCGGCCCGCCGCCGGCGCGCGCTCGTGTCGTGCCGCCGACTGCAGCTTTTGCAGCATGTGCAGTTGAGTCCTTGTTGGCCTCGGTGAGGTGCGTGAGGCAAGGACATGGCTGGTCTTTGACATCTCTCCGAAATCGAGTTGTTCATTGGCGACTAGCGGTGATAGGATGCTGGGTTCGCCGGTGATCGCTGACCGTGCGTCCCCAAACTGTGCTGGAAACGTTCTGCAACGCGCCTGTCCTGTCCAGACCGCGTCGGACGCCGACTCCGCGCTCCCGCCGCGTGTCCTGAGCGGCACCTCGCTCGGGGGCCGGGGCCCAAACACCGAGCCTGACCCGTCACCGTGACGTCTGCCGCCAGGTCGGTGGAGGCCGCCACGTTCTCGCACTTCTCGCCGGTGGCGTACAGCGTGTGGGGCTCTCAGTACCTGCTGGTGGCCTGCGTGCTGGTGGTGCTGGGCGTGCTGGCGCTGTACGTCCGCCGGCTGCGGCGGCTGCGCTCGGCGCGGCCGCGCGCGCGCCTCTTCTCCGAGCAGGAGGCCGCCCTGCTGGGCGTCACCGTCAGCTGACCGGCCGCGCCGGCCGGCCCGGCGGCTCGCTAGGGCCCGCGCGGTCGGCCGGGGCGCGCTGGCCGGGCGCTGCCGGCGGCGGCGGCGGCCCGCTGGACCCGCGGCCGTCCGTGCCCGGCCGAGGAGTGTCTCCGGCCGCGAGACAGGCCGGCGTCTCTGTCTGGACCAGCCTAGCCAGTAGCGCATTACCATGGTCAGACGAGGTTTTATCGAGAGCCGGCAGGAGCTGGTCCCACGGCTGGTCGGGGTTGTCCGCCGGGCTGTTTTATCATTACCGGAGTGGCCTGCGACACCCGCAGATCAACGGGCTCCACTGGGAGCCGTTTGTGATAATCCAGCCATGCTGGTGTTCCGCCTGGCGGTGGTCTTCCACACTAAAACTGAATGCGACATTGATTCATCGGCATTGGATGCTGTAGTCTGATTTCCCCATTAGCTAGGGTTCTACTTATAGTTTTAACGATTGACCGGTATTTATTTCGTACGTGCTGTCCGTTTTGTGGACAGTTAGTGATCTATTTAAAATGTATTTATAAACGGATAGAAATTACCGTGTCATGCTATTTTATTGGTGCGTCCAGGTAAGCTTAGATCTAGAGGTATTTTGTCGTGATGGGTGCGAACACTTGCAGAAGACATGGTAGGGGATGTGGATTTGGGTGTAGTGTTCGGATTTCGGGCTCATTTTTAGTTGTGTTCGTGTGTACGCACGTGTGAATATGCGGAATGGCTGGAAGCTATTATCCATGCGTTCCTTGCAACTTTCTTGGTTTGCCTGGGATTCTCCGCTGTGCATATAAATCCTAGTCTTCTTGTTATTGGTCAGGTTAGGTAATGTGCCCGCTTGTGTTCCCTTCAGAGCCTCAGAACAACGAAGGAGCCCAGCTTCTGGGGTTACTTAGGACTATGCGTCCGATAACACGCACCCACCGCACCGCACGCCCACTTCGCCACGGCGACGGTCAAATGAACGCCCAGCTTTTTGGGACAGTCTCATGTGGACCAAAGTTAGGCTGGACTGCGCTCCTCAGGTCTTGTTGCACCGATCTTCATGTAAAATGTGAACGCCGCTCCCAGTGATGATAGCTGTTTTTTTTTTCACGTGAGAGCTGCACGAGTTCTGGTGACCATAGTTATTGGTGACAGTTCCTCTGAAATAGATGCTTTACGAACAGATGAGACGAGCATTTTTCAGAACGGCCGTTTGGTAACGGTGTCTGCAGGGAGTGGGTCTGAAGCCAGCTGAGCCGCGAGGAACCGCGCTGGTGAAGTATGGATGCCGATCCTTTGTTCAGAGACCTGGTTGGCTGGGTTGTCTTCGGACCGCCGTGTCAGCCTCGGCACGCAGCTGGTCTCCCCCGCCCCGCGGCTGTCGCGGCAGGCCGACACTGGACGCCATCAGAGTGCCGACACCAGCACTGGGCGAGCGGCCGTCATCAGAGTACCGACACCAGCACTGGGCGAGCGGCCGTCATCAGAGTACCGACACCAGCACTGGGCGAGCGGCCATCAGAGTACCGACACCAGCACTGGGCGAGCGGCCGTCATCAGAGTACCGACACCAGCACTGGGCGAGCGGCCGTCATCAGAGTACCGACACCAGCACTGGGCGAGCGGCCGTCATCAGAGTACCGACACCAGCACTGGGCGAGCGGCCGTCATCAGAGTACCGACACCAGCACTGGGCGAGCGGCCGTCATCAGAGTGCCGACACCAGCACTGGGCGAGCGGCCGTCATCAGAGTACCGACACCAGCACTGGGCGAGCGGCCGTCATCAGAGTGCCGACACCAGCACTGGGCGAGCGGCCGTCATCAGAGTACCGACACCAGCACCGGGTCCGCTCTTCGCTCGGCCACAGCGCGACAAAGCCGTGTCCGTGTGAAACTGTATTGCTTTCGCACGCCAACAGTCCGCATATTACGGCGTGAATAAATAGACGAGGTATAACGGCGCGCGGCGGGAGGTAGGGTGAAGCGAGCCCCCCCCCCGGCACCAGATATCGGCCTCTCGGCCTGCACCCGACACACAGGACTACCCTGAACTGATGACGCAACATCCTAGGCGATGATTTGTCCTCGATTCGCTGTCTTTCACGCTCATGGATTAGACTTCAAATAACGACACCCGCCAGCGACTCCAAAACAGTAAAGCAGGTAAAACGTCCCACTGCGGTGAATGCGGTTCCGGTTCTGACGGCCGGCAGACCAGCTAAAGAAAACAAACACTAACCACGGGGATGACCGCGAAGGAAAATGCCCGCGTTACAACAACGATCATAGGCTGATGAGCAGGGTTTCAAGGATCAGAAAACTGCCAAAGCCAGCGAAGCGAAGTTTAAATGATCAGTAATATAGTGTTTCCTTCAGTTAATAAAGATAACCATTTCAACACAGTGTCTTATGCGTGTTTGTTCAGCACACTGCTGCGACTGTGTGCGAGGTACCGCGGCGTTTTGCCTCCTTAGTTGCACTCCGTGGCGCGCGCATGTCGTGCGCCCGGTCAGGCCGACAGTTCTGCCTGTCTTCCCGCGCCAGGGGGTACGAACACAACAGCACCCACCAAACGCCCACCGGAGGGCCCTCCTCCGCCCCGGGGCACGCGCTCTGTACACCACGCCGCTCCACCCTCTCCAGAGGCGCGGACCGCCATCTCCACACAGTCCGAATGCCAGTCGGACTCCGCCAGGGTCGCCCTTTCACGCATCACCCGGCCCCCCGGCGGCCGCGCCCGCGGCCATTGCCTCCTACACGTGGCCGGCGGCCTTCCGGCGGCACTGGAGCCGATCCAGCCCCACCAGCCCCAGAGGAAGGCTGCGTCCCGGTGCCGCTAGTGCTGCTCCACGCCCAGGGCGGCGTCCTGTTCGTCGTCGTCCGAGTAGTCGCCGGCGGGCGTGGATGCGGCGCCCCCGCCAAAGCCCGGGCCGTCCGAGGAACCCAAACGGCGCACCTTGGCCGAGGGGCTGCCGACACACCGTCACCCGTCAGAGCCAAGAGGCAATAGGCCAGAGTCCACATCCCCAGACAGCAGCGGACACACCGTCACCCGTCAGATCCACGTCACTACACCAGTCCACGTCACCAGACGGCACAGGACACACCGTCACCGGTCACAGCCACGTCACTACACCAGAGTCCACGTCACCAGGTGGCACAGGACACACCGTCACCTGTCAGAGCCACGTCACCACACCAGAGTCCACGTCGCCAGATGCCAGGGGATCTATCGTCACCAGACCAGAGTTCACGTCACCCGACGGCGGCGGGAGGCTAAACGGCTACGCTTCGGCAGCCATAGAATTGGTGCCGACGATCCACAGTACCAGGAGTCATGCCACCACGGGACATTCGCCTGGGCAGAAAAATTGAACGAGGACGGAACAGGACATGCCAGCGAAGGCGAGCCGAGTTCCAGGCTGATAAACCGCACGAGTTAATAACCGAGGTCAGCTGATCCCGACATGGCCTTCGCAATGGCAGTTTAAAGGTAACACCACAGCCACGGTTATTAGACAGCCCGCCCCCTGACCGTCAGGGGGCGACAGTTAACCCAGCTGCCGCACAGACCGAACGCCGGGCACGACAAGCATCCGCCGGACGAGGGCAGGTCGAACACGCCGATCTCCGACGACGGTTAGCGGCGCCGCTGGACCACCTGCAGACGCTCACCTGTGCAGGCCGTCCGCCAGCGGGTCCACCTCACTGCTGGACGACGGCGTGGGCGACGACGGCGGCGACAGCGCAGACTTCACCATCGTCTTCGAGTCGGTCAACATTTTGTTCTGAGGGGTGGACGACATTATGGCGTTAGTAATTTACCACAGAGAATCCGATTATCATTCGTGCTATACGCATTTATTCAAATGGATGTAGCACGAAGACATGCAAATAATGCTTGTAACTATTATACCATGAGATGTGAATAATATCATCAACAACCAGTAACATAAATAATAATAACAATAATAATAGTGATAATAATCACTCATCATCATCACCATCATCATCATAATCATCGTCATCATAATCATCATCATCACCGCCATCACCACCATAATCGTCATTATCACTGCAACACTAGTCAAAATGCATGAACAACGCGCAACAGTCTTGTGACCACCACATATTTCACGGCGAAAATCCTAGCTCGAGTACAAGGTATCCTTCCTCGTGACTGGTGGTGGTTCGCTCAGATGGTGATGGTGAAGGTTCTTAATTAACGAACATCACTTACGATCCTGCCGTCCCTGCCGAACATCATTAGGAAGGTGTCGATGAATTCCCGGCTCCGGTCCTCCCACTTCTGGATGAACTCGTTCCGCTTGTCGGAGATGTCGGCTATCGCCCTTTTGCCGCGGTCCTTCAGCTCGTCCATTTTGTTCTGAATGCGGAACTTTTTCTCCTGCGGCCAGCAGTGCCACACGTCACACAATGTCCGTCTTCTGACGTATCGGCACGATCCTGCGCCCATCCCCAATATCTGTCCTGATTCCGACCTCCACAGCAGTCCCACCAAACAAACGGGATTTAATTCCGGCTAGAGTGGTGCATATGCACAGTGAGAAGCAGCTGGGCTAGAACGTGTTTAATGTCCGGTCCAAAATATTGTTATACACTGTGCCGACACCCTCAAAGAGCTTCAGCCTGCAGTAACGGCATTTCCTGGACCTAACTGCGAGACGGCTGACGACTTCTGAAGAGGCGTCCCACCTCCCTCCCAGGTGAGACGCCTCAGAACGGCCGCCACAGAACCACCAGACGTACGTAAACCACCAACGCCGGCACGTACGTTGATGAAGGAGACGTTCAGGTCTTTGGCGGAGTAGCCACGGGCCAGGTTCCGCCGCACGTACACGTCGTAGTCCTTGACGATCCTGGAGACGATGTCCGAGGTGGAGACGCCCTCGGTGCGCTGTGTGGCCACGAACATTCCTGCCGAGCGGGGCATGCGGGATTGAGGGCGCTGTCCGGGACGAGATCGCGACCTGTCCCCGCACCGGCGCTAATTACTGCCGCCAGGGCAGCAGTGGCGCACACGACAGCGGGCCGCCGTGAAATAGCCGCTTACGGCTGACGTGGCAAGACCTCAAGAACACATTACGACGCCCCTATTTGCTTAAATAAAAGGAACGGACTGCTTCTGGCTACCAGGTCCAATCAAACGCTTCCTTCAGGCTCCATGGGTCAGACACTGGCCAGCACTGGCTGGATCTCGGAGGAGGCCAACGGCGAGGCCCTCGCCGCCCCGACCGGCGGCGGCGGCGGTGACCGGTGAGTACCTCTCTCCTTCAGTCGGGCGTACACGTCGACCCCCGAGCCCGTGGTGTACGGATAGTCGTCGTGGGCGATGAAGTCTATCTGCGGACACAGGGACGAACGCGTGTGCAGCGCTGAACGATACAAACACTGCTCAGCACGGCAATCAATCGAACCCGGGGTTCAAGGGCCACAATGCAACTGGAATAAAACCGCCATCTCGAATTGTTTGCACTCAGCTGCACTGTATGCGTCATACCCGCTCTGACCTTTCAAGGTCCTAAAACAAACACCCTTCATCTGTTCCAGCCCGGCACGTAAACAGCCGGGAATCATCGCACCCAAGTCGCCCCGGCCGGACCGTCCGACCCATACCACGTGACACCGCCGCAGCCGGGCTGTCAAACCCACGGGAGCGACCGGCCAGACCACGTGACCCCAGCGACGGGCCTGACCTTGTGTTTGGCCAGGAAGTCGTCGTCCACCTCCCAGGGCGCGTCGCGGACCAGTTCGTCGACGTAGCGGCAGTGGCGCACCGACTCGTACCGCTCCGTGTCGGACATCACCGTCTTGCCCTTCCGCGCGTGCGTCAGCTTGTCGCTGCAGACTGCCGGCCGGGCGGGCACGGGTCATTCGGCAGCACGGGAGGGCACCTCCGGCCGGGCACATAGCGTCAGCGACGCCAGAAGGCACGAGTTCTGCCCCGGACAAACTCTGAGGCCGGCCCCGCCGCCCGCCCGTGCCCAGTCAAGGGCCGCAAGACGCCTAATCCTGTGTAGTCAAGGGTCGCACGGTGCACGGTCCTGTGCACTGAACCGCACCGCGCGGTGCAAGTTCTGGGCCGATCGCGCTGTTGTTGCTGCTGCGCCCTGTCACCCCGTCACGCCAGAGATCGGCAGGACGAGGCCAGAAGACCACCACGTTCCGGGCAAACGGTCGCAAGGTTCAGCCGCGCGGGTAAACCGGGACCGCGAAGAGCGGGCTGGCGGGTAGTCACAGCATAAACCGCCGACGTACCCTCACGTGGCCCTACGGCCGGTGCCCGATCAACGACCATGAACCGGCTGGCCGACGAACTGCGCACGTCTTAGTGATTGCGGCCGTCATGCGAAACGGCCAGCAAAACGCAGAAAAACACAACAGCCCGCACGGACACAAAAAGAACAGAAATTTCTTACACCAACTGGGACAGCGCCGTAACACCGCGCTGGGATGTGTACGTCCACTATCTCTGTTAACCAAAGTGGACAGGAGCGGAACGTACGGGTCAACGAACGACAAAGAACCTGACTGACAAGACCCCTGACAGGATGCTGCTGACAGCCGGCGCAAACGGCGGAGCCCCTGCTTCGCCCTGTCCGGCCCGAGAGCGACCCTCGGCTCGGATCGGCCGCCGGGCCTCCTGCTCACCTCCCACCAGCAGGTAGACGTTCGGGAAGACGTTCTTCGCCTGCTTCAGCTGGCGGGCGTGGCCCATGTGAAACACGTCGTAAATGCCATCCGCGTACACCCGCACCGGCCGCGGCGCTGCCGACGGTCAACAGGGCGCCGTTATCAGGGCGCAGTCAACAGGGCGCAGTTATCAGGGCGCAGTCAACAGGGTGCAGTTATAAATGCGCAGTTATCAGGGCGCAGTTATCACGGCGCAGTCAACAGGACGCAGTTATCAGAGCGCAGTCGACAGGGCGCAGTTATCAGGGCGCAGTCGACAAGGCGCAGTTATCACAGCGCTGTCAACAGGACGCAGTTATCAGGGCGCAGTCGACTGGGCGCAGTCAACAGGACGCAGTTATCAGAGCGCAGTCGACAGGGCGCAGTTATCAGGGCGCAGTCGACAAGGCGCAGTTATCACAGCGCTGTCAACAGGACGCAGTTATCAGGGCGCAGTCGACTGGGCGCAGTTATCAGGGCGCAGTCGACAAGGCGCAGTTATCACAGCGCTGTCAACAGGACGCAGTTATCAGGGCGCAGTCGACTGGGCGCAGTTATCAGGGCGCAGTCGACAAGGCGCAGTTACCACAGCGCGGTCAACAGGACGCAACTAGCAGGGCACATTGCACATGCCGTAGTTAACAGGACGCAATTAAGACACCACAGTCCAAGAGGATGCAGTCAACTGGGCGATGCCCATAACGAACAGTGAACAGGCCGCGGTCTACCAGATATACGGGGATCGAATTCACGGAAAGTATCGTGGCGTGAGGGCGATATATAGCGGCGACAACAGACACCAACACTTGTACCAGTGAACAGCGCAGGTCACTTCGGGAGCTGTGCAATGCATAAACGTGAAAAACGAAATTTGTGCAACCAAGAGGATGCAGCACAATTCAAGCAGATCTCAAAATTTTAAGGAAACCCCTTCATTTACGGGTAGCCAATTCGGAAACCAACAAAACTGGCAAACGTCAAACTGGCAAACAGCGAGATTGCTGCAGTAACTAACGGAGCGGACCGGCCGTCCGACATCACGCGCAGCAGCCGACCGGTAACCGTGGCCGGGCAGCTTTGAACGACAGGTGGCTCCAGGAGAGCAGAGCGTCCGCTGACCTGTGCCGGCTCGTGCCTGCTCCAGGCTGATCTTCTGCGTGTAGTCGCACATCGCCCGGGCATAGTCCGCGTCCGGCTCGTCACTGAACGGCGCCTCCGTCCGCAGACCCTGCAACACAGCAGCCGTCACTGAACGGCGCCTCCGTCCGCAGACCCTGCAACACAGCAGCCGTCACTGAGTGGCGCCTCCGCCACCAGACCCTGCAACACAGCAGCCGTCACTGAGTGGCGCCTCCGCCACCAGACCTGCAACACAGCAGCCGTCACTGAGTGGCGCCTCCGTCACCAGACCCTGCAACACAGCAGCCGTCACTGAGTGGCGCCTCCGTCCGCAGACCCTGCAACACAGCAGCCGTCACTGAACGGCGCCTCCGTCACCAGACCCTGCAACACAGCAGCCGCCACTAAGCAGGGTCTAAGAGGAAATTCCGCAATACAGCAGCGGCTGGTGGTAACAACTCAGCGGTGATTAGCAATGTCTTAGTCAGTCCCGACAGACTTACGGAAAAAAGCCTCACGAAACCGATCCCTGCACATACAGCAGCCCCTGTCATTACAAACTCGATTTGTGGCGAAATTTCTGACGGGCGTGTTCTTTGCTCTTTCCAAATGAAGAACTTCCGCGTTTCTGTTTTCCGCCCGTGTCCACGCGATCGTTTGCTTGTCACAATCTCCGTCTTAACACTTCAACTAAACATGCATCCCCCCTTCCTAATCCCAACGCATTCAGTTTCTTTACGAGGTAGCTAAAACACCTGTTTCCGTATCAGATCGGCTGACGGCAAGCTAACGGCTGATTCAGCGCGGGTGTAGAGACGGGCCCTCGTGGTCCCCAGCTCATGTGACTGGTAACCCACGCCAACACAGGGGTTGACAATCCTCCAAAATTTTTCGCAACTCGCCCCAGAATAACGGCTCTGGTCGCTGTGAAACTGGGCATGGACGAGTTTAGAATTTTTCAAGAATACTCTGGAATGTACGGTGAACACCTAGACGGACCACTGGTCTATGACCCATTTATCGGGGGCATGTCATGGTCAAAGCACGACAGGGCGGCAGTTTTCAACGGACAACAAATACTGTACGTGTTTCACAGTACTCAGTCTCACTAAATCTTACGCATAGGTTCCACAAACAACGTCAGCGACCTCCACACTAGGGTCCTTATTTGGGTTAGGCTCATCTTGGGTCAAAACCATGAACTGAGGTCACTGCACGTTGCTGGTCTTGTCCAGACTTTGGCGGGGCCATGAAGTGACCTGTAGAGCCGGTTTGCCTAGTAGCATCTATGACACATGATGGTATAATCTAGCTGGGCCAGGTCAAAACCACATTCCGGTCCCTGAACATTCTTGGCCTTGTTCTGAGTTCAGCCAGGGTCATGGAGTAATAAGTGGGGCCGCTTTGCCTTGAAGTAGTAGTTTCAGTCTTCATGCATCGTCTGAAGTTGTTCTGGGTCCCTCCAAGACGCCTCATAGGTAACGTCCATGCGATACCATGAAAACCAAAATGAATTGGCATTATGGCAATGAAATGGCAAAACGCAGTATCACTGTTTAGTGACAGCACACGCAAGCCACATACGACTCACGTTAACTTCTGTTTCATTATTCTACCACGTCAGGTCTGGAAATGACTGGGGACCGTCCCCCTGCCTGCCTATGCCCCCCGGCCGAGTTCTGGCACAGTGGGCTGTAATGAGCGGCGTTCAGCGCCGGCGCCCGCGGGCGCGCCCCTGGCGTGAGCCGGCCGGTCCAATCATCGCCCGGCCGGTCCAATCACCGTCAGCCGCCGGCCATGTTTGTCTGCCCCGACAGCAGGACAGTTTACCGACGGACCGGTGGCCGGCCAAAACACCAGCCGCCTGCCGGCGGCGGGTCCTCCGCCAGCACCCACCGAGGACAGGTCAGGGCCGGCGGCCGCCCGACACGAACCGCCCGTCAACACCGGGTCCCGCTGCCACCGTCCGTGTACAGGTCAGCGCCGCACAGAGAACCGGGTCCCGAAGAAATAACCGACTTATTCAGGGACGATGGAGTTAGATGGACGAGTTAATCTTTACAGGCGGAGACAGAGAAGTAAATAAGGCGGCTATCTGGATACCGCTTGCCTGCCTTACCCGATTTGCGTCCAATATAATGCCAAGCCCCTTCAAGATAAGCTGTGGTTGTGGATTCTGCAAACGACAACTGCACGGATCCAGCAAAGGTTTCAGGGTCCAAAACACCTGCTACTCAAGGTGCGAAGAACCGATCTTCACGAAAACAAAAACTGAAGTAAAAGAAAACAAGGCAACAACGAAACATAAGCACCAACAATATCACCACTCACCGTCGGACGATTATCGAATTAGAGACACCAGAAACCTTCCTGGCATTGTGCGAACAATGCATTCCAAGCCTGACTACATGAAACTGCTCCTCGAACTCTTGGCCAGTGCGCGATACCACGATCCACCGCGCGCTCCCAAGCTCATCCTCGTCCCACGCTGTAATTCGACCTCGTTCAAAGGTCCATGATCGGCCGCCGCCAAACAGTGCGCGGCCGAGCGGTGGACTTTCGTACGGCCGCCGTGCTCGGGCACCCCTCCCCGGCGCCGGCGGCGCGGCCGCCCCGCCGCCCCGCTGCCGACTGCAGGTCACGGGTTGCTGGCCGGCCGCGCCGCCCGGGGCCGTTCAGCCCGTCGCCCGGGGCGGTTCGGCCAAAGGGCGGCCGCCGGCGGCGATCAAGTGCGGGCGATCGGCCGCCAATCGGCGGCGCTCGGCCGGCCGGCGATCGGCGACCGATAGGACGAAGTCCCGGCTCGTTATCGTCCACGGCGGAGTCTCGGCGGCGGGTCTGGGGCCGTGCGGTCCCCCAGACCTCAGGCCCCAGACCAGAGGTCCGAGGCCTGGCCGCCTGCGCCGCTCGGATCCACACGGCAGTCCGCCTCAGCCACAGACAAGGAGGATCAGGAGAACGCCTGATACTCCTGACGGCGAAACATTAGCTCGTGGAACAGATAGCGGCCTGGCACGCAAAATAAACATCAGCCGCTTTCTCCAACTGATTATCGGCAACTGTGCCCAGCAGCCTCAAGTTTCAGCTTCGTGTACCGCGTTCCAAACAGGCATCACACCACACGACAGGCTTTCAAAGCTAAACTCGGAACAGTTCATGACAACGCTTCTAAAGAACTACGAACGTGCAACATGAAGGGGCACCACAAAAACAGGACCCACCAACCATTTGTTGCACAACGTTGCCGAATACCTGCGCAATGCAGCATTTCTCTGGGCGGTGGCACGGACATGTCTCATGATGCCATGGGCTACTGCTATTCTACGCACTCGTGGCATGGCAACAGTGCGTACAGGATGTTTGCTGCCGTAACGACCCACTCGGCACGTGCGGACACATCGATCTCTTGGGCGGGAGTCACACAGAAACGCCACGGCAGGTCACGCGTGAACAGGAGGCCGACGTGATCGATCGCCGCGCTCTTTCATACGATCGGCCACATCAGCCTGCGTTTTGCAGTTAATGGTCTTGCGGCGGAAAATGACGTCATCGACGTCATGCAACGCTATCCTACGCCACCTAAGGGCAGCGCAGGGCGCACCACAAACGCAACAGCCAGGGGACCATGTCAGGCCACACGGCTATAATTCAATTCAAGACCTTGAGTTCACGACGGCGATTATGACAAAAAACACGCAAGGAGTACACTGGAACTGCGCCGAACTGAGCCGAGAATATGACGCACTCGAGGAGGACTCCGCGCAATATCGTGAAGAGGGCAGCGTCGAACAGGAAGAGGGCTGTGGGGAATTTCGTCTCGAGAAATGTTTACCGCCAATGGACGCGGTTTATCTGCCCCACCCACACTTACGTCTAACAACAGGACACTTGAAACTGCCAGCACAACTGTCTCAACACCACCGGAATGATTCGAAAACGTAACAGTCGAAAAGTTAGTGACAAAAAGCGACATCGTAGTTCCGCAAGCTGAATCGTAGATGCCGTTTTCAAAAATGGCCTGCGCTTTCACGCCTAATCCACCTCCCTAGAACAAACGTCGACGGATACCGTACGGCTTTATAGCAAATATCTATCAAACGGCGACGGAACACGAAAATCCCTTCGGCAGCAACGGTCTGCTGAAGGTCCAAAGAAATGGAGGCCTTCTCGCGATGCTTCTCGTTGGGATCAAAAGACATTTGGAGTGCCCGGTTGAGATCGCGCTGATATGAATTTCCCCAACTTTTTTACGAGCCACTTCGATTTCTCATCCTCATGCCACGGCTGGCGTGGTGCGAAACTGGTGCCCGAACGTACAACTCTGGGACTGCAAACGATGTGTATCTATCTCATAAACGGCTCTCAACGAAGCACCACAGACAGGAGACAGCCGACAAACGGTCGAAAGGGGCAGGGCTATTAACTGCTAGAGTTAACCAAATCAATCTCTGACTTATGGGAAAGTCACGGAACAAACACATGCCCCCGCCACTTGTGCTCGATAAGACTGCCCAATAATGTTCGAATCGAGCAGCGTCAGTGTCTCCGTCCCGACGACTCTAACAGGGCCCATGTCTCCCTTCCGACGACTCTTACAGGGCCCATGTCTCCCTTCCGACGACTCCAACAGAGCCCGCGTCTCCCTCTTGACCACTGGGACAGGCCCGTGTCCCCCCTCCCCCCTCCCCTGCAGGATCACGGAGCCTTCAGCACGACAGGCCACGACTCCCGCCCCCTCCGATGATGACGAAAAAAACGACGGACAATACGCGAAACAGGTGCACAACACGCCACAAACTGCTTCGACCGACCAGGCCGGCCCCGCTCGCCAATCACAGGCGGCCGGGCCGCCGGTCGCCTGTGATTGGGCAGCCACTCACCGGCCGGACGCCGGCGCCGTTGAACGGCATCTGCCTGAACAGGCTGGCCATGCTGCGGCGCGGCCGGGTGTGCGTGCGACCGCCGGCGTGTCGCGACGTCCACTGGCGGCGGCCGCACGCCGCGCCGCGCGCCGCCGGGCGTCGCAGATACGGGCCTGCCGGCGGCCGGCGTCACACAGGTGCGCCCACTCGGCACCGGACGAACTCGGCAGGCGGCCGACGGCGACGCAGCGGCGGCGGCGCGGCGCGGCGCGCGGACCGGCCGCCGCTGACCGCAACACCGCCGCGGTGGCCACCCGCAAGCCGCACCAGGCGCGTACCGGCTGTCTGTGCGAGCCTAACGCGGAGGCAGCGGACGTGACGGTCCTGGGCCTAATAGGATTTCTTGGCGAAATTCGATATCTACGTGCAGAACACGTTTGATAGGATTCACAGCACGTACACTGTGCATGTGACGGTAGGATTTGATATGAAGTGTGTCGTTGCAACCTCAAAAAATCGAGAGTCGAAAATCACTTACCACTGATCTCTGAGTCAAATATGGCTCGAGTCAAATATTATCCACATATATCCATATATGTCATTACCCACATATATCTATATATGTAATAATATCCACGAGTCAAATATTGCTGAAGCACGCCCCTGAAGACCTTCTGTGACAATATCTCCATACACCAAAGACAGAAAAAACGCACGACCACCAAAGAACAAACACACGACGACCCTCATCAAATCTTGCCTAGAACCAGACGCCCAAATCTTCCATGTGACGTATGACGAGAACACGACCTCGCCCTGTTCATAAAGTCCGCCTACGTCGTTTACGGCAGTCTCTGGTCCGTTTCGGACGTCTACAACTGACACCCCATCCGCCCCACAGCGGGGGAGGGGGGCATCCTCACACAAGTTCGGTCACATGGTCGGCCGACGCAGAGCTCCTAACGCCAGCGATCAAGGCCGTCGGTCGGAAGGCCGTCACACGCACGCGCCACGGTCCGGACACCTGCACGCAGCGGGACGTTGGACCCCCGATCGGGCCGGCGAGGCACCTGCGGCGGCTCTGCGGCCATGGTGGACACGCGCGCACGCCGGAAGAGCGCGTGACACCCGATGGCCGCGCACGGTCGGTATCCTGCCACGCTCCAGCAGAAGGCCGAACGGTCCGGCAAAATTGGCATCTGACGGCAGCAAAGAGCAGAGAAGTTCACCACCACAAGAACGTGCCTTCCGCCGGCTTTAGCACCTGCGCCGTATCACGGAATCCAACTCGTTCCGTTGTAGAACTCACGCAACACTCTTCACACAGCACAACAAACATATCAGGCTATCGTGCTGGTGTCCAGTCTCTGGTCGTGCGGCATCCAGTCTCTGGCCCCAAACTGGACTGCTCCCGGCTCTGGGAGGGGGGCAATCTCCCCTACCTCCGACTCTGGGAGCTGCTCTCACCTGGGGGCGGGGAATGACGTTTGGGCCGGGGTCGTCATGAGTCCGCTTCCTGCGGCCAGAGGCGGCGGCCATCTTCTGCTCCCTGAAGCCGGTCGGCCGGAAACGGAGCCCGTGGTGATCGGGCGACGGTGGCGTGCGCTGGGACAGCCGTCCATGTCAGCTAGTTAACAGTCCATCAGAGGGAAAATCCGCGACCAGTTACACTATACAGAGTGGCATAAAACTGCAAGTATCACTGGATATATTGCTCAAGATATATTTTGAAAAATTTTCTGGCGTAATTTGAAAACAGTTAAAAACAACTGACCTCATGTTGGTCTAAACCAAGATTTCTACATATACTCATCAAGTTTAAGGCATAAAAATACCGTTTTTAGTTTTACATGCAGTAGACAGGGAGTAACAAAGGGGGAGAAAAGGACAGTAAGATCCATATTCATATTTTGCTCATGTAAATGCAAATTGCACACGTTTCCACAACTGTGAGTTGCACTGGCATAGCCAAAGAATGGGGGCCCGGCATCCCCCGTTAGGTCCACATTTTTTGTGGAAACCATTGCACACAGTCTTCCCAGCAGGCAGTTTCCGTATGATTTCAGTTCCCAATGAGCTCTGCTCCCCCCCCCCCCCATTAAGCAAATTCTGGCTGCACCGTTGGCAAGCTCAGCCACGGATTGGAGTTCGACAATAGATGCCCATATTTTCCACAGGCCTACACCAGACAATGAACAATATTTTGTTGGCATTTGTTTGCCTACTTCTTGTTGTTGCAACAGTGACAAAGGTAAACTTAACTAAGTGTACCACCACGATCCAAGGTTTCTAGGACTCTACGGCGCAAACGCAAACACTCATGATGTCATACACGTCAAAATACAAGTTCCGTGGGGGCACTGAAATCATTTTTCTTCATGGTTAGGTGATGCAACTGCAGGGCAACTGGGTGAAAGATCATATGACAAAAGATAGTAAGCAAAAGGTCATATGGCAAAAGATTGTATGACATAAATATCCATATAAAGTTCAAACATGTTGCGCCAAAGCCACGATATAGGATACTAGATGCTACAGGCCAATAAAGGGTGTGGTCGGGCTTGGCTGTGTTCAAGAAAGAAGTTAGGTCGTGTGAAGCGCGGTATTAGGCTGTATCTAAGTAGGGACCATGTGCCAGGCTGACTGTACAGTGATAATATCCTATGCATTACTATAAGTTGTTACTAAATATTATCAGGCTTTTAACATGGCTCAAGAACTATTTCAACAAGGTAATCAATCTCAAATGCGGTGCGGCCGGGCGCTGAGACCAGAAGGTATAATCATCTGCTCAAGGTCGTAAACAAACCGCCATTTCACAACGACGTATGCGTGGTACAGGCCTTACCGGTACCATAACACACTCAGCACAGGGTCCCTATTCAGATATAACCTAACACCACTCTTTGTGTGGCCTAACCTCTTTGATGGACAGAGCCAAGTTCGATGCCATCCTTTTCTCGGCCTGCGGCCTCTAGCATCCTATCTCTGGCATGGGGTTGTGCCTTTGCAACATTTGCCCTTTGATATTTATCTCATACAATCTTTTGCTATAGTCTTGCTTCCATGATTTGCCATGCAGTCTTTCACCCAGTTATCCAACAACAGCATCACTAACCTGTGCAGAAAAATCATTTCAGTGGAACCATGGAACTTGGGTTTTGGCTTCTGTGACATCACCAGTAGTTGCATTTGTACTGTAGAATCTTTCTAGAAACCTTTCATTCTGGCCAGTGGTGCACTTAATAAAGATTACCATGCCAATACATACTTTAGATGTAGAATATCAAATACACATTTTCACTGCATGTAAGAGCCCCAGGTGAGACAGAAGGCTGAAAGGAATTCAGGCATCAAGAAAGGCATGCAAATATATTGTTCTCAGCAGAAAATTTAACAAAAATCAAAAAAGGAACTGCCTTTTTGGATAGCATAGCAGCACACCACCTCACTTGGTCCTGTGTGTACAACCTTGTGAAGAAGTGGAGTCAATTTAATGCATGTACATCAGGAGATAATCTACTCAGCATGAGCCAGGTACTGGATCATTTGATTAAAATATCATGCTTCTGATGCACTGCCCCAACTTGCTTTCATCAAGCATCATGACCAGTGACAATGGCATATTATATGTTGTTGGCTTTGCTTCTGGCCATTCCCCATTCCATGACATTCCTCAATAGCTCCCTGAGCTTTACGGACATTCTAAACAATGCCATGTCTACCAATACTGGTCCACAACAAAGCAAAGGCCATGAGTACATTAACAACTATATTACCATTCATTTGTTGTCCATTTTTGAAGCATCTAAAACAAATTGCACATTTGTATCAACATAGCTGCAATTTGCAAAAATTGGTTGCTAAGTCCAGGAAAAGCAGTTAAATGCTAACTATTAATACTTCATTTCTATTACTATTCACATATTAGCCATTGTCTTTCAACCTTGATGGTTTATTATCAGTGGGATGTCTTCTCATGTTCTAGCCTGAATAAAATGTCATCTGATTACTGCCTACAGGTGATGTTTGGGGGCATTCCTCCTAACTTGCAACTGTTTTTTTTATTTTAGCCAGATATACTTATTTTAACCATGACATACGAGTACGCCATCAAATGCAAGTTATTTTTACATAATATGAATGTGTCGTGTGTGAGCACGCATGATTTATTTACCAATGCCTAGAAACAAAATTATGGGGCAGATTCATTTCACAGAAATCTTCTGCACCATGTTTTGGCAGCAGATGATGAAAAGTTGCACAATAGCAGAATGCAACAACTTCCTGATTTTACTGAACTGATTTAATGCCCTCAAAATATGTACGGTTAAATTCCTACACAAAATACGCCCTATCAAGGCCTCTGATTTATTCTAAACTCTCTACAGAAAAGTAAATATTCTTTTTACATTGTTCCTGATCCCATACGGTGTGCAGTTGCAGTAAATTCATTGCCCCCAATGATCCACAAACGTCTTGAACAAATAAAACAAAGTACTTCAGCACAGCAAGGCCACACAACGTGAGCAGATGTTTAAAATACATCCAGGGAATCGTAACACAATTAATGCTCGACATTACTCACACACGGCTGTTGCACAACACCACACGCGCTCGCGCCTCTGTGCCGCCGGCGTGAGCTCGCCGACAAGACAACATCATGTCAAGGTGGGGTCGGATAACTATGACCTACAGCGGCCCAAACATTCTGGGTATGACGTCACTGATCGTCCAACCTCTGTCGGACGTTTGTAAATAAATCGGCGGGAGGTGCAGGGCCAGTCACTTGGATAGGAGCACAGGCGCAGCGAATGGGGGCCCGGGAACCTGGCCTCCCCTTAGGCCCGGATTTTTTTGTGAAAACCATTGCACATCTTCTTCCGGGCAGGTGGTTTTCGTATGATTTCATTACAAACTGAACTCTGTGGCCTTTCTTGACCCGCGCACGACCGTGGGTCCGTCTCGAACATCGGCGACTGGGGGGCAGTTGACTGCCCCCCCTCTAACTCACCAACGGTTGATCGCACGATAAAAATAAGTATAGCGTGGGAAAGACTGTGACGAGTAGAGCTCGAAACTGGTCTCATTTTTAGTTTTAGATAATATGTAAGCCAATTTACGCCCTATATATGTTTTCTCATAGCTGACTGCATGAGACCGAGAAATGGCCTGAATCTCAAGAGCTGTGACTAATCACGCATAGATAAAGGCACCAGCGCACAAGTAAAGGTCTGCGGATGCCGATACACGTCTAATTTCCCCAGATTTGTTCAATATACACGCCGAAACGTTGAGATAAAGACACCGTAGTTCTCCCGCTAGCTGTCACTGTGCACCGCTGCCGTATGCGGTACCAAATTGACGGGAACTAGTTTTGGCGTTCCTTTGTTTTCGCGAAAAAAGACGATCTATGTCAGTTTTATTTATCTTTGTGGTTCTTGTGATGGTTTCTCATGCTTAAATTTTGGAAAAATTCATTGGCTACCAATCTACAAAGATGGCGGAGCTTTATTCGCGATAGCCAGTTTATTTCCAAAATATGCTACTTTTTCAAACTTTTTGAGGTTCCTGGTATTACTTACGTCTGTGCAAGCCAGTTTCGTCATGTTCTACCCATTTTGAGTAATTCATCGTCGATTTTGACGGTGGTACATTTTGGCCCACTACAGTTATTCGTGACCTGACCTCAGATCAATGGCTGGAAGTCATTGATGCTTTGCCCAATGACGGTAACTAGACGTCTGTTTCACTCCACACTAAAAATGTTATGGAATATTCCGTCAATTTCCGAAAAAACGGCGATATGTCATAAAAATGGGCTTGACCTTAGGTCAATGAACCGGAAAATTCCGAAAAATCTGAGATAGCAGATTTGTTGCATCTATCGCAATCACTAATCCCTGAAAGTATTATTGAGATATCTTGTTTTGCGAAAAAGTTAGAGGGCGCTAAACTTTTTTTGACATAGGTCTGTTTGACCTGACCTAGGTCAGACACCTGGCGTGACCTGAGGTCAAAATTTTGACACGAGATGTAAAATTGATGGGGCAAAAGGTACACAAAGTTTCGTGACTCTGTGTTTGTTGATTCTCTCGCAATCCCAGAAAAACCTCGGGGGGGGCAGCCAACTGCCCCCCAGTCGGGGACGGGTTAAGAAAATCCTGGCGGCGCCCCTGGACAGGCATGTCGGTTGGTGTAAATGATTGTGAGCAAAGCCGAGGTACCTTCCAGCACCCTACCCTTCCTTGAAAAATGAAGTTCTGAACGGATTCAGTAACAGGTGTAAGAACGAGGGGGACTGCTCCCGGCTTTTGTTAACTTTCCCTTGTGGTGAAATTCAGCGCTAGCTCTGTAGAAGAAAAATGCCTTTTTTCCACACATTTTTGGGATCCTCCTACGTTTTTGTATTTAGCCGCAGGAGTGGAACTTTTGGTATTGGCTCCACCTGGTTCATGGTCAGTCTCTCCAACAGGCGTCAGCACTTGTGGGGCGGTAAATCCTCGCAGCATGTCGCCGCAGAGGAGTCTGACCGGGGCAGTTCTGTTCTTATTTTACACGAGCGACATTCCTTCCCATCTGGACTGCAAGACCGTCAGCTAAGCTGACGACAGTCAGACTTTGGTTCCCGGAAAAATTTCTGCAATTTCCCTGATGAGAGTCCATCTGGAGCTCAACCTGTCCGCCTCGAAGCATGGCACAGGGCAAATAGCTTAAAATGAAACACATCCAGAATTCGATATATTTTCTGCACCCGGCAAATGCGCTACGGCAGTTCGACCCAACGTCAGCCTAACGCTCAGCGACGCAGAGGTGACTCCCACGCGCTCCTTGGAAACATTTGGGTGTCCCCATGGGCCAAAATCTTACCTGGGCTAAGCATATGTTTGCGACAGCTCAAAAGTGTAACGCAATTGTATTCCTTTTGTCTAAATGTGGTAAATTACTACCTCACTCCATATTGCGCACCTATCTGGAGTGGTCTGTGTCCCAACCAACGCCAGCGTCTACAAGAAGCTCTAAGCAGAGCCGCACGCGTGGCCAAAAAAAAAAACGCAGAGCGAACATCACCTCCGTGCTGAAGCAGTTTGGATGGAGGTCAGTCAAGGATACGGTTAGACATAAGGACGCCGTGCTGGAGTTAAGAGTGAAGCAGACGTTTGTTCAGCGTGCCTTGTCGTTGCCACGGATGTGTTCCAAGCCCGTTTTCTCAAACATTCTTTGACATCCCGTTTTGAATTCTCCTTCGCGTATGGCATTGCCATTTGTTAAAATTTCCACAAAACCCTTCATCAAATAAAGTTGACTTTCATGTAATTCCAATGTTACATCAAGAATCGAATAAGAAAGGTTTTGTAGTATTCTCTACCTTCCTTCGGTACCTGCATCGTGCTGCGGCTCACTGGAGTCGTCCCAAAGTCTGACTGCCATTGCAGTCATATAGGACGCGGATCACACGGTCACCCAGACACGCATCTTAACACACGAAGACAGCACCCTTGCATAAGAGCTCTACTTAAGCCGGCTTCTACATGCTTCTACATGGACTTATGGACATAACCCGCCACCGTAGCTGACGAACGATCGTCTCTCTAAATCCGCGCGTGATATCGAAACACAGGCACAGTAGACGTTCAACCTCTTCAGATCAATGGTCGTGCTCAGGACGTTCAAAGGTAGCCGCGGGTAATCGGGAAATGAGGCTTAACGTCAAGGCGGAGAGACAGCGTCTCACGGGGAATCAAAGGGCGTCAACGACATCCCCGCACCAGTCAGGGTGCGGCGCTACAGGCGGCCGGTACCTGGACTCACCGGAACACTTCTCCGTGAGAATTATGGCCCTCTGGCAACTTTTTTGGTTTTTGGAGGCACCACGCCTGGAGGTTTTCTGGTTTTTGGAGGACTTTTCTGGTTTTTGGATGAAAACTTACAGCTTGATTGCGCGGCGGGTTCATAAGACTGCACTGTCACGTCGTACAACGTAGATTTGCCTTTTTGTCTTCGTCTGGAACTCGTGAGATTAATGTCGCTGGGTTGAAATATCGCGCCGGCTGTTGTCCTGACCCAGTTGCTACGGGTATTTCCCCACCTTTGTTCACGGGGGTGGGGCCCGGCGGCGCCCGACGGTCGGCGGCGCGGTGATTTTGTGTGGCCAGCTCCAGCACCTGCCTTTGGCGTTCTTCGCCGTGCCGCGGCGGTCGCCGAGGTGAGCCGGCCGTCCCGTCAGCCGCTCTCCAGCGGGATGGTAACCAGCACGAGCCGACTGGCAGGCCGCGACCGCCGGCCGGAGCGGGGCCGCCGCCCGGCGCGGGCCGGCTGACAGCGGAGTCGCTGGGACGACCCGCGGAGAGGGAGCCCGAACTTCTCACAGTTTGGCAGCATCACGACTCATAGACGCGCGGAAATCTACGCTGCGTACAAAACCCTCGTTATACATACATACATACATACATATATACATATTTACATATATATATATATATATATGGATGATATATATATATATATATATATATATATATATATATATATATATATATAAATGGATGGTAAAAAACGCATCACACAGGATTGAGAAATTAATTCAAAACTGTTCGTTCTGAAATGCATTGCGAACACCAATCCTTTATTACATGTCTTACGGCGTTAAATATTATCGTATATAATGACAACTAAAGAGAGCTCATGCTGTTTACAAGACCGTGGAAGTCTCCTTTAAAGCTAAGTGAGGTCTTATGTGGTCCAGGAAGAGTTCCTTTGCTGATGAGAAAGCACGACCACTTGTAAAACGGGCCCTGGTGTAAAATGAGCTGCCTATAGGCCTACGGAGGCCCTTTTAGCAGGACAAGGACCGTCGTACATTGCACAACCAGGTGCAGGCCATTTCAGATCACTATGGGCCCCAAACACACAGGGGTTGCGTACTAGGGAACATAAACTTAGTCTTAAATGGGATCGTTGGAAAAAGAATGCCTAGACTGGTACATGTGTCAGCACGCCAAGAATTTCACATCACGATGCGTGACGTATGAGAGCAGTGAGACGGTCAGTGTGATAATGTTAGTAATTTGGGGTGGCGATGTTGGCGGAATGGACGACAGAGAAAGGCGCGGATGGTGGTGTCACGTGACGCGGGTGTTATGCGGTGCTGGTGACGAAGGGCGCGGGAGTTCGACATGTGTCGTGGCACGTCATCGGCTGGAGCGAGCCGGGACCGCGCCGCGTTCGGGACGACTGTCCGAACACTTCACTGCATGGCGTCCTTTGGTACCGGCTGGCCTCGCCACCTGCCATCGTTCAAATGTTCAGCTGTGTTATCATTTCAAGGACTCGAACGCAGTATTGCTGCGGTTTGCGTGCACTTTCGTGCAACTGGAATACGAGGTTGCTGTTCGCGTTGTTGGAATCAGAATATAAGCAAAGGTACCGATCTTGGAATCTTCTTCCTGGAACGGGGCAACCGAAATAGCTGTGCCGTGAGCGGAATGCTGGCCGCGAGTGGGCACCGTGAGTCAGGAGGACCGCGTTCAGTAAACGTTACTCTGGTCCGCATTTCCGCTTTAGGTCAAGCGTTCCGCTACCTGAGTATTGCTTAGTTTAATACTTAAATGCTCTGAGGCTTCACCAACGTCCTTTTCACCAGATTCTGCACAGATATCCGACCAGCCTGGTTTCGCAGTAAATCTATGGCAAACACAATTACGTCTGCTCGGCGTATATCGTTAGTTCGCACCGGACTTGTTTCGATGTCAAAAGCCATATATTTGCCGTTAACACTGAGTCAGACACACCATATCCTGACATTCATCAGACAGCAGAGAAATTTACGCGACATGTTGTCGCGACGTAGACGCGACACGACAAAGCGCGTCAACTTATATCACGACAAATCGTGACGCCACAAACAGGACGTTCTTCCAGTTCGTCCTGCCGTTCTCGAGCCCCTGATGACAACATCATAAAACACTTCGCATAAAAGCGATGATGCAGAACAGTCAATTACTCGAACGGGACACCAACATGCACCAGAGTTCAACAAATAAACAACGGATTTCATTTGTCTTTTACATCGAATACATTACATCGAACCGACTATGGGGTTACGATGCGGCTGACATTTTCAAACCTTGCGTCACTGCCAAGCCTGACTGTTAAATGGACCAGCAATTCTTCGTAGCAGTGAGTTATACCTGCGATAGTCCACCGTATTGCATGGGCAGCATGACACTAAAACTGCACGGCGTTTGCCATTTCAGCTGGTAACCGAAAACAGATCAGAGACTCAAGAAGGATGGATTACGACGTGGTAATCAAAGAGCTCACTCCGTTTTACCTATCGCGTGTAAGTAATCCCAGTGGAACAGGCAAGACAAGCGTTACAGCGCTGAGGCAGAATACCGCAGTCGGCGCATAGGCGAGACAAATCAGGTACTCCGGAACGTGAGCCTCTTCCGGCGGAGGACCGCATCGTCCAGTGGCTATTACATCACCAGCGCACGACATGTCAACCTAACGCTGCGCTGCGCAGTCGCTCTCAGTATCGCGTATGTGCATATTTACAGCAAGAGCCTGTCGCTGACAGACTTGTTTGGATTTTTGCGAGCGCAACGTGATCGTACAGTGCGATTTTTGCGCATACCTAGATCAAATCTGGGACCTTTTCCCCGCTTAGCCCGAGCCGCTTACCTGAGTTCAACCCTGCCATTTGTTGACGAATTAAAGTGGAGCCTTTTACAGCAGATATACGTAAAGGTTTTGACCTCAGCGCTCAAAACTACTGGGGTTATTCCATGGTCCGACTGCAATGAAAGCTTTCTTCCATTGAATATGGTATCACTGGAAAGCATCAAAACTTCACGTACCAGAGTCTAAGAAATCGCTAGATTTTCACGAACACTTAGGGTCCAGGCTAGACAGCTGATCGATCTGTTTCCCACCCCTGCTGTCTGATAGTCCTCCCCCCCCCCTCCTGGTGGACAGCATGATCCATCCAACACCTCCCCCCTGATCGACAGTCACCATCGGGAAAATTCGGCGACGTAAAAGGCCGCAGCAGTTCTGACCAACGTCCAGGCGCAGAGCTCAGAGTACCTCTGTTTATCACACAGCACGTAGATGTCCTGTCGGAGAGGAATAGGTGTGGTGATCCATTAGCTAATCGCCAATGCTTTTAACGTCGGCTTCAAAACGTAAATTAAAACGGCAATTCATCTTCCAGTAAAACGCCGCAGGTGCTTTTTCAGCGCAGCCATGCAACCAGAGATGAGGATCTGGCGAAGCGCACCTGGTACCCGCGGGGAACGCGAAGGTGACGTGCCGTCCCCCGGCAGCAGAACAAGGGCTATCCGTAAGTCCGTTCCGGAACCCGACATTAGTAAAGCAGGGTAACGTCTTTTAAGGTCTTTTGTGACCTTTGTCATCACTTGCGGTCTTTCCCAAGGAAAAGACAGCGAATAAGGAGTGGCCTAGGCAGTTAACACCCCACGTATTACTGGCGTCGAAATCAAGGATCCATGTGCCAAGGACTGAAATCATAGACTGCATCGCATTACCAGCGTTCCGACGGAATAGCCCTGAGGCGCCGATCCTGCCTTCCCTCTAATTCTGAACGGTCAGCCGGGGAATTGGCCGACAATGAGAAATGTTTTCCTCGTAAGCATATGGGCTTAACTGCGCCTGCCAGTGCTGTAATGACATCGAAGTTCCTTTTGCTTTTCATCCGGGCAAACCTACATAAGGTTTGACTCGATCGACCATTGCCAGAGTACTAAATTAATTTACATTAAATTAAATTAATTACATTAGATTAAACAGCGAGACAATGCATTACAAATGCAAATTCTTACTAGACATTGTGGAAGTAATCTTCAAAAGGCCATGGAAGTAGTTGACCATGCAGATGCTCAGGAAATGAACGCTGGCAGATGTCTGCGAATTCTGTCCCTTGGAAAGGCTCTAATCCGTACGGCAGTCGCCTGGATACACAGTGCGACGACCCACACTCACAAAGAGAAACTGCACTTGGTTTATGGAGTAGGGGTTTCTGTGACAGAAGGCATCCTCCATATTAATACGGTAGCAGGGCATCAGATATACCTGACCAAGCTGTCACAACAATTCATGGTTTGTTCGTTTATAAAAGGGACTTTTCTTTTTGTCATCCATCTGCATTTGCCCCGACTGACATCTACGGCTCTTTGCCATCAGCCAAAGCCTGCTCAGCTCATGCTGAAACAGACGCCCTTATCACGGGCCAACCTCAACCTGTGACGTTTCAGATGAGGAGGGGATGTCGGTTCAGCACCGTCTGATTATCGTTGTTCAGCTGGGTTTCGAAATGGCGTCTACGTTTTTACGCCGCAACATTGGGGGCCATTTTATTTTGACGCCAATAGGACTTGCATGTCGCCTGATGTGCGACAGAAAATGTGTTTGTAGCATGGAAAGAATACCCTTGAACATTCAAACCCAACATTCTTCTGACGTGACGACGGAAATCATAACAGTGTTCAGCTGACAACGTATTCACCACTCATGGGTAGATCACGCATCTGAAATACAGAAGAATTCACCTTGGGCAATGCTTGAATTATATATATATATATATATATGATATACCATGTCATTGTCTTATGCTGACTATTCTACTGGACATGGCTTAAGCTCTATTACATATTACAGCGGATTTTTTTCCCTAGTTATCTACATACTCCACGCCTGCCTCTCTCATTTCAGACACCACCACATGCTTGTTCTTGAAATTCACTGTTGTGTCACTTATGACTTCAGTTTACCATTGTAGTCGTAGAACAAACATTAATCTTTTGCGCCATTACACCTATCTGTTTTCTCTCTCTCTCTCTCTCTCTCTCTCTCTCTCTCTCTCTCTCTCTCTCTCTCTCTCTCTCTCTCTCTCTCTCTCTCTATCTCTATCTATCTCTTTCTCTCTCTCTAAAAAAGGAACGAAGTGCATAAAAATGTCTTTTTTTACGTCCCAATGACCCATTAAAGCATAATATGGTTGGATTTTACTGAAATTCCAGGCGATACTTGAGGTGGACAATGTTGGCATACCTCTGACAAAGATCCACTATCCGCACGCTAAAAACGTGCGGTGTCTCTCTGCATCACTTTGTTTCGGAATCTAAGTGGACCAGCTCACCATCGTAAAATACGCATTCTGAAACGAACGAAGCACCTCTCTGTCGCGGAAAAGGTGTCTGGAAGATGGCGTCAGAAAAATATTTCGGAGCAATGGGTTGGACCTTTTTTTACTTTATCGGCGAGCTCTGTATCATAGAGTCCATTGTTTCTTAACAATACTGGACGATTATCAAAGAAAGTAAAACAAGTAACCAACAAATCATAGAAGGGTCCGGAGGCCTCCTGACCCACAATGACTTGCAACCACGTCTAGTCAAACACGAACACCACAAGAAAACAAGCACGTCGGTAGAATACGCCATTTTTCGTGTCCTCTTCCTGCCCCCGTTCACTCTTCGCACCCAGCTCGTCGCGTAAAGCCTCGTCGACTCGTCGTCTAAGCAGTTGCGTCCGCCGCCGCTGGTTCTTCACACGCGAGCGCAGCCGTTGGGGACAGCGCCGTCTCGCACCGTACCGGAGGTGGCGCCGCCTCGACGGAGGCTGATTTCGCTAAACCGACCAGAGGTGGCAGCACCGTAGTTCCGGAGTCCGCCGTTCCGTTGGATTGTGGATCTGCCAATGATTGTCTAGATCATACCAGCGCCGTTGTTCGCCATAGTGTGGCTGCCAAAAATAACACAAGAAATTTGGGATTACCTGTGACGTGTGTCTATGCCTCCAGGCATGACTTCGGAAAATTTATTGAATCTTTTCAGTGTTATCATCGACATGAATCGGTCAAAATCACAAGGATAGGTATGCGTCCATGAACAGGAGTGTGACGCAAGTCCTTAGACCGCAACTTTCTGAAACGATGAAAACAGCCACATCGTGTCAGAAGAAACCAAACCACGTACATCAATATACTTCATTTTCCCAAAAGTGGGTTCAATGCCCCTAATTTCCTCAAATTTGATCAATATTGTTTATAAATCTCATTAAAATTTCCCAAAATCCTATTTCATTTTCCCAGATATCCAGGCACAATGATGGAGTTTTCTGCGCGTAGTGACAGTACCCAGACAAACACAAACATTTCCTGTCGTCACGGTCGGAGACTCACCTGACGTGAACGCTGCGAGGTCGGGACTCACCTGACGTGAACGCTGCGAGGTTGGTACTCACCTGACGTGAGCGCTGCGAGGTCGGAACTCACCTGACGTGAGCGCCCCGAGATCGGAACTCACCTGACGTGAGTGCTGCGAGATCGGGACTCGGACATGGTGGTGAAGTCCGTGCCGTACCGATAGGTAGAGGTGCCCTGCGCTCGGTCCGCGGCAGCGCACGGACACCAGGGCAGCCGGCGCACCATCCAGTCCACGGCGGCGAACCGTCTGCAACACGCCGCACCGCACCTAGCGTGAGTGACGCTCATACACGTTTCAACTGGCATCAAAACAACAAAAAAGTCCCACGCCGGCTGATGAGCTGCTATCTTGGCGAGCCGAAAATAACGCCAATCCGTCCCCATTACACCTTGCCATGTCATGTAACGGGGATACACGTCGCCTCTCGTTGCGTGTATCTGCACTGACGTGGTCCAAGCAAGGTAATCAATTTGATACACAAGTGTGCTGCTGCCAGGCGGTGCTGCTGCCAGGCCAGCAGTGCAGGTACCGAACCAACGGCGCGTGTTGTACGGCTTTGGGAACCCACGCGAAGCCACAAATCACCAGAAATGTCCGCCAGGTCCTGCCTATCTCTTTTCAGCGCGAATTCTCATATCCTCGTTACTGGCCGACATGCGGAAGTCGTGGTTTTTCCCTGTATTACTTTCGCGTTACATATTACATTACAAACTATTACTGACAAAGCTTTTCAGAGGGAGATACGGGAGGGTATTAGACAAAACCGAAACTGTACTTGCTGTGTGGATATTTTGTAAACTGAACTTTAATGGTGACGAGGACTGTATGAAGTCAAAACGTCACAATGCATCACTAAATTACTATTCTTCTTCATATTAATATACTGTTACAATCCCCCCCAAACAAAAGACTGTGCAGCACGTACTTACCGTCTGAATTATGCTTGATTAGACCCTCGGCGTCGCTTGATAACATCTCGAGTCAAAAGCAAAGCAAGCAAAGCAAAGCAATCAACGCGACTTCCTTGAGCCTGTTACACTGACAAATTAAAAACCACTGCCATTACTGAAATTCACGGCAATAACGTATGATCGAAGTCATTTTTATGTATAAATACCAGATTTATATATATATATATATATATATATATATATATATATATATATATATATATATATATATATGTAAATATAAATATAAACACACACACACACACACACATATATATATATATATATATGTGTGTGTGTGTGTGTGTGTGTGTATTTGGACGTACCATCAGACATTTTATTGGCCAGTAATAAAAACTGGCGTGACTGGCCAAAAATTCAGGAAATGTCGAAAAATCCCCGAGAAGATAGCGTTTAATGGTGCCAGCACGCCACGGCAGGCCTAACCGTTCCTACCTCCCGGCGTTGCAGTCTCCATTCACCGCGCGGCGTCGGCCCGGTGAGCCAGCACCAGGCTGCGGGCGGCGGCCAGGCAGAGGCGACCGTGCATCGGCAAGTGGTACTTGTGAGCGTTTAAATCAGCCGTTCTGCACGTAAATAGGACAGTCTTGAGTGTGGACTGCATGTGTCCAGTTTTCAGGGAGTTCGTCTGATTCCATCAAAAGCTGTGGCGCTACGAATGTTCGAGACTAGGGCATTAAGCGAATGAGATTGCCTCGATTGCCTCGATTGCCGTCCTCGATATGATCGTCCGCGATTGCCAGGAGAAAACCTGGCAATCGAGGACGGTCATAGTGCTGTAATTTAAAGTTTTTCTGGCGATCACTCCAAAATCTGGGCTTTAGACAAAACGCGTACATTCTCAACACATGAGCTGACCTTCAGACGAAAATCCTTCTTGCTGCAGAATGACAGAATAGCTTTGCGATGCTGAGGGCGGACGCCGATAAAGCCATGACGATTTTCTGTCCGACGGCGGCTGCTGAGGCTTTAGCGACCACATGCAAGGCTCGTTCCACTGCATGTGTGTGCACGGGACAGTTCTGGAACTCCATCGGAGAGTGAAGGATATCCTCGATATCCTCGTTCGAGACGCTTGCCGGCAGAGACGGTTGCGTCACGAGCTCAGACTCACAGTCGACCAAAGTCTCAGTGAGCCGTGCATGTGATCACTGAAGTCTCAACAGCGGTCACCGGACAGAAATTATCGGGTTTTATTTGCACCCGCCTTCCGCATCGTAAAGCTATGCCGCCGTTCTGTAACAAGAAGGATGCTCGTCTCTAAAGGTCTGTCCATCTGTTAAAAATGTACGTTCTTTTCTAATTGTCTAAAGCCCAATGTCTGGCGCACCAGCCGTAACACCTGGAAATCATTCTCCACCTTAATGAGTAAGTTCACTTCGCTTATTCCACAAGGCACCATTTCAGAGTGATCGTCTGAAAACAAATCGAGTTACAGCACCATGACCGTTCTCGATTTCCAAGTCTTCACCACGTTTACCTCACGCCGTAGTTTCGAACGTTCGTGACGCCGTAGTGTCTGATGGGTTAAAAAGAACTCCCTAAAAACTGCACACGTGCAAACTACGCCCCAGACTACCCTGAGTGCGTGCAGAATGACTGAATAAAATGTACGCAATAATACTTGCCGATTTATCGCCGCCTACGCCCGGCCGCCGTCAGCAGCCCGTTATTAGTTCACCGGGCCGCCACCACGCGGCGCACGGGGACTGCAACGGCTGGTGTTACAATCGGGAAGCCTTCCTTGGTCTGGCGGCAGCAGTGGACGTTATTTTTTCATCCTTTTTTCCGCCATTTTATTAAGGTTATATATATATATATATATATATATATATATGTTAAGCCATAGAAAATCCGACGACTTTTCAAAACAAGGCATGCTGCCAAGCATATATTTAAACAGCTCTGTACAAAAAAGCCTATATATTTTGTCACATCAATAATGGAAAAGCCAAAGTCCAGTTCAGATATGAAAAAAACGGTTCGCAAGTCCTGAGGATTTTTTATCTCATTTTTACCATATTTTCATGAAATGTCCGTTTTTGACAGCCCTGACGGTTTTTGCGCTCCTCACACATGCCATACAGTGTAATGCATGGTCATTTTTCCTTCGCCGACGGGCAAGGGACTCAAGCTCCAGACGTCGGAACCGCGAGACGTTTATTACTGTGCGACGCTAAAGCCAAATCCCCCTTCTAGAAACTGAACTTTAGTGTCGAAAGCCATCCGCGCCAATACCGGTCCTCGGGGCTGTGCACGTAAGACCTTCGGCATCCGACCGGGAGGCCTGATCACCAAACGTTAAGTCAATCGGATTACCATATTGTCGTGGCAGGAAACGACAGCTCCCTCTGCTGGAGATGCCATTTCCTGTGACATATCAGCAGACGAAAAAAACTGGCCCAGCAGGCTTGGTACTGCTCTTAATTACAAGCGAGCCTGGAGGACGAGTGGGTCTTACTTCGACCAGCCGGAAAAAAAAACTCCAGCTGCCTGGCTCGGCGCGGCCAAGCCAGGCCACGACGCTTCCTGGAGGCTAACAACTTTTCAACCAACGGATACTGAATCATGAAACTTTCATTAGAAGACAGATCAAATCTTTAAACTTGCCAAACACTCCCTGCGACATAACTGTACTGGGAATAATGTTTTCACACTTAACCATATTTTTCTATGGTTTTCCATAAGTATTATTCAGAACTGCTCAAGAAGACAACGAACAGTATTACGTGCGAATGTGACGTTAAAGCTTGTTCTTGGGATGCAGAATACTGAAATCAATCGATACACACTTCTTCGTATTAGAAAATGCGTAATGTGGAAGAAACAATGCCGGGAAGAACGAGGTACGCCTCCCTCACTGTGCGCGAGACATGACGCCTTACCGGTAAAAAAACACGCACAGCACAGTCCACCAATATTTATATACTTTTTTCGCTTTTATCGACACCATGCATTTAGTTCATGTAAATACGTGCTCTCTCTCTCTCTCTCTCTCTCTCTCTCTCTCTCTCTCTCTCTCTCTCTCTCTCTGTCTGTCCGTCTGTCTGTCTGTCTGTCTGTCTCTACCTTGCAAATATATAAATATAAACAGCGCGCATCCGTCCATGCACGCGTGCGTGCGTGCGTGCATGCATGCATGTGTGTGTGCGTGCGTGCGTGCTTGCGTGTGGGGTATGTGTGCATGTGCGTGTGCGTGTGCATGTGCGTGTGCGTGTGCGTGTGTGCGCGCGTGTGTGTGTGTGTGTGTGCGTTTGCGCGCTGTATTTTATGACTTTTCTGGCGTATCTTTCAGTTTGTCAGAGATTTATCTTTAAATTACTACTTAGTTTTGAAGTAAGGTGTACAAAATCACTCATATATTAACGGTTCAGAAACATAACTTTCCATTATCAGAATAATCTGCTTTGCAGAGGAGCACAGCGTTTCTTTCTGAATGCACGTGCACGGAACGATCGTTATCACGTAATGAACTTCAGCTAATTCAATTTAGCCAGCTCCCGAACGGACAGGGTTGTACTAATTTTTGGTTGTTAAGTCGAGCCTTAAAGGATGTATCAACAATGACTCGGTGGTAAGAAGGGGCATGTGGTCAAGCCGTGGTCATAGTTCATACATGATTTCATACATGCTACGGTCATGGTTATGGTTCATATATTCTTTAACCTATTCCCCCAGGGCTAGACGGCATGGCCGATTCCCGGCCGGGTGGCGGACTCGCCAACCAGATCTCGAGAACTACACATCCGATTTAATCGCAACAAACAGCAATCGATTGGCCATGACGTTAACTACATTTTACAAAAAAATAAAAATTTTGAAAGGGGTGGATATAGGGGGACAATAAAGTCAAAATTGGAAAAAATTCGACTTGTTATAACGTTGTTGTTTATGGGCCGAGTTTCATGAAATTGACATAAATCGAGAGATTATTTAATTATATAACATAAACATAAATCGAGAGAATGGGACTTTTACCATGAGTCCACACATCATAGACGCTCACAGGATTTCAAAAATAGGAGGATTGATTTTGACTTTTACCATGAGTCCACACATCATAGACGCTCACAGGGTTTAAAAAATAGGAGGATTGATTTTTCGAAAACTGAATTAACGAAAAAGTTAAAAGCACTTTTTGGCTTTTCCTAGTCATGTCATGCTGAAGAAGTACAAGAAGTGCAAAAAGTACAAATAGTACTACAATGTTTGTATAATGTTAGCATAGGCGGCGCCAGGGACATGGAAAACGGGGAACTTCCATGGTCAGCTGATCTTCAGATCAGCTTACGACCTTTGACCTTAAATGGCCTCCATTGGCCTTTGAGCCACATGAGATGATGTTGTGTGCATTTCGTATTATTTGAAAACGTTTTCAATCATTTGAATTCACTCAATTTCTAAATTTCCATTTCAAGGCTATTATCATATAGGATGCGCGTACTGATCCTTTAGGTCATAGCACCGTGACTTGACCTGATATCAAGCTGAAACTTGGTACACATGTAGAAGGCAACCTCTACGTCATATATGTTCCGGGTTTGGCATTTCAAAAAATAGTTTCAAAATTATTATTATCAAGGCAAATTTTGACGTTTGACGTTGGTCTGACCTTGTAAAGTGACCTCGGATGAACAAAATTGCGTTTGTATATTGCCAAACTATTTACCGATACATCCATATCAAGTTTTAAGCTGTATCTTAACAACGCTATTTTTGGCAGGCATTTTCCTTTTACTCTGAACAGGGCCAAAAATGGCCTGAGGTGCCTGCCAAAAACGTTGCCTGGCTCCGCCCCTGAGCAAAATAGAATTATGTAATTTCCTCACAGTACGTAGAACGGATAGAAAGGATGGAAAAAGTGGCCAAGTTTCGTGGGGTTGCGTCAAAAACCCTTGAATTGGCAAACAAAAACCCGTGGGGGGAGGGGCATCTAGCCCCCTGCCGGGGTTAATGTCCGACTTAAATAAACAAATAAAAACTTATAACACTATGTCGTGGGGAATTAAAACACTACGTAAATTAGTAGCCTGCTAAAGTACTGTGACCAACTGTGAACTCCATTTCGAAAGGGCATGACGTAATAACAATCGTTCCGAGTGTGTGTATTGAAAAAGAAACCCTACTCCAGGGGCGCCGTTTTTCTTTTGCAAATGATTGGGGGCCGAGCCGAGGGTCCAGCGACCTAACCTTTCCCCAAATGTGGGTTCCTCAACCGATTTAACCCTTTTTATTTTGAGCGGAGGAAATCGATAAGTTTCGTGCTACTATCTATGAAATACAAAACTGCAGATATCCCCATTTACACACACACACATATATACGTATGATACACGAATATATATACATATATATATATACATATATACATATATATATATATATATATATATATATATATATGAGGTAGAAAGATAGATACATCACTTTATGCTTTATTGTGTGCTTTCCGCCTAGCTCTTACCTAATGCGGCCGTTCTTTTCGTTATTACTGCAAATTCCCCTTTAGAACCGGCAGAAATTATTTGGGGCCCAAACCAACATGGGGCTAAAATCAACATGGAGGGTGAAAATCTCTCAAAAGAATACAAATCGACACCCCTGCTGTGTTCCGCTGTGAAGCAGATTTTTGTGAGGATGGAAAATAACATTTCTGAAACGTTAATATATGGATAATTCTATACACCTTCTTTCCAGAATAAGTTGTGGTCTAAAGAGAAATGTCCGAGTAACTGAAAAAAACACCACAAAGGTTATAAAAAAAGAGCATGCAGTTATTTTCAACAAATCTTGCTTCAAAGAAAGTCTCCTCCCAACATAACCAAATGTCATGTATTGCCGTGTTGTACACTCTGGGACACCCTTTTCGCGTCGTAAATTATAGCGTTTTTCATCTATGTTGTCATGGTAACGGGCGACGACGTCATAATGGGGCAATGTGAGCCGTTGTCGCACACTAACACGGCCGGTTGATAGCGGTCTTTTTGTGTAAGACGGTTGGGGTACATACTTGCAATAAAATGCCCACGAATCAACTCAAAATTTTACATTCTGTAAGACTAAACATATCTTAGGTGTGGTTACGCTGAGCTCCGGGCTAATCGCGCATGTAAACCAGTCATGAGCTACGAGAAGAAACATGTTGAGTCCTGCTTCTGGACATGTGGCACGATATTATTATTATTTTTTTTACCCACGACCTTTCCTCCGGTGCTCCCGCCCCAAACAATCACGACGAAAATCATCTTGTTTTACTTACGAGGGAAATCTAAGTTGTAAACCAAAGAGAATAATAGAGTCGTGACGCTTCCTGCTATGAAAGAAGGACAAAAAATAAAAAAATCACGCATTAGTATGTGTTAATCAACATGGCAGAAAACAGTCTCAGGCAAGAAGCTTCCGACTGTCGGCTAAGCCACTACCATAGATGGAAGTACAATGTTAGCGTAAACAAAATATTAGTTACTTCCTAAGGTGAGTATGGAACATTCGCAGACTTTTTTCATCACAGGTCGACCACTGGGGTAGCTCACTGCGATTATGCAAGGCTTATTGTTCGTTGGACCACCCCAGCGCCGGTGGCAGCGGTGGCCTGCATATGAAAACCCACAGCACTCATTCAAACGACTTGTAGAAAAAAGCAAACACATTGATTCACACACATTCAAAGACAAATGGACACACAAAAATGCAGGCACACCTAAACGCAGATACACAGACACACACGCACACGCACGGACGCACTCATATATAGGAGAAGGTGGGGTTAAGCGGCCCAGCGGGGTAAAGTGGACCATCGGTCCTTCAGCAGCAGTAGGTGCTGCTTCCTCCTGTAAAACGGCACAACTAACATCCGCCATGTTTGCAGCAGTCCCCCACGAAGTTTGGTAGTTGGACCGTGCGGCGTTCGTGCGCAACGACAAAATCCCTTCTAATTTTAGTCAGCGGGTCCAAGGTAAGACATGCTAAAATCCGCCAATTACACTCTGCTGGTATTAGTTACAACTTCGTTGTTGACTATTCTTAACTTGTTTGAATGCGGATCTTTGACTATTATTCAATTATGGGCTGTCCAAAAAAGTACTGCGCGCGACTCGTCTTTCGAGATGGCAGTCGTTGGAGGAAAGTGGACCACTTGTGGTTCACTTTACCCCTTTACTGGTCCATTTTGCTCCATTCGTTTGTGTGAAATCGTTTCCGTATCTTGAGGTGTTTTACGAGGAAAGATGGGAACCTCTTTCCTTGAAATCAGAGGGTCGCCAAAATAATCGCCAGGAAGCTATTATCTCGCCAGGGTTCTGATTCGACATTGCTGGAGCCACTTCTAAGGGATGGGCATTTATGCTTAGTTCCAGTTGCAGTGTCAGTTCCCTTCCGGTCCTGAGCTTGCCAGGAGTTTGGATAGATCGCCAAGGGAGGCTGTAGCTCTGCCTTTCGCTGGTGTTGCCCGGTTTCAAATGTGTTTCTTCCTCTTCAATGTTTCTCCTGTGTGTATCGATGACCCCAGTCAATTGATATTCTGTTTTCACTTTGTCTAGTTCACAGCACGTTTTTCGTTAAATAATCCCTGGTTTTAAGAACGCATTGCAAACTTTGGGTTCGCCCATTCATTACGTTTAAATTGTTACCGCGATCGGGAAAATACTACTATCAATACGTCCACTTTTACAAGCGTATTTGCCCTTGAACATTATGGACGCATAACGCCAGGCCATTACCAACTTCCTTGCGTAACATAATTAACGGATGGCCGCTTTCGCTACTGAAGCTTGGGCATAACGACCAGGAACGAAATGGAATGTCCGCCTCGCCATTTTTCCTGTCATGTACTACTGTACCTGTCCGTATTACATGAAAATATTTGACGCAAAATCCTTTATTAATCCAAAATCCTTAATCCTAAAATTCTTCCTTTCCTGCTAACCCGGTACCCAATTTTTATTCTGTGATTGCAACAGTGCATAATGTTCTTCATGTGTTTCCACAAATGCCACACACTTATGCAAGCCGAAGTCGAAGCACGGGAAGGGGGATCCAGACAAAATGCAGCCTGTAATTGACGCAGCGATGGAGAAAAGATAAGGCATCTAAAAGCGTGACAGCGTTTCGGGGTCCCCAAGACAACCCTCCAACAAAGAGTCAAGACCAAAATAGAAAAGAGTCAAAGTCCAAATAGAGACGCAAAAAAGTCCAAGAAAATGTTAGGAAGATGCAGGCCCGTATGGAAGCTCAGGAGAAGATGCAGGCCCGTATGAAGCTCAGGAGAAAGGAGTTTGTGGACCACATCCCTTTCACGGAGAGGAGACTGCAGAAGCTTTCTGCCAAAGATGACTGGTTTTTAGCATTGCAGAAAGCAGATTCAAATAACATCCCTCACAACTTCAATAGAGCCGGAGGATCGCAGGAAAGGATTGGTTGACTGAGTTCCAGAAAAGACATCCAGATTTGGCTCTCCGCATACCTGAGGCCACGTCAGCCGCACGTATCAGGGCTTTTCATCGTGTGAATGTTGTCCAGTTTTTTGTCTTTTGGAGGAAGTGATGAGCACCCAGCATTTCTCGGCCCACCGAATAATCAACTGTAATGAGACTGGGGTGTCCGTTGTCCAAACAAAGTCATCACAAGTGTTTGCTCTGAAGGGGAGGTAGGTCGAAAGTGGGCAGCCTGACTTCAGCTGAACGTGGAGTGCTGACGACAGCCTCTGTCATCTGCTTTGCCGCTGACGGCAACTTCATGCTTCCGTCCCTAATCTTCCTACGGGTTCGGACAAAGGCTGAAATTCTGAACGGCCCGCGGCCCGGAGCTGGGAGTGCATGCCATTCTTCAGGACGGATGCAGCTGGACAGCTTCACGAAGTGGTTCAGACATTTCCTCTACCACGCCGAGCCTACCAGAGACGATCCAGCACTTCTGATTCTGGACGGGCACATATCCCACACGAAAAATCTGGATATTGTTGACATGGCAAGAGAGAACCACGTCGCCATTATCGTGCTGCCGCCCCACTGCACTCCTAAACTGCAGCCTGTGGGTGTTGGGTTCATGTTCCCACTGAATACGTCTACGGACAGGCAGCTGAGAAGTGGTTCAGAAACAACCTCAGGCGAGTTGCCACTGCGTATCAAGTGGCCGAACTGTTTGGTGAGGCCTATCTTCGGGCTTCGATTCCAGCATCGGCAGTCAATGCTTTCCGAAGAACTGGCATTCGCCCATGTGATCGAAGTACCCTTGACGACGAAGACCTTGAGGCGGCCGAGGTCACCGAGCAGCCAAACAACAGCGTCCACGGAGAGCTGGAGGAGAGCACCCGAGCAGAACCGGAGGACAGCACTGGACGAGAGCCGAACGCGAATGCTGGAGCAGAGCGGATGGGGGGGGGGGGGAGCAGCCCGTGGAGATTCGGAGCCGGCAGCAGCCTTCCAGCTCAGCTCCATCACCGCCTGAGTCTGCTGCCCATGACCAGCCCGGGGGGCAGTGTGCCATAACGACGACATCAGTTCAGTCCGGAAGTGAATCAGGCTAGGTTGGCAGAGCCAGGCTCGGCCCGAGCAGCGAAGTACTTGCAGTCTTACCTTGTGATATCATTCCGGTGCCACAAGCAGGCCGCCGATGTCGGACATCACGGGAGGACGGACGTAAAAAAGGAAATACTAAAGTGATGACCAACTCCCCGTGCAAACATCAGCTGAGAGAGGAAAAGGTAGCAAAGTCCACCGAAAGTAGAGAGAGGAGCAAGAAGCGCACTCGAAAGACGCTGCAGGTGGAGCTGAATGACCAAGAAGCCAGTGACGCTGACACACCAACTCTGTACTGCACCGATATCTTTAGTCGCTCTGCAACTGGAGAGGTTGGGTTTGCTGTTGCGAATGCAAGAAGTGGGCGCACGAGATGCGCGCTGGGGTTGAGGAGGACGACAATGACTTTACGTGCAACCTGTGTGTGCGGAGACGCTGTACGCCAGTACCCTATACAGACCTCCTACGATTTGAATTAACCGACAACACCGGGACATTAAAATACTGCTCTAACTCGGACTCCAGGTACTCGAGGCAATCATCATTGGGAAGAAGACGCCTGAGTTGAACACATTGGTCAAGTCGTGTGTAACTGAAGGTTGTGTGGTCATCCGGTGGCGGGGAAACCAAATATGTGAAGATGAACAGTTTAAGCGATATGGTAAATGATGAAGTAAATGATGAAGTCCATCTTCTCCTTCGTAATGTACTGCATGCTTTATGTAACATGCAGTGTGACGCGTTTTGAACTCAATATCAGACGTTTCGAAAACGGGGCATGTATTCCTTGAAACGTGAGCTATACTTTTTACACTTTATACTATATACTAAATGTACTAAACTGTATCTATAAAATATAATGACGATTAGCGAATTTATTTTCGGACTATCGAAACCGGCGAAAATCTATCGAACTCATAAGAAGTCAATTAAGTGCACGTATGCCCTTGCATATAACCAAATATGTCTGAATGAAAATATACTGCCCAAGTACAGCAGCATTGAAACATATACATATATATATATATATATATATATATATATTCTGTATGTTATATGTTCACATATACTCATACGGATCCGTACATTCATTGTTAGAACCGAAACTATATGTTCCATTCTGGGTCACATTTGACAACGACGGAATTCTCACAGAATTATGGGGCATTATCAGATGTCAAAACGCTGTTTGCAAGTGACCCCAGGGGGATAACCGAAAAGTCCTGGAACAGCTTGGGCGTTAGCACAAACCGGTTAATAGAGTCCCCGCTACCATTCGGCAGTCTATGAACTCAGGCCAACATGCCTCTCAAGACCTACGCAGGATGTACGAGTATGCTAGGATTTATGAAGGTCCGAGCTAGCGCAAAATAGTGCTAGTGCTGGAGTTCATGAAAATGTGTTCGCCATGATATTTCCAGGGATATTAATGAAGTTTTGGCAGGCCATGCATCTCCAACTAACACTGGGGTTTAAACATCTGAAGAATGGACTTCTAGCCCGATCCAAACGTGGACACTTAAATTCTACTTGCGAACCCTTTGCGACAAGACTGAGTCTCACTGCTGCCAAACGCCTTCATATAAATGACAGCAACGTTGGCACTCAGGCGTGAGAGAGCCCTTCGGGCTATTTTCCTTAAGTCTTAGGTTTTAAGTTTTAGGTCACTGCGTCATTAATATCCATCCCAATACAATGCCCCGCTCCCTGGGACCTGACAGCTTCATCACGGCGACTTTAGCACTTGACGTGAGAAAGGTTTCTGGACGCTGTGAGATGATTTTACTCAGATGCTATGTTGATATTTAGAATTGCGAGATAAGCATCCGTTGGAATATTTCACCCCCGCCACAAAAAAATGATAGACACGTTGAAACATTTCAACGACCAAAACCCTCCCGCCATCACAGAATGAGATACGGCATGGCTCGGCACCATCTCGGTACTTCTGTGGCCGAACCCTTTTTCTGGGCGTTTTCATTGCCTCCTGATACCTCAGCTCTGCGACAGCATCACAGAGGTTGGAGAACCCGTCAGCGCTCTGACAGCAGAGCGGCAGCGCCCGGCACGCGCTCTTTCCGTCGTGTCGTGACCGTCACGCGTCCCGCCGCTCGGCAACCTCACCTCAGTATAAAGGCCACCCTCGAGCCGGACCGACTGCATCGATGCGGCGGCCGCCGGGCCGGAGGGTCGGCGACAAGTGAAATTGAAACACATGGCCGCGTTTCGGCGACGTGAGGCGCCTGCACGGCCCAGAGTCGGGTCTCGGCGGAGTCATCGCTCAGGACGACAGGGCGGGGGGAGGCTGTGGGAGCTGGCGGTCCGGCCGGCCGCCCGGGGCGCGACACGGCGGCCTCGCCGTCGGCGTGACGACGCAGAGCCGCTCCGGGGCAAAGACTTGGCGTCACCGGGCAGTAAACGAACGTTCGACACCGGAGGAATTCAACGTCACCGGGCTGTAAAGGAATGTCCGGCGATGGAGAAATTTAGCGCCTCCCGGGCAACAAACAAATGCCCGGCACTGCAAAAATGTAGCGTAACCGGGCAGCAAAACAGATGCCCGGTACTGGCAAAGATGCATTGGGTGCGAGGCTGGACGGCTGTTTTGCATGCTGCGCTGAATTCATGGAGTGATCTTGTTCATCGTTTAAGGTTCATGGTCTCGACCGTAGGCATATTCATTTACATAGTTTACATAATTCAAATAATTCAACTCCACGATTATCAGGTATTTCATCTAAGAACATCTGATATATTCCAGAATACTCGGAATGTTATTGCAATTATAATTCTGCTATATCCTGATGACCATTATCAGCATTATCTGATAATGGCAAGCTGTACTTTATTATGTGAAGTTCCTTGCTCTTTATTCGCAAAGGCGAGCGGGCATTAATCGCCCCGGCACACATCGTGCTCGCCCACCGCCGCCGAGGCGCACCGACCTGAGGTTCCTGCAGACGTTGTTGGAGAAGATGATGTAGATGATGGGGTTGGCGGCCGAATTGAGCGGCGCCAGACTCTGGATGAAGGTGGACACCGCGATCATGGTCTGCGTGTGCGGCAGGTGGCCGTACACTTGCAGCAGGTCGAACACGATGTACGGACTCCAGCAGAGGATAAACACTGCGCGGGACGTCGAGCGAGCCGTCAGCTGTGGGCTCCACAAACGCACGCGACGCGGACACTGCAGGGACCGCAAAACAGCCCGGCTAGACGCCTCTCATATCGGATACTGATAGGCAGGATCGGTCAATAAGCCGAAGCGTGGGGCCGGCGGGACTTTTCCCTGCGCGCCCGGCCGGGGCCCACGCCCTGGTGAGCCGCACAGAGAAGACGTCATATGGCAGACGGACTGTTGCCAACCGGTGGGCCGTCGCTCCCCGTGGACCGTCAGCGTACGGCTGACGAGGTCACGTCGCTTTGCCGATGACAGCACCCAATTAACTTCCGAGAATATGGCACAGAGCCACCAGCGAGGCCCTCAAATGGGATTTGTAGGCATAGCAACACAGCAAAATCACCTCTTGCGAGCTTGGTATGCAACAGTTGTATTTCGAAGGCTGAACTTCCAATGCTGTCTTGGTTCTGCAATGCAGTTGACCGTACGCATTAACAACAATAAGACGCCACGCATGTGCAAGGGAACAAGATCACGAACGGTAGCCCTCGCAGTTCTGTCCGAAGAACGACACGACGCCGTGAACGAAAACTGCCGCAAGCCAACAGGCAACGCCGCTAAGCTCCTTTAGCCAATTCCACAACATCGCGACAGCGGCGCTCACCGAAAACAATGACGAACGTCATTTTGACGGTTTTGATTTTGGCCTTGGGTATGAGTCCCCGGGAGCTGGCTCTTCTCAGGTCGCTCTCCTCTCCCCGGCCGGTGGCGGCCTTTCCACCGAGCCGAGCGAAGCGCCGATCTGCGGCAGAGGAGCCGCGCGTCAGGCGAGGCGGCTGCCAGCGGGGTGCAGTGAAGGGAAAGGCGGGTCCGGGCGGGACGCAGTCAACGGACACGGATACTTGTTGAGAGGGGAGCACATAGGGAATTAAGTGAAAGGAGTGGAACGTGCCGAATGCTACCATATCAAAGAGACACATGCGGTACTGTTAGGGAAAGGACCATGCATCGAGTCCTGTCAGGAAAGAGGGCACATGTCGGGTGTTGTAAGGGAAAGGGGCACAGGTTGCGTGTTGCTAGGAGAGACAGGCACAGATGGGCTGTTGATCGGGGACAGAAAGGCGTGTGGAGGAGAAAGGACAAGACAGGGTACGTACAGTGAAGAACACGCATTTGTTGGACGGAAATGTTGCAACAGAAGCAGAAAACTGTTGCCTGGAAAAAAGGGAATGTGATGAATGGATTTGCAACAGGACATAGCGCAGATGGTTTGATTTCTAGGCGACAGTGGTTCACGTGAATTCTCGCGCAGAGGGAAAACGAATACTTCTTTCAACCACACGGTGTTACCACAGTTTTATCTAGGAAAAAAAAACATTAATTCGCACGTGTATATTTCAGTGTCAGATGGCGAAAACTTTCTAAAATGCCCCAAGTGCGACGTTTTGCATGCGTCCGTTGTACTGGCGTAATTCTGTTTGTGTTACCTCAGTCATCAATAGCCGCATAAGCGTCTGACACAACTGATCTGTGCTACAACGTCCGGACAAAGCGTTAAGCTTTCCGTGTAGGACAAAAAAAAACACGGGAGCGGTGACTAACACCTCGCACCGCTTGTCCAACAACTGAGGGATCCAAAACCATGTTGTACGCATTGACTTCGGTGTGGCCTTAACTTGGCATCACGTTGACTTGGGATGCCTGACGTCCCGAGCAATCGTAAGGGAAAAGCCGACGAACGCAGCTTATATGTAGCAACGCAAAAATAAATTTATTTTCAATTATGTTACGGCTGACAATTTCCCAGCATCGGTTTACCGGAAACGACAACCAAACGCATCAAGTTATCCTGCTCACGCGAGTAGTCAGCAGTTGCGTCGCGTTCCGCCTTACGTTAACCCGGCACTAACCTGGGTATTTCGCCAACCGCCAGTATGCTCCCTCCCCTCTGCCTTGAAAACCAAAGGCTGGATTTCAACGACTTGCCGCCGACAGTTATTTAACTTTAAATAACAGTTATTTAACTTTAAATAACTGTCATGCTTTTTTTAACATATCATGTTAAATAACTGTCGTGTTAAATAACTGACAGTTATTTAGTTATTTAGCTTCAAAGTCATGTTGATCGGGCAAGAATGGTCGGGATTCGCTTCCGTTGTATGAAATGACTTCGTTTTACGCCAGAAATAATATTTACAAAATGACCTGAGGTTGGCCCAATTGACAAGACAACGTGGATCATGACTTAAACTTTGACTCTCCACGTGCCTCTGATGTAAAGGTTCGCAAAAGATTAAAACATGGCATTTCTTTCTCGGTATTTGCAATAAATTTTTACCTCTGACAAGACTAAATTGACCCTGCAGTGTAAATCTAGTCACTCATCGACGCTGCCTTCACTACGAGTGTGCTTATGACATGCGATGGCATGATATGACATGATATGATGTGTAGTTATGACAGGAGATGATACCTGTTCATTTCGTCATGGATTAACTTACTGTAAGCTCTTTGCATGACAAAAAGTAAGTAAGAAAGCAAGTAAGAAGAGAAAGAAGTAAGTTGAATAAAAAGTAAGTTAAAAAGCAAGAAATAACACAAGAAATAACATGAAACTCAAAGATAGTTTATGATTAGGCCTAACGCCATATGACTTGACCTGTGAAGATCTATTTAGGATTTGTTTTGTCAAAGGTCGCTGTGCCATTCACGCCGGGGTGCTGAAAATTTCGGGCCATTGGCTGTTCTCACTCGGAAGTTCTGCCGGCAAACAACTCCAAAGAAATTAGCACGTATCTTGCAGGTTAACCCTTGTGGACTGTTTCTCGGGTTGCGGCAGAGTCCTTCTTAACAGCGATGGACGACAACCGAAAAATTGTCAGAAACCCCACTTATAAAACCGTAATAGAATCTCGAGAAATTTGCGACGTGTTCAGAAAAGTCTTTGAAGGTTTCACGCGAGTTCCATCACTGAGCTGACTGAGAAGTTCTGAATCGGCTTCACAGAGACGAAGGCTAGCATTAAGAAACGCAGTGAAAAGGCCACGGTCTGGCAGCCTCCAGTTCTAGCCGTGCCGGGCAGCGGGGGAAGGGTAAGGAGAGCGCCGCTCGTCTGCACCAATTAGCGGGCATTCAGGCCGTCCAGCTCGTCCAGCCGGTGGGGGGGGGGGGACAGCGATCAGCCCCAGAGGGAGGGGGCTGGACGGGGGGGGGGGAGACGGGACCCGGTTGACGGTCAGACGCCGCTTGTGCTGCGCGGCCGCCGAGCACGGCCGCGGTGAGAACGGAGCAGCTGCTGCGGCGCAGCAGTTCGATGTTCGACAATCGACGTCGACAAGAAACAGTAGACTACGTGAAATTAGTGTCTTGCGTTGGGTCGTTCCTCAGCCAGTGCTGGCCCGTCGCGCTTCTGGTGCGGCCAACAGGCTCAACCGCTGCTGAAGACCAAGCGAGCAACAGTTTGACGACTTTCGTGCCTAGCTAAAGCCGATGTAAAATGCGGTACGTGTATTCTGAGACGGATTCTTTGATTCTTTGCCACGTTGATGTTTACATGCGCTCAGGCTCCCACTCTTCACTTCGACTTCACCTTCCCACTCTTCACTTCCACTTCACCTTCCCACTCTTCACTTCCACTTCACCTTCCCACTCTTCACTTCCACTTCACCTTCCCACTCTTCACTTCCACTTCACTTTCCCACTCTTCACTTCCATTTCACCTTCCCACTCTTCACTTCCACTTCACCTTCCCACTCTTCACTTCCACTTCACCTTCCCACTCTTCACTTCCACTTCACCTTCCCACTCTTCACGGGCCGCCACGGGTGCCAGACTGACCGGATCGCCCGGTGGATCCTGAGGTCCCTCATGAGGAAGTGTCACTGACGGGCAACCAAAAAGGTGTGCCGGGGCTGGCAGGTTTGTGAGCGAGCCGCCACCCAGAACCGGACGGCTGCCAGGGCAACGGCTGAAAATCTTTCCACAACATCCTGCAGTACATCTTGCGAAGCACCATCGCGTTCAGAGCAACGACAGCAGCTATCTGACCGCTCCTCGGCCGTTTAATGTCATGGGGAACGTTACAGCACGCCAGCCTGTCGACATCGCTCAGTCGCGTGCCACAAAGGCTTGATAACGGCGCTGAAAGGACGGAAATGCGAGTAAACAAGACCGTCCGCAAACCACCAAAAACAGACAGAAAAGGTGGCAAACGGTTCGTTGACCACTAATGAACCATCGGTAGCCGGAAACAGTTAAACATCCCATGCAGATTTGATTCCGTTTCATACTGGTGCCCACAATGGGCGAGTCAAGTCGCCACTGACGCCAGATGGGTATGCTGGTATCTAAACGCACTGCGGTCCATAAGCTGGCCCACCAGGGCAGCCAGGGGGTGGGGAACCGACCCCCTCCCTTTAGGAACGATTTTTTGTGAACAACATTGCACATCGTCTTCCCAGCAGGCGGTTTTCGTACGATTTCAGTTCACTCTAAGTTCCCCCATTAAGAAAATCCCGAATGAGCCCCTGAGCTGGCCTACACTATTGTTGTTTCATTCCTCACTGAGGCACTAATGCACTGCCTTCACCTCCCAGTGGCGCTACAAAATAATAAGTTCTTACGTCTTTCGAGAATTACCAGATTGTAAGACGTCTCCTAATTGGTTGGATATGATGCAATAATTACATCTTCCTATTTCATCGTTTCCATTTGTAGGCATTATAAAAGACGAATCATTTCTTTCCTCGGTACACTGTGCTCTCGATTTGGCTCGACATGTGGACCCCGTGACCCGTGTGACGTGGTGAACTGCGAGCGCTGTTGCTGGCAAACGTCTGACGCCAAGAATGTAGGTGTTGGAATTGGTAGCTCTGTCTCTCTCACGAATAAACGAATAACATATTGGCAAGAAATCTAAACAGATCATTGAGCAAAAAATGACGAAGCAGAGGTCACCAAAAGTAAACTGTCACGCCAAGCTGAAAAATCCGCCACAGCACGGAATCTCTAAAACGATCCTTTGTGGACTGTTAAGTGCACAGGGAACACTGATGGATACATCCATTAATATTTCTGTGAGTGGTTCAGCCTCGGTGAACTCGGGCAGACGTGATCACAATACATCCAAGCGTGATCTACTTTGTCCGACTAACGTGTCCGAAACCAGGCCAACCGGGCCGCTCTTATTGTGTAGCTATCCAACCCCAACTGATCCGGAACAGCCGATCCACTTGGTCTCGCCTGGAGGTAAGAGATATCTCAGACCGAAACCCTGCCTCCGTTGAGGGTGGACGCCTTCCGAAGTGGTACCTCGGAGCTCGTTGAGCCGGAAGCTCTCAAAAACCTGTCGGTAAACACAGCCAACATGCGTCTGGGCGCTAAGACGTGGCGGTTAAAACGCCGGAAAGGGGACACACAAGGCAAACACTTTTTTCAGTGTTGAAAATCGCCTGGGTTTTTGTGGTATGTACTGTAGATGAGGACAAGCAGGGCTGCTTGTGCTTATGTGATTATCAAATGTAGAGTATAGCGCAGTTTGGAACAATGTTCTCCCACCCCTTATCTTCAGTACTGAAAGTTCTTCATAATATATGAGATTGTAACAATTCGTCTTTTGGCGTTACTGTTCGATTTGTCTACGGCAGGCAAAAATAGCTGTATATAAATAATAAATATTCGGGAGAAAAAAGGGAATTGATCGTTTTAACCTTGGTGATGCAGGAATTTTTTTATAACATTTGCGCCGGGCCATTAAAGGATCACAACGAAATAACCTGTAGTTTATATCATGTTACTTCAGTATACCATGCGCAGTGTGTTCTAAATATAAGTATACACTTAAGCTGAAGTACACGAAATGTATTATACAGTTATAAGTATACGCCGTGTATCATAGTCACTGGGCAGTAGCCTCGTTTTTACGGCTTGTCGACTGCATGAAATTTACCTCACCATTATGTTTCTCGCAGCAGCACAAGTTCCCATGATTTATTGTCTGTATCATGGCGGTCTAACACAGACTAATCTAGCCCAAAGTACGATGCCTCCGAACTGAGCGCAGATTGAATGAATTGTTAATTCGCTTCCTGCTCTTTGTCCCACCTTCCGAGAATTCGTCACTTGCGTTGGGAATGTTACCTGTGGCTTATACCTTTACTTTCCATTTGCAATGTCTTTTGTGTTTTCTTTTTTCAAACCTTGGCCCGAATGCATGTCTGCACCGCCGCCAAGTAGGTCTTCCAAGCTGCTCCTGGACACAGAATAACGGGCTTGATCGAGGACGACGTGTCTGCAATTTGCACAAAAAAATGCTAGAAATCATTTCCTCGGTGGAAGACCCCATTCCGTTCCGGCCTCCCGCCAGCGCGGCGACGGATGGTCGCGCTTCGAACGAGCGTCAACATGGCCGCGTAATTCCTCGGGTAATGAGTCGTCTCCCGTGCCGAAACCTAATTGGGCCCGGGCTGGATGGACAGCTGGAAGCGAAGTCTGAAGTCTCAGGTGATTAATTCCATTGTCCGCTATGCGGCCGGGAGCGAGGAGCGCTGCGGGAAGTTTGCTTCTTTCAGGGCGATGAGCGCCAAAGCGGTCTCTCTCCGGTTTCCACTCAAGGGTATCACCATTTCCCTGCGCAGTTTGCAGGATCAAAGAGACGTGGTGTTGCCTCCATATGAGCCTGACGAAGTGCGCCCAGCACGGCCGGCTGTTGCCCGTCCAACTCCGCCTTTGTGCTGAAACCATGCGAGAACGGGTGGACGCGAGATTTCGCGCGCTGAGGCGGCTTGTTTACTGCCGGAGCCGATTAGTATTGCCGGCGCGTTGACAACATTCTCCCCGGCGTAGCGCCGGGATGAGTGTCCGCGGGGATTACTGCTCTCGGCCGACGACTCGTCCTTCCGAGGCCTGGCACGGTGCGTGCCGGTAATCCTGCAGGACGCGGCGCGTGCGCACGCGGCACCGTGCCCCCCCCCTCTCGCCCGCCACCCCGCACGGCTGTCAGGCGTGCTGTGACGCACAGCAAGGCTTCAGTGTTCAGCTGCAGTCACCGCCCCGCCCGACTCGCCGAGGAGCTGGGTGCTTAACAACAACAGGGCACGCCAAGCGTTGTCCCCAGGTATGCCGTGCGCTTCCTCGCATGTGACTTAAAATAGCGGGGCATAGCTTTTTTCGAAGACTCGACGCGCCTTTATGCCTACCTAACCAACAAGTACAAAAATGAAATTGATATGAAGTGTGACAGAAATGTGCAAGTGTAAAAATTCAGTAAAATGAAGCCTGTAATAAAGTAACCTGACGAAGATGGGACCGCAAGTCGTGTCAATTATTGTCATTTTGGTCCCTAAAGGAAACAAATAGTTTTTGTGCGATATCAGCAGATGAGTCCTTCATCTGCTGATTCAGCCTACAGACAGTATTAAGTGAGCTGTGCAGGCTGCGCAAAAAACAACTGAAAGTAAAATACTGTAGGACGACTTAGTGCTGCAATAATTGCCCCGACCGTTCAGCAATCTTCGAGGGGACGGCGCAGTGTAGTGGTTATCATGCTCACACTGAGGCCGAAAGGTCCCCGGTTCGAGTCCGGGTAATAGCGACGTTTCGCCGTCCCCCGCGACACCTGGCGTGAGAGGCTGCGACGCGAAATGACCCTGGCAGTCGAGAGCGTCGTCAAATAACTCAAGAACTACCCAGCAATTTTCGAAAGAAGAATTTCGTTATAGAGTGGAAAGTGTAGCTTCACAAGATACTTCATTCAGTCAACAGAGAGATGACCTCGCCCGTGTGCTGGGGTTACCAAGGCGAACGTCTGTACAAAACATGGAAGATGAACAATGAAAGGGAAATGTTTTTGCAACGCAAAACAGGGGCACGGTTAAAGCAGCTAGTGACTGCAATGCATTATAAGATCGAACACCACCTTCGTCCACCATTGGTGTCATATCGTGACCTATCCAAATACACGTCCAGGTGTCATATCGTGCTGGCTATTACATGGATCAGGAGCATCTGCAGCGATTTAAATTGCGAATAAGGATCGGAATTTCACAAAGATTTGAATTTTCCAAACAAATCGTTGAAAAACGAGGACATTTTGATTTCAACCCATCTGATACCATACGACTGCATCATTGTTAAGCTGCACAGCAAGAAGTACAACACAGTTCTAAAAAAGAGCTTTGACTGAAAATAAAGATGTTTTCTATACATTGTGGGGAAGCTGACAGCAATGGACAAGATCAGTAGATCTAAACAACGACATTTCTCAGCATTCTAGGTGCCTGTTTAAGCGTTCTAGTCATGGAAACTGGCTCGACATTTCTTTATCTCGCACACACACAGAGCAACCTGGATTTTCACAGTTATAACTCTGAAAGATATTTGAATGATGCACACTTTTGAACGGGTATGTATGTTATGTACCTTACGTTTCAATCAAGAGAACTGAGTGGTATATGTCTACCTCAGATTTATATGGTGATGCATGATTATGATTTTAGGTGATCTCAAATGACCATTACTCATCGCCTAGCGGCAAAAACTTAAGTACATCCAAAAGTACGCATGCTGAACAAAACCAGCGATACATTATTTTAATAAGCTTTTGAAGGTGTTTCGAATTCAGTTTAACAAACGAGTACGTCTACTTTACCATAACTTTGGCTGACAGCCGGTACGAGGCAAACACTGGAATTCGATATACTCAAGAGACCACAGCTATTTCTGCCCGAAACAGAAAGGACAGAGCACGTGACGGCCACACCGTGGCTTTGATGGCGCATAAAAGATCTTCACCGACCTCTGGCTTGGTGTCTGGTCACAATTGCACCGGACGAGTGCATTTTAGCGGACAAGAATTACATTTTAATTTACATTATAATTTAATATATAATAATTCATCATAATAATTTACATTATAATTTAACACAAATTTTAGGAGACAAGAATTACACTGCAAGCCCTGCTCCGTATGTGGTCTGGTCGTAATGTGATTCCACTTCAAACGTTCAGACGAAAAATTGCAACAGAACAGAAACTAAACGTACTATAGTAAGCATTTTGACCTGACCTTCAAGAAGAAGGTCAGGTCTCAAGAGACCACAGGGTCTAAGATTAGATTAGATTAGATAAGGTCTTAGTCGAAGAGGCTTTTTTAATAAAGGGTCTTAGATTAGATTAGATTAGATAAGGTGCTAGTCGAAGAGGCTTTTTTAATAGTGACACGACATTTTTGGTGGTTTGCGTTTTATTAGTGTTCATGAACCATATGAGCCTTTACGATATAAAATTTTACCAACTTACGCGCTTTACTTGAGCATTTGAACTTCTGTTCCTTTATCACAAATTTTAAAGGCGAAGCCTTGATCTAACTTGGTTTCGTGAGCCCCGAAAGTTGTCTTGGTCAGCTGTTTCCATACGATTGGTACGAATGTTGCTATGGTTACATTTACGTGACCAAGACATATTGTAAAGCTATCGTTATTTCGATAAATGTTTGGTTCGATGGTCAAAGCCAGTAACATAGTAAATAAAATTATGAAATAAATGAAAAACTTATGGTTACAAATTTGAAAGGTGATGACAGTTTCAGCATCAGATTCGCAACTTCTCGCAAGATGCAACTTCTCGCGCGAATCGCCATGCCAATATCCTAAGCGCCTGGTGGAAAACTAACGTAGTGTTCATCACATTTAGCAGATATCAACTGGCTTTTTGACCCTCTGAGCTCAACAATGCCTATGACATCTTCAGAACGAGTGTTTAATGCATACTCGTCATATTTCGGCTGATTCTATTTCATGACCGCATGATCTGTCGATAAGGCAGGTAATAAGGTCGTGTCGAGTGCCTCTCACGACGTTTGCTCATGCCATGCATGTCTCGACTCGCAGTGCGTAATAGTGTATAACAGTAGTATAATAATAGAACACAATGCATATAATAATGCACATATATCTATATACAAGCGTACATCACAAAACAGTACATCATAGCATTTACGTCAGTTCGCACAAGAACTGACCCGACCCATGCCGATTTTGATAAAATTTAGTAAGCTTTTAGTACCTATCGGAAAATGGCCGGCTATAAATTTTAGCTCTGAGTTACCTCTAAGGTCAAAGTTGCAGGTCATGAAAGGTCGCCGATTTTCACACAAAGTGCGTGATTCAAATGCTGATAACCCGGTGACAGACTGTCACAGAAAGATGCAATCAGCGCTATTAGAAAAAGGCAGTGTTCCAGCCTAGGGATGCACCGGATATCCAATCCGGCCGGATATCCGGCCGGATATCCGAGATTATCCGGTATCTGGTATCCGGCCGGATAATTCCATGATCCGGCCGAATATTGTCGGATATTTGGCCTTGCGTTGTACAATCGAGGCGTTCTTACGTCTGTCTATAAAACCGTTTCAGGAGCAACGTGCCTTGCTATATTAGACTGTCGATGTGTCTGACAGCTCCAGGGTCTGTCTGGAGCACTACTTTTTCATCTTAGTTCAAAAAACTTGAGGCATTATTTGCAAGGATTGGACTCAAACTCAATGTGTAATAACAGTCAGCATATGCTCAGCCGACCATTTCGTGGCGCATCATCCTCCCATTTTCCATACATTTTTATTTGCCTCAAATACTCTTGTACAAATTAATTAGCCCTCTTAGGGGTTTGGTGGTGAGAGAGGGGGATGGTGCAACCCCGCTGAGGTTTTCCGAGGGTGTTGAGCTCATGTCGTGTGGTCATGAGGTACAACGAGAAACACGTTATTTTTTATCTCTGGGAATGCCATAGGAAATAGGTATTGCAAAACAACCTATATATTCGGATTCCTGAAGTTGAAAGGAATCGAGTGGTATAGATTTGGTGACGTTTGCCCCTTATTTCATCTAAAGAGGGCGCAGTGCAACGAACGCCTGACTTTTGCTACGACGGGCAGAGCGGCGTCGGCCGCGGAATGATGAGTCTGCAGTACGAGAACATGCCTAAAATTCAACTTTGCTTTGGATCTCAACTCGAAAAACGCTTTTAAGGTATCTAGATGACGATTGTCAGTGAAATCGAGGTCACCCTAGGTCATTGGATTCAGATAACCTTGGGTAACCTAAGATGACCCTTATATGTTATTTGACAATAGTGTTTGTTAACTGAGATACTACATTTGACTCCGGCATCTATAACTGTATACAAAGAATGCTTCTACAGCTCCGAGAACGCATTGAAGCTGACGACCCCGCTTGACAAGGATTGGCCTAGCATGGCCTGGATCGGACTTCAGGGGTTAAATACAATCATGTGGTGTACATATAGACTCATAATTGATTGACCAACACTATGATATCCGTTCCGTTTCATCATCATTTATCCTTTGACGTTCATTTGCACTTAACTCACAAAGTACCACTTTCTGCTAATTTTTGGCATTTGACCCGATGTGGAAAATCATCCGTTAACCTGAGACCTTAAGAAGGGATGCCAGTCGTAAGATCTCGTCACGTGTTTTTTTCCGTACGCCGCTTTTTTTCGCGACGCTCTAGGACTCATGATGTTGAAATGGCTGGCGGGATCGTACCAACCTCCCTCTCCCCTATACGTCCGCCTTATGCAGAAGGCCCCATACCGGCAAGTGTTAAGGCATTGGCGCAGCCAAAGGTGGGCCTGGGGGCCCGGACTTCCTCCTCAGACCCACAGTTTTTGTGAAAAACATTACACATCTTCTTCCCAGCAGGCGGTTTTCGTATGATTTCAGTTCACACTGGGCTCCGGGGCCCCTCCTCAAGAAATCCCTGGGTGCGCCCCTGGTTAAGGGACAATGTACTTCAGTGGACGCACCTTAGTATTTGTACAGAATGCTTCTCAAGCCTGATATTTGAGGTCTACCAAGGCGCTATAATGGCATTCTGCGCATTTTGGAGCCTTTGCCCTTTGCCTTCAGACATGGATGGTGATCGGTGATCTACGCTATGATCGCTGTGTTCTTTAGTTGTTCCTTTTTTAGACTGAAACATGCAGAAACCTCGCAATAACTCTGAGCGATAGGTGGGATGATTCACAAATTGTTAATATTCTTTTCTATTTAATATTTTCCAGTTTTTCAGACCTTTCTTTTCCAGTGCATTCATTTTTCTTCTCATTTGCCAGCAACAAATATCAAACAAAAATAGTTGTCCATAATATCCGGTATCCGGCCGGATATCCAGCACCCGATCCGGCATATCCGGTATCCGGCCGGATCACAAAAATCCCGATCCGGTGCATCCCTATTCCAGCCTTCATAAACAAGTTCATTTTTTGATGACCTCGGGATGACCTTTCACCTGACTCGGTCACATGGAACATTTTCGGTTTTAACCATATTTGCCCGAAGTGATCTTCGCGAAAATGGAGCACAGATGTACCCTCAAATCTGCAATGGCTGTGTTAAAAAAATGGGAGAACTGAAACTTGTTGAGGTGTCTTGACGTGGTCCTGCTACGCGGCGCTTAACAAATATGTCCTGGGACTATCTGAAGAATATTGATTGATTTCGTGCCTTTTGTTTGTCGGATTGTTCTATTATTTGGTGTGCACAATGTCCCGCGTGCCTGCTACACGTCAGCGTAGTTTTAAGTTACTTAACCAGGAAGGTCAAAGGCCATGACACCCCAGCACCAACCGACTCCTACCACCCGAATCTGACACATCTGTTCTTCACATTACCTCGAAATTGAGTCATTTGGGTGCTTTTAGGCCTAAAACCAACTGAGATAATCCTAGTCGTGCATCGGGGCCTTTAGAAGGCCAGCCGAGGTCAATGACTTCGGTGGACCTTGGATTACCTATTTCAACCTTAGATCAGTCATAAATGTTTTGCGCGCTGATTTCGAATTTCACATTCATTTAGCACGCGTCGAGTTCACGCAATGTCCTGAATAAAGCTGATATTCTGATTTTTTTTTGCACGTATCTCAACCTTCACTTCTATCTGTTTCTATGCAAAACAGTCATTTCATTTGTAGCCATTTCAGTGGAGGACGTCATGACAAAAAGTCATGGTTCGTTACCTGTCTTGGAACCTTCGATACGTGCAAACACCGATATGCGAATAACACGTGTGAAATTCGGAATCAGTGCCCCAAGAAAGTTATGAATGGTCCGAGGCCAGCATGTTATCCCAGGTCAATGGAGCTCAATGGCCTTGGCTAACCTTGAAATGGCCCCGACGCTCGACCCAGATTGTCTCAATTAACCCGCGCCCAACCGGCACCCTGACATGGGCAGCCGGAGCCCGCGGGGGGGGACGTTTCGACCCCCCCCCTCCTCGCGAACGAAATGTGGGAGAAATTAAACCTATATCATGGGTACGGTAAACATGCCATGGGTACGTTCCAAAAAGACTCAACAATTTTGGAAACTTTTGAAAAAATAATGCAACATTTTGGGCTATATATGTAAGAAAGAATTTATAAGAAGAGCTCTAGCACCGCCCCACTAAAGCTTAAGCAATACTAAACATGCCAATGGACAGCTCACATAGTGCACATTACGGTGGCATGTAATTTATATCGTACCGATAATGAAATATGATATCAGGTGACTTGATCTAGTGTCATTTTTCATTTCGCTGTATTTAGGTTTTTCAGAATCGCTGTAGCAGAGTTTTCTGTTTGGCATGACAGTTTTACTATTGGCGACCATGTTTGACCCAGTCTTTTCTATCGACTCAGTCCTAGCAGCCATCACTGTCAGTCAGTCACTCGGCGCCGGACCAGAGACAAAGGAAAGCACCTCACCAACACGACATTGTCTTTACACACACTGACACTAGATGCACGGTCACTTCTCGCAATATGGGCACCGTCACTCTTCATGCTTACACCACGAACACCACCACAGTCTTCCACGCAGAGAATCACTGAACCTGAGCTTGAGCCTTAACATCTGAGCAAAAACCGGCGCTGCTTATATACTACCTACAAACGGAAATGATTGCACGGTATGATGCAATTGTGATATCATAATGATATCATATCTAAGCAATTAGAGCGCGAGGCTTACTCTGAACATTTTAGAAGAGCAAGATTTAGTCAATGAGAGAGTGTGGGAACGCCTTGCAATTCCCAAAGGCGGCTAATGAAATGGTTCTGGGATTCTGTGATATGAGAACGCTTTTTGCTTCAGAAGAAAGGAAGCATCGTCTTACGTTACCGATATGGATCACCTAGAGGCACTGCGGCACGATTGATCTATTTTAGACGCAAATGGGTTGTCAGACGTCTTTGTCTGACTCCCTTCGATGACGACTCTGAGACCTACAGCTGAAGACGTTAGGTAGCTGTTGAAGAGCTTCAGGAACAAGGAATCTTTAAATAAGCCCCTAAATCTTGGAAATTTTGAAAACACTGAAATCTAAAGGTTTTCAGATAAGGGAACTCTGCAGCCATAACGTCAGCTTTGCCAAAGCTGCTGGCGAGTTGTTATCCACGTATGCTTCCAGAGCTTCCAGAACGGCAGAAATGATCTGCACGTGCATTTTTTTTTTAATACCGACAAACTAGAACACCAATGACCAGACGTGATCTCGTGTTTTGTCGAGGATCAATAAAAATGCAAGGAAAAGGGCCATGAGTACCTTTAGAGTGAGACTCCTTAGTTTCCACGACCGTGATCAGTAGAGTGCTATCAAAGATCGATCATATGGCCTGACCGGACCTGACCTGACTGACCCGAATGACCTGATTTAAAGCAAGCTTGGATTTCATCTTTTTGTGCTTAGATCTGCCATTAACTCATGCAATAAACCAGACAGATAGCTGGACATCGGGATATGAACTCAGCTTCTACCGCATCTAGTGATCCTCATGTCGCCCAAGTCTATTTTGCAGCATGGAAGCGCCTTGATGTAACTTTGGACGGCAAAGTTGACTTCAGTGCTTATTTTTATCCCAATGATCATCAAAATGTGGTTTTAGACTGCCTTTTGCTAGTTCACCCCAAATGTGACCTGACCTGGCCTCATGACCCTTCATGTGTGTCGACACGATTTGTCGTGTTTAGTGACTTATTTGGCCCAGGAAAGCATTCCAGGCAGCAAGAATGCATTTCAGCTTCCACCAAGTTGACCTCGCGGGGCTCAGGTGACCTAAGGTCATTTTACAGTTTGCAAGGTACAATTCTGATGATACAATACAGTTTGCATGATACAATTCTGAACAGCCAAATCGACTTAAGTACCTATTTTTACTTCGGAAATCTTCGGAATTTTAGACTCCTTTTTGCTAGTTCACCCTAAATGTGACCTGGCCTGACCTCACGACCTTTCATGTGCGTCAGCACCATCTGTCTTGTTTAATGACGCCCTTGGCCCGGGAATGCATTTCAGACACCAACGAACCAAAGAAACGGTTCAAAACTGTTAAAAATGGAGAAATAGGGCAGAAATTGACATGACCTTAGATCATTGACCTTGACCTTAACCAATTCGAGATAGCATTATTCGTAGGAATGTCCACGAGTACTATTTCTGAAAGGCTTAGACCAATCGATCGCACAGCGTGGCTTGCAGAAGACTTAAAAAATCGCGGGTTGACGTTTTTTACGTGACCTTAGTCAGTGATCTGACAGACTAAAAGTTGAAAATTCTCCAGAGCATGCACAAAAGATGTGAGAAAAGGCACTGAAAACAGCAGCGCGCCATCTTTGCTGACTTTCTTGATATCACCAAAAGCCCTTCGGGAGTCGAAACACCCCCTCGTTGGGCGCGGGTTAAAGGTCTGAGAATACCCGATGGACTCACTTCCGAAGAAATGTAAAGAGCAGGTATGTCAGATCTGGATGGCGCGGGCCGATTGGTGGCAGGGTGTCACGATCTTCGACCTTTCTCGTCACGCAATTTAAAACTAAGGCGGTGTATAGCAGGCTCGCATGGCAATGCGCACACCAAATTGTAGAACAGTCGGACAAACGAGGACAAAACCGAAATCAATTAATCTCTGTCATATATCCTCATAGAATATTTCTCAAGCTCCGCTTGGCCACACTAAATTCAAGATATCTGAGATCATTTTAACTTGCTCAGAAATACGTTTTGCCACGCTTGTTTTATGTACTCTGGGACATATTGCGCTACATTTTCGCGAAGATCACGTTGGGAAACATGGCTAAAACTGAAACTGTTCCTTATAACTTAGTCATGTCAAAGATAATCCAGCGGTCGCCGAAAAAAATAACATGTTTATGAAATCTGGAACATTTCTCTCCCCAGTGGAGCTAATAGCACCTTTTGTGACAGTCTGTCATCGAGTTATGGGCATTTGAATCATACCATGTCTATAAAAATCGGTAGCATTTCATGGCCTAAAATTCCGACCTCAGGGATCACCCGGAGCTAAAAATTCCTGGCCGGTTATTTTTCGGTAGGCACTATGATCGTAACCAAATTTCATCCAAACCGAAAGGGGCCGGATCAATTATCGCGCAGTTTGACGTGAAATGAGCCACGGGTGTATCCTGGTACTTAGCTATTCATTTTTTAAATTTAGTTAGGGGCTTTAAGACCCGGGACGTCGTGGTAGCCACTTCGTATCTTGGTATCGTTAAGCCGATTGACTGTCCAACAGTTATTATTATTAAGTTGTTGCCGCTTGCATTTTTGGGAGTTTCTGACATCATACGATTCTTCAGCGTTTCATGAATGACGAAGATTGATGTTTCTCTTGGGATCATGTCATAAGCAGACACTAGCAGCCCGGCATATATCCGCAAGATTACGCTTTCATTGTACTGACCAAGACTTTATTTCGGCGTGGCATGCGAGCCAAACCTCAAATATTCCTTATCTCGGACATGAATATACCGTCGTCACAGACGTCCGGTACTATGTACTCATTAAGATCTGAGCACAATGGGTTTGCAGCGGTCTAACTCATCCAAGACCGTATAATCCGACAAGACATTGGCTTCATGGAAGAATTTAGCATTCCAAAGCACTGGAAATTCCGTTGTAGTATAAGATTTGTCTCTACATGCAATTGGACTTCTGCAAGAGTTGTGACTGTCGTTTTGTACAAAGCTGACGACCCACTCGCTAGATCACTGGCGTTTAGTTATGAGCAGACTGAGAACAAAAACTTTCCGGTCCAGGCGCCCTTCAATCAATGAGGAGTTTACTTTGATCAACGTCTTTGCGGTTTTGGTCGTTAAAAACTCGGGAAACATACAGGCACAAAGCACAACGAAATTACCTCCACCTCATCTTTCACAACTCCCGTGCGCTCTTGCCTCAGGACATGCAACGAGATGGGGAAGGTAATGCAGCTATTGCGTGAACGTATATTGCGAATGAAAACAAGTTTCTGAACTCTGCGAAGCAGTTCGTAACAGGATGCAGCGCCAAAATGGCGTTTCTGTTTTTTGTATAAGTTTGGCCCAAACGCGCTGAAGTGGGTGGCTTTGGGATCAGACCATGCTGAGTAGAGCTCCGGACCCTGACCTCCCACCCAAATGTTCCCAAATATGGAGTCACTTGCCCCAGGCACCGCCCCAGAAATCAACCGAATACTGAGTCCTCTATTCATGTTGTTTACCTGTCCTGGAATGAGGAATCGTGTTTCATTCCGAAATCAAGTCGAAAATCCACGGGCCTATCACTACCTTTTCTATTATCATGAGACACCGCGGATTCTACGCTCCGAGAGACTGTAAATATATGGGACCTACGTTTTCCTGACGTTATCGTGCACATTGCGCTTGGCTTGATTGCCGATGTCAAAGCTGTGCTTTGCCTAACTTACGGCCTTTGAAGTACGCGTATTATCAGAGAAACCCTTTTATCGTTGTTCCAGCCAAACACATCACGAGTACATATCGTAGAAACACGAATCACGCCCCTGCGCAGTCGCTAATCCACGATGTTTCGCGGAACAGTCGTACAGCCCATTATGTATCATAAAAACACAGAATACGAGTGACGACACCATAATCAGGCCACGACCATGGATCCCAGTCTTCAACCCACCTCCGACGTCGGTCGGCGTCTTCAGCATGCGGCCCTTGCTCCACAACGTCCACAAGATGATGGAGTAGCAGCTGATGATGATGATGGCCGGGATGATGAACAGCGCCAGGCTGATGAGCGTCAGGTACAGGCGCCACTCCAGCGAGTCCGAGTCGCCCAGGTTGATCCAGCACTGGTTCATGCCTGGCGAAGTCAGCCGCACGACTAAATTTCCGCAGACGACACCTTTGCTGTCCAAATTGCGGACTAAATTAGGCGCTGGAGCGTGAACCCACCCGCTGTTGCTCAGTTCTGTGACCGACATACTGACGAAGAGCACTATTAAAACGGATTGTCGCCACAAGCTTGGAGTTATTCAAACGTCGCGCATCAAACGGCCCACAGGTAATGGGCCCCGGGCTTGGCGCAAAACCAGTAGACGGGCTGAGTCAATAAGCACAATGTGTAATTCCATAATACCTCTGACCACGGTGGCATCGTAGAGGACGAGCATGGGCGTAGAAAACAGAGCGCTGACAGTCCAGGCCCCTATCACGAGCATGCGAGCTCGCCGCCCTGGAACAAAACGGCTGCTGAACGCAACACGCGAACGCAGTATTCGTCTCACGCCTTCGCCAAAGGGCTGAGGCACAGGTACTGGCAGTTTACGCCGACGGAATTGTGAACCACGTGAACATGACATGAACACAGTTTCATTGTTTCTGCAAACGGAATTAAAAAAAAACTCGCAATGCACTGCCTCGGAGACGCCAGCGGGTCGGGTAGTGCTCACAGCTGCCGATGAAGCGCATCGGATGAATGATGGCGTCGCAGCGGTCTATGCTGAGAGCCACCAGCACGTACGTAGAGGAGAACGTGACCAGCACCTGCCGGCCAAACCACAGAACTGTCATGTCGCCACTAAGGCTCAACGGACCAGCTACACTCAAATATTTAGTTACTCAGCTATTCCGTCTGTAGTCAGCAATATACCTTTTCAAGCCAAATGTCAAGTCAGTGCGACCACAAAACGCTAAATGCAGTGCAGAGCGCAAACAGAAACGTCTCGGGCAATAAAGAGCAAAATGACCCATGTGGTATCAAGCATTAGACACTCATCGCCCACGTCCCGTCTAAAATCGAAACACACTCTTTTCTTTCTTCAACACTGATCTCCAAGTGGTGGCTCGGACATCATCCGGCGCTCTGGAACACTACGAAGCCGTGGCTAGAAAGGACTGATCTATTTTAAAAAGTTCCGTCAGCAGCTTCGTCTTCATCATCTTCGGCATCTTCCTCTTCTTCTTCTTCTTCTTCTTCTTCTTCTTCTTCTTCTTCTTCTTCTTCTTCTTCTTCTTCTTCATCATCATCATCATCATCTTCTTCATCTTCTTGTTCATCTTCTTCATGTCATCTTCGGCAGCATAATATGTGCAATATTTGGGTAGTATAATACGCATGTTACATAAATAGTGTGCAGGAAACATCTTGACATTTTATCACCAACTGCCCGCAAAGCTTCGGTTATGGCTGGATATTACGGTTAGATGTTATTACGCCTTTCAAAACTGCACTATCTGGACTGCCATCCAATCCTCGAAAACGATCAGAAACAGCCTTTCCATATCACCACGGTTTGCATTTGGCACGTGCCATGCGTATTAAAATGTGCTGTACGACATGCGATTGTCCTTTGCAATATCGTCCTGAGCTGACGCGTCTCGACCCGGCCAGAACCTATATTGCCGAGCAACTCTCTGGAACCGAGACGAGACGATGTCTGACACTGTTCGCGTTTACAGTTTTACGTGTTAACCCTATAGCCCCTTCAAGGGCGCAGCCCGCGACGACAGGCCGATACGCGACGAATACTAGCGAATGCACCGACTGCGCGTAAAATCTTTCGAAGGGTGCTCGTATTGCGCCGACCTGTCGATCCGTTAAGGCACAGGACTAAACAAAAGACTTGCCCTGAAAAGTACCAATAAGACGCCTTGTACACATGACGAGCGAAGTCTTCTTCGTTCTTGGTTGCATTGTTACTTTCGCTTTATGCATTGCGCAGTAAGAGGGAATATTAATCGATCGATTTTTATACTCTACATCCAAAGAACCGCATGTTTTAATGTCATGCGCACCCCATGCTATTGTTCGTTGCGCGAAATGAACGGTTTAAGAACACCCAATGGAAAATAGGCTAAAGAGCAAAAGCATTCCTCTCGGAACAGTTGTGTAGAAGAAATGCTTGAAACACAACTCAGTGCAAATGCATACTCATGAAATTTCGAGAATTCGGGCATCTTCCAATGGAAATTCCACCATTCAGCGCCTAGCGGCGACGAAGCTATTAGTCTCCAGAAAACCTAATGGCCGGCCCGGCCGGACCGGGCCGGGCTGGGCCGGGCCACTTAATTTGATTTTTTCTACTACTTGAAGTAAGACTCACTTGGCCTTCGGCCTCCTCGTCGTAAGAAAGACTAAACAGTTCATAATGACAGCTTTCTTGAAATATTTCCTGTCCCCACTATTTTTAGCCAGCAGCTTCAATGGGCCACAACCATTAGCCAAGCCCGGCACCGCCTGGCGTGTTTTTGTACCCGCGACCGCCTGGGGTGTCAAAAAGGTACCCCTGTTATCTCAGGATCTAACAGTCGGATCTGAAGCGGTCTAACGCCAATCGATAGCCCTAAATCTTGCGATCATGGTGCACGATTTGAGGGAACAGCGACTGAGGAGCGGGCGCCCATTAGCGCTCGTTGCAATGGACTAATCGCTGCAATTTTCTCTCTGTCTCATAACTGTAGAAAACGTAGGTACATTTTGAGAAATGTAAGGGTACCGTCGAAATCAGTGATCTTTTTTGCACAAGTTATTGCTATCTATGAAAACGACGAAAATGGATCCGCAATTCTTGTTTTGCTGAACGCTTACGGAGGCTGAATTGCAGCGTGCACGTCGATTTTGAATTCTTGTTTTGCTGAACGCTTACGGAGGCTAAATTGCAGCGTGCATGTCGATTTTGTCTTCTGGAAACCGCCCTGGATACCGTTTCTGTCCAGGACAGAAAAAGCTTCTGCAGCTGAAACTAGTTCCGTTTCGAGAATTTATAATGACCAATCAAACTCAATACGTGGCGAACGAACTGCATCACTTCTGGCACACTCAGTCCTTAGATGTACCAGCACTTTTTAACCTAACCCAGCACTGGCAAGGGTATTTTGATACTTCCCATCGACGGAGAGGGGCCCTTTAGCGCCCACCTGGTCTGTCTAAATAACCAATCAATCAGTTCTGCTGATTTGACTGGCAATCGACAGCACTCAATCGAGGGGTCTCGCGACAACCATTTTCCATGTCTGGGTCACTGGCGACGTCACAGGTCAGGTGCAACACCAAAAAAGTCATTTTCTTTTGAGTCGCCAAATCAAAATGAGAATCAGAACGACACTGAAGTTTTCATGGTAGTATATCCCAGGCAGTCTGCATTTTCTTTGTGCCACCTGATCGAAGGTCAGGCGCACAGATGAGGTAAGATTAGACATCCATGCTAACAGGCCATGTAATGAATGTTTCCTGTCGCATTTGACAGGCATATTCTAAAAAGGCACTTTCAAACAGCTTTGCGGATGAGTAAATCCTTTAACTGGGTCCGATAACCACCCACTTACGATAAGGCAACAGTCTGGAGATTCAGGCATGGAGTATAGCGAGTACGGCATGTCATTCTGTTGTTCGTTGTTCATGTTGGAGCGTCTCAGAACTATACGTCTCCTCGACTTTGGACCATCAGCGAAGTTTCTCACCAACGCGAATAATCGTTTCTGGAAGTCCGGGGGTCTCCAGCTAGCGCTCGCCATCTGACGAGCTTGGGCAAGTTGCAACTTTTGGTCCTGCTGGGCCTGAATAGGTCCAGCATTGTCTGAAGCCTTTGCACTGGCTTGACTCCAGTCGGTGTCACACCAGTCCGGCTTTTTCCACATCACATAAAAACGAAGACATTTGGAGTTCGAGAGGCTTGTTCTCTCCGCTGCTCCGTGAGGCCCTCGAAGTGGAATTCATTGTCTGCACCGTTCGCCCCCGCAGACCATTGAACTGTGGTCCGTAGGGCGCTCTTCTGAGGTTTGATGTCTAGTTGCGTCATGAAAACTTCAAATCCTCCGGGGGTCGGCTGTGACCACTGCCGATTACGATCTGTACTGGGATTCTGCACAGCTTGAGTATCTCTGACGGCTCTTCTTAGGTCTTGGAGGTGGTTCTCTCTTCCACTGATACAACCTCTGGCCATTCTGAATACATGTTCACTACCACTAAACGGACCGGCTTCTAAACGGCCTCTAAACGGACCGGCAATATCCAGATGCACTCGTTGCCATAGCTTTTGAATGCACCCACAGGACTGAAAGAATGGTCTCCCACTTCCCACAGCTGGACAACCAGCGCGATCCTGCACAAACTTTCCGAACCGATTCAGGTGTAGCTGCCGCTTTAGGCTATTGATGCGTTACATGAAAATTAGGGGTGATTTTGTAAAAAATACTACTGGAAATTGGCACAAACTTAAAATATATTTGGAAATTAATTTGCGGGAAATTTAGTTCGATAGCTCAGGTGGCTAACAGACCCCGGCTATAATTCTTCAAAACATGAAACATTATTTATCTTGTACCGTAGCATTTCGTGGCTATCGCTATCTAGCGGATATTGCAGTAGCTTGTGAAATCTATTGATATTAACATGTATTAACCCAGAGTCGCTAATACTCCAAATGGAACACAATGTCAGAAAATAATGTTATCCCTGGTCACGTGACTGATGGCTCACGTGACCGTGACGTGACATCACGTCACGTCACGGATCACATAAAACGCTTAACACGACGTCGGAAAAACTGACATCGGTTTGTACATCATCATCGGTGGCACTGGTCTTACGAGCCTTCAACTGGGTATCAAACGAAAGTTCATGATCTTCTACATCGGAAGCATGTCTAATTGTTAAAAAATATTGGTTCAAGATCAACATAGGTCAGGTGGAATATTGGTCTTGATTTCAATGTCAAAGACCAGTACTTATTAGGAGCCGTTTTGATCCATGCGACAAAAAAAAGGAAGTGAAGCGTGATGATCATCATTTCTGCATTAGCTGCTTTTCACCCAATCAAGTTCAGTCTAAATCAGGTCAGATAACGTTGCATTACTCTTTCTGACAAAGAGCAATAATTACTCGTTGGGATTCTTAACTGCGTCAAGTACAAGACTGAAATGGCATCTCGGGACAATTAAGTCAGCTCTGTCTGCTCCTTATCGGGTCACGGCCGACAAGGTCAGGACAGACAGACATTTTTTCTGACTAGGAACCATAATTGTTCCCTGTTGCTACTGAACGGTATTCCACAGACAATGTTGTTTTTCATTTCGTTCCGACATCTACCTATGACGTGAACTGACACGACCTCACACTGCATTTGGTTAACCCCGTTAAGAGGCGTATTAGATTTGCTTGTCTGGCTTGAACGATGGGGAAGGTCAGCGGCAAAAACTTCTGTCACCCACAATGCAAATCAGTCCAACTGTTATCATACGTGTGACCTAGCATGGCCTCTAATCTTGACGTATTACGGTTGCATATCCTTTTGGCCACCGTTTCATATGTGAATTTAGATATTCTATGCATTAAATTCGCGAATATTATCAAAAACGAAGCACGTTCGCGCCACCGCCCGAAGGCGTGAAGGCATACATCCAATGGTTCACTTAAGACGTTATATCTCGATGGCCTGACCTAGCATGAAAATGGTTCTGATGTCAAATTACGTAAAATTGGCTGATGAACAGGTGCTGAAAATTTGATTGGGCTTATTCTAATGGTTCAGAAGTTATTCAAGGAAAACCGAGGGGGTGCCCTATTTGACATTCCCCAGGCGGTGCCGGGTTAAGCTAATTTCAGCCGGCCGCTGCGAGCCTTGCAAAGCAGCACACAACCTTTCACCAGATTCATTCGCGCTCTGAGAAGATGCAGTGCTGGCAAAGGACGATTGAAGATTCTAAGGTCTCACATCGGCACGAACTTTGTAAATGCAAACAAGTTGTTGCGGGCGAGTAAGCCAAATAAAAAGAGAGGAAGGATTGAATTTAAAGTTATGCTACGTGCTGGAAAAGGAATTAATCGGAAAGTTTAATAAGTCTGTCGTTTATCAAGGCCGAATCTGGGAGGGGCAGTTAAGGCCATTTCAGGGCAAAAGTTCGTATTGCAGAAGTTCGTCGGACAAAAGTCCGTCGGACTAAAGTTCGTTGGACAAAAGTTCGTCGTGTTTAAGTTCGTCATGTAAAAGTTCGTCTAGGGCAAAAGTTCGTCTACGACAAAAGTTCGCCCTGCAAAAGTTCGTCGTAAAAAGGTTCTTCTAGGGCAGAAGTTCGCCGAGGGTAAAAGTTCGTCAAGAACAAAGTTCCGGTCTGAGGAAAAAATTCGTCTTGGGCAAAAGGTTTGTCTGGAACCAAAGTTTTTTTCCCCCAGAATTTCGTCTAGGATAAAATTTCGTACAAGCAAAAGCTCGTATGGAGCAAAAGTTTGTCAAGGACAAAAATCCGTCATGCAGAAGTTTCTCTAGAACAAGAGTTCAGAGGCAAAAGTCCGTCTAGGACAAGTTTGTATCACTAATGAAAAAGGTTCATACTGCAAAAGATTTGTATGGAAAACGTTTGTAACAAAAAGGTTGGTAAGGCAAAATGTTCGTGAGGGAAAAGGTTCGTAACCAAAGGTTCGTAAACTTAAGGCTCGTGTCGGAAAACGAACGGACCTAAATTAGTAGCTTAGCCTAACCTTTCGCCCTAGACGAACTATGCCCCAGACGAACTTTTGTTCTTACGAATTTCTGCGAGACGAACTTTTGTCGCGGACAAAGTCTTGTCCTAGACGAACTGATATCCTATACGAACTTTTGCTAGACAGACTTTTGTCTTAGATGAGTTTTTGTCCTATACGGACTTTAGCAAGACTAAATTTTGCCGCAGACGAACTTGTGTCCTGGACAAACTTTGTCCATGCGAACTTTCGCGGGACGAACTTTTACCTCAGACGATCTTTTGTCCGATGAACTTTTGTCCTCACGAATTATTACCCGATGAGCAATTGCCCCACGAACTTTAGCTCGACGAACTTTTGCTCGACAATCGTTTAGGCAAATAAGACAAATTATCGGCTCCACGTCATCGCAGTCCATGAAGGAAGAGACATTGTCGGCCTTCTTTTGCGAAGTCGAACTGGTGATCTGTACCAGACTATTGATTCCAATATCCTGCCATGCTCGAGGTTCCGAGCCCGTTCCTCAGAAACATTCGTCTGCTTGGTGTCTGCTGCGAATCGAAGCAAACAAACACTTTTTTAATAAACCCGATATGAAAATCGTTAGCGATGGAGACAGGCGAAGCACTTCGCGAACTTGTTTTGCAAAATATGGCACTCTCACTCCCTTTAGCGACTTCAGGAGAGGCCATGCTAATGCTAATGCTAATGCTAGACGTAGGGAGGACTCGTCGTCCGGGACTGACAGCAGTGAACTGACAGTTGTGAACTGACAGCAGTGTGCCTCGAGACCAGTGGTCGCTGCGCAGGGTCGAGAGTGCCAAGCCGGGAGCGAAAAGCCAGATTCGTTCGGTGGAAGTCCGGACGAAATGTGTATGCTGCAGCGTCCTGCCACCTGAGGCTCGCGAAGTTACTGTGCTGAAAGCCACCAGCCCTCGTGATTTCTAAAGGAACTGCGTTAGTACCCGTAATGGATTTTGTACGTACAGATACATCCTCGAGACATCGAAGCTGGTAACGTACCGTCGCGATGGAAACGAAAAGTGGAATCAGCAGAGGGTTGGAACAGAATGGATAATGTGGGCAAGGGTGGGGATGTATGGGGGGTTTACTGTGTTGATGAGAGGTGGACGTGGCGGCTTAGGAAAAGCCACCAGGGGCGCTGCAGCCACGGGGCGCTGCAGCCAGGGGCGCTGCAGCCACGGGTCGTTGCGCTCAACAGGCCGGCACAGTAATTGGAAAAGGAAAGAAAGGGGCAAGGACTGGGCGGAATTAATGGTCGGTGGATATATGAGATAATGGATGGTCGAGGCGATTCAGATGCCTCAGTTCATCGTTCGTTTTCTCAAAATATTTGGCTTGCAACGTAAGGGATTTGCTCTTGGACGCAAGTACACAATTCGTTACTGGACGTTGGCTGTTATTCGTTGTAGGTCGTTGCTGGTTAGTGTAAGGACTAGTAGCTTGCTTCGTTTCGTTTTTGTGAAGTACTTAAAAAGCATCGTCAGCTGGCACTTCGCCTTCGGTGTTAACGATAATGACTTCGATGATTAGGCGACTCATGCCCAAAGCGGAGGACCTCACGTAAAAAGAAAACGCCATTCCGGAATTATTGGCGGTTGCAGAGTCATTTCCTTCCCGGAGATCTTTATTTTTTTCCTGTCTCGCGCTACGATTACGCTGTTCAGACGTTCGGCGAATTTTGTTGGTTGGTCTGAGAGGCAATGGAAAAGTAGAGCAGCTAAGTTTTCGGGGAGTGGGGGCGAAACGGGAGGAAACCTACTGCCAACATAAGAAATCCTAAGAATTTTTCGTTTTTGTCTGCGCTAATACTTACGAAAACCGGATCGCAAGATCAGTCAATCGTGAAAATGCAATCACACGAAAAGGTATCATTTACATCGGTGCAGGAAAAAAGAAGCCGAAGACAGAGCCAAAACGAAGCTAACTCTTAGCATAGCAAAACGTCGAAACCAATGAAATATGAAATTGCACAGAGTTCCAAACACTAAGCATTTAGCGTAGAGTTGAGACGACCAAATATTTCAAGTTTAATGGACGATATTTGTCTGGTGCCGCCGACTCCGAGCGCCCTGATATAATAAGCGGCGTCAGCATCACTCGCAACAAAGAGGTCGTGCCAGCAATACCAGGACATTTCGGCACCAACAATAGCACGGCGACCTGACAACTCAGCGGCCGTGCCGTGGATTTCGGGATGTTCTAGAGCTTGAATGGTCGCCGGGTTTCGGCCTCTGATCTTCGACCTAGTGCGGGGGCGTCATAGTCGTCTGATGCGTGCTGCAGAGGGACCCGGTCTGAATTCAGACACATCTCAGAGCCATTGACGAACAAGGTCCTTCAGCCCGCAGTCGCCTCACAGGCAGTGCCCATCACTAACCACACGTGTTGCTAAATGAACTTACAGTGATCGCCGTGTGCGTAAGCTTGCAGGTGAATTTGGAACTTCGGTGATGCGTCCGCTGGTGGGTCGAGCGGCATACAAAAATTTCATTCCCACAACGAATGCTTGCAATGACCATTTTCATATGCAACAGTGGCAAGGTAGCCTGCGCCTTTTATGTGGTCTTGAGCGGTCGCACACAGGCCGATCCTGTATGGAAGACGGCCCGTGCACATCAAGGTCCACCCTAGCTGATGCAAATTTAGATTTGCCCAGTCAACGTTTACGTTATTTGTTATGAACTGATGATATGTGATGAAATTTTAAATCAAAGCGGAGTGCCCAGACAGAGGACACCAGACCGCATCCATCAATTAATGTGGCGGCGTGCGGTGTCATGTCCGCGAGTTTTATCACCGAACTCTGACGGCCGAACTTTGGCCGGACAAAAACGCCGCAATAGTGTCGGCGGTCTCAAGATTTATTGGTTCAATTTGTATGGCAGCACTGGCAGCCGGCACGGCCGCGGCGCCGTGATCGAATCCCCCGCACCGTTCGCCCCACGGCCGCGCCCCGCCGCGTGCCGGCTCTGCGGGATTTATTGGACACGGGCCGGGCGTGTCGGCCACGGTCACCGACAGCAGCCGCCGTCTGTCCCCCCAATACCTGCGCCGCGCCTGCCCGCCGCGATCGCCGCGGACGCGCCGCTTTTCGCAGCCGTGTTTTGTCCATGTCCGTCCTGGGCACTGGGAGACCTCAGGGTTTCTTCTCTTTATACGAGGGGATGGGATATGTGGGTCATCGGGGTCATTCTCCCTATATCAAAGTAGAAATACTACGGAAAGAAAATCCGTGACTGATAACCACACTCAGACATCACAGCCATGGACATGAAAGCTCCAGTGCCGGAGTGCATCCCCACGGAATAATTCTTGCGCATCTCGCGGCTTGAATTGTAGGAACTGATTTGCTTTGAAAGAGCGTCAGATATTTGGCTTCCGCTTTTCCGTTTCCAACGAGTGCGGACGAATTCTCACACCGTCCGAACGGTTCTGGGAATGCCCGCGCCGGGTTTGCCGAATCTCACCGCTCGAAAAACTCCCCAGTTGTGCGTATCTGCCAAGTCTCGTCGCAGCCATAACCCATTTCCGCTTTGGCAGAAAAAGAAAGCGACGCACACCACATGTGAGTAGACAAGACGCCGGTTTTTGTTTTCGAAGAGCAGGCCGCCGTAGCACCCTGTAGTTCATTCAACCGTCCGGGCATCTCCAACTGCTTTTAAACAGACTGGTATGGATCACAAATATAACCCATGACAGGTCTCCTGATCTGTTTCTATGTAATATAACGCAATAATGAGTGTTTCGTACAGCTCAGTGTCATGACGCTCTTCGCAATTGTGCAATGCCTGTCGGGTGCTGTAAAATGTTACTTCTTACTCTGCATAAGGGCTGACGCAGAGGAAAAGAGATGTTTGAGACAGATCCTTGCCCATCATTTTTAACGCAGTTTATGTGTTTCTCGGCTGGCTACAAACGGATAGCTGAAGGGGCAAGAACGGAAAGCTGCTTGGCAAAACCGGGAAGTTTTGTCTTCTCCCCAACATCGGATCATTGTTCTTATATGAAGACAATGTCCCTCCGGGGTGTCGATTTCTGAAAATAATAATGGGCCGAGCCGAGCCGAGCTGAGAGCCCGACAGCCTAATTCCCCCCCCCCCAACTTGGGTTTCTCAACAGATTTAGCCCATTTTATTTGTACCAACGGAAATTTACAATTTTTGATTATTAATTATCAAATGAAATTTGCATTTATCCCATATATATATAGCTATATGTATAGACAGAAAATAGAAAGATGGACAGATACATCCCTTTGGACTTTATTCTTCACTTTCTGCCTATCTCTTGTCTACTTCGACCGTTCTTTTCGTTATTTTTCCTCATTTCCCTTTTAAAACCAGCAGAAAATATTGGAGGGTAGAAATCAACATTGGGTGGGCCAGGGCCCTCTTCAAAGAATAAATCGACAGCCTTGATCAAGAGGTTTCCTTGATGACGCCATAGTTCACAATAAATTCAAAAATATATTGTCCATGTTTTAAACGGGCCTTCGCCGGGCCCCTAACAAGTGGTCTAGCTTTGAATTAAGGGCCCCTTATCAACGGCCCCCTGGCCCACGGACCCCTCTGGCATGTGAGTTCCAGGGCTATACGGGCCACCTGCCTACGGAATTCTGACCTGCGAAGGTCCTTAGGGGCCTACGGGCCCCTAACACATGCGGACCCTTGGCCTATGGGCCCCTAGCCACGTGCCCAAACCAACGAGCCCCCTAGCTTACGGACCCTAGCCTTCAGACACTGATTGACTTAGAGGTTCCTGACCTATGTGCTCTTAAGGACTCATGGTTGATAACTAAATCAATGGGCCCACTAGCTCACGGGCACCTCTGGGATGCGGACCCTGGGCTACGGGCCACTAACCAACGGCTCACTGGCTTGCAGACCTCTCACGCATGCGGACCACTGACCTACAGGTCTTTGCCTGCTGGATCTGGCTTACGGGTCCCTTGGCCTTATTGTTTTCGCGACCAACGGGCCTCATTTACCTGAACATCTCTCCAAAATTGCGAAAAGCGACTTCGACAAAATATGACGTGATCAAGAGGTCCAATACCGAAGACAGACCGAAATTTAGCCTACTCTTTTGAAGTCTTAACGACGGTCTTTACGGGCAAAGTCCGCACTTTGAACACAAGGGTTTTGCCCCTACTCATGCCAGTTGACTGCGCTTTTTTTTTATAAACGGTTCTACCGTGAGGTACCTTTGTACATCAATGCCCTACTTCACAACAAACGGGAACAATCGGAGTGAAAAACGAGCAGCAAGAACCCACCGGCAGAGGGCGTTGCGTATTGGAAATGCCAAAATAACCATCATTTGTAATAAAATTCCCCACTTTCATACGACTGAATCGGGTTGTTGAAGTTCATTCATGATGTTTATTTATTTGTTGTGAGTTCAGACCAGGGGTGTCGATTTCCGTAAATAATTGGGGCGGAAAGCAGAGAGCCCGACAACCGGACCTCCCCAAACATGGGCTGCTCCACGGATTCAGCCAACTTTATTTTGGTCAAGGGAAATTCATAGTTTTTTTTTACTATTTATCAAACAGAAAATGGTATATATCCCCTTATGTATGTTGATATATTCAGGTATATACACAGATAGATAGATAGATAGATAGATAGATAGATAGATAGATAGATAGATAGATAGATAGATAGATAGATAGATAGATAGGTAGATAGATAAATAAACAGATAGACAGACAGACGGACAGAAGATGAAAAGGTATCTTTATATCACACAGTAATATAAAGATATTAAAGGTAATCACCTTGCTTTATTCTATATTTTCTGCCGATCTCTTATCTACTGCGGTCATTCTTTTCGTTATTATAGTTCATTTCTCTTTACAACGGGCAGAAAATATGGGGGGAGCCAAACCAACATTGGAGGGGCGCAAATAAACATGGCGGGCAAGGTCCTCTCAAAACAACATAAATCGACACCCTTGATGTCCCTATCTGCTCAAGGGCATCTGACGACCAAATCTGACGGACATGTTTTACCCTACGTTTTAAGAAACCATTAACAAAGTTGTTGGGGCGTGGAACTAAAAATGGGGCGTCACCTAACGTCCTGGAGAAACTCGGAGGCCACAATGACTTCATCCCTAGGCGCGAACACCGTGCGCCTGGATCAACAGCAACAGCGAAACATCGAAGACACGTCAAAACTCATCGTCCTTCAGCGCCGACCATTGAATCGAACACCGAGCGCAGTACGATTTTCACCACCGACTTCAGAAAGGTTTCCCAGCATGACGCTAACAGAATCGAGCTGGCCAGGCCTCGAAAAGATGCAAAACTCACTCAGTAAAACGTATCATTTCTCTGTGCCTTCGTCTTGCGTACTGCAGCAATTTTACGTCGGAACACACGGCCTCCACCAGAGTCAACTCAGCAAAAGTGCAAAACGACACCCTTGCGAGGTGCTTTTCATTTCATTGCAAGTTCCTGGCAGGAACTAATGCAGCAGGCGGCACTTTGGAGTAATATCTCCGTTCAGTGATATGCTACAATGTTTGTACGTCTGGGCTAAATTCCCAGAAGTGAAAACTGCGACTGAGTGAGGCCGCAGTAGGCGGATATTTGCAACATACAGATGGCTGTTTTCACTCTTACTGAAGCGAACGTGGCATTTCATAAAAATTCATTGCGATAAAGATTTAAGGAACGGAAACAACAAACTACAGCTCTGTAATGGTATGGTGTGCATGCTGGGCTGCAGAAGTGAAACAAATGGTCGCAATTTGCACCACCAAATTTTCCACCGCAAAATTTCCATCACAGTAAAACTGAACCCTTAAATTTCTTCCAAAAAAGCACACTTCATGTTCAGGTTTTGGAATAAAATTGCGACGTTTAAACTTTTGGCAGGGAAAAACATACTGCATCGTCACGGGAAACCTCACCACCTGTGCATACAGATTATCCACTCTAATTCGAAATCCTTAAGAAATGCCCTGTTTCGGGGGGAATATTACGAACATGACCCAAATACGAAGTGGTACAGTACAGTATGTTACAGTTCACTTTCCTGCATTGACGTGCTCTCATTTGATTTACCTGCTGCAGAAAAGTGTGTTGTGAACAAACTTTGTGTTCTAGATACGTGTACAAAGCACTTTCACAGATTTTCGCCATGGGTTACTGTTGACGGGAAATTGCTTCCTTCAACAAATAGCGGTTTTTTTTATACTGAACGTCAAGGAATCCAATTTACAACAGGCATCAAATTACATCCAATTTGCAATCGGCAGGAACATTTCATGCTTCTCGGAATCTCTCGGGGAAAATGGGATGAGTGGGGAGCAAGACGCAAGTGCTTCGTCGCTTTTGTCTGATTCCGCTGAATTTGAGAAGTTTTATTTATTTTTTCGGTAACTTGAATTTGACACCCAATTTCTCTCACGGAGAATGACCAGAGGGCCAAAATTTCCACCGTCGTACGTTGCCGTGTTGGCACTATTTTTCACCTCTGGGTTGTATTCGAAGTTATGTACATTCTTGCTTTGAGATATGACAATAAAGAAAGGGCCAGTAATAAAACAATCTCTGCATTTCCCAATCCCCCTCTCTCTCTCCCCCCTTTCACCTATCGCTCTCCCTCCTCCCTCTCCTCTCCTTCCCTCTCCTCTCTCTCTCTCTCTCTCTCTCTCTCTCTCTCTCTCTCTCTCTCTCTCTCTCTCTCTCTCTCTCTCTCTCTCTCTCTCTCTCTCTCTCTCTCTCTCTCGGTATCGGTTTTGCTTTTCCTTGGTCTCCGTATCTACCTCCTATGTTTCTTTTACAAAGGCTGACTTCCATGTCCATCACGATTGCTCGTTTCTTATGGAAGTAAACCATAGCCAAGCCACGTATTCATAATATCACAGATCTGTTCATTGTTCAGCTGTCCATTCTCCTTACTTCATTTATGTCCTTTATGTCATTATGCCATTCCATTTATGTTCTTAAGCTGTCCATTCAAGATTTCACATCAATGGTAGGAACGGACAGGGAGGCACGGGCAAAGCTAGGTAGCATTTCTTAAAAAACCGCTCTGTTGGCAATAAATTTGGTTTGAACATTTCAAGCACTCGGAAGTGGTCCACATTCACCACACCTGACTTTGCATACCCTGACCCCTCCACCCACATCACCTCCATTGTAGAATAATTTTCCTTTAGGATCCGGGCAAAATTGCTCCGAAGGACGTCTTACGCTCCGACTAGGTCACGAGAGGGTCGCTCGTTTGCTGGGAGATCCTGTTTTTTTCCGGTTAATTGTCTTTCTGTATCATAAACGTCTTGAGGTGAAATCCAAATTATTTTGCTTTACTCAAAGCCAGAAGTGCTAAGAACTACTGCAGCAAGATTTGTTCATTACCAAGTCCATACGTCGTGTATTCATTTATTTCCGGGGATGCAACAGCAGAAGGAGAATCATTACTTAAAAAACTTAGGAGGGAGAAACAAAACACAAGGAGCTTTGAAGAAGTAGCAATGGAAATGACATGGATGAAACAAAATTACTGAACGACAGGCAGTGTCCTACGAGGAGGTATCAAGACAACATTCCCGCAGATGAGTGAATAATAGCACTATGAAGCATCACCAACACCATATTCCACTGTCCGTATTGTATTTTCGTAATCCTGACCGAGTGACAAAGGGTTCTCATCACCACGACAAAATGGCAAATGTCAAAGGCAGTCCCGAAGCTAGGGCTGTTTCCAGCCTGAGGCTGCATCGTTTGGGAGCTCACCATTTCGTATCACTGGATCTCAACCTTCGCCGGGCCGGGGAAGGGCTCATGGGAGTTTTCTCTGGTTTTCTCCTCCGGTTTTCTGAGGCCAACTAAAATGGAAAATGTACAGACATACGGAACCTGGGAAACTTTTCTGTATGCCATTTTTACACCTTGCGTTGATTTCTAAACCCAGGGTCACTTCCGATCATTGACGTACAGCAGGTCAAGTCAGACCATGATCCAAAAAATGAAAGCGGCAAAACATGTTTCAAAATACATCGGTTTAACAAAACGTCGCATATTGATAGAACATGAGAAGTGGAACAATTCTGCTATCTCGAACTCTTCGAAAATTTCCAATGCATTACCCGTAGGTCAGGTAAGCTTCCGGCATGCTTTTGATTACTGTTAAGATTGTGGAGCTGATTCGGCGGTTTTGATGCATCCTGGTGTTTTTTACGCCATTCGCCCTCGTGATTGTACTTCTTGACCCATGACCTGGGGCCATGTCACGCTTTATACTGAATATTCGGACTCGTAACCGAGTAAAATTCCTTGGTTTACAGTCTTGAAACGTTTATTAGAAGTCATATGTGCTTCGGAAGCACTAACATAATAAGAACTTACTTGCCACATGTAGCACAATCATATTTGACCCACAGTGGTCTAATTTGACCTTTTGAAACAGAACGCTGGTTTTCGATAAGAAAACCAGCAAAATGCGACAAGAACGCACTTTGTTTGGCCACTATGTTTTCCTTCTATACAGTCTGCACTGCCACAATCCTCTTAGTTTTGGTCGCCAAAATAAAAGCCCTGACGTTGCAAGAATAACTTCCCGCCAGATATTAGGTTTTTGCATGGCGGTGTGCCCACCGCCCGGTATCCGAGTAACTCACGTAAAAAAAAAATATTTTGGAGCATGGGTTTCATGATGCAGAAGGGATACCACAAGATCCGATGCTATAAAATTTTATGTTCTAACGTGTCTGATCCATGGTAGTGTGGCAGATGATACGACAGACATCAGAAACGCCCGACGTGAAGGCGTCAATACCTTGACCTAGGATGACTTAGTTCGACTTTAATACGATAGCTGCAGGTTCCATATGCGCGTGTCAGACAGCTGAGACGTATCCCAACCAAGACGGATACTGACGCATTCAGAGAAACGAAATTTCTGCCCTTACAAAAATACAGTTTTTCGCCTCCATTTTCTTCTCTTGAAATGATGAAATGAAATGAAATGATTTGGTTTCATGTGCCCTTTTTCCGCGAAACATAGGCAAACCTGGCCTTCTTTTAAATATTAAATCCCGTTGGAGCCATGTGGAAACCTCAGTTATCACACTTTCCTGCCACCAATCTCAATTAGATAGTTTGACCAAGATGGTCTCTGGTGACGTTAGCATTATTTTTATTAAAAAAAAAAATGGGTGCCTTCTTCCCGTTCCTCCTAGGGCTTTCCAACGACGTTTTCCCATTTTTTCTGTAGGATTTACAATTCTCGAGATCTTGGCGGGGTTCCACGACCCCCGCCCCGGCGAACGTGCGTACGGAGGCCATCCCTGTGAGGATGAATGCAGGCTGCTGTTCAGTCTGAACGCTTCCAACAGTCCGTTGATGCGATCAATTACCACCAGATGGGGAGCGCTTCAGGTGGTGGCTCCGCTTCATGCGAACGCCTCTTCGTGCAAAGCGTTTCCAGTCTGAATGTTGTTAGCGACTGTCTCCGTGGAGATGCCTCGCCTGCAGATAACAGAAAATCTAATGCTGTGTTCGGTCTCGCCTGGGGATTTGAGCGCGTCTGACGGTGCGAATATTCCGCTACGGCTCCACCGCCAGGACAGTCGCTTGCGCTGCCGCCCCGCCTACCTGGAGGTACTTGACGATCTTGCACGTGATGACGTCGGCGTACCACTCGACCGTCAGCTTCCAGACGACGTCGGTGACGACGCTGATGAGGCCCACGGACAGATCTGGGGGTCAACAGAGGGCCCTCAGTCGTCGGAGGCCGACGGCCGCTGTACAAACAGGGCTGCGCCGGCCCGTCGCCCTCTGCAGAGAGCTGTTTACCGAGGACGTTGCGGACGAGGAGGGTCCGGGACGGAGGGCGAGCGCAGAGCTCGACGTCTACTCCGCTGGGCCCCCGCCGGCGGCGTCGGCCCAGCGGCGGCGGCGGCGCGGCGGGCTCAATTGAGCTGACTGTTGCCTCCCTTCCGGTCGACGGAGATTTCGCTGCCTTTTGAATGTAGACGTCAAGAGTGTTTGGGACTGGCTGCGTTGGGGGAGCGTGTTGTTTACTTGGGCATTGTTCTTTAGTAATTTAGGCCAAAGGAAAACTGCACTGGAAATACAAAGACTATATTGAACTTGATCCAGCAGAAGATTAAAGTCAACTGATTTTTGGTAAACATGGCATAAAAGAATGCCTTCAGTTCAATGCTTGGGTAGCAGAACTGCGTGGGGCAACGGTAGCATGGATTGCAAAACCTGAGGCGGTTTTGGGCGTTCGGATTTCATATGGGCATTTCTGTATCATGTGCGAAAAATATGTGGCTCTTCATTTAATAAAGCAGTGCTTCATTTTTATGCTCTCTGAATACTACTTCCCAAGCTGTCTGTTTTTTTTTTTTGGTTGTGGTTCAACATTATAAGCAGCATGCTGAGTGAAGGGATTCGTCACTGGTTTGGAAGGGAAAAATAATTTCCGCCTTTGCATGTAACAACCCATAGTCATCTTAACAATCATAGGAAATCTGGTCAGCCCAGTGTCTTTACCATTAATTATATCATGCTCAAACACATGTTCAAAACAAGACATTAAGACATTAAACAATAACGTTCTGGATAATAAGGCCACCCGATAATGAAAGCATCATAGCATTCGCTGGAATTTGCGAAATATTATTTTGGCCAGCATGCTACTATGTGCAATTCGTACATTAAAATAGAAAGATAAAGGTAAGTTGAATTATCTCGTATAAAGTAATAATGAGAAAGATGTGAGACGGATCACAGATGGCAGTTTTCTCTATATATCTTATAGTTTCATGGCGTTGATGGACTTACACGTTACATGAAACATACTTAAACTGAGTCATAATCGACCTCTTTGCCTCACATGACGTAGGCGGACCTGCGTCATCACCATTTGTCTCAGACGGACGTGTACTGGGTTCGTATGAATACATTGCACATATAGTAGCCTTATGGTCAGCCGAATCCATCCACTGGTCGCAGAGTTATCTTATGGAGGCGTTAGATTCCCCTCCCACCAAGTCCCGGATGGTGAAGTGCCCGAGCAAAAGCTGGATTAAATCTTTTGACAGATACGGAAGAGAACAATATGCCGGAACTCGAATCTTTGAAAATACTCGTCTTTGGTGTGACAGATTATACGAAAAAAATCAAAATACAGTGTTCGGGAAGAAGGTAAAAAACGAAGATATCATGTAAATACACGAAGGGTCGGCAAATACCAATTACAGACCTGCTAGAGCCAAATGCATGATGAAAAAGTTGGTTCTGGATTTTCTTGACTTTGCCGACACCAGGCTGACCAGCAGGAGGGCGTTTGCGCAGACGATGACAGCAAACATGATGCACAGGAACGTCAGCTGCTCCACCTGGAATAAGCCAATGTTCCACAAGCCTTCGGTCAGTGAGAAACCACATCAGTTATACTTCCTTGTCAGATTCAGATCATATGAAACCTGAAAAAACATCGTACTAATTGTCTCTGCTCGCAGGCTACCGATGCAGGCTTCGCTTCCCCAAGCTTTCGGTCTTTCAAACAACTTGATTCAGCCAGCAAAAAGTGGAATACGCAGCGCATACAAAGTGTGGGTTGGTAAAAGTTTAAATAAAACCACAACGGCCCTGCACTTTTTAAGTTGTTTTTGCGGAAAACATAAAATTCCGAATCACAACAGGAAGCTTTAAAAGGCGGTGCGTGTGTGTGTGTGTGTGTGTGTGTGTGTGTGTGTGTGTGTGTGTGTGTGTGTGTGCGTGTGCGTGTGCGTGTGCGTGTGCGTGTGCGTGTGTGTGTGTGTGGGGGTGTGTGTGTGTGTGTGTGTGTGGGGGGGGTGTGGGTGTGTGGGTGTGTGCGGTTTTTAAGGAGGCCCTGCGCGGCTTTAGGTAGAAGGAATTGACTGATTAACGACTGCATGCAATACTGACCTGCTAAGACCGTTTCAGGGTGGTTAGATTTCTGAAAAAATGTGTACGGTTTAGGCAGTTTGGCCCCAAGGTAACTACGAACAAGAACGTAGACCGAGTGACACTTCACCTAGAAAAAAAGGACGGTGATTTTCCACGGCTGTAATATTATTTGCAGGCTGATAAGTTGCAAACTGTTCCTTTTTAATTCATTCAGTTTCAACCGGGAGATGGTTAGACTATTTAAAGATTTTCATTTCCATACACAGTGTGTTAGGAAGAGTTGTTTCCCTTGCATCCATAAAAAGAGTACAGGCAAGAGCGATAGCACCTGTGTGATGCTCTGCTCTTACATTCCTGAGCTGACCTCATATTCGGGTGTTCCTGTACCGTGATGTTCAGGGCAAGTTCCAGCGCGCCTCTCCTCTCCTCTACCATTTGGCAGCCCTAGAGGAATGACCTGACGCGTGGTCAATCCCCTTCCGGTACTGGGCGGAGCCTAGTGCCGAATGGATGACGTCACGCCTCTGTTGCCACTATCCGGGGTTATTTTCTTATTTCATTACTGTTTTGTTTACATCGAATGTCTGTGGAAAGTACCCCAATTCGCTGTCCCATTTTCTTCCAGCCTTCGTCACAAATCGGCGTTTAAGCTGAATTGGCAATATACAAAGCTTCATCAACGGGAAGCCATATTCCTGAAATCGTCGAGGCAAAGTAAGACATGCAGGGTTTGACGCTGACGGCTAGAATTAGCACCTGTTTTGGTTCCCGAGGCATGCTATTATTGATTATGTTAACAGACTGCGACCATCGTCTCTCGTAAGGGCACTGGAAGTATCAGGAAAAAATGAAGGAAAAAACAGTCCAAAAGTCTGTACGTAGCTACACGCCATGACTGAGGAATTGAATCCGTCACTATTAACCCTATTCCCGGCAGGGGGGGGCGGAATCCGCCCCCCCTCGTGTTTTTTGCTTGCCAATTCCAGGCTTTTTAACGCAGCTTCACGAAACTTGGTGACTTTTCCTAGCTATTCCTTCTACGCGCCGTGACAAAATTTCGAAATTCTATTTTGCTCAGGGGCGGAGCCAGACAACGTTTTTGGGAGGCACCTCAGGTCATTTTTGTCCATGTTGAGGGTAAAAGGAAAATGTCTGCCAAAAATAGAGTTTTTAAGATAGAACTTAAAACTTTACATGAATATATAGCTAAATAGTTGGGCAATGTGCTTATGTAATTTTCTTTATCTGAGGTCACTTTACAAGGTCAGGTCAAGGTCAAAAGTCAAAATTTGTTTTTTCGCAATAATTTCGGCGCCGTTTTTTCAAATGCCAAACCCGGAATATATATGACGTAGAAAGATGCCCTCTACTTGTGTACCAAGTTTCAGCTTGATATCAGGTCAGGTCACGGAGCTATGACCTAAAATGTCAGTGCACGTACCCTATATCGCAAAAGCCAAAAAATGAATTTTTTGGAATAGAGTGAATTTAATCGATTAAAAACGTTTACAGATAATATTAAATGCACACGACATCATTCCAGGTGACCCCAAGGTCACTGGAGGTCATTTAAGGTCAAAGGTCACAAGTTGATCTGAGAAACGTGTGACCATGACAGTTCCCCCTTTTTTATGTCCCTGGCACCGCCTATGCTAACATTATACAAACATTGTAATGCGATTTGTACTTCTTTAGCATAACATGACTAGCAGAAGCTAAAAAAGTGTTTTGGCCTCTTTTGTTCATTCCGTTATTGGAAAACTAATCCCCCTATTTTTGAAACCCTGTGAACGCCCATGAATTTTCTCAAAATTTCAAATTTGCATACCCATGGTAAAAACCCTATCCATAATCTCTCGATTGATGCCAGTTTTATCGAAATCGGTCCATAAACAACGGAGTTATAAGAAGTCAAAAAGTACCCCCCATTTTGACATTTTTGCCCCCCTGTATCCACAAATTTCAAAATTTTGAAAATCTCTTTTTATAAAAATGTAGTTCACGTCACGGCAAATCGATTGTCGTTTGTTGAACGACATGTTCAACGACGACATGTTGTTGAACGACATGAACGACAAACGATGAAATCGGATAAGTAGTTCTCGAGATCTCAGGGGGGGGGGCCGAATCCGCCTCCCTGCCGGGAATCGGCCATACCGTCTAGCCCTCCGGGAATAGGGTTAAGAAACAAATGCCTTCAAACATGTATTGAGACTTACTCAAGGTTTAAAGTTAACATCAGAGACAAACGAAGTGCTTGGAAGCACCGTATGCGAGAGGAAAGAAATCGGTCTTCTGCTCTTCTAAAGGCGTCATTAACGCTTTCGCTGCTTTTGCATACATGCAAATGTATTTCGGGTTAAAAGCTGTTATTTGGCCCCTGTTCGGTCGGAATCATTCCAACAGATTGGCGGACATTAGGAGGTGGGATGGCCCCTCTTCTACCCATGAATTTTAGCCCGCCCCCAACTGGGGAGCAGTTGACCCCCGACGTTTTTCTAGAACTGCGTGCGAACAAACACAGAACCACGAAACCTTTGCGTACCTTTTGCTTCATCATTTTTACACCTTGTGTGTAAGTTTTAACCTCAGGTCACGTCAGGCGTCTGACCTAGGTCAGCCAAACGCACCTATGTCCAAAAAAGTTTAACGTCCTTCTAACTTTTCCGGAAAACAAGATATCACAATAATAGTTTCAGGCATTAATGGTCTTGACAGATGCAACCAGTCTGCTGTCTCAGGTCTTTAGGAATTTTACTGGGCTTTGACCTAAGGTCAAGCCCATTTTTAACACATGTTGTCGTTTTTTTCGGAAACTGACGGAATATTTCATAACATTTTTAGTGTGGAGTGAAGCAGACATCTAGTAAGTGTCATTGGGCAAAGCATCAATGACTTCCAGGCATTGATCTGAGGTCAGGCCAAGAATAAATGTTGTGAGCCAAAATGCACCACCGTCAAAATCAGCGATGAATTACTCAGAATGGGTAGAAAATGGCAGAACTGGCTTGCACAGACGTAAGTAATATCAGGAGCCTCAAAAGGTTTAAAAAAAATTGCATATTTTGGACATCAACAAGCTCTCGCGAATAAAGTGCCGCCAATTTTGTAGACTGGTAACTAATGAATTTTTCCAAAATTTCAGCATGAAAAGCCATTACAAAAAACCACTGAATTCAATAAAATTAACATGGATGAGCTTTCTTCGCGAAAATAAAGGAACGCTAAAAATTAGTTCGCGTTAATTTGTTACTGCGTACGGCTGCGGCGCACGCGACAGCCGGCGCGAAAATTACCGTGTCTTTAACTCTACAACGAAAGTAGATGTGTATCGGCATTTCCGAACTTTTATTTGTGCGCTGGTGCATTTACCTATGCGTTATCAATCACAGCCCTTGAGTGCATGAGACCGTTTTTCGGTCTCATGCAGTCGGCTATGAGAAAACATATATAAGATGTAAATTGCTTACATATTATCTAAAACTAAAAATGGGACCAGTTTCGAGCTTTGCTCGTCACAAGCTTCCCAAGGGTGTGTTTATTTTTATCGTGCGACCAACCGTTCGTGAGTTAGAGGGTGAGGCGGCCAACTGCCCCCCACCCCCGCAGTTGGGCGTGATCGTCACCGACCGACGGTCGTGCGTGGGTTAACTAAAATCCATCCCGAAATATTTGCATAAAATATAGAGTGCTAAAATGACAATAAAAGTATAATTAAGATGGCAAAAATGAAAAATACCTTAGACGTCGTCTCATTTTTTGTTTCCTTTTCAACAAAAGTTAGCGGGATTATTTCCATCCCGTAATGATGTAACAACGTTCCTCGTGAGCCAAGAGCCTTCCAGCAGCTTCGACATTAACGCCAGTTCCAGGAAGTCATAGATATAGACATGGACATAGGCATACATTCGGGCAATCCACAAAGCACATGTGGCTAGTACAGCCCATCGTCGGACGATAAAAGAGTGCAGGGGTCAAAGGGCAGCGATGTCAAGGAAAGCTCACCCATGAAGCGACAAATGAAAAGGCGGTACGTGAAAGACGAGTAGAAAATGGTACAAGACTGTCAGGTCCTGTTACTGATGGCGGCCACACACCAAATGACGTTATGGTGCGTGTCTTTAAGACGGCACAGGCAGTCCATGGAGGCCAGGTGGCAGGGCGTTGTACGAGACGGCATCTCGCTTACAAAAACGGCGCCTTCCCATCTCGGCACGGGACCGCGGGACATGTACATCACCGTCCTGACTGGTTTTGATATGACGCGTCACATGTGCTGTGCGGAACTGACTAGGAATGACCTCGGTTTTAGGAAGTGTATGGACATTCATTTTTATTTCGGAAAATCTCGACAGGAAAGCCTGAAAATCCGCCACTGAGACAAAGCTTTTCTTCACAACAGCACGCGTGAAAGTTACCCAAAACCAGCAACTCCGCGACGGAAACTGGCCAAGGGCATAACGCGGGTACATAGAGTGTCCAGCGCCTTTGCAATGGCGACTTATTTTCCCCACGAGAATTATAAGACTGAAGTTTCGAAATACTGCAGCAATATACGACACCTACTGAGCTGTACTCTGTTCCGTTAAATATTACCACGCAAATGCATAAATGCATGCGTGTTTTATTGGCAGTATCACTAATAACTAACGATGTCCATATTACGCCAACGACGATATCAAGGGAAAATCGTCTTCCACTGTCCACAAGAGCCGTAAAGGTCTTGCTTATAGCTTTTTTCTGGGTAATGAGCAATTGGAGAAATACACCATCCCTGGAATATGGTTACCACAGCTGTTCGGTTTTCCAGCGTTAAGAGTCTAAAACTTTTAATGCCGTTGATTTCGTGGCCTTGTGCAAATGTACCGAGATAAACGGATAAAACATCGGTCTCCAAACGAATGCGCTGAAACAAAAACTGAAGACAACAGATACACGGCCTTTGTGCTCAGAGTAATTCTTCACTTCCACACAACTGAAAGCAAAAGAACTGACAGGTTTCTGTGGAATAAAAATCACATATGGAGCTTGAAATGGATCTGAACACGCGGTGAAATTCCATTTTAGATGTTGGCATTGTGAGATGTGCTCGGTACGAGTACACTGCAAACAGCACTTCAGTTCAACAATGCGTGGATATTATTTCTTTTGGGAAATAATATCCACGAACCGGGGAATATGTTTAGCAAGATTTGCTTGAACAAAAAATCTATTCGTATCTACGTAATATGCATTGCCTCCAAAAACAGTGTCTTAGATGAAAAAGCCATCTGTACAGTTTCAGATGTGCCAACTCGGGGAAAATATCCTCAAATGTAAAAAGCATGCAAACATATATGTATATACATGTTTACATGTGTAAATTGTAAAAAGAACGGTACATGGCTAAACATATACATCAGGAGAAGGCCATCTATACCGTTTCAGACATAACAACTCGGGGTAAATATCCCTAAATAATATATATATATATATATATATATATATATATATATATATATATATATAAATATATAAATTTCAAAAAGTCCCAGAAAGAACGGAAGCATGACTGAACATAAATAGGAGGTGCGGGTGCCCAAGCTCAGGCTCCCTTGTTTCTTTCTTGTTACAGAAACCGTCAAGACCTGCGTTGAATTCGCTTGGATATGTTTAGATTTTGCATGTGCATCAACGTTCATCGGCCAGAAATAAGAAGTGTAGGGGTAGGCGTGCGTCTGCATGTGTTCCTTTGGCTTTGACTTCTTAAACTGTGTTTTTCCCCTTGAGCTGCCTGGCATGTTTCTTCTCCCACAGCAAGAAAATCATTGCGATTTATGTCATGGACTTCCCCTAGAACCTAGCCCGTTTTAAAATACAAAACATTCCGCGAGCACTTAATTTGGTGGCAAACACATACAGGCCAGAAACCACTGCTGTAGAAATACGGTGCATGCACGGCACTAAACGGAAACAACGTTCCCGAAGCGCTGTAACTATGATTCATAGGAAAATATAGTTGAAACGTTTGCAAAGCATACCTCGCACACGATAAATGTTTTTGGCTACCAGGAGAAAGGAATCGCAATGCACCAACATCTAAAAGTTGTTACTTTGCTATTATTTTGTAATTCATTACATATGTTATTATAAATGACTGGGCACAAAATGCACTAAAGATTATCGCGTGGAGATCACACCCGTCGTTGACGTTAAGCCCATTACATAACGACCATCAGCGTACAGCAGTCAGTCGTCAGGGACGTGTTTTTTCAGGGGCGGTGGCAGTTTCGGATAATCACCTCGGTCGCTTGTGAACAGGGCTTTGGCGGCGGCCCTGTCGGCTTCGGTGCGGCGTACAAGGCCAGAGAAGCTACCGTTCACGCGATACAGAAGGTCCATATGAACCTCAAAATCAATCTATGAAGCAGATCATCGGAAAAGGTAATGCCTACATTTCTTTTGAAAAACGTCCAGATGTCCATGCTGTCATCTGCGTACAACCACGCAGGCTGGCGCACCTGCAATGAACTCGAAAACGGGCTGCCGAGTGCCGTGGGGAAGACGGCAAACAACCGACGTCGCGCACTTACGTGGCATTTGTCGGTGCTCGTGACAGATGAGGATTTGTGAGGATCTGCGACGCGCAGAAAAACAAAACAGCGGGAACAGTTGTCTGTACGATAGGCGCGCCTTTTCGCTAAAAGTTAATATTTAAAAGCGATTTCGGGCATTTACCTTCCTCGCCAGAATGCGCATTCGTACTTATACATGTGCTCCCTCGGAGGGGACAGTCTCCCACTCTAGGCCGTGGGGATGGCGTCTTACACGTCCCCCATGCTATCACCTTCCCTATCTGTTGTCACCCTGACTTTGTGTTTTCGCATTTGTTTTGATTTCAAGCTTCATGTGGAGGAACAAAGTAATGCATAACAAAATAACAAACTTTTGACGTTTTTGAGGATCGGACACCAGGAATTTGCCTTTAGTACTGCCATCGTTAAACCCTTGCCTGCTCAAGGGGGAGGGGCCTTTCGACGTCCCACAGGCCTTTGGTGACAGCAGCGTGTCCTGTAGGATTTTCAACTTGCGTTCGTGTCAGGTCACTGACCTAGGTCAGGTAAAAGAAGTCGACCTCCGATTTTTTCAAAGTCCTCTACAAATAACGTCGTGCGATGGATCGACCTAAAATTTTCGGGGACAGTAGTCGAGGACATTTCTAATAATTGTGCTTTCTCGAATAGGCAACCAAGGTCAAGGTTAATGACCTGAGGTCAATTACGTTTCCGCCCTATTTCCATATTTCTGACGGTTCTGGGCCGTTTCTTGGCTTGTTGCCGCCTGAAATACATTCCTCAGCCCAGGAAGCCACTCAGCACGACAAATAGTGTTGGCCCTGAAGGGTCAGGTCAGGCCACATCTGGGCTGAACTAGCAAAAACGGACCCTAAAACTCTGTTTTGATGATCCCTGTGATAAAATAGGCACTGAAGTCGATTTTGCAGTCCAAAATTGCACCAAAACGTTTCCATTCCGTGAAATGACCTTGTCACCTGAGTTCATGCTACGTCACCGTACGAGCTCGTATACGGGCTGCTGAGAGCCCTGGGTCAGACGGCAAACAACGGACGCCTGGATGACCGTGATAGAGGCTGAGTTCATATGCGGGTGTCCAGACTCATCTCTGTTTCATTTCATGGATCAATGGCAGATCTAGGCATAACCGAAGAGTGCTTCAAATCAGGTCAAGGTCCTACGTCAGGTAAGATAATACGATCGATCTTTCATAGCACACTGTGTCATGGTTTTTGAACGCAAGGATCTTCGGACCAAAGGAACCCCTTGCTTTTTTTTGTTTGCATTGTTATTGATTTTCGACAGAGCACGAAATAAAGCAAAAGAGCCAGTTGAATGCTAGGCTAGGTCAGCCACAGGGTCAGGTCAGGTCACGTCGGGTCATTGGCATTCTAATCTGCCGGTATTAAAAGAGAAAATGTTCGTACAGATCATTTCTGCCGTTTTGGAAGAATACCTAAACACCATGCCGCCAGCGACGTTCAAAACCTCACAAATATGGTGAAATCAAAAACGGCGTTATGTCACGTCATCTGATGCGATATATGACAATATGCATGCTATGAAGTATTTGTCGCCGTCATGTGCACTCAGCGAGCATTCTATTGGCATGCTCAGAACTGCTGCAGCTTTATTAGTGGCGGAGGTACAGCTCTTCTGGAAAATTCCTCCTTTAACATATATAGCCAAAAAGCTGGATTACGTTTCAGCATTTTTCCCAAAATCTGGCGTTCTTTGGAACGCATTAATGACGAGCTTTCCGGCGATTCAATATTTATTTTTCTCTGACTCCGATGACATAAGTTTTATTTGTCTCTGTCGTTTCAATCACGAGACGGAGGGAGGCGCCGAAACCCCGCCCCGGCCGCCCACGTCAGGGTGCCGGTTAGGCGCGGGCTTATCCTCTACCCTGAGGGCAGGCACACCCCGGGGCAGCACCACGCTTACCTGGTAGAAGTAAAAGCTGTCGAAGTTGGTGTTATTGGCCTGGCTGTCGTTGACGTCGATGCCGGGAGTCCCGTTGTCCGGCAGGGTCTGGTCGAAGCCCGCCGGCAGCACGGCCGACTCCTCCATGGCTAACCCGGAGCCCGGACCCGGACGGCAGTCTCCCGACCGCTACGGCGCGGCGCCCCCACCGATCTGAAACGCGCCGCCGGCGTCAACCGCGCCTCGGCGCCGATAAAAACGGCGCAGCGCGCCGAGCACGCGCAATGCAAGCATATGCGCGCCGCTGTCGCGGGCGCGGCGCGAAGTCCGGTGGGTCGGCGCGACGGCGCGCGAGACGCAGCAGGGTCTTAATGGGGTCGGGGGGTGGCGGTTTGGCTGGGACAAGCAATGTTGAAATGCAGCGTGTATTTTTCCTCTAACGGTTTATCATAACAGCGGATGGGCAGAGCAGAGGCAGGGTGGCTATTGATGCGAGGCGATGTTCAATGGCGTTTTGCGGGCCCACAGTTCATTGTGTCGCTATTTGATGGGTTCAGTACTTTAAGGGGTTTCGACATGAAAGCTTAATATCGCCAGTAAATTGTCGGTTGATTTCCGATATCACTTAGTTCGGCTGTGTGGTCGGTTTGAGTGCCTCCGAATGAGTGATAATGGACAAATATCGACCTTGCCGCAAGCTTGGGCAGGTGCAAAAGGAGACTTCCAGCTTCTCTATCCAAAGTATGCTCATGCACTCCAACCGCGCATTGATTCATCTTAGCACCCAATGTAGAAGGAAGCTGCTCACCTTCCATTTTACTATGCTGAGCACCAATGGACGAGATGCCTTTACAGGAACACCGAGACGATGACTACCAAAGCAGTAACCAGTCACGGGATCGTCAGACACGGATCCAGAAGGTTAGGGAGCCAACACCCGAAGGTGAAGTTGTTTATATTGTTTACGTTGTTTATATTCGTGGGGTTTTCAGTGCAAGCAAAAATTTGATAAAATAAGGCCAAATGTCTGAGGGCAGTAGCAAAGGAAACAGAAACCCAGGCACACCAGATTCCAGAACCTTCTTCTACCAATACTCCCCTCGGCAGAAATATGGATCCACTCCATGTGGGCCATAAGCTACAGACAGACCAGTTCAAGGGCTACGCCACAGACAGATCAGTTCAAGGGCTACAAACGCGACTCATCGCGAGTCACCAATCTAATAAGTAAAAAATGGCTATATAGGCCTCCTGGCCTTAAGCATGGTTACAAAAATATACAATCTTGTTTGTGCCAGGAGAAGCCCGCGTTTACGGACAAAAGAGAGAGAGAGAGAGAGAGAGAGAGAGAGAGAGAGAGAGAGGTATATATATATACGCATATATACATATACATATATATATACACGTATATATATATATATATATGTATATATATATATATACATACATACATATATGCATGCATGTGTATATCAACATTGAACTCAACGTCTCAGCCATAGGCCAACTTCAGAAGTGAAGATTCCTTGAAGATGAACCATGGCTGAAACGTTGAGTCCAGTGTTAATATATATCTTTTGGGTGATCCCAAGCTTCGCGCGACATAAAAAAGGCTGTTTAAGTTTATAATCATGCCGAAATCTCCAATTTCCGCATGAAAAGGTGCTTTTCTACTTCATTTTTTTCTCAAAGAGGTAGCACAGAACGTCGCAAGTAATCCGATGTAAATGTTTCGAAAACGGTTCATGAGAATGCACCTCAGCAACATCCATTCATCACGCGTTCAGACATTCTGAGTGCAGGACAGCGCAGCGGAACATATCGGCCGGGAGAGCAGACTTCTCGGACGGACGGCCGCCTGAGCCGAGCCAGCCGGGCGTCTCGCCGGCTGCCGCAGACGCAGCGGTCGGTCGACTGACGGCCCGCCCGACGCTCGGAGACCGGCAGCCAGCACGGCGGCTCGTCATCCTCGCTCCTCGGTCACGGCACGTGGCGGCCGCCGGACCAGCGGCCGGCCGACGCCGGCGGACGTCGGCAAACCGGAAAATCCGACTGTTGCCACGACACGGGACGCTCCCCGGCTGGGCGGGAGAGATACGCAGCGTCGGAAGCGCTGGGGCCTCAGCCATGGCGAAAGACGGCCGGGCTGACCGATTCCCTTTACGACCCGTGCTTCAGCGCGACTGAGCAGATCTCGTGAAAGCAGCTTTCCTAAGGGAGCTTCAGCTAGTTGGAAAATTAAGGGGTTAGGGTGCTCGTTTGCGCTAAGCGGTAAAGCGTTCGACATGCCGCCAGCGAGGGCCAAACACTCATCATTAAAAGCTTTGAAACTTCTCCGTACACATTTCATCACCGTTCGAACGTCTCGCATTCATGCCTGGAACTATTTTCACCGCTTCTTCGTTTTCATTTCATCATGTTTACCGCGCAGTCCGATTCCAAAGAATGCTCCATTTTCTTCGTAAATGATATAATGAAATAAACTTTGACACTCTTTAAAAGTTTGTCCAAGTTGGACGATTTGAGGCACAACGATGAAAAGTAACTCAGACCTTAGTCACAATGAAGGGCCTAATTGGCCAGGTCCATCGTCTGCTAAGAGGCTGGAACTTCATAATGATGCGTACTTTTGAGAAGTCGACGGACGGATCGACACCGCAGCACGGGTATTCGCCATGAGACGCGAGGAGCATTTGTTAGTGAGTTAGGAGTACAGCCTGTTGGGACGAGGCGCCCGGGATCTAGCGTCAAGACTCGCGTTGGTTAGTTCTCGGCTAAAGAAAAAAACCTGACGTCGATACGAACACACAGTTCGCACGATGGCCATGACACAATCAAGCAGCCAATAGGTGTCCGCGATCTGGTAACGTACCTGAACCGATGTCTCGGCGGTCGGGCGCAGTGCAGGTCGGTCACGTGACCGACCGCCGCTCTGGGCGCAGCGCAGTGACCTGCGGGGAATCAGTGATCAGTGTTCACGTGACCGGCCACCCCGTACGCAGCACAGTAAACAAGGGTAGGGCGATCACACGACCGATCGCCGTCCCCGCGCGTCCGGCAACAGGCGCGATAAACACAACAGAGAGAAGACCTATTTCCAGCAAGCAACACATCAGCGGCATGATTATGAATTTGATGCGTGGGCCTGAACTAGTGAATCAGAATTAGATGAATGCGCCGCGCCGCGATACGCGTCCTCCAGTCGGCCGGAAGCACCACAGAGGAGTGGAGGCTTCTGACAGCATCGGGCACGCTGGCCTGGACTTCCGACGGAGGCTGATCGCTTTCCTGGCCGCAGGAGCGACCATTTTCCGCGAACATCTACGTGGCGCATCTTTTAAGTATGAAACCCGGCTTCTCCCCTTATAAAGCAGGTTGTTTTCGTCCATAACCATGCCAATTTTTCCTCTGATTTCGGCCACTTTGCTTCGCCATTTTTTCGTATTCACATTTAAACAAATTTATATTTTGGAAACCAAATTTCTACAATGCTCGTCAAAAAAAAAAAACGGGGAGACCAAAAGACATGCTGGCTCCAAGTTTTTCAACGAAAGGAGGCCACGGTTTCAAAGGTTCTTTCCTGGATTCGCCAGTCCATGTTCTACGCGCAAGTCTTTGAACCAAAAGCTGCCACTTCCATCATTTGAGGAACGGCATACGCAGTCCCTTTTCTGTCGCGAAATAACGAGAGAAATGTCCGAATGTCTAGCTCAGAATAAGTCCTTTTGACCGGCTGCACTTTTGTTGTGGTTTCACAGGGTAAACGTGTACAGCTGCACAAACCTTTTCCATGCTGTTGGCACTCCTATAGTGGATACGAAGATCTCGTTGGCAGTGCTACAGCAGGATCTCATTACAGGGTGGGATCGCGCTGCGTCCGAGCTGAGCTGCACAAGCCGCCAGCGGTCAATACCGGCACGAGCCGTCATTTCTCACGAGCTCCTCCCGCGTCAGTGGCCAGTCCGATATTCAGGCCTCCGCAAATACAATACGACTGCCCGGCCGCCGTTATTAACATTTCGGCGCGAATGAGAAATGGGCAACGTCACGCGGGGCTTGAACGGCACTCATCAGCTGCCGACGCCTGGCCGTGATCTGAGCGGCGGCCACAGTGGTCCGCGGCTCGGCGGCAAGGACAGGGCCACGGGATCCCTGTCTGGCTGCCGGGGACGGGAGCCGACGCGGAGCTCGACCATACGCAGGACATTGTCGTCAGCGAGGTACACGACAGAATGGCTGCTGGACGCTGATTGGCCCCTCTGAGTCCTGCGCGCTTATCAAAGCAGGCACAACTGTCAATGCACCCTAGCTCGGTATGTAAATAAGAGGGCAGGGTAAGTCACACGCACATGAAAAAAATACGTCAATGACGTTTCCCGTGTCGCAGCGACCATGTGGACGAGTGTGCCTGCTGGCCACCAACGATTCTGATTCGACGCAGAAAAAGTCAAAAGCATGGAGCACAGACACCGGCAACAGTGACGTTTATTAGAAAATCCCAAAGGAATCTTGTAAAACAGATCACATGGAGGCAGTCTTTTTCATCTATTTCACTGAGAAAACGCTCATCTGTGTTATTCAAAACCAATGATTCCGCAGAAACAGAAATCACATATCATCTTCCAAAAGTCGCCGGCAGAGTTCTGAGCTTGAAAACAGAGTTCTCTGTTTTCATTTCTGGCAAATAATGGCAAAGTAATTCTCACCAACGCTCGGCTCTCCTCGCGCATTAGCTTTGTTTGCAGGTTCACTGAATCTTCAATGGTGCAGAGCGTTTGCATCCAAGCCTTTCACAACGCAAGAAAGGACATTTACTGCAGTACAGTTCGTCTGTTTTATAGTTGTTCGGGTGCAGTCCGCAAAGTCAGGGCATTACCAAAGTTCCAGGGAGCATTGCGAACGGACATAAAAGTCCTATTTCAGAAAGCTTGCATTTGCCGTAGCCAGTAAGGGGAAAATCAGGTGATACCAGTCCTTGAATGTAGGCCTATATTATCTGCCGAAGAACTGTAAAAATGCATATACCCTGGCTGTGGTTCTGGTCATAATTTGGCACTAACAAAAACTACATGAATTAACCTCTCGGTAACGAATGTTCGTAATGGACTCAGTCTTCCTGATTGCAGTGTAACTTCATTTTTTCGCAATTTTCCTCGAATGGGTACACACTTCTTCTTTCTGGTAGACTAACGAAAGAACATTTTCGGGTGACGTGATGTCTGCCAGGGGAAATGACAGTTTGTGCCGTGGCTTTCTGTCACTCAAACCCGTTAGCTGTTAAAAAGCAACATGAATGAAAAATGCAGTATTTCACTTTTCTCATGACTTGGCAAGAAATGACGCAGACAACAGCAGGAGATTTATTGCTTCGTATGTCGGTGATTGCGAAGGATATGCAATGCCCAGAAATACTGGCAAACTAGCTTTTAAACACAGCAACTGAGACATCCACATATAAAACAAGACTGATCAGCGACAAAACACCAATGAGACGAATGCTTTGCTCCCTGCCACCAGAGAATGGCTGTTTCAGACACGCCACTCACTGATTCCAGAATTCCCATCGGAGCGGCGACATCAATCATGCCAAGACTCGACATCTCAAGAAAATAACTTGACTGCCGCTGCATTAGCTTTTGGCCGTCAGCTTAAAGGGACTATATGACCTTTGGTGACTACAAAAAAAACAAGGCTAACTGGTGTTTTATCAACGTGTTTGGTGCTGAAAGGGGACATGCAATAGTTTCCCACTCGAAATAGCAAGACATGACGCGAACAATGCATCTTTCGCGAGATTCTGTTTTCGCACTTGCTTTTTCTGTGCTTGCTCTCAGTTGTTCACATTGAACAGCTCTGTACCATCACTTTATCCTCGTTTTGAAGATCTCGCGGCAGTGACAATAAGTAGTAACGAGAACTGTTACTGTGTCTGCATTTGTATTTTGCATTGCACGGCAACAAATGTTTAATCGTCGTTCCAGGTCTTATGAACAGTTATTGTAACATTCACTTCATCTTGACATGGCTACATATGCAAATCATAGAAAATCCCTCTCTCATACGTAGAAACGTCCACCCACTTCCCTGGATGCTTCACCGTCTTGAGAGCCCACTGAGCAGGGAGGTTAATAGGGGAGGGAGCAGTGGTCTTTTTTGCAAACAAACTAACATTCTCTTCTTTCATGCGACCGGCTTGTTGTCAGTTTTTTTACATGTGACCAGGTTAACAAATAAAACCAGGAATAACAAACAAAAAGTCACAAGATAATTTTATCACCTATGGGAATACCCTTAGGGTCCCTTCCCCTACTGGCCTCCACCTGAATAGGTGCTTGTCTGCTGGAATGGATATCCGTTGGTTTAAAAAGCCCTCCAACCAGCCAAATGTTTTTTTTTCAGTTCCTCTCTACATGTTTACCATTTATGACTGCATTAGTATGAATGCAGTCATATATTTTATATTATACACATGTACTAATACTTCATTGTCACGTTTGGGTCGTGTATACACTGGCGTCGCCCCGCGGCGTTCGGGAAGGGGAAGGATCAATTTCCATCTCAGTTATACAATGTCCATCTACCGTCTACTCGACTGTTTTTCCGCTGGAGAGCTCCAGGGATTAGAGCGATGTTTTCCTGGGGGGATTTGCTCCACTGCACACACACCCCTGATGACGTATACGCATGTATGACCCTCAAGTTGACTTTGTGCTGGGCTTTTAAAAAATAATGAAGTCCACCATGATGGACGAACTGGTCTCAAACGGTGCGCAGTTAATTATAGTTTACAGTACAGGACAAAGTTTGACAACTCGCTTTTCGGTAAAAAAGTAAATCAGAAGATTACTTCATAAAGGAAAAAATATGAAAGTTCAACGGGTGTAGTGCTTATTTTGCCAAAAAAATACTCCTTTTTCTTAATTTATTGCGGAAAGTTACATGAAACGAATGTGCTTGCAATAAAACCCATCTCTTTTCGAGGTACGGAATACTTTTAGTTTTCAAAGACATATTGAACCCATTCATTGCTATCTTTCAGCATTTCTTAGACTGTTTTCCAACTTCAGCTAGTCTGCAGGTCTCAACTGAAGTGCTAATTCTGTTTTTGCGGAAAAAGGCTATACATTCTCTTTATAAAATTCTGGTCAAGCGTGACCAGCATACCGCAAAACGGCCATCTACAGGCCTTGCAGTTCTGCGAACATGGTAGTAAGTACCGAACATTTGTAAACGTATATTAGCCAGTCAGCCCTGACCAATGTGGCAGCTCCACAGGTCGGGCTGATATGCGCATCATAGCCGTGATGAGTGCCGTTTCCAACAACTGACTGCGATACGGACCGAGTGCCGCTTACCGCAGGCGATACCTGCCAAACATCGAAGCGCAATCTGCTGGTCTCCGGGGGCAAGCGAGGTGCTTCCGCGGCACCGTTTTCAGGAGCCAGCCGGTGCACTTTCGAGAACCCGCGCCCATTCGCGCGCGCACTGCAACGGTGCGGCGCGCTGCTACGTCCCCACGAACGAGATGGTCGGTCGGGTTGCAGGTGTCACGGCGTTGTAGTCCAGTGCTCAACAGCGGTGATGACACCTACGGTTACCTGCACCACCGCCTGCCTGCGCTCATCTGCTGTAACGCTGCGGCCCGCGGTCTGTCCGCCTATACCGGGACTCCTCAGGGGTGGCAGTCTCCTGGGGTCCCCCTCTGCGGCCGTGGGATCGTCTGCAGCGGTGTGAGCGGGACGCGGCCGCACGTGCGCCCGGAGACACGCCTAATGGTCTCGTCTGCGTAACTGGAGCCCAGGCCAAATACACCCTCCGGCTGATACCCCCTCGCGCGGGCGGCCGAGGAAGGCCCGCAAGAGCGCATGATAAGCTGCGGACGGCCTGCCCCGAGCGGCCCGGGCGAGAAGGCTCCGACGAGAACGTCTGGCGCCCGGCAGATTTCGCGGAAGAGCCAACGGACGGCTGGTCAGAAGGCTCTCAGGAGATCTCAGCGCCGCACTCGACACGAGTGGAGCACGCATCGGCGAGCGGCATCGCCAATTCGCCCGGCCAGTTCAGACCGTCCGAGCGCAGCGTGTTCCGTCAAGGTGGCCAACAGCTCATCGAGGCTGCTGCAAGTTCAGTCTCCGAAGTGCGTTCTCGAAAATCCGTCTGCAGAGACATCTGAAGTTCTGCCACGAGATCACGCGTTAAACACGTCTTGCCATTCTGACGGGCACTGCCAGTCGGCAGCGTCCTGCGGTCGGTTCGACACGGCCGCGGCGGTGGCAATGTCGGCAGCGGCAGCCGCGGCGTTCCGGCTCGTGGCCGTGTCGCCGCGCTCCAGCTCGTTGGACGCCTCCGGCGACGCGGTCTTGACACAAATGGGCCGCTCCGCGCCGCACGGCCAGGTCCGGAGACCCTGAGGCGACCCGCGGCGGTCTAACGACATTACTGCCGTAATCAGCGCCAGTAGCGGCTCCGGTGCCCTACGGAGTACCGCCGAATAATCGTGTTAGCCCCGGCGACCGACCGACGGCGACACAGGCGGACACGTTCCGCCGCGACGCCCGTGGACCGTCTCTAAGTAGCCCCCCCCCCCTCCCCGGGAGCCGGATCCACTCGACAGAAGCGGCGGACCCGGCCGCGACTGATCGGCCGACGGCTCCGGCCGCAGGCGGCCCGTTCCGGAGCCGTCTGGAGCCGGTTCGGCCGACTGGCCGCCGCCGCCGCCGCCGCCGCTGCTCAGTACCGACCGGGACCCGATTTGTCAGGCTCTAACCGTCCTCCACGGACCACATAGTCCGTATCTGCAGCCGGTTCGACAGCATATTTAGGTAGTAAAATGACCTCTGGGTAAGTATCTGTGTCAGGTTCGCCAGAATATTGCGGCATTCAAATGACCTACCGATCGGTATCTGTGCCCGGTTTGCCAATATGTTTATGCGGTAAAATGACCTCTTGCATCCGTATGCGTACCCAGTTTGCCGGCATTTTCTCTTGAGCACTCAGCAAGCGTTGGCTGACGATTGTTTGTAGCGTCTGGGTTGGTATGGATTGCCCGTATTTTGTTTTGGCTAACTAGGTTTTGTGAGTCTGGTCAGTGTCTCTTTCGGCTCACCAGCACATGAAGAGGCAACGATGCAGGAAGCGAAGACAGAGAGGGGGCAGCTGCCCCCCCCCCACTTTTTTGAAATTTAGCCTTAATCCTATGGGCGCTGAATGGACAGAACTGGTCCGAAGTTTCCCGCGTCCCCGTGAGTGGAGCTATTCAGTATCTCTATGAAGTTGGTCAGCATATATTTATGCACGCAATTAATCACTGCAAATATTGCGTTTTCCGGTATCTGCCAAGGTTGTCAGTACGAGTGCATTTTATTGGCACATGCATTGGTAAAGTCCGCACGAGTACAAAGCTGACTTCATTCGTATGGCATGCGGTAGTGTTCGGAGGAGGGCAGCCTGATTCTGTTTCTCCGACTGAACCTCGTCAGTATGATGCACAGCGTGTGATGCGCTGAACTGCTCGCTTTGTTTTGCTGTAGCCGGTTGATTGTGATGGATGATTCAACAACGGGCAGTAACACATTATAACAAATGTCAGAACCGGGGAGCTAGTTGGTTACTTAGTCGCAAAGGCTCGGCTTTTTATCTTTATCTCTTGAACGAAACAGATCAAGGTTAACTCAGCAACGCAGTGGAAGAGGATGAGGCGCTAAATTACGTTTGCCATCAAACGCGTCACGTTCCATAGCGTGATCACCTCCGTCAATTCCGCCATCATCACAATGTCCGCACATCTCAGCCTTCTTGACAGGCCATCAGTCAGATGATCTGCCACTACTAACAGATCGCAGACAAATTGCCAGTTTCGCCAAACTGGCCAGGCGTGTAGCTCGTGAGCAAAATCTCTGCATTGGTATTCACAATACTTTTAAAAGCTCGAGAGACGGTGCTCAGCTTTCATGTAAATGATGCACAAATTGTCTGTTGGCTCGCGAGCCGCAATGCAGAAGTGCCAAAATGTCAGATAATGTTCACTGTGAGCGCTGTGGCTCACATGACGACCTAAGACCGACATGAGAAACTGTGTCCACTGGGAATGTTTCTCTGGGAGTTGGCTCTGTTGTTCAAGTCTGGTTTGTAGCAAGACTTCACCTTCCCGTGGCACTGGTGGGAGAGGTTGGGAAACAAAGAAACCCTGACACTGCAGAAGTCATAAAACATGACTTCATGCCACCGATTTGCGTTCAACAAATCGGGGTCTGCAGTCTCACACCCCGATTTGTTGAACGCAACTCCAGGCCTTGCACAGAGTGGCGAGATAGTGATCGCCGTCTGGAATCCGGATGAATGCAGGAGCCAAACTTTTCCATGATGCACGACTTCCGCCATGGGTGACGGGCATCGCAATCATGGGAAAAGGTAATGCGTTGTGAGAAAAAGCGTAACCGACTTCTGAGCCCCGCCTGGATTCGAGCCAGCGACCCCGGAACGACTGTCCAGCTCCATAACCGCTGGACCACGCTGGCTGCAGAACTCCGCCGCCTGTTCGTAAAGCAGACGAATAAAGTGAGGTCACGGTATTTAAAATTATATCCACCGCTTCGCTCAAAATATGCAGATCATTGAACTGCATAATAACTTGGGAAGAACGTTATCATTCAGAGATGGAGGACGCTAAAAAGTAGCTGTTCCTCAGACATCACAAATCCTGCCACCTTGCATTTACCCAGATCCACTTGTTCTGTTTGTGTACGTCACGAAGGCAAACAGAAATGTTTCGCATCGACAGCGTCGATAATAAAATTTCTGGTCTATAAGAAATCTACATTTTTTCTTGCCTCGAGCTGAGTTGGAACTCATAAAGCTGGCCGATGTACGGGCCTATAGACCTGGTTTTGCCATTGGAAATCCATGCGTCACCACGGACTGTCAACAGACAGCTACAGATCGACTGGAAACACCTGGTGACAGTAAGACATGTTTCCCGCCAAAACGAATTTTTGGGCATCGAGTCCGAGTCGTCGCCATGAGAAACAAGGCCACGTTAAAACATCCTGGGTTACTCTGAATAGCTGAAGCCACCATGCCAGAAGAAATGTAACACCAGGACTCTAATGGAAGTCCTTACAACGTTGTCGGCCAAATATCGTTCTCCGGTCATGGGCCCATTACCGTCACCAAATGTTACGTTTTCTGAGTCATTTCTGTTTACCACGGTGTCCGCACATCCGTAGGATTTACTACCTCTGCCTGGCAATTGCAAACGTCCATAAATAGGCCAATAGCAGTTGCAAAGGTCCGGCGAGTATCCCACACCATACCCAGTTCAATCCGTTACGTGGGCCGCTGCTAACGTGACGCCTCAGCTGAAGACCAAGAGACCTCCCGGAGATCAGATACGCCGATCCGGCGACCGCACGGTCTGCGCAGCGCTCGGCTCAGCGGCCGCGGACCATAAGGCGCCAGCGCTTGTGCAAGTCATTGCATGTGATTAATCCGAAAAGCTCCATCTAAACAAAGGTGAAAAGACCAGCACAAAAACGGTAAACGCGGCAACGCTTCCATTAGGCCCGCGAGAAAAGGTAAACATCACCTGGCCCCTCCTTCCGTCGTTAGGGCAGTTAAAGCCCTTTTTGTCGCAGAGCGTTAGTTCTTTTTACCAGCAGACACCAGACGCGTCTCCGTCAATGTTCGCCTACACCTGTGAATGGGCGTGAGCGCGTGCGAGCGAGTGTGCGCACATGCACACAGAACGCACGCACCGGTGCCTTCTTGTATTTAGATGGAAACTCGCTACGGTTAGCGGTGGATGTCTGTTAGACCTGAGGATTCGCAAGCATTTTGGGGTTCAAATCTTAAGATGGGTGGATTTGGATGCACCGAAATTTCAAAATCTTTAACGCCGTGTAGTTCCTATTTTTTAACCGACTTCTTTGGTTTTTGGCCGACTGTTCTCAACGCTTCTGCTAGTGACCCATTTCTAACTTGGGGAAAAAATGAGAGGGACGTTGGTACCAGTCTGTGTCGGTGACGAAGTTTTGTTTTGTTTCGTTATTGTTTTTATTTTTTTCGAGATATGTGGAAAGTATGTGACAAGGAGGGCATGGCAAGTACCGTAACCTTTCCCATAAATGCTTGCTTGTGCGTGAAATAGATCTTTCACCTAGCAACAAGCTAACAATCGCGTCGAGTATGAAGTCCTTGCATGGTGGTGGCGGAGCAAACCCAGTAACCACAACAGTTTGGTCCAGCAGTAACTAAGGCAATGCAATAAAACGCAGTAGGAACGAATCAGTCCGATGCGGCGCCGACATGCACGTGCTATTTTTAGTTTATTGGAAGAAAAGTTGAGCCAAAAGCATATTTCAGTACATTTATTAGCAAATTTAAATGATGGTTTTCAGGATATGACTGTTTTTGGGGTTCGAACCTGGTTTTCAAAGTTCGAATTGTCGTTTTCAGGATTCGAGGATTCGCCAGATTCGAATCTTCTCGAAGTGACGGCGACAGTCTCGGCTGGAGCGGCGCCCGGCCGGCGGAGAGGCGCCGTCGCCGGTGACGGCTGCGTCGTGTCGCCCTCGTCAGGCGCGCGTCACGCGTCACGCGGCGCGCGGCCAATCCATCCGGGCGCTGAGCCGCCGCCTTGTTCGCCGCCGCCTGGAAGGCGAGCTAACGAGCGGCCACCGTGGCGGAACGCTGCGGCCGCCGCAGCCGCGGCTGGCGCAGCTGTCCTCCCGGCCGGCAGCGCCGAGCCAGGTGAAAAGTGTGTCACCGCCGGGGAGCCAGATCAGAGGGCGGCCTCCCGAACGCCGCGCCCCGGCCGCGGCGACCGGTGGCCTCCGATGGATGAGCACTGGCCGAACTTGGTCGTCCGAGCGGTTCAGATAAGGCAGTCGACGGAGAGCAGGCTGTCGAACTGGACTGGTCAGCCGAGACGTATCGTGCCTCTCCTCCCGCCCCCCAGATCTAGGGCGTAATACCTCCTGTTTCTACCGCTCTCTCGCTCCTAACAGACTCTTCCACTTTCCTTTTTCGTCAGTCTCTTTCGATTTTCCTTCTCCTTACAGCGCAATCCGCTCGTTGTTGCTGAATTTCGTATGCCAGATCTCGGGAACAGTTAACAGCGTTTATCGGTCCTCAGTTTCAGTATTTTTACATGGCGCCAAAAGCGCCCTCTCTGCGACCGTCGCCCTGTGACAGGTCGGCCCTGTCGAGGAGCTCTCCCTCGGGGTGCCGTAGACGGACGTCAACCCGTCAAACGAGGAGCGGCTTGTCTGTTTCCGTTTGCGTGCCGTGCCTAATGCCCCACGGGATCGCGGATTTGCAACAAAACACTGGCAGCTAACCCCGGCCAACTCGGCCGGCGCTCTTCCGCTGCGACACAGCGTAAACTCGGCGGGCAAGCTGCTGACGCCTCGAATTCGCGGCGGAAGCCTTATCAGTGAGACCATACTCCGTTTGATCGGGCACATGCTCAACGTCAAACGCCAAATTTGAGAGCCGTCACCATCGAATAATACTGATCTGCCTAGGTTTGCGTCCCGTGCCGAATGCATTGCGTGGCACAGACGTTCTACGCAAGCGAACAGTACAGATTTCAGCAATCGCCCCTCAGAAAGCATGTTGACGCCTGTGATCAGGTCCGACGATGGTCCCCTGGCGTTCGCCCTCGGCGGTTCCTGCCGGTCTCGCCGGCCGCCGCGCCGCTCGCCTGAGCCGGGTCTGGCGGCCAGCAGGCCGGCGCGTGGCGGCCGCGCCAGCCGCCGCTGACGCGGCCGCGGCGCGCCGGTGACGCCGCGGCTGACAGACGGCACGCAGCCGCTGCCGGCCGGCCCCTCTCGGCGACCGGGCCGATTTATGGCCGCGAGAAACTCGGACATGGCCAGGTGGCGCCGGCCCGCCGTAAATCGCTCCGGACGGCGACAACTGCGGCGCGGCGCCGCTAATTGCGCCGCGCCGGCCGGCGGCCCGTTGCCGGGTCGCTTCGCCGTCCTCCGGTCGATCTGCCGTCGTGAAAACCCTGCCGTTTTCGGTGCCTGGACCCGCTCTCGGTGCGCGTATCTCGGGCGTTGTCGTCTCCGGCTCGCCAGCACTCCGTTTCTAGACCTCCCACACACCAGTCACCTCCGTTTCTCGCCAGCCTCCGTTTGTCTTTGTTCTTCAGACGAACTTTGCTTTGAACAGGGTCGCCCGTTGCACGTCTCCTGCATGTCATTTAACAGCAGTATACATCCGCTGGAGTTGAACCACGGGTGCTTCAGCACGGGCGCTGCAACACCTCTGGCTCAAACAGCTGGAGCTCTCGCAGCTCACGATCAGGGCGGGCCCACGTCGCCGCCGCACGCACGCACGGCCAAGTTCCGGCCGCGCGCAGACTCCGGCCGGCTCCGGCCCCGGCGTCACGCGTGCGGGCAGCGCGTGACGGCGTCACGAGGGCCGCGCCGGCCGACGGCACGCACCGAGTCCCGCTGACTGGCTTCTGCAGGGTGTCTAGAGTTCTGCGTCTGTTGGCGGCGCAGAGGCCGCCATTACTGCAGCGAACGCCAGGACAGGATGCCGTCACTGGGGCTTGCGAGGATTCGGCCGCCGCCGGTTTTGAAACAAGTACGAGTTCATGCAAAACAAAAGGAGTAGGAGCGGGACCGACGTTATCACGCGACGTGTGGAAGAAAAGCCACCAACGACCCGATTTTAACAAATCGGCGAGCGTTTTTTCCAGCGTAGGTCCCACCGGATCCGAGGCCGCGAAACGCTCATGAAGGTTCGGAGGAACGACACTTTCGCTTTTTACGATTTTTACCTTTTGTCTTGTTTTTACCAGCGGCGCACGAACTGAGACTGGCGCGCCGTATCTGCAACGCCCCATTGACAGATGAAACGATCTGGGCCCATAAAGCAACAGTTCAGATATCCAGAGGTGTGTCAACTATTCTCAGTGCCTTCTTCGACGGAACGGCGACGAATGCCATGTAAAATCGCCACGTTCTGTAAGGAAAACGCAGTGATCTGCATGCCGGCCTCAAAAACGGTCCATCAAACAGAACGCAAGCCATTACGTAAATGATGAAGGCACTTATCTGAAGCGAGTGCCATGCAGCTTGAAATTCCTCTCGCCAGCGCTCCAGCAATAAACGAGTGGCACGTTCCGCAGAAGAGTTCCGCCAGACGTGTCGGAGAGCTATGGCTGCATATTTCACCGGAACGCCGGCGATGTGGTCCGTGTCAACCGCGCGTGGGCAGTGGCTTTCGCAGAATTAACTCGTCACTCTCCACAGTCAAAATGCCGGACGGACGGTCGTCAGCGGACGTAAGCAGGCACGTCGTCCCCGAATTCTGCGGACAAACAGACGAAACCGTCCGCTGTCCGTGAGGCGCCGGGCTTCGGGAGGCTCTTCGGGAGGCTTCCTCTCGGCAGAAAAGGCAGCACGGCCGAGATTGCATTTTTCAGGCCGGTCGTTTCGTCTCAGCTCGGGCAGTGTGATTCGGGCGAAGTGCCAAGAGTCGTGGCACCGCGGCCATCAATGAGAGAATGCATTCAGACATTTTCCCGTCCGTTTTCTCGTTCATTTCCTTCACGCGTGACGCGGGCTGTTTTCTTTTCTGTCAGGCGACGTGTACGGGGAAGCTCAACACCACAGGTCAGGGGCAATTAGAATACCTGGCGCGCCCATCGTTGGCGTAATGTACGACGTCGCGGGAGCGGCCAGTTTTGCCCGTCTCCCTCAGACAGCTGAAGGTCCGAGCCCCCCCCCCCCCGGCTGTGCTACTCGCACCAGGGACTCGAAAGTCGGAAACCGTTTGAAAAGGATGTCAATTCCTCTGCTTTACATTACAATCTCCTAACGAGACGCCCACGCACAGAATACGATCGGCGGCCGGTGCGCGCCCGCATATTCCGATACAATCAGCCCAACATCATTTCACGCCAAAGGGCAAATTTTATCAATTGCTCTTGTTTTGCTACCACTAGACGCATAATAAAACAATACTGGCTCAGGCCATAGGGAACATTAATTGTTTTCCCGTATAGGCGCAGTGATCTGAAAATTTATATTTTACGAACAACGATGTACTAATCTCGCTTTGGTATTATATGTATATATGTATAAATACATATGTATTACTTTCCATTTACTGATGCACATTTTGCACGAACCGACTCAATCAACGCACAGATCGATGCCTTATTTAATTAGCATCAGAGTGATACAAAATGTTTATGTTTTGACGAGCTCTGCGGTTTTAGAGATAAAAAGAAGTGTGGGGCCGGGCGCCGGCCGCCGCGCGGCTGCTGGGAGCGGGCCCACATCAAAGGTCGATACAAGGCCTAATCACGCCGGAGAACAGAAGCGTGGTTAACGAGTCCACAGGATCGCAGCCAGCGAGCTCCGCAGCTCCGGAGCTAGAGAAAAACGGAGGGGGTCCGTGGGAATCCTCAACAAATCGATTGCTAGCGTAAGTCACCAATGGCGTGGTCGCTGGAATGCGATTACGTCATGAAATGTCTATAACGCAATATATCACAAAAGCCTAACTGAAAATAGTTTGTTTTCCATGGGTATTGTTTTTTTCATGGAGTTTGTTTTTCATGGATTCATACCAATGAAAATTACGCCAGGTAAGAAAACCGGTCATCACAGTAATGTCTGACTTTATTCACGGCTATGGTGATGTCTATGGATTCCGCAATTCGCTTTCTCTCAAGTAAACAAACACTATATCATAATGAAGGAACAGGTGGTACGTAAGTAACATGCGCAACAAAAAACTTGTCTCATACCATGTCTTCCAAATTTTACGTGCACGAGGTGTTGGTTGGCAGTCGTCGTCCTTGACATCGTCCGGCCTCATCGCTTATGGTTCACCTAGTTACGCGCCCCGACCTGTGCGATCCCATTCACTGATCGATTACCCAAATCAATAAGTGCTGAAGATTGTAGTCATATGCGTATGAGTTATCGGGAGCCGGGCGCATGAGCCGAGTGGAAGTCACGCCTGGGATCCGAACAATGCTTTCGTCTGCCCATAGAATGCTGAGATGTCCGCACCAGCATTCATTGAATCTCTAACGTCTCGGAACTGTTTCCAGCAGGCCGCGAGCACAATGGGCCTTGGCTCATCTAGATGGGCTCTTAGACCCATTGAACCGTGCTCCCAAAGTGGAGTCATGTCCAACAATGTCGGCGGCTGCTGTCCGCGAGGACAGTTCCGCGAAATCCCACAACAAGCGCCGCGCTCAACCAGACTCCGGTTGAGATTGCGCCGGCCATTTGAACGGCGCGTAACTCAGCGTGACGCCTTGCTCCGGTCGGGGCACTCGCCTGGAAATCCGCCGCCCCGAGGTCGGCCGGCCGCCGCGCCGGCGCCGCGCCGCTGCCATTCGGCCGACCGAGACGCGGACGCCGCCGCCGGGCTCCCGTCGCCGCCGACGACATCGCTCTTCGTCGCCGAACGCGGCCGGTGGCGTCGGCGGCGGCGGTGCAGCCTGATCCCCCACAGCCCCGGGGCATCTGAGCGACGGGGAGCCGCGAAAACCGACGCGCGGGGGTTGATCGCTTTCCCTCGCGCAGTTAATGTTGTGAAGTTCGCAGCATAAATTCCGAACTACCGCGTCAGGCCCATGATGGGGGAAGACAACACACATACTTGTCGTTGTCTTATTGCTTGTTCTTCGTAAACAAATGACCGATCCGGAAAACATGCAAGCTAGCAATTTTTTCTTCGTTTTGTTTTCGGCGCCTGTCCAATCAAATATGTCAGCAATGAAATGCATCGCGTTGTGTGGCGTCAGTTACGAATGAGTGCCATTTCGAAAGCCATAAAATAAAATGAGCATCATAACTCAGACCGCTGTTTTCTATTCCGATCGTCTATTTAGACTGAGCAATGCCAGAATATACCCAACGCCATGATATATGTCGTTGAAAATCCAGGGTAAAAACATGCAGGCGCGCAAAATCACCATGCGGAAAGCATAACATGATTCCTAAGACCTGTTCCAATTTCGTTGGGCAAGTCAGGCCATATCACCAGCTCAGCAATACGCAGGTATAATCGCGTACACCGGAAACAACAAATTAAACCGGACGGAAAATAATGGCAATGTCATTCCGCTTTCCCTTAATTAATTAAGTTTTTGATCGTCGCTATTTGCTGCCATCTGGGGGACAATTCTAGGCGACGCACAATTTATCCTGTAATAGAGCAAAGTTCTGGGTCTGAGACGCCATCTACACTTACAGCGTTCTTTTGAATGAAATGCACCAAATACTTCGTACGGCCAAGTTACGAGGTTGATGGAAACGATAAAGTTATCTCTGCTATGGCTTGGGAAAATGGCTTGAAACAAGTTTAACCCCATATTTCGGACCCCTGGCGGGTTGGGAAGGCGCTAGAGAATATAAGTCAGGTTTGGCTCGTCATGGTGCCAGCACGGCTCCACACTAGTCCACAAATAGCTCAATGAACTAGGTCTAGAACTGGTGAACATGCACTGAATTCGGGAGTGAAAAGAAAATGACAGTTCATGTGTCGCTTCACCTATTTTACGAGTAGTTGCAGCTGTAGTAACAAATGTTAAGCCTCATATTTTCGGTGTCTTTTCGCATGCTTAGTGAGGAAACAAACAGACTAAATGTTAATCTTAGTAGCTTAGTGACGTCATACGAGCCACATTAGTCGAGCCTGTCACTGTCCTTCCCTGGGCGGGTGTCAGACGACGTGATGTTCTGCGATTTCACGGCTGAACAAATCACTGTCTGGGCCTTCCATACAGTCTCAGACAACAGCTGCTTCCCCAGCTGGCTTCAGCAAGACCGGCGCCACAAGAGCGACAGGGAGCCTCTTCCGCGAGCGGTGACGCACCTCGCCGGGGTGTGACCGAAACCCCGGCCGACGGCTCGGCAGCGGCGACAAATGCCGCCGCTGGGGTGATAAACATAACTGCCTGTCGGAACACAGCAGGCAAACATTGTGTGTCTTGGCAGATCTGACATTTGGCAGGGCCGGCCAGGCTCGCCCCGCTGAATCGCTGCACGGCCCGCAGGTGGCACTTCCCGGGGCGGAACGCCGCCAGTCCCGAGAGGCTGCAGCGGCGCAGTCCACGCCGCCTGAAATCTCGGCGAAATTGGATTTCTCACTCACGCTGAAACGCCTCAGCCTTCAAATCACATCACACACGGCAGCTGAGGTAGTCGTCACTTCATCGCTGGCTTCTCCTCGATCCAAAAAGGGTACAACGCTCTGCATTATGCTTACCACGCTAAGCATGGACATTGCACAGGACACTAATCATCTTCGTTTCCACCATCACTGTGTCAAGTACAGCTCATCTGTGTCTCCAACGCATATGTTCCTTAATGATCTGCATTCCTGCACGTTGCTTGCATGACATATCCGTTCCCATTTCTGAGTTAAGGGCGCCAAGACAGACTGGAAGGATTCCGTACCTTGGCGCCGGGGCCGAAATAGCCGAGTCGGACGTCTTGGCATCACTTCAACAGATCGCACGGCCACAAACCACAATGACAGTGTTGGACGCCTGCACAGCGTGTGCAGTAATCTTTTCCTGCTGCATCGTGACAGAACTTCGCGGAACGGCAGGAGGATCACAGAGCCCGTCCAGGAAAACAACAAGAATAGCGAAGCGATGACATTGAGAGGAACGCTGCCAGAAGAAAGGAGTCCTTAACGCTGACGTAAAACAGCTGGAGAACGAAAATGGTTAGACTGAACACCTGAAGCTTCATGTCTCGAAACTATTTAGTTTTTGCTGAGACTACATGCCCTTACGCTTCGTGTCTTTCCGTTCTTTCGTCTCTTCCCGCTCCACTCTCTTATCCTTTATCTTTCCCCTTCCCCATTCTCAACCGACCGACCCCACGGCTGAACCCCGTTCCTGTGTCCACTGGCCCAGCCCAGCGGTGATCCCAGGTCATCCCGCCAGATCGATCCCCAGATCTGATCCCCCGCCACTGAATCTGCCGTGGCGGGACGGACGGTGTTGGGCCACCCTTGGTCTGCCCACGCCTCAGGCCGCTGCCCAGGTCGTCGGTCCTCGCCTCAGGCCGCCGGCCAGGTCGTCGGTCCTCGCCTCAGGCCGCCGGCCAGGTCGTCGGTCCTCGCCTCAGGCCGCCGGCCAGGTCGTCGGTCCTCGCCTCAGGCCGCCGGCCAGGTCGTCGGCACACGCCTTAGGCCGCTGCCAAGGTCGCCGACAGAAACCGCCCGCTCCCGACCTGCTCGCCCTCAGCGTCCCGCGGGCGTCGCCGGTGCCCCGACCGAGCAGGCCGTCTGGGCGTTGTCGAGATGCATATCCGCCAACTGAATAAACATTAACTTGTCGGCGGCCCACTGGTTGGCTTGCTGACGGCTCTCGGAATGATCGGCGAGCCGGTGCGGGTGGAGAGGGCGGGAGCCGCGCAACAGCGCGCCCCCGGGTCGCGGCTAATTCGAGGGCAGTTCGATTTCAATTTGCCGGTAACATCGTTCTCGGTTGTTTTACGAAAGCCTCGTTTTCTCCGCGGTCGGCGGACGGATTTAGGACCTGATGGAATGACGCTGGTGATTGTGGAGCTTAATGTTTCATTTCGAAGCACGGCCAATAGACGTGATTGGTTAATCGAGAATCAATGGCTGACCGAAGCGGTTTCAAACTGAGGTAAAAAGACCGTTGTTGCTCGTGACAGCCCTGGAAGGATCCTCCTACTTCTGCACTTTACTGTTCAATGTCAAGGTAGTTTGTTACAAATCACATCATGTAATACCGATATTAATTACTTTTTTTAGGAAAGGACAATGAGTTGTTTGGTAGGCAATATGATACGCTCGATTTCAACTAAAGCTGCTGGTAACAACATAATGCATAGTACACTGCACGGCACCACATACCGCATGTCAGTAACAGTTACGTTGATGTGCCAAAGGTCGTCACACAGCGTTATGTGACATAGCGGCTAATTCGTTTTCTGTCTCATAACGTTCGGCCATTTAACAATTTTTTTTTAAAAAAGTCCGAGACCAGGGTTTGATCTTTATAACTAAGTAGATTGATGGAATCGTCTGGAATGTCTTTTGAATTCCCAGAACATTAAACATTTTTCCAGTCCCTTTTCCATTCGAAGAGGCGTAGAAGACAAATGTTCAGTTAGTCGCCGGGGCGCTACATCATCAATCAGAGCGGCAGATCAAATTGGAATGCGTGGTTAAACACATCGAAACGGAGCCCTAAAGCACTGGTCAGACTGGCAACAGATAGAATATGGCCAGTGTTACCGACCCAAACCATCACGCGAAGGGTTCCGTGGTTAGCAGCCCCAAGCCTGCAGACTGTTTGCTGATGGCTGGCCGTAATAATGCCGCGACAGGGCGACATTTCGTCCGCTTGTGATGATTGATGGAACTGACCTGTGTCGCCGCCGCCGGCCACCATACTGCCGCCTTCAGACCGATGCAGGCTACGGTTCTCTTGTCCCCAGACTGATGGACAGACTGCAGTCTGGCCCTAGCCCTGTCTCCTGCACTACGCAGACAGACCGATCGTCGGAGTATTGCCGGAGCCCAGAGCAGAAGCCGGCCAATAGGCACCGGGCCGCAAGACGCGAATCCAGAACGGGAGAAGGCCAACGGGACTCACAGGCAATATGCGTGCGAAATGGTAATAAAATTAAGGAAAATGAAGGCGGTAGTAAAGGAAGCAGAACGCGAGGGGTAACGGTACCCGAAAATATTCCTCCCACTCATGCTCCCCTCGAGAGATCTCTGCATCCGCTCCCTGAGGGTCATAAGCTGCAGACTAATGAGCTGAAAGGCTATAAAATGTGACTAATGACGTTTTCCTTCACGCTCAGTAAATAGTTATTAACATAATAATCCCCATCTATGCCTGCTTTCCTTGCCCTGGGGAACACTGATCTTCCAGGATTGCGCTTTCTTTCAAAGATGAAACGCACTGAAACCGTTACTGAAGAGACTGATGACAAGGAGCAATGACCGTATATATATATATATATATATATATATATATATATATATAGATAGATAGATAGATAGATAGATAGATAGATAGACAGATAGATAGATAGATGGATAGATAGATAAATAGGCAGATAGGTAGATAGATAGACAGATCTCTGCACAGATTTCCAGACCATCGGAAGTCTCTCATTTCATGACAGACTTCCGATATATATGTGTATATAGATAGATAGATAGATAGATAGATAGATAGATAGATAGATAGATAGATAGATAGATAGATAGATAGATAGACGGATAGATAGATAGACAGATGGACAGATAGATAGATAGATAGATCTCTGCACAGGTTTCCAGACCATCGGGGAAGTCTCTCATTTCTAAAAGAGAACTTGGTATCAAATATTAAATCTATCTCTGTCCACCACCAGAGGCCAGATCCAAATACTTGCAGTTTTTTTTTAGCAAACAGAACCTTTACAGAACCTTTAATCTTCCTTTCCGTCCATAAACATCGTTGACTCCGTTTACGCCAGCTTGCGTGCTTCTATTTTGCACCCTTGGTACGCGATTTTGACGAACGCCATCAGCTGACCGCTGCAGTAATGGTTTCCTGTAATAAGGGCCTCACGTGGTTGCCAAAGTACCTGGAAAATTATTATAGGACTTGCAGATAACAGTTTTCATGTCTTGGTAGAATCCATCAAAATGACAAATAAATCAGAAAGTGTTATTTCTCAGGAGTTTACGAAACTATTGAAGGCTTTTCCTGAACGTTGTAGAACGGAGAACAAATCTTTCTCATTCATCTAAGTCTTCGCTGATCTGTATTTCACAGCCACAGCATGTGATCCAAAGTACTCTCTAGCTACTGCACTGTGTCCGCAGACCGATAAAGACAGCTGTTTTTCGTCCCGGACCGAGACCGGCGGTCAGCATCAAGTCCCGGTCGACACATTGCGACCGCAGGCCGATGGAGACAGACGCTGCGCACGTTATAGGCCCGGACCAGCAGTCATACCGCCGCCAGCGCGGACGGCCCCGAGGCACCGCTGACCGGACGTCGGCGGCCTCTCGGCCGACTGCGTCCCCCGGTGGCCGCCTGCGGCGTCCTCCGCCGGCCGCGGTGGAGACACCGGTGACCAAGTGGCCGCCAGTCGGCAATCGCTCACGCCGCCGCCAAATTAAATCGGGCGTCTGCGGTGCTGAGCTGGCCGGGCGCGCGGCGGCCGCTGACGGACAGCCGGCGGCGTCAGCGCCGCCGCGGCCGCCGCCGCCGCCGTCCACGCAGCCCGATCGACGCCGCGGTTGATTGAGTCGTTCGAGGTACGAGCCCGCCGAGGCGCATCGCTCAATAACGGCGCATCCATCAGTTCCGGTTATTTCACCGCGCAGCTGACGGCTGGTCAATATCATGACCGGCGCCGATACGGAGGCCCGCTCAACGGGCGTTTCGCGGTGCGCGATGTTTTGATGTTCGGGGCATGTTCATGACTCGTGCTTGTTTCTGGGTCGGCAATAATGTTGCGCTACACTGGCGTCAGGCATAAACGCTCAGCTGATTCTGACACCCCCATATTGTCCAACGTCGTCGAGAAGAGCAGAGCGTACAGCGGCGAAATTCAGCCGTTGCTACAACCGGGCCGAACTGAAACCTCTGAATGGCACTAAATGGGCGTCCTGCGACTAAGCACGAACACTGCTGCAGGGGGATGTGCACAGTTAAAACCCCCACGCGGGAGCAGTGTTTGCAACCATCTGTCTGGTAAGACGACGCGACGAAAATGTTTACCTATCACGCGACCGAGTGATTATCACAACAGCTAAACACAGTGGTGAATATTGAGTAGGCCACCTTGGTCATGATTTTCGGATCCGATTCTGCCTCTGGCCAATCGGATTCACGTTGAAATCCATCTCGCGGGCCACGTTTATAGCTCTGAGATTTTCGGCCAATCCACTGATCACTGTGGCATCAAATCAATTTTGCAAATATCAGAATAAAATTCCACTTAATTCACTATATTTGCCTTGGTAGATCCGTATGCTGACAGGCCCGTGAGTTGCATAAACAGTCTGGCAATGACACTGTATATTGGTGCGTGTTATTTCTGAACTCAGAGTCGGTGAAAACGAGCCCTCCGCCGGACAATGGCTTCTTTTCATTCAGACGTTCAGGTATCTACATCAACTCTGCATAAACATGAGCGGCTAATGACGCATCATTTACTTCCCGAGTAAAAAATAAACACATATTCACATCTGCGACTTCCATGCAGAGGCGTAGGCAGTATGTCGCCGCGAACGAGGCAGGACTAACCTAATCCCCCCCCCCCAGACAGGAAACTCGGATTTCGGGCACTTTATTTTTGAGATCCGAATTTTTTAATTTTCATTTTGAACGCGTAACGAAACGTTAAATATTCCACCCCATAGGGGGCTGTCCCCCTATAGGGTGGAACATTTAACGTTTCGTTACGCGTTCAAAATGAAAATTAAAAAATCACGTCAGGGTCACGTTCCCCCGGGCTACGCGCCTGCTCTCTTGAAACATTCTGCTCACTTGGGTAACTTCGCGGCGGTTAATACATCATCTGTCTCAACGTCGACGTGTGGTGAAAGGAAACCTTGAGTATAATTCACCCTGTTTATCAACGTGGAAAATTCTTCAGCAATAATGGCACTCTTATATTGTTAACCGCGACGAGCGTGTTAAACCGTATGTTTTCCGAAGAAGGAAGACCATCCCAAGGGACTTAAGCTTTCCGATGAAGACGTTTTTGAAACTACCTCATGTCTGGTGAACATCTTGAAGCAAGGTATTTTTTACACACCAAAATTAGCTAACCGTTGCAATCTTGTTCTTTAACAGTAACCAAATGAATATATCGCGTGCATTTCCAAATCCAAGGTGAATATTTGACTCACACGGAAAGGGTTCCTGTATCTTCGTGGAACAAGAGTGGTTTGTCGTATTCTAATGACAATTCATAACATAGTCAGTATGAAGTAAGGTGCTCAATATACCGCGAGGCGACTAATTTGCATGTTTTCTTCTTTGCAAAACATCTAACGTACTACTGTTCTAACCGTAAACAAGACGATGCCACGAAAACATTTACAAAGCTCTCATCATGGAAAGAAGCCAAAATCTGATCAAATTACAGAAATCCAGTTTTAATTGCCTTGGGGAACTTAACGAAATTGGACAGCTAGTTTGAACTCTCGCTAAGCCAGCATCCGGATCCACGTTCGCGGGTCGAGGGAGAGGATCATGATCGCAAGTCCCCTAAGATCGCAAGAACTATAAGTCCCACGGAAAAAGTAAAAACGCCCCTGACAAGGCCTTCGCGAAACTAAAAGAAAGCACGCAAATTTCATCCAGTTAAGTCAATATCGAGGTCACCACAAGTCATCTTGGTTTAAATCATCTGTTCACATTGCTTGGGCGAAAAATGTGATAATCAAGTTGTTTACGTTTCTCAAAAGAGGCTAGAGGTAGCAAGGAGGCCAGATTTACCTATTTGGTGCAGCAAAAGAGCACTCTAGGTCAAATGTGGCCATTTCACTGCAGACTGAAAGTGAAGAAAAAAATTGTCTCTGTAAGGGCAAGAGTCGCGTTTTCCTCATTTTTGGCTAGATAATGTCAAAAATGCATTTAGGATACATATCAAGTCTGCAGCTATTATATTAAGCCCAAACAAGGTCCACTAGTTCAAACTTTAGATGCATATAAGTCGGGAGTCTCTGACATCTGTCGTATCATCTGCCGCATTTCCGTTGATCATTACACGACATGAAATGCAACAGAGCAGTGACCTTCGGGAACTTTTTTCTCATTTTTTTCGTCTTATTGAAACCATTCCGATCCCCTGATTCCAAATCCATTCCCGCACAAACTGAAACTAAAATTGCTCTACACAATCCTTAAAGTGGCGCCCGGCTGTAACGGCCAGTGATTGATTGCGACGCCACGAAACCCCCAGCGGCCGGCCGGTCGGCGGGCAATGACGTTTACCACGCCGGAAAAAGGCATCCGGCGTGTTTGGCCTTGACTTCTCGAACCGTTCGAGATAAAAACGCGAAACCTGGTGAGCATTCTTAGTGCCCTTTCTAACATACGCTGGTCTAATTACACCTTCCAGGGCATCAAGTGGCATCTCTAGAAAGGAGACGTTGTAGGCACCTTGTAACAATGAAACGCAGTATCAAAGTCCAGGAGTCCAAACTAAATATGACAAATACTGGCCAAAACGCCACCTCCCTGGAAAGACCAATTACCCCGTAGATCCCCGTCTCCCCCCGCTACTGCCTTATCACCGACAGCAAGCCATTCTCCAGCGAGCATGAAGCGCAAACGCTAAATTAACCGTCGCCAGTCCGAGAGTGAAGCCCTTCCACCGGTCTCCCCGCAATAAATGCTAAGCTGGTCGAACAAATGGGCTCAAATTTTGGCTTGTTGTGTTTGGGTTTGAGTTCTGAGCCTTTTTACTCATCCCTTGAAAACGTCAAGTTAATGTCGTATCAGGCCACTGAACTTTGAGCTCGTTCTTCAGGGCCTGCAGATCACAAATGTCGAAAATCTAAACGGTACAAGTGGAAAACGTGCTTTCGAGGTGGTCTTAGATCAGATTATTGTTTGCTAGAGGTTCTAGCTAGCTCATGGCCATCCAGCTGTTAGGTGACCTGTTGTACCCATTGCAAAACCAGGGTCATCTAGAGTCAAGGTCACGTCGGGTTACATTTCGTGAAAATTGGTTTACTGCGACTTTCTTTTCGTGTATAATGACATCATATGGTTTTATGGAAGCATAGTGTATAAGTATAGTGTATGTACATGTATCTGTATATGTCGCAATTCGTCTGAAGTGATGAAACTTGATATTTTAGCAAGCAACGAACGTGCTGTAGCACAGCGCAAGGTCAGTTTAAGGTCATTCGACCTTGTCTTTGTTTTCAACCTTTGCCTCGAGTCACCTCAGCCTTTGCCTTCAAGATCGAAGCCACCCTCTATGACCTCTTCTGTGACCTTCCCGGGCACTTGTACACCATTGTACACGCGGACCTTATAAAGTGCTGCTTTGTGAATGCCTGAAAGAACCGTACAAATCACGTAGAAACCGGATATGTCCTCGTTTGATCTGACAAGTCAACCGTAATAGACATCGTAAAATGACTCATTAAAAGTTGTAGAGAACAGTCAAAACTATCCACTGCCTCTCTTATTTTCTGTTCTAGCACGTCAGATATGGAAACGCGTGGGGGTGTCGCAACTCCTTCCCTTCCCCCCCCCCTTCTGGGCTGGTAAAGACGGCGAAAACCAAACAGCTGGCGAAGGTTAAATTGTTACATACATGATTAAACAGTCACGATTCGCACCTCACATATACTGGGCATCTTACCTTAGTGCCCGTGCTCTTGCATCGTCTTGGCTCCCTGTATTGGGAATACTGACTAATGAGAGTCCCAGAACTTTCTGAGGACTTTGTTCATAGCCACGTACTCAGAGTTTCGCGAACGGAGGGTAAATTCGATGAAGTGGACATATTAAAAACGAATTTGACGGCCAAATACCCATTTAAATGCACGATGCCAGAAAAACTAAAAGCTCGTAATAAATTCTTCCCTTTGATCCCCAATAAAGCAATCTGCAACTGTTCGTGTCACTTTTATGTCGTTCCAATATCTAAACGTCCCAGCATGATCGCATACCCGATCGGTTCATCGGAAAGGCATGCCATTTTTTGAATTAATAAATCCATCAGTTATCAGTTACTAACAATGTTCAGCGTCAGTCGGTGCCATTGATAGTAATTACCGACATTAGAGTCGGCGGTGTAAGAATAGTTCTGACAGCGGCAGTCATCGAGGGATCACTCCGCCGCTACGTTTAAATTATGGCCAGTAGAAACCAGGTAGAACATTTTCGCCTGAAGCCAGTGATCGCTTTGGCGTGCTTCTTTAGATATTTACTGGCTTTGGAAATCTCCGCTCGCCCAAAACGCTACCATCATCATGGCATCCACCTTTGCAAAATTTCTTGAACAAACCTATTTCAACGAATCCTTTCCTGACTGAATTTAACTTTCGTGACGTTGTACTACATTAACCCAGCACGCCTGGGGGCGTCAAATAGGGCATCCCCCTCGGTTTTTTGTTTTTGGGCGCCGAATGACCCTGTAGTCGGTGCGCCCCTAAACCCCAATAACCAACCAACCAGCCAACCCCTCGGTTTTTCGTGAATAACTTCTGAACCGTTAGAGCCAGCCCCACTAAACTGTCCGTACATGTTCAACAATCCAATTTACATATTTTGACATCTAAACCATTTCCATGCTAGGTCAGGCCATGGAAATGTGGCGCCATAAGTGAAACCTTGCATACTTATTCTCGTCAATTCGGGCGGTGGCGCACACATGCTTCGTTTTTTTCCATAACATTCACGATTACAATGCATGGATGATTTGGTTTTGCATAGTACATGGTCACTAAAAGAATATACAGCCGTGCCACGTCAACATCAGAGGTCATGCTAAATCACATGCATGATGACCTTCGGACTGATTTGCATTGTGGGTGACAGAAGTGGTTGCCTCTGACTTTCCCCATCGTTCAAGCCAGACAGGCAAATCTACATGTGCCTCTTAACAAGGTTCACCACATGCAACGTGACGTCATGTCAGATCATGTCATGGGTTGATGACAAAACGAAATGAAATGCAACATTGTCTGTGGAAGATCGTTCAGTTGCAGCAGAGAGCAATTATTGTTCCTACCAAGAAAATGAAAAATGACTACCTGTCCAGATCTGGCTTGACCATGATCTGATAAAGAGCAGACAGGGCAGATTTAATTATCACGAAATGCCATTTCACTTCTGTACTTGATATAGTTCCAAAATTACAGCGAGTAATTATCGTTCTTTGTCAGGAAGAGTACTGTAACATCTGATCTGATCTGATCTAGGCTGAGCCTGACTGGATGAAAAGGAGGTAATGCAAAACTGATCTTCAGAAGGATTCACTTCCATCCTTTTTGTCACGTGGATCAAAATGGTTGCAAGCAAGCATCGGTCTTTGACATGTAATGTAAGGCCATTATTTCATCTGACCTAGGCTGACCTTGATCCGATATTTTTTTTAGCATTTTGGCACGTCTCTGACGCAGAGGATCATGACGTTTCGTCTGATACCCAGCTGAAGGATCTAAGATCAGGAATGTCAATGTTACGGTGCACGAACCGGTGCCAGTTTTTCCGACATCGTGCTTTGTGTTTTACGTGGCATGTGACGTCATCAGTCACGTGATCAAGGCTAACATCGTGCTTCCTGAATTGCAAGACTCATGGCGGCTGATTGGTGGTAGATCTGTTCAGATCCGACGGTTAAGTCCTGAGGTACACTTTTTGATTCCCCTACGGCGGTCGCGGGTATAAAAACACGCCAGGCGGTGCCGGGTCAACGCAGACCATCGGTGCGCACACCATTCATTGTGCTCGACAGCAGCGGAACACTTTTCAGCCACAGGTACACCACCATGGAGCAGCAATTTGCTATGAGTCGTATGAAAATTAGTTCATTTTGAAGACTTCATCGTAGGCAGTGTGCCCAAGTGCTTACCACGTTCCGCCAGCCACTCGTGACTGTGCGCCTCTAGCCGGCTGGGGAGCCAGAGACTGCGGGAGAGGAAACGACTACAGTCCAGATGGCCACATCTGGAATTCCTGACGTCGCCGTAGTGTCCAAAACCGCCGAAAACAATACAACGCTGCGTAACAACTGTTGGACCGGAACCGCGAGAACCATGACAGTGAGCATATGGCGACTTAACACCGAAATATGACGCGAAACGGCCGGCCGCCGGCGTAGCTCGCTGGTGCCTGAGGGTTTCGTGACGTTACAGAGAGCCCCGGGAGCGTTTCAAGGCCACTGTACTTTTCGGCGCGAATGTCTTGTTAACGAGACGTCGCACAGCAATTCGAATCGTATCTTTGAAATCAGTGTCTGTAGTTCTATCGGATACACATTAGAACAAAAAGTCGTTCACTACTCTATTATACAACATCGGTTCGTGTGATATCCGTTCCACATCACATTACAAGCTAGGCTCCAAACCATTTTCTTCACGTAAGTCACACAGACACCGGGCGGCGGGTGCGGCCGCAATGTAGAAATCAGTATTTCGCAGGGAGTCAATTTAGAATGGTTCTCATTTTGGCGACCATTAATATGAGTATTTGGGCAGTAAATACTGTACGGAAGGAAGGTATGTGTTCACACGATTAGTAGCAACACAAAGAGTGATTGCCTTGAAAACAAACAACATTTCAGAAGGTCAAATCAGATAAGTTCTTATCATATGTGGATCCTTCCTAAACACATCTGACTACCAATAAACCGTCCGAGACTGCAAACCAGAGAATTTGGTATGAAGCGTGCCCTGAGCCCAAGTCACGGGTCAAGGGTGCAATTTCGGCTTCAAATGGGGGGAAAGCACTAGGGTGTATCCAACCTTCAAAACCGCCTCAATCTCAAGAGCAAATGTACAAAAGCAGGAAGTTCAATTGACCTAAGGTCAATGTCCTGGACATTTCCGACAGATTCGAGGTAGCAAACTATTGCATTTGTCATTGTCGACATCGTCTATCAGTATGCAGAATCTTATGGCAACCGACGAATTTCACAAAGTGTTATGCCATTTCATTTTTTTCTGGTACTTGTTTTTACTAAACCTGTCCTCGGTCAATGACTTGAGGTGACCTTAAATTAATAAGTGCCACAAGGTATAACAATGGTGTACGACAAGATACCCCAAGTTTCGTGTCTCTGCGCCTTTTCGTTTTTGGCTAGCCTCAGAAAACCGGAGGGGGGGGGGGCGGTTCTCATGTTGGTTGTCATGATTGTCATCTCCCCTCCGACCGGTGAAGGTTATAGAGAGTTTTAAACTCAATTTAGACTAATCTAGTTTCGTGTCTCTTCCTTATTCCTTCTCGCTCAGAGTTTCCCTCCCGTAGTTCACAACCGCTCCCACAATTCAGCATTGCGAAGGGTTCGCTGAAACCATTTTCATTGAACGACCGTCCAGCAAATAAACACTACAAACAAGAGCTAATTCCAGAATACGACAGAGTTGCATTTCAGCGAAAACTGTTCCGTTGTTGAATGAAAAGCATAATAATTCTTTACTGAAGACGATACTCAGTTGTAGCATTTCTAAAGCGGTAAAGCTAACGTCTAATATGTCTTTTACCGTTTTGGCGGTATCGTACAAACACCGTTGTACGAATCAGCGAGGAACTTCCCCAAAATAAGTATGCGTAGAAATGTCACTTCCAAGTATTTTTGCATGCAGCGTCCTAGGTATAATGCTAATGGTACATTCTCGCAATTTTACCGCAAAATCTGTTTGCACTCAATAATGAAAACGGAATGTCTTACTTCTCGACATCATATAGGGGCACAGGAACAATATCTGAGGATATGAACGATGGTATGGCAACCTTTTTCGTTGCTTTTGTCTTTTGTGTTCTTTTCTCTTTTGTTTTTGTGATTGTAATTTATATTGTTCATATTATATACATGATGTATATGTCATGCACAATTATACCAAAAAGAACAGATTCCTATTATTTCCGCCGCTACAAGGAAAACGAAGAAGACAAAACCAGACATAGATAGGTGCCCCCAGTTCCCAAACGCCACTGCCGTTTTCATTGGCACATAACTGTCACAAAGTGGGAACTTTTGCCTCTCAGCGGTGTGCGTAATGAAGGAACCACTACTGTAATTGGCTCCATGGGCTCATTTCAGCCGCCCTACAACGCTCTTTTGCTGGGTTCTCATCCCACGTAACAACCGGATCGTAACCTGTGAGAAGATCGCAGCGCAACCCTGTCCGCTGATACATACATCACGACTGCACACTGCTCGCGGATCGCATCACGCAATTTCGAGTACCTGGTCGGATCACGAAAACGTCGCTGGTAAATGCTTACTAGCATTTACAAACATTGCTGTTTCCAGCTACAAATTCCAAAACGTACAAGTTTATTCTCCTACTGGTATTGCTGAATGAAACGACGCTGCGTGACTTCCACAGCTAACCCAACGCTGTTCCTTCTATCAGATATCCATCACAGAATGCTGAAAGTACCAGCAGATTTGCGTTGCGTTTCCTCCAATTCATACGATAGGCGAACAGTTCAAGTTTTAACTTCACAACGAGCATAATCGTAAAAGTTTTTGCCGGAACAGACAAGTAAATTTCAAATGTCGTTTACAATATACTACTCGGATCGGTGCTGAATGTACTGACGACAAGAACGAAACTACAAAAATCGGCGTTTTTTCTGCGGGGAAGAGAGCTTTATTTTTGGGTTAATGGTTCAAAGAAAGCGTCGACAGTTTTTGCTGTCAAATAGGTATCTTTTGTTATTCTCGTAGGTTGTTTGAACCTGTTATTCATTCACTCGGTATATTTCCGAAACGGGTAACCACCTTAAACGGACCACTATTGCATATAGGTATCAGCATTGGTCCGCTACAAAATTAGTAGCGCCCACAAACGCAGCGCCCGATTTCCTGCAATCCTCTAGTTGTCACGACTTCCACTACTGAAGCTGCTGTCTCGATCAAGGCCGCAAGACATTCTCCCAAAAGTCGGCCTAGGTTATCGCATCAAAACGCAAAGGCCGAAACCTTACTCGACACGGTCGATGGTAAGGGTTCGAGCTGCCCCCTCCCTGCGAGTCGCCGCAGATTCAGCGAACAGGATTCTGCCCGGAATCCGACCGCCTGGCAGCGCGCGGCTCCAGCAGCGGCGGCGGCAGCGGCGGGCGAGACGCGACTCGCCAGCCAGGCAGCCGGGCCGTCCACCGGGTGCCGAAGATAACACGGCGGCGGCGCCGGCCGAGCGTGAGCTCCTGAGCAGTCGATGGCAGGATCGGCCTCCGACTCGGAGCCACGAGATCGGCACTGGAGCGTCATCCAGTCGCAGACAGGGTGGAGGTGAGGGGACGGATGGGGAGCACAGAGAGCCGGGGGAATGCATATTCCTCGATTCCACCGTTCTCAGTGTTCTCTGGCTGGAGTTAAATAAGAATGCCCCTTTCTCGTAGTCCAATAGCTGAACGGTGAAAGGAACCGGAATGTTTACAAAAAAGAAATGTCCTGAAATGCACCTCTGTTGCTTGTTTCGGTACACTGTGTGCCCAACAATCCTGCAAACGGACATTCATTGGACTTTATTGTTCATTGATTGCAGGGTTAAAACACAAACAGTCAGAAAAATGGCCGAACCTGGTAATACGGTGAAACTGTTTTGGGCGCGGTGTAGCCGAAACCTCGATCGTTACGGAAAGAAAACGAAACACAACGTACCAGTTTCCACTGCAGTAACTGCCAGGCGATTTGCGAGTGCGCAAGTTCCGCTTTCTGATGCCATAAAACAAAGCAAGCATGTTGCCACGATGTTTGCATCCAAAAGAAAGGAAGCGAAAGAAATGGGGGAACCATGTGAACAACGTAATCGTTCCAGTAAAACCTGAAAACATCATACTAAGTGCTCCAACTAAATTCCGAAAATTCTGATCAGGTTTATTATCAAAAATTTGAAAAAATTGCTTGCTAGACAGATTGCACAAAAATCACACCGGGCGAAACGTTCCTAGGAAATCGCTACAGAGAAATAAACAATGAACAGCTAAATTGGTTTTTCATTTCAAAATCACCGTCAGTTGACACTAATGAAGCAAAGGACCTTACGAAAATTACACAGAACAAACCAGCTAACGTCTTGTTCAGACAAAATTAGGTCAGTATCAAAAGGGACGTATGATTCTATAACGTTGCAACGCTATCCTATTTACGTTATAACGTATATAGGATAACGTTACGTGGCGAACGTTATGAAAACATCCGAAGTCGGAGAATCAAAATCACTCCGAATGTTCACCTGAAGCGCCCACTTTGGAACGTATCGCCGTACACTCCGCTGCCGATGTTTGCCTCATTTCCTGTGTTTGCTCTAGAAATGACGGCTCATCCTTCCCCATCAACGGCTTTCATCATAACAAATATGCGGGAAATGATGAATGGCAAAGTGTGGACCAAAGTCAGTGCTAGAAAGATTCGCGCAATTTGCTAAATGCCTTGGCGGTGAGGAAAGTGCCTCGCTCCGAGGTTGGCTTTGATCGACCGTGTCCTTGATCATGAAACCAAGACGAGCCTTTATTTTACATAACGTCATGAACCTGAAGTTCCATTCTGTGAAATATGCGTGTTTAACAATGACCGTTGTCCTCCAGTTCCGAACGGTTTGAAACAGAACACCAACAATCCACGACATTTCGGTCATCAAATTCACAAATATGTTATAGATGCGCTATCACTTGTACATCTTTCTTCTCGAACGCGACGAAGGATACCCAATACCCTTTCCACCGAGCCCCGGCAGCGGCCTGTTCCCGCTCGTCCAGGGGTTGGGAGAGCTGGGACTAGCCGTGCAGACCGATCGCACGGCGGACCGTGTCCAGAGGGTGTCTGAGACCGGACCGACGGCAGTGAAGAGCTCAGGTGGCCCGTGCCCGGACCGCGCTGGCCGCGGTGACCGGGATCGTTGGAGGGAGCGCCGCCAGGTGTGCCGAGTTGGACGGCCCCGGCCAAAGGCCGTGAGAAAACAGCACTGGTGCCGACATAAAGCTTGATGCGCGACAGTAAATTAGGTGGCTCGGCACTCGCATGCAAGGCAGCAGTGCACAAAGCCAGTCCTGCATGCAATCTGTAAAAAATGGGGGTTTTGATACGTCCTAATTAGATTTTGCAGCCCATCCAACTAGACTGTGAATTTTTCTAGACAACGCCCGTCATTATTTGCATGCCGCACACCGTAATCTTTTTTCCTTCTGTCATTCTCTTTGTGCATACACAGGTCTAACATCCGGTCCTAAAATATTCAGTTACGGTGAGTCCTCTGCATAATTAAGCACTTCCTGCGCGTGCAAAAGGTCAAGTGCCTTTATGGGAACTGTTGCTGTGGGTCAGCGAAATTCACACAAGCTCATGAATGCCGCGAAGCCTCTCGGATAATCCAACGAACAAGTGGTATCCAACCGTCAGACGCTGGTAACAGACCATGAGGAGCAGAAACATTGAAAGAACAATGTTGGCGCGTGCCGCAAAGAAATGCAAATAGAAGACCACAGCAAGCATATTTATGTTGGTGCCAATAACCTTCATGGGACGTTAGACTCAATCCAGACATACATAAAACCAGCCGATGTTTGCCGAGACGCAGTGTGTCGGTTGTTTTCTGTGTCACCCTCCCAGACAACGGCGGTAGAGTTTCGCTCCGGGTCGAGGAAGAACGAAGCAGCTCTCGGGAGCGCCTGCGACCACTCAGCATGCACAGCGAACCAGCAGACGACCCGGCAAAAACCACCCGAGGCTAATTGAACTGAAGCTCCGGCGCCTCCTCTTTATTTATACGCCGCACCTACAATGATGCCCCGCGCAAAACCCGAGCCAGCGCCGGCGCCGGCAAAAACGCCCGGGGCGGCGGGGGGGGGGGCTGAACGCCGTCTCGTCAGCCAGCCGCCGTGGCCCGCTACCTCAGAGGCCGGATGCACGGCGCATGTGGCCGCTGATTGAGTGGCGCTCATTGTCGGCGCAGGTCGCCGTCAGTCGCCGTTTGACACCGCGCCCCGTCTGACAAGTGAACAGTCACCGCCATAAACGGCGGATGCTCCGCCATCCGCTCCGCGCCAGGCAGATGTTAATCGTTGCAATGTATTGATCTGTCCGTAAAGTTTGCTACGCTTCACTGTCATCTACCTCCGAATCTGACATCCTATGTTTGAAGGCGACTGGCCGCAAAAGTACCGCTTGGCTAACGCCTGGAGTAATGCGCGACTGCCTCAGAACAGTTCCAGACATCGCCACATCCTGTGTCGACGAGCGACGGTCCCGATGCGCCCCTTCCCTCGCTCCGCCGGAGTGCTGCCGACGTGGTCGACGGCCGTCGGCGGCGGCGTCCGAGTGCCGCTCCGGGACCGGACGTCCCGAAAAACGCCGCTAAAAACGGGCGGTCCGCAAAACGGCCCGTCATCGGAACACGAGCGGCGGCGGCGGCCGGCGGTTAATTGCACGGGGATTCTGCGCCGGCGGCGGCGCGGCCGGCACCAGCCGCCGCTAAGCTGGTCGGCTTTGCTGCTCTTCTCTCCGGCGAAACACCGCTGATTTGGCCCGCGTGGCGTCCGACTTAGTTAAACAGAACCCGACGGCGGTTTCTCGTTGCAGGATGCGGAACTTCACGCGAGCATGGCAAAGGTCCTATCGCGCAACATTAAGGCACGATTTTACTACAGCGAGCTCAGCAACACTCTTTTTACACCGGGAAAGGAACTGGGTACCATCCTAAACGGCACCTGTTCTTACGATTAAGGTAAGCACATCCTGGGTGTGCAGCGAACTGGCCGCGCACTGAACAGTCGTGTGTCACCCTTTGCCAGATTACAGGACGATGTGCATGCATTGTCACGAGGAACAAACTAGGCCGGAAATCTCTTAAAACCAAAACAAAACAGTGAATTGCGCTACGTAGACTTGGAATAGTGTTGTTTCTGGTGTGGAGGGTTTCCGAAAAGTTGTATTGCAAAACACCTTTACCCAAAGTTTGCTCTTATACTTTTATCGAAAAGTTTTTAGCTATCGAAAATAAAAGCCGGCTTACATCCATATTTTGTGAGCTTAAAAATGTTTATTCCGAAACAAAGTTTACAGTCATATAGCCCAAGAGCAGAAGCCAAATTACCGACGCGGACGCTACGCCAAGTGTTCCGAATTCCAATCGGCCGTTTTTGTAGATGTTTTTTATGAACCTGTCTCAGTGAGAATGCCTTCTGACGCCCTCTGTCTAGGAAAAAGTTACAAACAAATGCTGCAGTTGACCTGGCGCCGCGGGTTCGGCGATATTTGTTTTCTCGCCCATCTGTTTCTACAAGACCTTTGATCTCTCTGTAGAAAGGGACCAGCCGACTGAAAGCGAATGTTTATTTTTCCGCCGAATCACAAGCACGCGGAAACCAGAGACGTCAAAGTTTAACACTGCGCCAATGTTTATTATTATCACGTTTGTTTTCGAATGTCCGTACTTTACTCACCAGCCATAATCAGACACGCTGGACATAACGGTGGTTTAGTGGTTCCAGACTGCGCTATAGCAGGGCCTAAGAATGCGTTATTAGTGCATGTTGCAAAGTTAAGTTGTTACTACCGCGCGCTGACAGCAGTCAGTGGCAAATACTAAGACATGGCCATGCGATGAAAACAGGGGAACGCTGTCAGCACACAAGGGAAGCGTTTCCTCCTATTCCTCTCTCCATTTGCCCGAGGCTCCCACGCAACTATTTCGAGTCGTTTCCCCTTACTGGTCATGCTTCTCGTCTTAAACGCCTTGCAGTAAAAGGCCGCAAGAAGCTTGCTGAGGAGAGGACACTGGTGATGTTTCGAGACCGCAACAAACCAGAAATATCCAGATTTTGGACGGTGAAAAGGCACACAAGAGTTTGCGCATAATATGCATTCGCTAGGTGAATATGACGGATTTGTAACGGAGACACAAAATAAGATTCAATCTCAGCGAACGTCCTAACTCAAAACACATACGACCCTCATTCACTGTATGCAATGGGTGTAGCGTAACCCACAGTGCCAGATTAAAAAATCAATCAGTTGACTGTTCGTTATGAGATAGGATGAACCCGAAACCAAAACACCGCTGCCGATTTCGAAGGCCCGAAATGGTTGAAGGTGAACGCCACTCTAGCAGCGAGGCACATCCATAATTTATATTCCTTCGCTCGCCTTCATTCCTATTCACCGTAAGCGATCACCGTCAGCTGCACTTCGAAGTTTCATCCCGTGTCACCCGTGATCTGAGCGGGAAAAACGGCTGGTGCTTTGAACGTCCCTGCACCTCCAGGTCAGCGATTTTCACGTGGGGCGGTATTCTCCCCACGCATGTGATTGCCAACGAAAGAGACAACTAGAGTCTTAATTTTGAAACCTCCGAACAAGATCGCCTTCAGCTTTCGCTGCGTGTGGTATGTGATATCGTGAAGTTCTACCAGACGTACCTTAAAGGGAAGCAGGAAAAAGCGATGAGAAGAATGGTTAAATGCAATGACTAAATCTAAGACTAGTTGCCATACCATACTTTTGTCGAAGGAAATGTCCGTAAACGTTCTCACCTTCAACTCCGGCAGCATTTAGGTTTTGATATCTCCTTTCCTTCGTGATTAAAATCCCCAGCTGCTTCGCGTCACTCCATTCAGAGAATTCGCGGCGCACGCCGCCCCCGGACATCCGACTCCGGCGACGGTCGTCAGCACGGCGTCTGCCGACGCCGAGTCGCCTCTTCCGGCTCCAGCTCGCTCGTCTCTCGCCACCCGGCGCCAGGGGCACGGGAACTCCATTTCAGGTGGAGGGGGAGAGCGTTCTGGGTCAGTTCTTTCCAGTCAACGCCTAGAGGGTCCATGTTAAATCCTAAAAAAGTCCGGGGAGCTGAAGCCCCCTGGCCCCATGGCTCCCGCGCCTATGTCTGGCGCCGTTTGAGCGGTACCAGCCGTGCGCGCCGTCCTCTGCCGGCCGCTGGCAGACACAGTCGGCATGCCAAGTGGCGCCGCGGCCGCACGACCTGCGGAGACCCGGCAGGCGCCGCCTGACACGCGGAAGACTCGCATGCAAATCAGGGGCGCTGGCCAGTCCGCGGCTGACCGCGTCCTTGGCCCCTCCAGCGTCGTCGTTCCCCTGCTCCCGCCACTGAGCGCCATCTTGCGTCAGGCTTCTGTTTCTGGTCAGTGCGCAAACCGCCTTCAGTGTGGCTGAGAGTAGCGTGCCGTCGGTAAAGCATTCTCGTGGCTGCTTTGCCAACATTAAAGTGGCAGAAGCCACCGAAATGGAAAGGAATGATCTTCGGCTCAGGGGCCTAACGTAATCGATAATTGCGTTTTCAGTAGAGCCTCATCCCAGCCGCAGCGGCATGGCAGAATCAGAGCGTTACATAGGCACATCCGCTTCCAATGTCGCCTCTCGTTTGGAAGCACGTAACATACCGTGCTCGGAAGCCGTGACGCCTCAGTTAAATAAAGCACAATTAGCTAAACGCATGGCCCAGCCACCGGCACTTGATCTGCCAAACAATCGGAGCATTCTGTCTAGTGCCTGCGAGCTGCGCCGGCCAAAAACCCGCAAACCAGCGGTCAATGAAGCTCATCCGTGGACAACAAATTGCATTACGGCTTTTGGAACAAGCCAAGGTTTACGTCAATGCGCATGCTTCCACAAAGTTGCTCCCTTCATTCTTCATTGACTCAGAAGCTGCGTTCCTTGCATGAAAGAAGGCTGACCTGAAATATACGCAGATTTGTTCACAACACACAGGCTTTTTTTAGCTTTCTAGCTTTTGTAGTGGTTTGATTATTAGGTCCCATCTTTTTATTCTAATCTCGTCTGCTTGTTGCTCGCTTTGGATTTGTTTGTATTTAGATGGCAACTTATTTTGATGCTGCCAACTTCAAAGCCGTCGTTTTTGTACGGGCCAATTTGCGGAAGTGTTTATCATAGTTTTCTTGTTTTTTAACCTACAGATTATCGCCGTAATTTTTTTGTCATTGTCTCTTCATTTCCGTCTTGTGACATCCAAGTATAGCAATATTTATAGGCTGCTTGTTATAGTCATTTGCATATCTTTCTTTACGAACTTTGCAACTCGATCTCTTTTTTGTTTACGCCAGTAGCATAGCATTACTGCTACTGCAATACTACTAACGACATAATACTCCAAAAGTACTGCTAATGACATAACTGCTAACGACGCCACTGCTAACGACAGTAGCTCTACACAACACTATTGCCAACGACAGTACTGTTACGCAACACCACTGCTAACATTACACTACACGCTTAACTATTATATATATATATATATATATATATATATATAATACAAGCTAACACTACTATACGACAAAACTACTAACAACAACACTGCTACACGACACTACTGCTACCGATATTAATGCTACCCAAAACTACTGGTGCAGACAGTACTTCTACACGACACCAATACTACACGACACGACTGTTACAGATACTGCTGCTACCGACCGCACTGCTATATGATATTACTACTACACGACACTACTGCTGCCAACACTGTTGCTGCTGACAGCACTGCTACCGACACTACTGTTACTGACATTTCTGCTACGCGATATTACTGCTACCGACATAACTGCTACCCGACACTACTGTTATCAACAGCAACACTGACACTACACTACTGCTATTGGCACTACTGCTGTGCGACTTCACTGCTACTGAGTGCCCGTACGCGACGCCACTGTTAATTACAAAACTGATGAAGGCGAAAAACTGCTACTGTTACCATAGGTTTGGTTTATTTCCAATATCTCCTGAACAGACTACGGCAGATACCTAAAACTTTCCGTGATCTTAAATGAATACCCACAATACCTGATGTGAAAAATAGGCACACAGGTCAACCTAGGTCAAGCTAGGTTGTGTAAGCTTAGTTTGGGTTAAGTTAGGTTAGGTTGAGTAAAGTTAGGTTAGGTTAGGTTTATATTATTGTTGATTGTTGTTAGGCTTACCGGTTAAGGGTCCGGGTGCGCAATTAACAGCAATGACGTCAGGCATTTTGGCGGCAGCACCTACTTTCGGAGGTGCCGTTTAACAGTAACGTCATTTTGAGCGGTATCGTAAACAGCGTCATCTTTTAGCAGTATTGTCGTTAGCAGTATTGCTACTTAGCAGTATTGTCGTTACAGTAATGTCGTTAGCAGTAGCGTCATTAGCAGTAGTGTCGTTAAGCAGTAGTGTCGTTAGCGGTAGTGACAGTAGTATTAGTGTCGGTAGCAGTATTGCCATTCAGCAGTAGTGTGTGTCATTTAGCAGTAGTATAGTTAGCAGTGCTGTCGTTTAACGGCGATGTAAACAGTAGCGCCTTTTAGCAGCGGTGTCCTTAGCAGCGCTGACATTAGCAGTAATGTCGTTTAGCAGTGTTGGCAGTGAAAGTACTGACGTGGAACCGTTTTCGCCAGTGCTCAGTAGCGCGCATTCTTCATTCTGTCCTCGTAATGTGCCTTTTGTTTTTGCCTTTCATTGGTAAATCAACACACATCCATCTGCAAAACATCAAGTGACACGTTTTCTGAAGTCTCAAGTCTACAGATCTTGTGCCCTCCTTAGACTGTGTCTTTCCGAATCGTTTTCGTCTGACCATCCTTGGAACCGTGCGCACATTCTCAGCTGATTTTTAATTGGAGAAAGGTTCTTTTGAAGCTGATCTCGCCAGTATATGACGCAACATCTCAGGTTATCCCGGAAATGTGTGAGCAGATTAGTGAGAAAATACTTTGCTACTGCAACGCTAGTATGCTGGCGTATGATCAGATCTTTTGTGGTCATTGTCCTCACTGGTATGCATAAAAAGAATTAAAACATTGTTGAAAGCTAACGAGACCAATAAGAAAGTATTTCCACAATTGACGCAAATGTTTTTTGTTCACTCGTAGTTCAATTATGAATGTTTTTAACAGAGGTGCGTGTTGGCAAAGTATGGAAGGCCGAGTTATGAAATTCTTTTACCCAGTTCTCAAGCATTGGGCTCACTTAGTAGGTAAATAGGCCACTTGGCGTAACCTTTCCGCATGGTTAATTCCATACCAACCAGTTTTCTTTTCACATAAATTCCTCGCCATTGGGCCCGCTGTACCAAATTCAGGGTCGTCTAGGTCTAGGCAGCCAAAGTCAGTTAATCGAAAGGGTTCTTCAGTCTGATTATCGCAGTTTTAATGGTACGTGGAAGAGTAATTTCCCGTTTTCGCTAATGAGGCCAGTGACATTTGCACTGACGCACTGGCGCGAGAGGAAACCAGTAATGAGGATTTAGGGCTTCTTCTTGCTTCTAGGGCCACTTCTTGTGCATGTTGCTGAACTGTGGTCCACAGTGCAAAGCAAACTGAACAACACACTGACCGCGCCGCGACGAGCAACGTCACGCGACAAACTACCGCCCGACATTTCGCTCCGGACAGAAACGATTAACCGACTGAAACGAGTTAGTTCCTTTGATCCCCAAACAGGAACGAACAAACCTACCCCGGACGCCGGACGGTGCGGGTTTTCTCCTGCAGGATCGCTAAAATTATGCAGACCCATTGATTGTTAGATGGTGGGGTATTCAGCGAGCATGGCTTTCCGACGAGTTAGCCAAACAGACATTTCTCACGCGCCACGGCGCGCCGAGCCCGGATCATCCTCAGTGATCTGCCGTTCAGACTCGCCGCGAGGCAAGATTCGTCATGATTCATCACCGGCCAGCACTCCCATCGGGCGCCGCGATCCGAACTAACGGCTACTTCTGCCTCTCCATCTTCGCGATACTTAGCGCAAGTGGGTCACGCGACAGCGACCGCGTCATGACACCGCGGCCACGGACCGCCAGACGCTAACAAACTGTCCACGGTCGTGCTGGACAGACCGACGGCGGGAGGGGGGAGGGGGGTCAGCGGAGCGGCAGAGCGGCCCACGCCGCGGACTGCCTGTCACCGGGCTGTCAGGTCCAGCGGCGGCTCGAGTGACAGCTGCAGGATAGCCGTCACCTGGCTGTCCGGCCCGCTGACGGCTCCGGTGACAGTCGCCAGGGTTCTTCAGTGACGGCCGAGGGCGCAAGTAACCTCCCGCATGACAGCGCCAGTGACGGCCCCGGTGACGCGATCAGTAGCAGCCACGGCGACATCAGTGATGTCCCGGATGACGGCGTCAGTGACGGCCTGGGTGACGACGTCAGTGAAGGCTCCGGTGACGACGTCAGTGAAGGCCGCACAGCGTTGCCGGTGACTGTCGTCAGTGAGGTTATCACGGCCGAAGTCTGACCAGGCCGCGGCGGTAACGGCCATTTTCGCGGTACGGCTGACCGTTTCGTGCCGTTACCGGTCACAGCAAGTGGGTCACGTCGCGCCTGACGACGCGTACGAATGACCCTGGAATTCCCCAGTCAATGGGCCAGGATCAGGACTCCTGAACACGACCCCAGCTACAGAATGTTCCGTCGAAACACCAGCAACCATTTTCTAAGCACGTTCATTTCCAGAGCTTTGATATTAATATCAGAGAGCTGACTGCTTTTCCATTTATTTCAGACTTTGACATCTGCAGATTGCTTTAGGAGCAGCCACAGAAAACCAGCCGCCCGTTCCAATCCCCGGCGCGAGGCAATCCGCACGATCCCCTGAGATCATCTTCGAAATGTCAGCGATACCAATTTTGTTCTTCCGGCCGGGCAAAACACAATAAGTTCCGCCCGGACGTCGCCGCCGTTCCTGTCCGCCGGGCAGAGTCGGCAGCTCGGCCCGCTCGGCCGTCGGTGGGCGGCCGCCGGACTCGGCTAGCCGGTGCCGGTGCCGGTGCCGGTGCCGCCGGCCGACGGGCGCTGGGCCGGGGACGCCGGCCGACAGGGTCGCCTCCCGGCGGCCGAGGCCCACCCGGGGCCTCCAAACTCGCCGTCAATGCCACGGCGCGCGCGCGCGCGGGGCGTGGCGGCGTTCCGGCGGCCGCGGCTATTTTGGCAATTAGGTCAGACGACTGCGGTACACAGCAATATGTGGCAAACCGATCCGGAGCCGGAATAATTTCCCCGGGCCCGCGGCGGCGCCCGCAGCCGGCCGGCCGGCGAACCGTGCCCGCGCCGGAGCCGGCCGAGCCGTCCCCCGCTCCGTCCCGGGTCCGCCGTCCACCCGGCCCGATCAGCCGGTCCCGGATGACCCTCAGACGCCGACGCCCTCCCTCCCGGGGTCCGGGTCCGGTAAGGAGCCGTAAATGGCGTCATTAAACGGCGCGGACGAGGCGGGACGCGACGAGCGCCTCAGCGGCTGATGATCCCGCGGCGTCGGGCCATGATTAAGTGGTGGGCCGGACCGCTCCACGGCAGCCGGCCGCCGCCTCCGCCGGCGCACGTTGCGGCCGGGATCGATGCTCTCTTCATCTCCGGAACGTCTGCCGGGCGCGGCGCTGACCCCGCGCCCCGGCCGCCCGGCCACCGCCGAACGACCGACCCGCAGGAAATTGGCCGCCCGCGACGACAACTTGGCATGTAAAGCTGGGCCGCAGATTCCCAGCGACGCCCGGGGGCCTCTTCGGAGCCGGGTCCGGGAGCGTCGTTACACCCACTCCGCGCGACAGCCGGCCCATGAAGGCGCGAACGGCACGTTTAAAACGTCTGGAAGCGTCGGCCGCGGCCATGATTCCGGTATCGCGCCCAGGGCGGCCATTGCTCAGGGTGATCTGGGAGGCTGTTACGCTGAAGACTTCTTCGATTAAACCGACGTCAAAATAGCCACACGTTAAGCTATCTCAGGGCGCCCACCGAAGCATCGCCGGCAGCGGCATTGCAGAGGCAGCCACTGCAACTTTACCGAGCCAACAACCGCGCACCAAGCGCAGTGTACACTGCGACAGGATTTTCACGAAATCGGCTGTTCCCTATTCGCGGACAGGACGTCGCGAGCTGCCGGCCCCGCGGCCAAGAGCAACAGGTGTCGGCCGCGGCGGCCGCCGTCCGGGAAGCCTGTTACTCAGCAGTCGGCGGCGGCGACGGACGTCCGTCGCCGCGAGCCGCACGCATGCCGTCCGCCGTCATCTATCTCGCCCGGACAGGCGGCGGCGGCGGCGGCGGCGGCGCCCCACTCCCCGCCCCCCGGCCGGGATCGGGTGTGCGTCCGTGGCGGCCGAGTAGCTTTGTTGTCACGCGACTGGTCTGCCGTCGGCTGGATTATCATTGGAGGACCACGGCCCGGCGGTCTTCATCCCGCAGGTGAAGGTCAACGGCGCAGCAGTCTGCTATAGCCCTCAGCTGGACCTGTTCCCTCGGTCGGAGGACAGGGCGGCAGGCCCAGCAGTCGTCCTCTTCCGGCCGGACAGGGGACGTGGGCCACTTGATCGGACCCCAGTTGGCCCCGCCAGGAGAGAGAAGAGGACAGTTCAAGGGCGAGCCGGGAAGACACACTGTCGGCCCCTCCCTGGAACGGGTGCGGTCCGCAGGTCCCTCCTCGCTGGACCAGGGACGGCCCACCGATCTCCTTGGAGCACGGGCAGACCGCCGGTCCTTCCTCGCTGGACCAGGGGCGGTCCGCTGGTCTCGCCAACGGGACGCTGGAAGCTGGAGGGCGGCACAGTTAAGCAGGCAGCGGCGCACGAGACCGTTTCTGGGGAGTTGCGGGCCGACCGGACGGTGTTGACATGGCCGGATTCCCAGCAGCCTTGTCAGACTCATTTCGTTGATTAAAGTCGCTCCGAGCTGGGCAGGCTCCAGAAGAATTTCACCCTCCTAGAGCTGACCGTTGCTCAGAGGTGGAAACCCTCCCCAGGGCAGAACAAAAGTCGAATGATAAATTAGGATGGGTGCCGCTGCAGCAGACAGACAGGTGACCAGATCGGGTAAATGTCTGACGTTCACATGTCTGATAGACATTAAAAGGACTAAAAGGGCACGTGAGTAATGAGCCCACAAGCATGGAGAACAGTGTTGTCAAGGAATGTGGTTTCTGACCGTTCCAACCATGCCGTGCATTCGTAACATGTGAAAATAAAATATTTACAACAAAAAGACCTTCACGCCTAAAGCGTCGGTGCACTTTTCCGATCATTCATCATCAGGTTTGCATGCGTAACACTGGGATCGCACCAAGAGAATGGTAGAGAATATAAGAAAAGTACTTGCCATGCATAGAGAAATCACCTAAAAGTTGGAGCGCACCCATATATGGGCATATTAGAAGTATTCCTGGAACATTTTCAATGATTGCCCCAGACAAATGTGCCGAACGTTTATTCACCACGTGTAAAACCCGCACACCTTTGTTGACAACTATATCAATCATTATGTTCCTTGTTTTTTCTTGTCAAGTGCACAAGTGAATAACCAAAAGTAAAATGGTGGATACCAGACTGAGGCCAACCTGACAGCATATGATAAAAACGCGTCCCTACTGCTCAAGAAAGGACAGGCCACAGGCTGATTCCCATCCTAATGTGGGTACAAGTGCCATCCATTAGAGACCCTGCCTTGTTCGGAAAAGCAGAACGGGCCGGGCAGATTACGTTAAAAGAAAAGATCGCTCTCGTTTTCATCCTGTACTGCCGGCTCCGACCCCGTTGTCCTGGGGAGCAGCGAGTTCGATTCCAGTCGTTATCTTTTGTCATTTCCGTCCCATTGGCTTTTTCACATTCGGTCTCCGGTGGCGGGACCAATGCCTTGTATTTCAGTGGTCACTAAAATAATGATTTCTTACAAAATGACTGAAATTCAAGATCAACAGGAGTTCGAATATTATGTTCGCGTAACAACGGTGGCCCGACTATTTTTGGAGTGTGACGCCATGTGCGGTGGGTCATTAACTCGGTAATCCCGTTCATCACATTCGTTATGAAGCGCGTTTTGTCTCCTCAGAATCGCCGAGCTCTGGTGTCATTAGCAGGCGGAAAATCCCGCCTCAGTTTCAGAAAAGCATCGCTGAAAGGCAAATGAAAAACGCAGCCGCTGGACGAACTAAATCCTCACAAATGGGCCAAAGGCCATTTGTGACGGCGACAAATCAAAGATGCTGGGAAAGATACAGTGCGAATCAGTCAGACAAAAACAAAACAAATGGAACTAAAAACGCGCAACTGAACAACGAATTAGAGGTCTACAAACACATTAACCAATGCGCAGTCAACATGAGACATCACTGCGGTTCATCCGTTCCTTTTTTTTAATTTTCTCGCCTTTGATTCTATTTACGATTGATTGATTAATTGATTCTATTTATTCTATTTGATTTATTTATTTTGATTCTATTTCTATTTATACAACGCTTTTGATTCTATTTCAGGCCACTGCGCAGAAAATTTTCTGGCGTTGCAGAGGACGTGTTGTTGATGCTCAGCGAGAGCAAGCGTATCAGACGACAACAAGAATTTACGAGCGGAGCCGTGGGCCGAACAGTGTTAGTTCAACTAACAAAAAAGAAAATCACATTCAGTCATGGGCCCGACCCGGCCCGCCCCGACTCGGCCGATAAGCCTTCAGCTAGTTAATTATTTTGCAGTCGCAGGGCATCGAATCACGAGATTGCCACCAAAAGATAGCCCGATTCATTATTCGGGTGGATTTGCGTTCTTGTGCGTAGGCTTGCAGCCTCTCTTATTTGCGTAATCATAACTGTAGCAATGTTTCGCTCTTAGACATTTCCACGGGTCTTTTGGAACTGCTGAATAGCCACGGCAAATGTCATGGACACGCGAGACGTTCAGATTTGTAATTAATCGGGTTAACGTGGGGCAGAAGTAAATCAGAAACCATAAATTTGTATTGAAAAATGTATGATGGGAAAATAACTGAGCTGAACAATATTTTCAAATGTGTTTCTTCCAAATCTGAACAGCATCGCGCTTTGCCGCTTTCATCATGCTAACCACACAGCGTCTCACTGGTTTATTGTGCCAGTCTTTACAATGCTCCATGCGGGGATCGTGTGGCACTTACACTTTGCGAACACTGCACATACATACTTTCGGTGAGAATTTGGATGATCTTAATCAACAGGTAGGCGTTATATCCCAGAACATTACGAAAGAACCTGATGAACGTACTTAAGCGCTTTTCGTCAAATGGATGAGTCTAAAACGTTTCAAAATATTGCTAATGTAGTCCGTCTTAATATACCCGTTAAAGCAAAAGAAATGTTCAAACGCCGTGTAAACTGGTCCAGAACCATTTCCAAACCGGTCCCAGAACCAAAGTGCTTAAAACGCAGTTGGAATTTATTTTTCTTTGATGGTCCGAACGTAAGTTCTATTGCTGGAGTTAAAGGAAGCTGTTGTTCACAAAATTTTTCCTGAGTTTAAGATTTTTCACGTCTTTTCCAGCTCTCTCTTTAATCAAGGCGACGAAGATAATATTAGTTGCAGCTTTTCCGAAGGCCAATATGTAAACGACTACGTGCGTCATTCTGCGTCGCTCTCTCGGTGAAGGAGGTCATCTCCTGATTAACAGTTCGTCGAAAATCGTCTGAATACTGTACAGTCTTCTTCCATACCATTTGATTCGCAAGTTTCTTTCCTTCCCATTTCATTTGCTGCTATTTTGTTCACCAAACTCCAATAATTGAAATAACAGGCATCTCCTTTCACGTTTGACATAAAACACCAGTGGTGTTTCACCCCAGCGAAAATTACCATTCAAAATGACGGACAGGACAGGTCGTCCTCCTGCCTTCGACATCTCTGACGCCAGCAGCTGCCTCGGTGGGCCCAGTAGTTCAGCGGGCCCCACGGCCCGCCGCCCAGCGCAGCTCGACCGGCCGCCCACGTGCCGTCCGGCCGCCACGTGCGACCGTCGTCGGGCGCCGGCCGTCGCCGGCGATACGATCGGACGGCGGCCGGCGGTGACAGAATGCGGCCGGATGCCCGGTGAGAGGCCGCCGAGCGGCGCCGGCCGCCCTGGAAACTGGCGCGCCGCCGCGCCGGAGATCGCCGCCGCTCGCAGGCGGCCCCAGATCGCGCTGGCAGCAGCAGGAGAGTCGCAGACCGGCTGGATAGCCGCCGGTGTCGGCCGGCTAAGTTCCCTCTGCGGGATGGCGAAGATCCGGTCGTTTGCGCCTACCGGCCGGGGAGATGCGCCGCCTGGCAAAGTCACGCCGGCTATCGCTTTCCTGGTAAGTGCTCCATCAAGGCGCTCGAGAATGACAGGGAAACGGGGCCAGGGACACGGAAGCACCAAACACGGCACACATTCCTGGAGAGCGTCCCTCCACCACGGCCTGCCCTCATGTTCCAATGCTAATCCGGCAATGTTTACTTCCAGGGAGGATACACGCGTAAGGCAGTGTGATGAGTGCCTTTGTCGGTTTCAGCCTGTCTTCAGTTTGGAAATGTTCTGTTCATATATTTGGGGTATCAAGGAACTAAGCAAACAGACTACACTGTCAGGAGTGGCCGGACCTGGTTTATATATACGGATTACCGTTTCAAAAATACTACCGTGAAAAAACTACGTGCCCATATCTGACCTACAAAAATGTCACCAGCTGCCTATATTCTGCATAGCTTTTTACAATTTTCTCCTCGATTTCTTAAAAAAGGAGTGCACTTATTTTACACTTCCAATAACAAAAGTACTATGCATGCCTAATGGTCAAAAAACAATTATTTGGAGCAAAAGGAAAATTTTTGAGGATTTGGTTGGCCATTATTGGATCAAAAACGACGGTTGTCGATAGAAAATGCCTGATATGCTTGATCTGTTGTGAAACTTAATTTCCTTTCCATTGCTGATTAATTATCCTTGCAGCTCGTAGCGACTGATTCCAGCAAATGTCACTGAATTGACTGACCAACATTAAAATTATCTTTATTCGCATTATCGTATTGGTTCGTTGCAAGAGTCACATAGACAAAGATCTCAAGGAGTCACCAACCATCCGGGCACTTCTCAGAAACCCGAAAACTCCCGTCGGAGCGGCATTGAAGGAAGGACTTTGAATTTTACGCCTTCATTTCAACACTCAATCTATTTTTAGCCATTAACAGCAGTTCTGATGTGGGGTAGTTGTGGGCTGTAATAAAGGTCTCTTTTTATCAGTCAGTCGAGGCTTTGGGGTACTCTGGGCAGTTTAATTCAGTTTGCAATTTGCATAATTTGGGCCCCCTTCGCTCAACCGGACTATTAAGACGCTGCGCCATTCAGCATACTGGCTGGTAATACGGTGACGAATCGTCGGCTGTCCCTCAATAATTATTCAGGGACGCGCACATTCCTTCACGTGTTGATAGCCAGGTGGTGGCACCACCACCGCAGAGACACGGAGACACACCTGCTGCGGAAGATCCGCACGGAGCCGAGTCATTCCTACACGGCCGGGCCGCGGCGCGCCACGTGGCGCCGTTGACTCGAATCAGCGACTCGTGAACACCACAAAGGACGGCAACGCGCGGTCCCGAGCCGACACGGCTTCGGCGGCCGGTCGTCGGCAGCTGTTTGTTGTTACACGCGCAGCAGAAATCAATGTCGCTAGGCTGCGTGGGATTTACGCCGGCAAATACCCATGCTTCGAGGCACTCCACAAACAGGTTAAACGCATCGAGGTCCGCCGTTTGGCGCGGTGGGGAGCGAACGCAACGTCATCCGTGGCGAAACGCTTGCGACAAAAAGTAGCAATACAGCTCGGCGCGGCGCCGCGATGGTTGGATTTGAAAGACGGGGCTTTGGATTTGCATGCATTATGATACGCTGCAGTTCGATGATGTGTTTATGACATCACATTTTCACCTTCTTCGCAATGCAATGCATGCCGCAGCTATTGAGTTATCTATTTAGCAACACCCCACTGGTATCTGTCATAAATTATATTTATTATATACTGCATATGTGTCACTATAATATATATATATATATATATATATATATATATATATATATATATATATATATATATATATATATAGATAGATAGATAGATAGATAGATAGATAGATAGATAGATAGATAGATAGATAGGTAAATAGATAGATATATTACATTATTTTGAGCAGCCTCCGCTTTGAACCACAGTACTCTGCCATGTCACGTTGAGGAATGAGCTCGCGACCTTTCCCCTCGAGAACAGGAAGGGTGATTGTCTGGAGGACGGACTCCATAAGAAGAGGACTGACAGGAGGACTGACTCCGAAAGAAGAGGACTGACGAGAGGACCGACTTCGTAGGAGAGGATAGGGACCTCCGCATACCGTGTGGTGAGAGGCTCGACGTGGGTTGGAATTTTCGCATGTCCGGATCTTTGGTTAGCAGGCACTACTTCACGAACTTCAAGGGCCTCAGAACAAACCCGGCCAGGACATGTTTCTCCCATATTCACTTTGATCCGTGTATGCTTGTGACTCTGGCATGCAAATGTGCCCGTTGTGGGTAAACAGACTGAATTAACGTAAACATAAATACCTCAATGAATGCTGTGCTATCAAAGGCCCACTTACAGCACTCAGTTGGTTCATGCAATCTGTCACTGTCGTTACATTGGTTTATGGTGGTAACGCCTAAATATCGGCATGGTATCCAGGTTTGACAGACGCTCCTCCGACATCTGTTTCCAGAAAAAAATTAGCATGAAATGCGATGTGAGGAACCTTGAACCACAATCACAATCACAAACAAAAGGAAACAAATCACAATCATCTTGAATCACAAGCCATGACGTGATAGCATGCTCAACTTGAAAAATTAATCGGTTTTGCAGCTTCTATTGACGACGAAGTACGTCCGGTTACATTTCTTTAAGTTCTCACAAGCAATTTTCTCTTAATCACAAACTTGGAGGATTTTTGCCCTGAATCCGCAGTTCTGGAATGTCTACCGAGCAGTGTCATTTATTTGAGAGTTCGCTTGGAGCTACAGCTAACCAGGCGATAAGAAATTTAAGGATGTTAGGGCCACTATAGAGCTGACTATTGACTACATCCGAATGAACTCAGAAAGTTAGGCCGGAACTGTTCAAAAGGTTGATTGAAAATAAAATAAACTCGAAATCCGAGAAAGATGGCGTCAGCGCAAAAAGCTTTCAATACATCAGACGACCAGTTCAACAACTCTGTACAATAGGAGATCATTTCAGGTTTGATTTCATTGTTGGAGAGACAATGTGCTTATTGCGAAGCTTTAGGACAACCCCCAAGTGCTACCAGGACATCACCTTGGGATTTACAACAATCCATACGGTGTTCAATTCTCCTTCAATGATTCTCAATGGGCGCGAGCTAGCAAGAAGTCACAGAACCAGAATTAGCCATGCTCATCCTGTGTATTGGTCTTCTCTGTTCACGTTCTGTTGTACATATAAAGAGCGCGTCCATTTGGCCGACGGCGCAGCCAGAGAGGGCCGACCAACCCCTCGCCCCCTCCTTATGCCCGCATTTTTATAGTGAAACCCATTGCACACCGTCTTCCCCAGCAGGCGGTTTTCGTATGATTTCAGTTCTTACTGAGCTCCACCACTCCCTTAAAAAATCCCAGCTGCCCCCTGCATACAGCCAAAAATATTCTCGCAATTTCCACCGACGGAATTTTCCATCATGATATTTCCACCACCGAAAAATTGAGTCTTTTAATAACTCTTCGTCTAAAATAGCCAACTTTATTCCCAAGTTTTACAACACTTTCGTGGCGTTTCTACTTCTGGCAAGGAAAAATAACTGTATCGTCAGTAGATTCCTCACCTTCTGTGTACATATGGATTCTCTACTCCAATTTGGTGAACTCAGTAATGGCTCGGAAAGGTCACACAGAAATGCCTACTCCCTTGTCTGTCTCTGGGTCGCATGTAATCAGTACGCCGCAGTCCACATTGCAGGTGCAGGTCAACAGGCCTATGACGTTGTGAACCTGAGATGGCCTCGCATCATGACCAGCACCGCCTCATTCTTACCTACCGTGATAAATAGCATGCTATTTTCACCAGATGTTGATTTTCCAGTGGCCTATCGAGTGAACTGAGCAACGGATCTACCACGTTCTTTTATGTTTGTTTTGCTTTAAAGAATGGTTGGAGGGTTCAGGAAATTATTGTGGACTCAACCGGAATTCGGACAAGTAATTTCAAGTCAACAAACCTCTGAAAAATGGGAGGGTAAGTTCCAAATCGTCAGGACCTCTTTCCTCGTGTGAAGTTTTTTGTGAGTGCTAGGTCAGCATCTTCAACCGCTAGCCTGGATTCCCTCAAGATAGCGAAATTTAACGTGATATTGTATGAACAGTGTTCTGTTGACTTTTGCACTGAACAGAACGAAACAAATGCATATAAATGAATGGCGAACATGAAAATCATACCGAAAAGGGGATGCATCACCGTAAAAGCTTCGAGGAACTATTTTATGCCTTTAACCCTGTGCCCGGCCGGGGGGGGCTGAATCCGCCCCCCTTGGGTTTTCTGTTTGCCAATGCCAGGGTTTTTGACGCAGCTTCACAAAACTTGGTCACTTTTCCTAGCCATTCTTTCCACATGTTGTGACATAATTTCGAAATTCTATTCTGCTCGGGGTGGATCCAGGCAGCGTTTTTTGGAGGCACCTCAGGCCATATTTCGCCCTGTTCAGGGTAAAAGGAAAATGGCTGCCAAAAACAACATTTTTAAGATAGAACTTAAAACTTTATATGGATATACAGCTAAATAGTTGGGCAACGTGCAAATACAATTTTGTTTATCTGAGGTCGCTTTATAGGGTCGGGTCAAGGTCAAACGTCAAAATTTGCTTTTATAATAACAATTTTGGCGTTATTTTTTTTAAAATGCTAAACCCGAAATTATTTGACGTAGAAGAGTGCCCTCTACTTGCGTATCAGGTTTCGGCTTGATATCAGGTCGGGTCACGGAACTATGACCTGAAATGTCAGTGCGCGTGCCCTATATCACAATAGTCGTAAAATAAAATTTTTGAAATGGAGTAAATTCAAATGATTGAAAACGTTTACAGATAAGATTAAATGTACACGAGATCATTCCAAGTGATTCCAAGGTCAGTGGAGGTCATTTAAGGTCAAAGGTCACAAGTTGATCTGAGGAGCATATGACCATGGCAGTTCCCCTTTTTCATGTCCCTGGCACCGCCTATGCTAACATTATACAAACATTGTAATACGATCTGTACTTCTTTAGCATACCATGACTAGCAGAAGCCAAAAAAGTGCTTTTGCTTTTTTGTTCATTCACTTGCTAAAAAAAAATAATCCTCCCATCATTGCTACCTCGTGAACGCCTATGAATTTTCTCAAAATCTGCAATGCGTGCACCAGTTTCAAAAGCCACATCTATAATCTCTCGATTCATGCCAATTTAATCGAAATCGACCCATAAACAACAGAGTTATAAGAAGTCCAAAAGTACCGCCATTTTGATATTTTTGCCCCCTATACCTACACCTTTCAAAATTTTGAAAATTTCTTCTTTTCAAAGTGTAGTTTACGTTATGGAAAATCGATTGCCGTTTGTTGCGATGAAATCGGACGTGAAGTTCTCGAGATCTCGGGAGGAGGGGCCGAATCCGACCCCCCTCCCCTGCCGGGAATCGGTCATACCGTCTAGTCCTCCGGGAGCAGGATTAAAACTTGGGAAACAAAATGTCCCGTTGCGAAATTCCAAGACTTCTCCACCAGAAACCATGGAACGTAACTGCACCAAATGGACAATACTATTGTTTTTTTCTTGGGCACACCAGGCAGTCTCTGTGGTGCTGAAAACCAGGCATTACTTACTCCTTCTGCGACACGTCGCGCGCTTATCTTTAGCTTTGTATGCAATATTGTGCTGAAAGGGTGCTTTTCCAAAAAAAGGCTTTTGGTTAACCCTATTCCCGGCAGGGGGGGGGGCGGAATTCGCCCCTCCACGGGTTTTTTGCTTGCAAATTCCAGGCTTTTTAGCGCAAATTCACGAAACTTGCTGACTTTTCCTAGCTATTTTTTCTACATGCTGTAACAAAATTTCAAAATTCTATTTTGCTCAGGGGCGGAGCCAGGCAACGTTATTGGGAGGCACCTCAGGCCATTTTTGGCCATGTTCAGGGTAAAAGGAAAATGTCTGCCAAAAACAGTTTTTAAGATAGAACTTACAACTTCATATGGATGTATAGCAAATAGTTGGGCAATGTGCAGATATGATTTTGTTTATCTGAGGTCATTTTACAAGGTCAGGTCAAAGTCAAAAGTCCAAATTTGTTTTTTCGATATAATTTTGGCGCCATTTTTTAAAATGCCAAACCCGGAATTTATATGACGTAGACGGGTGTCCTCTACTTGTGTACCAAGTTTCAGCTTGATATCTGGTCGGGTCACGGAGCTATGACCTAAAATGTCAGTGCGCGTACCATATATCGCAATAGCCATAAAATGAAATTTTTGAAATAAAGTGAATTCAAATGATTGAAAACATTTACAGATAATATTAAATGCACACGAGATCATTCCAAGTGACTCCAAAGTCACTGGAGGTCAATTAAGGTCAAAGGTCACAAGTTTATCTGAGAAACGTGTGACCGTGACAGTTACCCCTTTTTCATGTACCTGGCACCGCCTATGCTAACGTTATACAAACATTGTAATGCGATTTGTACTTCTTTAGTATAACATGACTAGCAGAAGCCAAAAAAGGGTGTTTGCCTCTTTTGTTCATTCAGTTGTTAGAAAACTAATCCTCCTATTTTTGAAACCCTGTGGACGCCCATGAATTTTCTCAAAATTTCAGATTTGCGAACCCATGGTAAAAGCCCTATCTATAATCTCTCGATTCATGCCAGTTTCATCGAAATCGGTCAGTAACCAATGGAGTTATAAGAAGTCCAAAAGTACCCCCATTTTGACATTTTTGCCCCCCTGTATCCACAAATTTCAAAATTCTGAAAATTTCTTTTTATAAAAATGTAGTTCACGTCACGGCAAATCGATTGCCGTTTGTTGCGATGAAATCGGACGAGTACTTCTCGAGATCTCACGGGTGGGCCGAATCCGCCCCCCCCCTGCCGGGAATCGACCATACCGTCTAGCCCTCCGGGAATAGGGTTAAACCCTATATTACGACGAAGGTTATTATCAAGGCTCTTTAGGACATTTAACTTCACTGCCTTACGGTGTTCATGTATTTCATGTTTCATCTTACTGAAAGCACCCTGACATCCTAGCGCAGAAAAAGGCTCAGCTGACGTATTTCAAAGCCACTCCGGTTTCGGCGTGCCGTGCTCCTGTCATGGTTGAACCAGAAAGGTCTGAATGGATAGAGATATCAGAGTCGGTAAATGGAACCAAAAACCATTTGGATGACAATTTACGATTGTTTAAAAAGCCCTCTCGCATATCGTATGGACAATAAGCTGCGCTTAGTATTAAAATTTCAGTATGAAGAACGTGCGCAATTTCTTTAGCTTTCTCGTAACCACTCACCCACTTTACCTACGAGTGCGATGCAAAACGAGGATAACCTGCATTTCATCGGGATCCTGGCACATACCTGGTTACGAGCACTTACCAGATACACAAAATTAATCGTTTGCCGTTTTCCGCCTCTACGTTTAGCAAGTTACGGCTTCGAAGAAACAAAGTGCGAATATAAGCGTGATCTCCGCGGCTTACCACACAAGCAAAACTATTTTTCATCGGTCTGGACATTGTGTCAAATTTGACATTTTGTGGTCTGGATACCTGTATAAGGCACTTCCATCAGTTCCCACCATGTGCTTCTACGGTGGAACGTTGCGGTTTTAAGCAAGTAGTGGTTTTTGGTAATGAACATCAAAGAATGCCTTTGCAGGAAGAAAACACTTCATGCTTTCGGAATTCCCCTTGGGGAAATATAATGAATGGGAGTAAATTGCAAATTCTTCGTGTCGATTCGTCTGGTTTCGTTGAATTTAAGAAGTTTTATTTATTTTCTCGCGAAGTCTGTAATACCTACGCGAAGCTGGGACCCAGAAACCAGTTGGTGTGTTCCGAGTCTCCGGGCTATATTTTCACCGCGGCAAATGGCAAGAGGACGTAACTTTCCACCGTCGTACGTTTCCGAGTTGCCACTTATTTTCACCTCTGCATACAGCTTTGACCTAAACATACAACCGACGAAAGTTTGCAGGGGTTCCTGTCACACCTGCGAGATACCGAGCCATGTTGTGAACGAGCTCTATTCACATGCTGTCTGAAACCCTCTCCAAGTTTCCTTCCACTAAGAGGAGCCGTCAAAGTTAACAGGAAACTGCGGGGAGGTAAGCTTGGCCAGGCACCGCCTAGGGGGATGTCAGACAGGGTCATCAAACCCCTACCTCGGTTTTTCTTGAATAACTTCTGAATCGTTAGAGTAAACCGAACCAAATTTTCAGGGCCTATTCAACAATCAGTTATACATATTTTGCCACCAAAATCATTTCAAAGGTGTGTCAGGTCATGAAGATATGACGTCATAAGTTGACCCTTGTGTGCATGTTTTCGCCTTTTCGGGCAGTGATACGAACATGCTTTGTTTTTTGACATTGGTGAATATAATGGATGAAATATTTGGATTATTTGGATTTACAAAGGATACGGTTCCCAAAAGATATACAACCGCCACATGCCAACATTAGAGGTCATGCTAGGTCACATGCAAGATGACAATGGGACTAATTTGCATTCTGGGTAAAAGAAGTGGTTGCCGCTGACCTACCTCATCATTCAAGCCAGACAAGCAAATCTATATCCGCCTCTTAACAATATTCTCCAAATGCAATGTGAGGTGATGTCAGGCCACGTCACAGGTAGATGTCAAAACGAATGAAATACGACATTGGCTGCAGAAGATCGTTCAGTAGCAGCAGAGTGCAATTATTGCTCCTAGTCAGAAATGGAAAATGGCCATCTGTCGTGACCCGGCTTGACCTTGACCCGACAAAGAACAGCGAGAGCAGATTTTACTACCACAAGGAATTATTTCAGTTCTGCACCTGACCCAGTTGAGAATACTAGGGGGAAATTATCGTTCTTTGTTAGGAGGAGCAATGCTTCCTCATCCGACCTGACCTGGAATGACCTTGACTGGATAGAACGCAGATTATACAACACCGATCGTCAGAAGGCTTCACTACGACCCTTTTTTGTGACGTAGATCAAAACGGCTGCGAGTAAGCATCGATCTTTGGTATGTAAAATAAGACCAATATTTCATCTGAACTATGTTGATCTTGATCTAACATTCTTTAGCATTTTGGCGTGCACTTAACGCAGAAAATCGCGACCTTTTGTCTGATATGCAACTGAATGTTCTAAGAACACTATTGCCGGTGACATGATGCACGAATCGTTGTCAGTTTTTCCGACATCGTGTTATGCGTTTTGCGTGACCTGTGACGTCATCATTCGCGTGACCAGGGCTAACATATTATTTTCTGAATCGCGAGACTCAAGGCTATCGATTGGTAGTAGAACTGTTCAGATCTGAATGTTAGATCCTGCGATAGCATATGGGGTGCCCTGTTTGGCAATCCCAGGTGCAAAGACACGCCAAGCGGTGCCGGTTACACCCTCGTATGGGGGGTTGATGCCATTTCCCCCAATGTTTTCCGAGGCTTCCTTTGAACAGTTAGTTTGGTCCACCTGAAATCTGGTGTACCCTCTGGGGCATCCTTTCCGCATCTTACGGTGCTTCGACGTTGACATGGTAACGAACTATGAGATCATAATCTGAACAATGTCAGCCGCTTTCGTGCACCATCACACTAGTTGACTACAGTCTCATTTTCCCTCACTGTAAGACGCCTGGAGCGCACAAAAGAAAAAAGATGTATCAATCGACACGCAGTGTTATGTTCCACAAGATAATACAATGGTAATGGTAGGCTTATGCTCACGGCCTAGAAAATCGAGATTATAAACTAAGGTGATGAGCTCCACGGGGAAACCCGTTACTTTTTACCTCTGAAAATGCGATAAGAAATAGATATCGCAAAACAATCCATATAGTCGGATTGCTTAAGCTTCAATGAACCGAATGATATAAATCTGGTGCATTTTACGTTTCATTTCGCGGAAAGAGAGAGGAATGCTGCGAAGGCCTAACTTTTGGTCCGACGAGCGGAGCGGTGCCGGCCGCGAGTTGCTGAGCTTAGAATGTCACGACATGCCTAAAATTGGATTTTGTGGTGGATAACGTCTGAAAAAAACATTTTAACACATCTAGGTCACGGTTTTTAGATAGTCCGGGACCATTCTAGGTCAATGGCTTACGATAATCTTGGGCGACCTGAGATGACCTTGGATGGTCGAAGATAACCTCTGAATGACATTGGACAAAAGTGTTGGTTAATTCAGATGCTACATTTGACTTCACCATCTATTGTCAACCACAGAACATGCTTCTGCAATTCTGAGAACGCATCTAAGCCGACGACCTCGCAGGACAAGGAGTGACCTAGCATTTCCTGGATCTAAGTCCATGGGCGACATACAATCATGTGAGGTACAGATGAATGAAGAATTGATTGTCTAATGCTACGATATCCGTTTTGTTTCGTTACCAATTCATCTTTGACATTCAGTTGCGCTCAAAATCGAAAAGTATCATTTTCTGCCCATTTTCGACCCCTGACCAGACCTGGAAGGTCGCCCGTTGACCTGAGACGTTAAAACGGGTACAAGTCGCGAGATCTCGTCAAGCGCAACACGCTGGTGTTTTTGGCGACGCTCAAGGACGCCCTGAATGACGCTGCGTACCAGCGATCATGGGCCTGAATGTTGTAGGGAAAACCATGAACAGCGTCCATCACTGGCTTGTTTCGACCATTCATCTCACGCATCATGATCAGCATGTGCTACTACGACTTGCACTAGGGCCCTGTCACCATATCAAAACTTCCGGTTTGCGTGTTAGCACTGTTGGATCGTAGATTTGCTAATGAGAAGCAAACCAGCAGCGGGGTAAATCGATGGTTTTAAACTGTGTGACATTATTGAAGGCACGCTAACAAGCTGTGTCGAAATTTGGGCGATGACGCCTAGCGAAACCTTATCATAATCCTTTTTCTTCGCTCTCACCAGCATTCCCCATCGGATACATCCGGCAGCACACGACGGTTGGTGCAACCTCTGGGCCAGTTCAGAACTGGAGTCGTGGAACAACGAAACAAAGACGGACATATAGCTTGTTGTGTCTGTGATATGATGGTGCCCACTTTATCGCTTTAAAATTAACAAGTGATATTACAGACGATCGTAAAGGAGGTTATATGTAATGCATTCTGGTTTCTATTAAATGATATGGAACGTAACATTTATTATCTATTTAAAGACTGCAGATATTGGCGCTATGCAAAGCAGTACTTCCGATTACTTTGTGACCCCTCCCAGATTAAAAAATGGGTCAAAAAGGTCGGCGACCTCGAGTCGTGGTTTTCGGCTGAAATGACGTTGACCCAAGTACGGAGTAAAGACTCAAATGAGGAGGTCACTGACGCCCTGGGTGACGCACGCATATAATGCATGTAACACTGAGTGAGACCAAGTGCCGGAAAACACATGAACATTTGCTATGACGACCGTAGCCAAACATCATGATTTCTCCGTGACATGGGCTTAAGAAAAAGGTCATAGGCCAATGACCCGGCATGCTATTGAAAACAATGTTTACAGGATACCTAAAAAAGGATCCGAATTCACCTAAGCAAAATTCTGAACTGATCACAACTATCATTGTACTGCAATTTGTGAAAAATCCAAAAGAGTTGCACCGAATGCACCGGTGAGGGTTAAATTATTTTCCCAAAGTCCGTGTAACATAAAGTAACTTAAACGTGGATGCCTTCTGCGCGACCGGCAAGCCATTCCAGCGAACAAAAATTGATTCATTTTTTTTTTTTACGTCCCAGTAAGTTACGGACATCCCTACAAATCACCAGTACATTTCTGGGCATTGCTCAAATGTTGCTGGCGTTATGGGGAAGACTTTGCAAACCATTTCATCAGTTTCAGGCAGCAGTCATCAGTCGTACTGTGTAAAAAAGAACGTCATGAAGCGGTTTAGCCAAACTATTCATCCCAAGTTACGAAAACGTTTCCCCAAGCAATAAAGACCCATAAACAGTTCTGAGCGAGCCGGTTTCGTCGTAACACAAACAAGGCTTCTCTTGATCCTTCATGCATATTGCTTGCATATGAACTGGCTTAGATCTTCGCGTATGACAAGTTTACATGCACAAAGCTGGGCAAACAAAGTGCCGTCCAAAGATATTTTTCAGATTGCTTAACAGGACAAATAAGGGGTGTAAAGCTTTCGCAAGGCGTCAAGCTATGCAAACCGAAAAATTAAACAGGTCTGGTGGAGACGTGACGTGAACACCTTTCACTAACCTTAACTACGCTGTCAATGTTTGTTTCAGTTTTATTAAAGGGCGATTCAGTCACAATTATCTCTTCAGTAGATCTGACTGATTCACCTTTACACAAAATTTAACTTACACACAATTCAACCTTACCGAAACGCGTCAAGAAAAACAATGCGTCGTATACACAACAATATCTAACCTAAAAAATATCCTAACCTAAAAAATATCTAACCTATTAAATTGATGCTGACAGCACTGTCGATTAACGAAGTTTATGAACGTACGTCTGGTTCTAAGCCGTACCATCACCCGGGCGGATCTCTCCAGTTCAATCAGACGGATATATTACGAACAGCGAAAGTCATTCTGAAGTTCCCCAACTGCAGAATGAATACACGGCCTAAACTCGACAGCCGTCAGATTGATGTACGAGTTGAAGAATGGTCCAGTAGACTACGGAAGGACCCAATCATGCTTACTCGAAATGTCTGAAATGTTTTTATCAGAAAGAAAATCAGCTTCGTTCGCATCAGACTCGGAGCTTCGTAAATGTTCCCCATAAATATGGTAGGTCAGACTGGAATTCAACGGGCTGTCGTGGTTGCAATCAATGGCCTGAGCAACGACTGCTGAGAAACAAAACCTGACACTGACACCGATACATTTTATCGCCCAAATACGGCAACTGAACAGACATTCACTTACGTCTCGAAAGCCGCTGGAAAATTAGACCCATTCTGCAAGTTTAATATGTGGGAGATATCTGGTTTCCTTCGCACACGGTAACTGATCGCCCGGCGTGTTAACAGACCTTCAACTGTAGTTACAGTTTCAAAATTGGTCACCGATGCAAAATCCATTCACGAGGTCCTGAACGTGGTTGCCTTTCATAAGACGTGGTTGCTGGTTTCATGGATAACAGTTCTCGTCCTATACGTGTCCTGAAACGAATTTATTCACTCAGTAAACTCAAAGATCACCATTGTTTTGCAAGAGAAAGCAGAGGAGTGTGAATCAAGGTTGACCAGACTTGCTCTATGTCAGAACTATTCGGCATTGATGTAACTTCCTCAGTCAGACCTTTTGCAGAAAAACACGTTTATTTTAACATAACAGTTATGATCCTAATTTATTGAACGTGAAACAACCCACAAGGGTTTCCAAACATAGGGCATTCAAATTGTTTCGATTTAGCAACATACGGTCAGCCAAACGCCCAATAGACTCGCGGAGGCAAGCGTAGAGAGATCAACGAAAAACTGTTAATTGTATGAAATGTAAAGGTCAATTTTTAGAAATGGGTGTCGTTTGATATTGTTTCAAAGGATGAGCAAAACATTTGCGTGTGGAAGACGGGATGGGCAACATCCCAATAAAAAGGAAATCATGATGATCATGACATCATGATAACGCCAAAGTAAATTTTACTCTTAAAATTTGAGCAGCTGCTTGGTTTTTGCCAAAACCTGCTGCTAGTACGTACAGTGTATTTTAAGACAACTTCAGATGCGTAAGTGGCATGGAAAAACCGCATGTTTTGATATGCCAATTAAAGTTAGCAGTTTTTACAACACGCACTGTTATTGGGACTTTTCACAAGCTGCGCTGCCTCTCGTGGTGTAAAACGTTAATTACGTGGTGGCTTTTAACTTCGTAAAACAGCCAGCAAACAATACGTGGGAGACAACACCATTTTCCCGAAACAGCATAAGCATTATGAGTTGACTTGGATCAACTTCGTGTACTTTCGGACGGCCAATACACGGGCTCAACGTCGAGCTTTAGATACGGCTAATGGCATCTAGTTTTGATTATCACTGTGGTTTGGCATCAGCTTGCTCTTTCCTTGCTTTAACCTGTCGTTTACGGAAAAGATAATGCGGTATTCTTCTTAAAGGAGGCAATTCGGATTCAGTGTCGCAAAGCTTCGCTCTGCATACCAACGGTGAGCATTGAGGGTGGTATCTGAACTAACATTATGTTTTTTAAATAAATTATCGAAAACTATATCGCATTTTTCCATTTCAATGAAACCATTTTTCAGTACTGTCCGGCCAGCCAACACGAGAATGCTATGTCATTTTCATGTCCCATTTCCCTCCACAAATTATAGAGCTTCGCCTTATGAAATACTGCCCCACAAATCTGGGACAGTTGTTTGCATTATTTACAAAAGCATTGAGGGCGTACCCAGAAGTAAACACTGGAAAAGCGTCAGAGGATGTTTTTGCTGAAAACAAGACAGCGCAGATGATGACCTAATTTGAAAACTTAACCCGTTTAGTGTCTTATTCTTTCTTTCGCTATTGTCTGTCTTTTCTGTCCTATGGCTTCCTGTTTGCGTGCATGCGTGTACGCATATGTACGTATGTACGTACGTACGTACGTATGTATGTATGTATGCATGCATGAATGCATGCATATGTGCATGTGCGTATGCATGTATTGGTGTGCGTGTGCGTGGGCGTGTGCGCGTATGTGTGTGTTTGTCTGAATGTGATTCCTTCGCGCATTTATTGTGGGAATCAGTGTGGCCGGCATTCGTGTGTCGTTTTCCCTCCTGACCTCCAACTGCTGCTGGCCCTGGGGCTCCGGAGGACGTGACTAGCATTGCTGTCTTATCTGGAGCCCCGGGGCAGTCTCTCGCTGTCGGTGAATTTGACCACAACACGTCTCCGAGTTTCCATTGACTAACCATGCGTCACCTATGCCTGGGGAAGGCGTTTGGCGGCAGTCTGCGTTTAGCCATGACTGACATTCCGAGTTGTCCTAAGTCAACCTCAAGTAATTTCGGACAGTTTGTGGATGGACTCGAAGTCGAACTCAGGATACGAAAAGTTTTTGTACCAGCTTCTGAAGAGTCCTGAAGGAGCCCCAGGGCCAAGTATTTAAACCGACTTTTGTCACATTTTTGCTATGCTATGAGCACAGGTTATTTTCTTCATTTCATGATTCTGCTGATGATGTTCAGGATAATAATATCTGACATCCGATTGCTAACATTGCAGTTTAAAATGATTCTGATAGATGCCGGTCCACTTTCGTCACGCTCTGGTAAGTTTATAGCAGGGAATACCTAAATACGCGGCATGCTTATCTTTATTTTAGCTTTCTTTTACTTTCTTTTGTTCATATAAGGTTTACAGCGCGTCGCGGGGAAAGAGGGAGGGCGTTCCTAGCCGCCTGGTATGGGTGGCGGTTAGAAAAGAAATCTCATCATTCAACCAGCCTTTTTCGTCCAGCAAAAATTTTGCGTGTACCAGCGGCGTTAAATATAACCTCAGCTTATGACCGGTAAACATGCTATGCGTCTGCCATTAATTTTGCAATTGGCGTTCAGCTTCAGGCCCTGAAAATATACGTTTAGACAAACGGGAAGGAGTAAGGAAAGGCCAGTTCCAAGTTATGGGAAGCGCTGTCCACGCGTTCACCAGGTCCGTGAGAGGATGCTGCGACGGGACAGGGCGTGAGCCGCAACCGCTCCTTCCCGTCAGCTACAATCTCTCCAGCTCCTTTCCCGGACCTGCCTACCGTTACCAGCCAGCTCTGCCGGCCCGCTCGGCGGCGGTGGAAACACAGCACGCCGGCCGCAGCCCGCCGCCGGCCCGTCCGGCACCTCCCCGCGGATCGGGTGGAGCGGGCCTTCACAGGTCGGCCCCGTTCCGATTCAGCACTTACCAGGGCACGCCCGGCGTCGTCTGGTGCGACTCTGAAGCGCGCAGCTGGCCGGCCGGCGTCGGCGGCGGATGCTCCGGCGTCCGCTGCACGTGTTTCCGCCGCGCGGCCCGCGGCTACACTGCTCGGCGCGGCGGCACGGTGGCGGCAGCGGCCGGCTGCGCCGCGCCGCCGGCTGCGCCGCTAACGTCTCGCGCGGCCGCGGCGGCCCGAGGCGGTCCGGGCCAGGTCACGGAGCGGCCGGGAATCATTCGCGACAGCCGCGGCCGTCTGTCGCGACAGTCAGCTGGAGCGGTGCTCCAGAACATTCCTTTCCCTTTCCTTACTTACTTACTTACTTATATTGGGTTTAGAGGCGTGCCTCGACCTTTTGGTCATTATGCGCCGCCTGTCAAGTCTGTGTGAGTTACGTTACGTTAGAGTGTATGTGGCGAGTTTTGAAGATAGCGCAAGTGTTTCATTTAACGTTACAGGTTGAAAGAGCAATGAACACAAGTGCTTTTTACGTTACGTGAATGTGTGTGACAAAAAATTTTGGATGCCGCTGAGATCGGCATGGTGGGGGGCCTCCGTGAAGCGGGGGCAAGACGCGCAGGGGGAAGAGGAAGGGAGTCGCCGCCTCTGTTACTGTCGGCTACGTTACTTTGAGCCCTCCTGAAAAACTAGGAATTTAGGATTTAGAATTGATTTTGCCAAGGTGCCGGCACGTGGCCTACTCCTCGCGAAAAGCACCGAGGGGTCTTTATCGTGCAGGCTAGGAGGAGATTGCCCACACCGCCTCTCACGCTGGCTAAGCGTTCACCCTCTCACGCCGGGTGTTGCGGAAGAAAGGAAGGAGTGAGGAGGATGTGCGGTGTTGTGTGGCGTTAGAGTTTTTCTGCTAGGTGTGTGTCATTTAGGTACGTGAATAGCAGCTGTAGAAGGTCTGGGTGCTGGTTACCCAGTAGGGTACCCAGGGTGAGCGGAATGTTCTTTTGGTGGCAGAAGGCCTTAATGGGTCGTCTTTGTGTTTCGAAATCCCTACATTCCAGCAGGAGGTGATTTACGTTAAGTGTTGTGTTGCATGTGTGGCATTGTGGTGCTTGGTAAGAGCCGTCCTCTAAGAGTGGTTGTGTGCATTGTGTGCGACCCGTTCGAAGTCTGGTGAGGACGACTTCTTGGCGTCTGTATTTTTGATTTGATGTGTCCCAGGCGCCAAGTGTGGGTTTGATGTCGTACAAGTGTGCGTGGTGATTTTGTGTCCAGGTGTTCTGTTGGTGTTTGCGGATGTGTTGTTGCAGGGCGGCCTTGCAGTCGTCGAGTGAAAATTTGGTGTCAAAGTATGTGTCAAATGCTAGTGACTGTTTCGCAATCTGGTCTGCTCGCTCATTACCTTTGATGTTAGCGTGTCCCGGTATCCAAAGGAAGGAAATGTCGTTTACGTTAGGGGACACGTGCTGTTGTATGCAATCAATGATGTAGTGTGATGGGTCGGCCGTATTGCTGATGGCTTGTAGGACCGATTTTGAGTCAGAGCAGACAACTACGTTAACCATGTTGTGTCTGATTGCCATGCGAATGGCTATCAGTATGGCCATAGCCTCTGCGGTGAAGATTGATGTGTGGTCTGGGATTTCCCTTTCCACAGCAGAACACGATTTTAATCGCGAAGCACGTCCGAATGATTGCTTTTTCGACGCTACTTTTTCAGTTGAGCATTGCTTGTTGGAATCAGTTCTTTGCTGTAAGTACATAGATAACTTTCCATTTTCTTTGGGCCTATCCCGAAGTCAAGAGTGAATGGAACGGGGTCAAGTTTGCAGCTGACGGCGCAAGTGATAAGCGTTCTCAAACGTCAGAACAAAAGGTGTTTTGCTACGGTCACAAAGTTTGCTGAACACGGTACTCAGAAGTTCATTTCAGTTCAGCTGCTGTGCGGGTCAATCCATTGAGGGCACTCTGACTCCAGGGCCAGCGTGGAGGAATGCCACCGGGAACCTCCCCGTTCCGTGAGGAAAACGGCAGTTACCTGAAAACCCCGGACACCCACGTGGAACATTAAACCGCACTCCGGTGTGATGCTGTACTGCCTTGAATTTGGAGACAGTACAGATGTCAATGACAACATGAGAGAGATAATGAAAAAAAACATAAATGAACAATCAAATGTGGCCAGCCATCCAAGACAATCATAGAGGGCGATCAAGAGTTATTTACGGCATTCGGACGCCGCGATACACAAAAGCAAACAGAAAGAGAAATGGAAAATGGTCGTCTGCATAGACTTACCCTGATCGACCAACCTGACCACCCTGTGCGACATCTGGTCTCCACGTGTCGGGGTCAGCTAAAGAGCATCGTAAACGAGGCCTGTGCAGATAGGCATCAGAAACAAGCGAAGTGCCGCTTAGTTCACGATAAGGGCAAAGAACATCAAGAACGAACATGAGTGTTTTTGTTGAGAACATCAAGATGCCTTTCTAATATCTGATATTTCACTTCGATTAATTTTTTCATATCTTGGGAGCTAAAAAATCACAAGCAGCGTGAACTCCTCCGAGGGTCGGAGAACTCTGAGGAGTTCGAAATAAGTTCGAACGTCGAACCCGAGTGTCTCCAGTCCCAAATTAGCGCAACGTGCAATAACTGGGGTGCTTCACCACCTTCCATTGAATGAGCGCGACATTTTGATGATCCATTCCTTGCTCCTTCCTGCATACGTCACGTACGTCCGGTAGTCGGCGACGGTGCACGTCCAGCTTCTCTGCACGTGTCCGTTGCAGTAATTGGAGGGCACCTCGTCGGTGACGCTTAAGAGCGGCTGGTTGAGCGGGTCTCGGCCGGATGTGATCTGAGCACGTCTCCAGAGAGGCTTAAGCCACATGGAGGTTAAAGTCGAACAGCTCCTCGATTACATTTAATTTTATGACACGTTTTTAGTCACGGGTTGCCTCAGGAAACAATGTGCTGTCTATCCATGCATGGCTATCCATTCCGATTTAAAAGCATATGATAATCGCTGAACACTATTGTAAAGTGAGGGAACGAGCGGGGATATTCGATTTCGAACATATTGTAATTTACCCGGTTTCCCATTAATTACACATTGTAATTAGACGTCGGAAGCACATGTATCGAATAACAGCAGGCTATAATTGCTTGTTGTTGATGGCAGGGGTGCAAAAGACATGCCATCGTTATGATGCCCGAAGGCAAAATGTTTTTCTTTTTACAGTCCACTTCAGTATAACGCTTTAAAAACTGCGCATTGCACAAAAAATCCTCTAATAAGATCGCAGGCGCGCATTGTTACATTTACGACGCATTACCCTGGTCAGTCCTGGGCTTCTGCGCACTGGGACATCAAAATGGCAACCAGGAAGCCTAAAGGACAAGCATCTAAACACGTCGGCGAGGGTGTCGGAACTGGGTACAAGAAAAGAGGATGAAAATACGTCAACAGGTGCTACCCGACCACTTCTTTCGGCGCGCCGCTGCGCTCAGGCGTGAGACGCCTGCTGAAACGACGGCATAAAGATGAGGACCATTGGAGGCTCGTGGTCTCACAAACACCTGAAGCACAGCGCAAGTGTTGCACGAGCCTGTCTTATATAAGGCTGCCTGACTCTTATACACGATGTCTAACTTTCAAGCCGTAAATGATGTCGGACCCTTGTCGGACTGACGTCTGTGAAAGGAAAGAAACGTTACATGACGCATAACTTCCGCACACGCCGCCCCTTCCGTACCAGGTGGAGAGTTCTCTCCCGTTTCAAGGGCGGATGAATGATCTTAACTGCTGGGAATATATAGACATTGTTGAACCGTTTATGCACAGTTAAAAACTATTGCAGATTTTAAACAAGTACAAAATGCAAATATAATTCAATTAATTTACCCTTTAGAAACTTAATGAGCCCTACAAACAAATTCCTTCCTCCGACACCGATGCTAGCTCGTTCAGAGGAGCATCCTTCATCCGTGAGCCCGACAGTGGCGCCGCGAAGTCGGTGGCCAGAGGCAGTACTATGTCTCGCCTCAATGCTCCATCAGCTGCCTTGGCGGCGGGGGTGCGACACGGCGTGGAGAGTCTTTGCGGGCATGCTCCCTGCTATTTCGATGAATGAGACACAAGATGAGCACATTATTTCAGTTAAATCACATATTCGGTTTCGTAAACGGCTTACGTGCACACCACGTATGATTTTAATTCCACATTTCCCGGTGTTTTTGATGAGCAGGTTCCTCAGTTCCGCTAATGACTAGCTGCTGCCAATGAGGAAAGATAAATGTTGCCCAAAAAGCACATAACTATGGTCTGCTCCTTTTTTATACCTCTGTTCTTACCTCCAAGCATGTTTCCAGAATTTGCATGTGAATATGAGGCTGTGATGTCACGTTGTAAATATTTGGAAGTCAGCGATCCACATCCTCGCTCCAGAGCATTGTCATCTGATTGAAGATCTCAACCGGGAATGGGAAAATAGACGACATATTCCGTGTTTGGTTTAAAGCACATCTTGGAACCAATGGCAAAGTTAACCCTCGCCAGTATCGGGGTTTCTTCATAACGCGCACGTATGGGGGGACTGGTGCGACCCCCCTCGCCCATTTCCACACCGTCCATCCTAGAGCGTCGCAAAAATACCCAGCGTGCTGTACGTTACAAGACTTTGCGGCTGGTATCCCTTTTTAACCATATTCCCGGCAGAGGGGGGGGGCGGAATCCGCCCCCGGCTTTTTTGCTTGCCAATTCCAGGCTTTTTAGCGCAGCTTCACGAAACTTGGTCACTTTTCCTAGCCATTCTTTCTACGTGCTTTGGCGAAATTTCAAAATTCTATTTTGCTCAGGGGCGGAACCAGGCAACGTTTTTGGGAGGCACCTCATGCCATTTTTGGCCATGTTCAGGGTAAAAGGAAAATGTCTGCCAAAAACAGAGTTTTTGAGATAGAACTTAAAACTTTACATGGATGTATAGCTAAATAGTTGGACAATGTGCAGATGTAATTTTGTTTATCTGAGGTCATTCTACAAGGTCAGGTTAAGGTCAAAAGTCAAAATTGTTTTTTTCGATATAATTTCAGCACCGTTTTTTCAAATGCCAAACGCGGAATATATATGACGTAGACGCGTGCCTTCTACTTGTGTACCAAGTTTCAGCTTGATATCAGGTCGGGTCACGGAGCTATGACCTAAAATGGCAATGCGCGTACCCTATGTCGCAATAGCCATAAAATGAAATTTTTGAAATAGAGTGAATTCAAATGATTGAAAACGTTTACAGATAATATTAAATGCATACGAGATCATTCCATGTGACTCCAAGGTCACTGGAGGTCATTTAAGGTCAAAGGTCACAAGTTGATCTGAAGAACGTGTGACCATGATAGTTCCCCCTTTTTCATGTCCCTGGCACCGCCTATGCTAACATTATACAAACATTGTAATGCGATTTGTACTTCTTTAGTATAACATGACTAGCAGAAGCCAAAAAAGGGTGTTTGCCTCTTTTGTTCATTCAGTTGTTAGAGAACTAATCCTCCGATGTTTAAAACCCTGTGAACGCCCATGAATTTTCTGAAAATTTCAGATTTGCGGACCCATGGTAAAAGCCCTATCCATAATGTCTCGATTCATGCCAGTTTCATCGAAATCGGTCAGTAACCGATGGAGTTATAACAAGTCCAAAAGTACCCCCATTTTGACATTTTTGCCCCCCTGTATCCACAAATTTCAAAATTTCGAAAATTTCTTTTTATAAAAATGTAGTCCACGTCACGGCAAATCGATTGCCGTTTGTTGCGATGAAATCGGACGAGTAGTTCTCGAGATCTCACTGGGGCCCGAATCCGCCTCCCCCCTGCCAGGAATCGACCATACGACTAGCCCTCGGGGAATAGGGTTAAACAGGGCAAACAATGGCCTGAGGTGCCTCTCAAAAATATTGCCTGGCTCCGCCTTCAGCAAAAAAGAATTTCAAAATCTTGTTACAGTACGTAGAATCAGTAGGTAGGAAAAGTGACCATGTTTCGCGCATCTGCGGCAAAAACCCTGGAACTGGCAAGTAAAAAAACCCGATGGGGCAGATTCAGTCCCCTGCGAAAATAAGGTCAAGCACAAATGAACGCCAAAGAATGAGTGGTGCGCCGCACGTCCACCAGATTCTGGCAGCTTTATATATTGCTGCGGTTGATTTCAGGGACCTTGAAGCACCGGACTTGGCTGATAGCTAAGCGCTGTCTTGCTGACCTTATCAGGTCGACGGCCTCGGCCCTGACCTGCTGGTCGTTATCACCCAGCATCCCCACCACGATACTCTCCGGGTGGGCCATCTGCGTGTTCTTCGCGGCGCTGCCTTGGACGACAGTGAGTGCGGGACCAATCAAATACACATCCCGAGCCATAAACTGAGCCAGCGAGATGAGTTCTGGGGCGTCCGGCGTCGGTGCGAGCTGACACGTCGGTGCGAGCGTACACTGCACATCTCGGATCCCAGTGACAGCGACCTCATACATCTCAGCGACCTGAGATGCACACTGTGCATCTCAAATATTAGCGATAGTGACATCATGCGTTCTAGCGACCTGAAATATACACTGTACATCCCAGATCCCTCCTCAACCCCAGGGCTCGTCATACTGGTCCGGTATGCAGCGTCCGTACATATGCCTGCAGTGGTCATGTCAAGCACATGTGGGACGTAGTGCACGCTCCACTCCACCTGGCGGAGCAGTTGCGGCGGCGACGCATGCATATCAGTGGTTCCGCACTCACTGTCGTCCAAGACAGCGCCGCGAAGAACACGCAGATGGCCCACCCGGAGAGTGCCGTGATGGGGATGCTGGGTGATAACGACCAGCAGGTCAGGGCCGAAGCCGTCGACCTGATAAGGTCAGCAAGACAGTGCTCAGCTAGCAGCCAAATCCGGTGCCTCAAGGTCCCTGAAATCAACCGCGGCAATGTATAAAGCTGCCAGAATCTGATGGACGTGCGGCGCACCGCCCAGTCACGTGATGTGGAGATGCCCTACTTGAAGCAGCTGACCGGCGATCAGCTGGAGTAGCTGGACCAACACTCGCCGCTAAGGCCTGGAGTATCGTGCCAAACCCAGTCAACGGAGCGGGCGGTCAAGTTGACCACTGAGGCGGCCGCCGTCGCGGCCGGTGCTGTCCGCCAGGATAGAATGGCTCGAAATAAAAGAGCGTTTCGTAGCGCCAGAAGTGCAGATTGCAGTGATTCGTGCGACGGGGCCGAGACAGCACGCCGGTAACTGCGCTGCCTGCTTGGTGTGCCGCTATTTCGCGTTTTCTTGGCCTATGCCGTTTGAAATAGACGCCCTTACTGTGTGAAAAGAAACCATAGCTGCCATTCCTGTGATCTTTTAATTACACTGTTAGCCAATACAGCTTTGGCGGGACTGTGGACGTGGACTTATGTTGCGATTTCAATGGTAGCCGCAAACCAGGTTCACCTGTTTTTCCATCTTGCAATATGAAAAAGACTGGGCTCTCCTGGCCGCAGCGCGCGCGACGCTGGCGCCATCTAGTCCGCGGGAGGTCCGTACCTACCGACTTCCAAGCAATAATGCAGGACGGCCAAATACGATGGCGCGGTGCGATTAACGTGGAAAGGAAGACAAAGAGTTGATTTTTAATCTCTAGTATCACACTTTCATAAACATCATACGGCGTCCAGGATCCCAGACACGTGAATTTTGCGTCATATCAAAAACTCCTTAGGGGTGAACGGGCAATTTTTTTCGAAAATTGAACTTTAAGGGTCATATTTGAAATCAGTGTATGGAGATGCATCAGAATAGACTACGCCCCAACGCATTTTAGGAAAAAGTTGAAAAAGGGGCCACTCTTATGGATGGTCGTAAGCTGGTAATGTGGTCAAGGAATGTCGTGACGTCTTCCCGATGTTGCCAGAGGACAAACGTACCTATCGTCGACGTATCGCAACGATAATGATGGTTTCATTGTGATATCTTCGTAGTGTTCCATGTAGATGTTGGAAATCGCCGGTGACAGATGTGATCCAATGGCCATTTCCTCGGATTGCTTATAGTGTTGTTCGCCTAGCTGGAACGCAGTTGTGGTCAGCAGAACGCGAGTAGCTCCATGATGTTGTTGGTTGAGATGGACGTTGTTTCCTGTAGCGTATCATCGTTCTCCGACCTGTTCCTTACTATGGTTAAGGCTTCGTCTGTTGGTACGTTGGTGAACAAAACGAAACGAAACGTTGTGAAAATAATAACACACTGGACGAGGACGATAGTTCGAAAAAATCCTTCATCCATAACAGAAACTTAGTTATTTTACATGCAACATTAATTCATTAATCAAAGCCAGTTTTCAGCCATGAGCAGTTTTGAATATTGCAATGGACAGTTCGCTTGTGTAAACACTCATCACTATTTTATGTGTTGTCTAAGTTTCTGAGCAGGTAATGTTTTCTGTTTAAAATGTGATGCGCATTTCAGTAGTGTAACTATGAACTGTGTTTGCGATATTAGCATATGATGTTCAGATGTTCCCAACTTGTCGTGTACATTCAGTCACTTCATTCTCAGTACCAAAAAGACAAACCTAATTTCTGACCGTGCCTCTGAGACTGCTATATATAGCCAAGTAGCAGGGGAAGACCCCTGATACAGACATGGAGACTACCGGGGACGTTCAATTGGCCCATGACACTGCACAGGGCCTTGAGATTGCTTAAAGGTCTTTTGTAACTGCCAGATGGTACCGGAAACAGCAAAAATATTCTCCAGGGACGACAAGAGGTACCTAAGACAACATGGTGTTCACTGATACTGAGAGAGAGGGGCATTTGAGACTGCTAACAGTCTCTAGCAATAGGGGCACCTGAGACGACCAGACGGGCCCATGAAACTACTAAACCTGGAGACGTCCAGACAACTCCTGAAACGGCCAAAAGGACTTAGAGGACTGTCAGAGTAGCCTCCATCGCGGCAGAGACTTACGAGGGGCCCTTTTTACTGTCTGGTGGGCTCCTTAGACGGCAAAAATCCAAAAGTCCTAGGAACGACAGGAGGGACCCTGGGATGGCTAAAACGCACCTGAAACTGCTAAATAGATCCCTGAAACCACCCGATGTGCCCCTGCCACTGTCAAAGGAGCGCCTGAGACTTCCCGAGGGACACGTGAAACTGTAAGGGGAAAATGAGACCGCTCGAGGGCCCTGACGCGGCAGACGGCCCGAGACCACCAGAAGTATCCCTGTATCTGCCAGAGGGAACCTAACCTAAGCTAACCTAAGCTGGCAAAAAGTCTCCAGAAACTACGAGGGGAAGAGGACATTCTAAGCCGTTCCTGCCCAAGCATCTAAACTGTCATACACGGGCAGAGGATTTCAAATACAGGGAGGAACGCAACTGCCTAAAATCCTGCCTTTTTGTCATATGTTGGCCACTGTACAACAAAACGCAAAGATTTCTCAAATAAGGGGATGCCATTGCATTTTCTCGGTTACTTTATATGGTCAAAACGCGACATTATACCCCATATTCCCCCTAGAACCGGGCGGATCCACTCTTTTTCCATATCTAAAGAACAAAAAATGGGAGGGGGTCGGGAGGGAGCCCACGCTGTGCATTCGCACTCTTCCCTTGGCGAAATCCTGGATCTTCCCTGGTCCCAGGACCCAGAGTATAATCCGCTGGTAGCACTCACTCAGCCCGTAACCGTCCCTGTAAAAATAACATATTCGGGTGTCGCCACTGACGTCATGGTCCTATACCAATGGAAGGCCGGCATGGACCGGCCGTCAGCTGGCTGGTCAGTTATGACAGCAAGTTTGCTTAGGATGGGCTTCGACGAAGTGAGCTTTGGATATTACCTGTTTGTTTTTTTTGCATTTGAATATATTAGTACATACAATTTTATGTTTTCGCCAATCATTTCAAGCTAACTATAGCGTGGGATTAAAAATCAACAGGGGTTTTCGGGTCTGGGTCAGTTGCAGGAGTAGGGGACCTTGCCAGACGATCGAGACCTGGCAGGATGGGTTAGGGAGTGGACCGTAAATAGTTACCAGTTTTCGGCTCGGCCAATTTTTCATGTCTAGCTTTTCTTGTGTTATCATGGTTAAAGTCTAAATAATCTAGGAATGCTTTGATTTAGCACTGCCTGGCTGTTGGGCGACCGGTGGCATGTCGCCTGTGACGTCATGCCAGACGCTACTTTGGCCGGACGGTTTACCTGGGCTTCCAGGACCTTGGCACTCGCTGTGGAATGAGACCTGAGAGCGGAAATATGGACCGCCGTTAGTTCAAATGTTGCCGCGATAGCCACGCCATCAAATTGCTGCCAGTTTTACTTGTTTTCCGTAATTTCCCTGCTGAGTGTAACCGGGCTATCTCTCGGCATGTGAGGGAGGGAGGGGGAGGGGGCACATCGGCCTGGACGTGGGCCCTTTGCTTGTAAATGGGCCGCTTCCAGCCTGGAAAGGGATCCAGTATATTCACTATAATAGTCTGTGAGAATAGTCACAATTCGTGGGCATACAAACAGGAATCTGTGAAAAGATTTTTGTACAAAAAATCGGATGACGTCCAAGATTCGCGGGAGCCACGAATTCCCCCATTCAGCGACGGCGGAAAAGGGGGGGCAGGAGGGGCGGCCGCCCCCCCCAGCCGTCAGGCTGGGGGGCAAAGCAATGTTTTCGCCCCCCCAGAAATTTCGGTCACTGCACCAAGCAAAATCGTAAAAAATCAACCTTACGCTATTAAAAAAAAAGAAAAAATTCGATGTACGAACCGAAAGAAAACGTACTCCGAATATACAAGAAGGCTTTGTGCTATGAAGAGAGGCCCGTGGTCTGGATGAGCGTTTAGGGGCCTCTGCTAGCTTGTAGGGGAATTCACTGCTTGTTTGAGGAGGGCCACCTGTAGACCCATAAAGGACCCCTGCCAGCCTCTGAAGGAATCTCCTTTCGGTCTGGAAAAAGGGCCCTGCCCCTGCCTCCAGAGGTCGACATGGGCCCTTTACAGGTAGATAGAATGCCCTCTACAGACAGGCAGTGGCCTCCCCGGCAAACAGGTGCCCCTAAACGATCATTCAGGAGCCCCTGCTTTCCTGTAAAGATGCCCCTGCCGACCAGTAACCGGCATCCGCCAGGTCGCCACGAACGTCTTTACAGGTGAGCATGGGCCCGTTAACACTTCAACGAGGTACCTTTACAAACCGACAGTAATTTTAACCACATGGGGCCCCACTGATTACGAGGGCCAGACGCAGATCCAAAGGGGGGGGGGGGCAATTGGGGTGGTCGCCCCTCCCCCCTGAGGACTGAGAAGGGGCCCTGTCAGACTTAAAAGGAAGCCCGAAGGGGCTCCGTATGAGCTTCACAGGGTCTCTATAAAAACCTGACGGGCTCTTGATGCAGTCAGATAGGCCTCCTGGAGGGCTAGATGACCTGTGAGACGCATAGAGGGTCCCTGAAGCTCCCAAAGGGCCTCTGAGACCACAACAGGGTCCCAGTACGGCAGACTGGTCCCGAGACCGCCAGATGACTTATAGGGCCCCTGAGACGGCCAAGATGAGGACTGAGCCCCTAGGGAGCCCTGTGAATGAAAAGCTGAAGGTTCTTGATGTAGTCAGAGGGCGTCCGGGAGGGTTGAGACCCTGACACGGTAAGATGGCCCTGAAGATAGAAAGAAGGGTCCTTGAAACTCTTCGATGGCCCCTGGGACTGCAAGGGGCCCCAACATGGCAGAGCCCATGAGACCGCTAACATTGCCAGAGAGGCACCTGAGACGGAAAGAACTTTAGATGGCGCCTAGCGCGGCATAAGGAGACCCTGGCCAGCCAGACGGGCCCTCTGAACGGGGATTCGTCGGTAACCTACTCAGTCTCGAGAGGAGCCACAAATGGGCTACACTGGTCTTTGTGAAACCTTGGGGGTTCTTGATGCTGTCAGGGCCCCCCGGGAAGGTCAGGTGATTTCTGGGACGGTAAGATGGGCCTGTACGCCACAGATGACCGCTGAGACCGCCAAAAAGGTCGCAGGACCGTTGCGAGACAATGATAATAAGAGTGCCTCTGAGCCGGTATTTGGGCTTTATGGGGGCGCTGGGCGGCCAGAGGGTCCCCGAATGTAATAAGCGGGCTCCTGACACCGGCAAGATCCCCTAAGATTGCCAGCGAGGCCCATGAAGCGCCGGCAAAACGTCTAAAAAACAAATTGTTACGGCTAAAGGGTCCCTAAAAGACTGCCAGGTATACCTCATGTAACAGAGGAAGACCCCTGATACAGCCATGGGGACAACCGGGGACGTTTAGAGGGTCTATGACACTGCACAGGGACCCTGAAATTGCCAAAAGGCGTTTTGTAACTGCCAGAGGGCTCCTGAGATGGCAAAAATGTTTCCCAGAGACGATAAGAGAGGTATCCAGGACCGCAAGGGGTCCACTGAGACTGCTAGAGAGGGCTCTTTGAGACTGCTAACTAGAAGTCTCTAGCAGTAGGGGTCCCTGAGACGACCAGAGGGGCTCCTGAAACTACTAGACCTTGAGACATCCAGACTGCTCGTGAAACGGCCAAAGGACTTAGACGATTGTAAGAAGCGCCCCTGTCACAGCAGAGAGAGACTTACACAGGGCCTTTTTTTAGTGCCTGAGGAGCTCCTTAGACGGCAAAAACGTCCCAGGGACGACAGGAAGGAATCCGAGATGGTTTAAGCGTCCCTGAAACTGCCAGATGTGTCCCTTAGACTGTCCGAGGTGCTCCTGAAACTGCCAAAGGAGCGCCTGAAACGTCCCGCGGGACACGTTGAACTGTAAAAGGAACCTGAGACCACTAGAGGATCCTGGCACGGCAAACGGCCCGAGACCACCAAAAGTGCCCCTATAACTGCAAGAGGGAACCTAAACTAAGCTGACCTAAGCTAAGCTAAACTAAACTAAACTAACCTAAACTAAAAGAATTCCAGAAGCTACGGGATTGGGGGGCGGACAGACGGGCTCCTGAACCAGATACAGACACGACATTTCAAATGAAGGGAGGGACGAAACCGCCTAAAATCTCGCCGTTTTTATCATATTTCGGGCACCTTGTTCGGAAACAAAACGCAGAATTGTCTTAAACAAGGTGACACGTTTGAATTTTTTCGGTCATTTTATATCGTAAAAGCAGAATTATATCATTTTCCATATCTGAAGGGCAACAATGGGGGCCCCGCTCTGACCATTTGCCTCCACCCCCTTCCCCGCCTTAGCGAAATCCTGGATCCGCCCTTGGCGAGGGGTCCCATTAGTTTCGAGGGTCCCTTTGATACAATTTTCCTTCCCCCTGGGCGGAATCCTGACTACGCCCCTGGTCCATTATGTCAGAGATTTGGTGCTGGCATTGCTACATTATGCGTGTGTGGGGGACAGGCAGAGCTGCTTTGGCAAGTGCTTGAGATAATGATTTCGTTCTCGTGTGATAGTCTGTAAGAGCTTTGTTACTAAGCGTCGAGTTATAATTGAATGTTGTGGAAGGAAACTGCCTTTCAACCGTTTAAAAATGTATTTATAATGATGCTGAATTTGTGATGTAAACGCAAACATAATAACAAGCAGAAGCTTGCATAATTCGCCATTATGCAGGCTTCTGTTTATGTATGTTTATGTTTATGTCTAATTATGTACATGGATGCCCAATGGCAAAGACCTGAAAAATGGCAACTGATACAGACCTAAATAGAAAAAGCCATGCATTTTGGAGAACACAAGTGTGCACTAGCGCCAAAACCTGGGAAAAAGGTTTGCTTATTTAAATAAAAACTGGGCGATAGTAAAAAACACGAAATTCAGTTATTTTTTTCGGGATGGGGAAAGCAGGTAACCCAAATGAGGTCGGTTGTTGATCCGACAGAGCTTGCCCCCCCCCCCCCCAGTCGAAAATGCAATCCGCCGTCCCTACCCCCATAGAAATTTTGCTGATATACGGAAAGTCATAGGTAGACCCAACTTATTATTTTGTGTTACGTCTTAGTGGTACTTTCAATCTTACCATGGAAATGGTTGTTTTTTTCGCCGTTTTTGCTGAGAATACGTTTTTCCCCAAGACATGGTTGTTTCCTGAATGATGAATTTTTGATGGACGAGGAAAACTTATTTCCCAGGCTTCCAGGCAAAACAATTAACACTGGGTGAGGAAGTACGATCGGACAAAAACGGATCCTCCTCATGAGGCCCTGGGCCAAGCAAATACATTTTTAGATACCGTTTTAAAAAAGGATCTCATGGCAAACTAACTGTAAAAGCCCAAATAATTCCATTTTTGCCTGTTGTGTATTTCCAGGGACCATTGGGGTCCGGACGTGTCTGAGAGACCGTAGCTTTCCTTTGAAAAACGTTCCATCTTAAACCCGGGATTCGAAAATTATTTTAAACACTTCGCCCCTTTCCGGTCCATGCAGGGCGCTCCTTTAGGGGCGTCGAGGGCACCTAAAATCAGGAAGCGCCCATAGGCGGGCGCCGTTTCTCTCCGTGCCGGTATGCCGAAGCCATTAAGAACCTAGAGGCGCACAGTGATGGGCGCCTTCGGCGCCACAGAGCGGTCCCTAAAGAGCGGTTTCATTTCCCGATGGGGGCACGTACCCCAGTGTCCCCTGTGGATCCGCCCCTGGCGGGTGTGTGAGATTTGTGATGTAGGACGGATATTGCATGAACCAATGTTGTAAGCATTTTTGCTGTGTCGGATCTGATCCATGGAAATGCGGCACTGGTGATGCGACAGATACCGGAAACTCCCGACTTATGGGCGTTTATGGACAAATCGACCAGACACCTACCAGAATTAACGCACCATAGTCTCAAAATTTGATAAACTTTGGTCCGGTGAGTTAGCTGTAGCGGGAATTTATATCTTCATTTTTCAGCTCGTTCTGATAAACGGTTTTTGTGCAAGAGGAATTTTGAATTTTGGAATTTGATCGTTTTCGGCCCAGCCCATGGTGAAATAATGTGTATGATTTCAGTAACCAATGATCACATTTTTTAAAACTGCGTATCGTTGCGATAAAGATGAGATGCTGCATCTTTCTGTTATTTGCATTTTGCAAAACATCTGCTTTTTATTTGGCCTTGAAACTTATTTTCAGGGTCCAATTTTGAAGATGTGGCCAATGATTCCGATGAAACTTGTACAGTCAAAATGTTCTCCAAAGCATTTCGATTTGTATGAAGTCAAGAAAATTACCCCATTTTTGTGTTTAATCTTGCACATTGCACGTCACCTTCGTGATGTTTTCATCAAAAACGTCCTTGTCAGGGATTTCCGACCTGGACGGGCAAAAAGTAGTATGAACGACCGAGAAAAAATGGTTTTGAACATCCGAAGCCATTTTATTCTTTCATTAACAAGCCACGCATGCCGTAATATCGGTGAATTCATCGTCATCTGTCGGCCGATGCGAAGATGTCGTTAATATATTCCACGATAGATGGCCATGCCGCATGGCCTCCGCCCACAGAACAGGGAAGTGCGCCGCGGGGCAGTAAAGCGCTGAGGCTCAGGTCACACGAGCGGTAATCCGTCGCAGACATACCAACGCGGACTCGACGGACGAACGGAATGACGCCACCCAGATTTCGATAGGGTCACACCTCGACGGACTCGACTGAAACTAGTCAGCTGACTGCGTTCAGCTGACCATAATCAGCAGTTTCGTTTGCTTACCTCTGCTTTGAGGTACGAGATTTGAAAAGATTGTCGATTGGGCCCATTGGGGAGATTTTGTGTTTCTTTAAGCCCGCCCCGTACCAGTCGTCAGATCCACCTTTCCCGTGCCAGAGGGTGTCTGAACGTACACTCCCCTTCCAGCTCGCGAACCGTATCCATGGGAAAAATAAAAATACCGTTGCGCAGGGCCTTAAATTAGACCCTACTTTACACAAAACCAATCAGTTATACTTAAAACATCTCACTGTCATTCGAAAATAAAAGTTTGTGGTTTTACAGCGCCCTTCCGCCCGTGCCAGACAGTAACAGGTGAAGTCTGCCTGCTGCTTCACTCTTTCAGCCCATCAGTACTAGCAGAAGAGGAGACTAGCAGCAAACTGTCTTCTTTGTTTTACAAGGCATAGTAATGAACGCAATTTGCGAGAAGACATGACGGCGCTGTCTTGACACATATCCTTTGCAATGGACGAGACCTGGAGCACGCACCTCCACCCCTGATGTGTATATTTATATGTCAAAACGTGTCAACATATTAAAAAATCATGCCTTTTCAACTTCTTAACCAAACTTTTTAGGCTCAAATAGGTCCATGAATCGAAGTAACTTTGAATGACCTCAAGTGACGTTCATCCTCTAGAGTGCATTAAAGTGGTGCACATCAGGGCTATTTGAGGTGAAAAAGACAATTCATGCCATAAACGTACAAAAATGTTGTCCCAAAACGCTTACAGTTAACTCAAAAGCGAGACAAAAAAGGCAGAAAATAACTTTGATCGCGGCTTGACCACCAGTGAAGTGAATGAGGTTAACCATTTTTTTTACTTATACTCATGATGCTGTGCAATAATTCTCTACCCCCGAAACGCAAATTTTAAGGAAGGAAAAATACAGAAAATGAAACTTGTAGGAAATGGCTAGAAATTTCTTTGATCTCAGGTTATTGACCTAACTTTGTTGAGAAATTCCAAGATCGACGTTTTAAGGCCATTGGCTGGATACCGATGTACCAAACTGAATTTGATATCTTTCATATGTTTGTTATAGCAATCTAAACTTCCTTTGACATGGGTCCCTTTAACCTGACCTAGGTCAGTGATCAGACCTAGTGATCAGACCAGGCCCAAAAATAATATTCGTCCAGGGTGTGCGCAATGGATGTGAGAAAACCTACGGAAAATTTGGCGGCTCAGCGTGCGGCCGTTCTCTGATTATTCTGAAAAGGCTGAGAGGGTGTGTCCAAATACATCAGCTGCGTCAAGGATGCCCGCCGGGAGGAGGATGGAAAATTGGCCTCCCGAGTGAGAGAGCTAAGAAACGACCCAGAAGGCCCCGTCAGGTATTTCTGCATGCCGTGGAAAACATATGATATCATCTTGGGTCAGAAGTTTCCCGCAGTGCCTGTGGGCAGCTTGTGTCGGCTACAGTATTTTCGAAACAAATGGCCACCGGCCTTAATCTACGGGGCCAGAAACAATCACCGTATTCGTCTATGAAGAATATTTCAGTGATGATATGGTGACAAGCATATCATTTGCTCTCATTTCCATTCTTCTTCGTCCATTTTGGCACCCAAGCCGATTGGACTCGCCACGCCTCCAGCCTTATGTCCAGTCTGCGACGGCATCGACTGAAAATTTGGATTTTTTCAACTTTGCCGTCAGTTCCGTCGCGAACACACACACACACATACCGAATTTTTCTTGTACCTGTATTTCTATTCAATCTTTATTCATGACAGTATCATGAGATAAGGTGACACGCATACTACAAACCATTTATACCTTCAATTTTTATGGCATTTTCGCCGGTAATGAACAGCAATGCCCAGCGAGGGTATTTTCAACCAGTATGTCGTATATATGGTGTTCAACATAAAATGGGAATTTGGCTCGATTCAAAATATACTGAGAACTTTTAGAGAACATTTTACCTTTTCACAATTTTGGAATCGCTGGCTACACCCTTAAAATTTGGCCTTGAAGACGGGTTTAAAGGTTAAAAAAAGAAACTTTAGGAAATGCGAATATCAGAATATTGTAGCATTTTTTCCTCATCTTAACGATATCCATTTGTTTAAGTCTAATCAGTAGATTATTCAATCATTTAAGTCTAATAATTAGTTACTGAAAAATGCACATTATCTCTCTGGTGGTCAAAACGTATCAAATTAAAAAAAGCCAAATTGTTCTAGCGCAAGAACCGCTTGTTAGACCAAGCTCGGAAATGGAAATCTGACATTCCAGTCACAGATTAACCCCTGAACAAAATTTCATCACAGTTTGAGGCTATGATGTGTTATCCCCTGCACGATCTCGCGTGGAATGCCCCTTAAATACGTCAAAAGTGTGACCTAGGTTTACCTTGTTTCACCCTATTATTATAGCTGTAGGCTTGATATGTATCCTAAACACATTTTGGGAATAATCTAGCCAAAGCAGTCTTTCGCAATGAGAAAAAAACGCTATTCCTTCCCTTAGAAAAGGATGAATATTTCCTTTCGTTTTCAGTCTGGTGTGAAATGGTCATATCTCGCCTCGAATTTATTTTTTAACTGCTAAAAGGCTAATAATACCCTTTTTCAGTCTAAGCTCTTAGGAGGCACTTAAACGACTTGATTACCACGGTTTTCCGCTCAGAAATGTAAACAGGTGATTTGACCTAAGACGACCTATGATAACCCAGACATTCACCTGATTGTAATAAATCCGGCGATTTTCTCTAGTTTTGACAAAGCCTGTCCAACGGTATTTTAACGGTGTTTTTACGGTTCTCGAGATCTTCGGGGGTCATGATTCCTCCAGATCGGTGAATGCGGATCCGGAGGCCCAACCGGCAAGGGCTAATATTCGGTAGCCATTTCATTCTGAAAGTGCAGCCGATCTTGTCAGTTTCCTCGGGCGTCTCTGATATAACTCTGTATTGCCGTTTTACCTTGTCAGGCCATGCCATTTCAATGAGAGATAACTAACTAGGTTTCATGACAAAACCACACTTCTGTATTCTCGTGTGCAATTCATATTTTTTTCGGAAAAGTTGCGCGCAGTTTCTATTCTTTACCGGAAAAATACAGGTATGGACTGTGTAAATGTCAGGAAAGTAGGTCAGCTAAGGTGGTCTCAGATGCAAAGATGACGAGTCGTAATAAACGATCTGACACATTTTCGGAGTTCTGGTAAAGTCCAGCACAAAGAAAGAAGTGACTGATTATTTGTTAGTGACGGAACCCTTCCTTCTGCTGGGAGACCTGTAGAACTTTTCGGGACATGACCATCTATGAAGATGACCGACTCACTCGATGCAGACGCGCGTCGGTGACCGATGCAGCATGGTCTGGCTGACCAAAAACGACAGGGCAAAACAAAGACGAGTTGAATAGCAAAGCGACACGGTCCATTTATCATCCGTCCTGAGCCCCTCTTCGCGGCGGGATCTCGACAGCGCGGACGCGCAGCTCGATAAGGCAGACTGATGAACGCCATAAACACGCGCGGACACGAGCGGCCGGCCGATTTCTGCGTGCCGAAAAATGGCCGCCCGTTCGGCTGCGGCGGAGGCGGCGCGATACGGCTGCGATTCGGCGCAACATGCGGGTCCCGCGGGACCGCCGTCTGCCGAAGCCGAGCCGTTCGCAGACGGCGCCGCCGACTCCGACCGAGAAAATTCAGCGCCCGTCGGAGAATCGGCGCGTAGGCCTCCGGACATGTGCCGACTCGGAGACGGCGGATGCCCTGGGGCTCTGTCACTTCGTGTTCGGTTTGAGAACAAGATCAAGTAACAGCACGTGGACTCTCCACCAAAAATACAGAGAATGATGGCCATAAGCTTGCGAGAAACGACGACATTGCGACAGTGCTATTGTGGTGAATCCAGGTACAGAAGTCAAAGGTTTACATATCAGTTGAACTAGTGAGAAAATTTAGAAATCAGTTTATGCTGGACGCTTCCATTAAGAGAGTTAATGGCCATCGAATATATAAAACGTTCCTCGCATGCAACTTACAGTCCACTCAAGCGCTCACCGCTATGTTTACAGGGAGAGAACCGTTATTCCTTCGCCTGAGACACTGGCCATATTCTGTGCCGTTTTTTAGTCTTCTCCCGTGCACCTCCTTTCATCAACACATTCAAAGAATACAAAAAAAGGTACGGGAAGAGTCATGTTTTGCTTCTAGAGCCGTTTCCTTTTCTGTGTTGGCTATGACATTGCCCACGTGGCAAGTCCAGGAGCAGTCAAAAGATGCCCCTTTGGTATTTTGTGGGATAACGTTTGAAAAGAATACAGTATATGTAGGCTATCGAAGAGCCAAAACGCATTATAATTGTTGAAATGTTTGTCGCTTTCCCAGCCAAAGTATCCGTGGTAGTTTCCAGCCTTGCGGTCTGTTTTCAACCTCTTTGTCTGTCGTTTCATGGTGAAACTTCTCAGACTGGTCCGGCTTATTATTCAACAAAATACGTTTACCAGTTAGCCGACCAGAATCGACAACAATGCGTAACTCGCAACACACGGATTTTAAGTGAAACTCCAGATAAATCCACTCTGGAAATAAAACATCCGCCTATACTTATCAGCTGCATTCATCCCCAAAATTCGCTAAACGCGCTGCAATGTCTTAGTTACATTATTAACCCCGCAAAACCGATCTATCCGCTCCTACATCGCTTTCGACACCACATCGCCTAACTCTACGAAATCCTAACCCAGCCCTTCCAATGTCTAAGTTACAGTGGACTCCCCGCTAGTATCGTAACCATTGCTCCGCACGCACTGCATCTGCTCTTCGCACATGCGCAATTGCAGCAAAGTGAATGGCCATTTGTGAAACGTGTTAACAAAGGGCCTTGTATATACCCCGTATTCATAGATACACATCCTCCGTCTCTCATTTTTCCACTTCCATTGCACTTTTGTTAAATACACGGTCTAAAGAACTCATACCGACCCATTGTAATAAGTACCAACTGACATTGTGATAAACAACACCAGCTGGGCAACGTAAATACGGTAAACAATGTTCTATTTTCGCATTACGACATTTATTAAAAAATACTGCACGTCACACACGTCATCCCCCCACACACATGCGCATAATACGCACACGCAAACGCACAATCACACGCACACGTATACACACACACGCACGCACGCACAGAAGGATATATATATATATATATATATGTGTGTGTGTGTGTATATATATGTATGTGTGTGTGTGTGCGTTTGTTCGTGTGCGCGCGTGTGTGTGTACGTGTGTATGTGTGTACCTTATCGGCCTGAGCGGACTTGAGCAGCTAAGACGTCCGTGGACCCCTGACCACCACCGGTCCGATATCGAGCCGAACATGTTCGGAGGCATGGCAGTTAGCTAGCGTTTTTGATCCGGCTATTTTCGAGGTATTCCGAGCACTGAGGCTGGCTGAGGCCAACGGTATTTTTCTGGTGGAACTGATGAGGGCATCGTAGTTTTGCCTCCAGGAAGCCGTATCGCGATTCGAATTGCGGAACAGTTGTTCAAAGATGTAACTCAGGCCAAAAGGCAAGAAGGGGGTTTTACTTCCTTGACTATCGTTGACGTGCTCACAGGAAAATCAACGGACGTTTAGGCAACTCCATCTTGTACGGAGGTCCCGAAAGCTTTAACCCTCGCCAGACGTAAGGATTTCCACGCACGCGCCCAATGAGAGTGGGGAGGGGGGATGGAACGGGTTATGTCACCCTGTCTTTGCCCATCTCGTTCCTATTTGGGATAGATCTACAAATCAGAAGCAAAAACAAGCGTGTAACCCACCATCTTCAGATTCTACTGGTGTCTGATAAGTGGAATATTATGTCATTTGCAGTCTAAACCGTCATCATGGTGGTTTGTAGGAGACGGGTCTGCAGGCCACGCTTTTATAGCGGCTTGGTCATGAAACAGATCAAATGTTGTATTTAGTGACTGATTTTTTCTTCGTGTCAAAGCCAGGCAGACAAAAGATGAAATACAGTTATCATTTTTTATGATGTGGCTGGTGCCAGACATTATGTTTTGTAACCACACAGTAAAATTCTGATCACCGAGTGGAGTAAAAATAGTTGTCTACTGCAATCAGCGCCAAAAATTGCCCTCAGACCGGCCTAAATGCCTTTTAAAGTCAAAAAAGGTCATCGGCCCATTTGACCTTGGAAATATCACTGATTTTAAAGCTCGATATGGTGTCAAGCATACGCTAAACCAGCTTTGATCAAAGACTGACCTTTTATCTCGACAGATTCCTAAGCGAGAAGCCAAAAACTATCCCAGATCCAGAATATCATATTGCAAGGTCTCAAAAATGATCAGGGACACAGTCAGAATTTTCTTAAAGGGGGGGGGCGGAGCTCAGTGTAAACTGAAATCATACGAAAACCGTCTGCAGGGAAGACGATGTACAATGGTTTTCGCAAAAACTGCGGGCCTAAAGGGGGTTCGGGCCCTCCTGTGGAAAAACAGACGAGAAGTGGCAGAAGCATCAGGCGCCCCAAGAAGCTAGATTTGTAACGGCTGTAATTTAGTGGTGGGTTGGGGAGGCGCGTCGCATTTGTATTTTTTTGTCGATCCATTTAGAGGAACATATGGTACAATAAAAACAGAATTTCCGTTTTCAAGGCAAAATAGTGGATAAGATAATCGTTAAAATAATAAGTTAAAGTTTGATTTAGCTTTCCGATGTTTCTTCTCACAACGGAAAGTACAATTTTGATCTGTGATTGCTGACCTTGACCCAACCTTGACCTGAGTTAACCTCAGACTGGACCTTCCAGACCAATGTCACTTGACCTCGTGAACTCGTGGCGGTCGTTGTTAGATTCTGGTGCTTTGATGAAATGAGGAGTGATCAGTGAGGCAGAACTTTACCTCTCTTTAGCCTTTTTTGTCTCCTCCCGTAATCTCACCAGTCCTGCTTCTGGCGGACTTTGACTGTTTTGAGGGCTTATCCTTACCTTTTTTCTCCCTAACTTTGTGACTTTTACCTTCTCCTCTAGCTATTTCTTCAAATCATTAAGGTAAGTTGGTCCAGACCAGCGCTTATGGTCGCATATTTACGATCACCCTCCTTGGCTGTGCTTGTGACAATGATGTTATGTTAACTCAGTAATTTGACATGACCTGGCAAATTAACCTAGTTTTTTAACAAAAAAAACCTAGTTTAAGGCAAAGATGTGGAAAGTGTCTAGAAAATGACCTCGCAATGTCTGAAGAATAATACTATGGCCTGGATAGGTTATAATAACATGCAGGAACGACCGGGTAGGTTGTTAACGCTGGTCGTTCGCCAGCAACCTCAGAAAAACCTCATGCAGGGTGATGGCAACGAAACCCACGTCTAGCGAGGGCCAAGGAACGGTCGTTCATTTAAACCACATTTTAACTTTGGATCCGGAACCAATCGTGTTTAACAGTTGAATGAATGGGAGTCGATTTCGTTTCGTCGTGAATGTTCCTCTGGCGGAAGCGCAGCACACTATAGCTTTGCGTTCGGGATATAGATGTCAGTGTACTGGAAACCGATCCCTGTTCATATCGATACGACAATGTAAAACGAGACGGTTGGTTGATTTGCCATCAAATCGTTTTACTAACGTGCCAGATGTAAAAGTAAGTTTACCGAGATGCATCGGGAAAGAAACAGTTGTCGTTTCCTGAATCTTCGCAGTGTCTGCGGTTCATTACAGAATCGCCTGTTTTGATTTGCCTTTTTGCACGGAAGCCCAGAAATATAAACTGATGCTGTTTTTTATGCATCCATCCTACATCTTATGCATTTCCTTTAAACTTCGATTACCTCTGATCACTGAACTGGACCACAGGTCAGAGAAGGTCATATTTCAAAAAGTGCAAAGTGACGGAAAACTTTGAGAAATTCATAGCTGGCATGGAGCTTGCCACATTGCCGAAACACATGATTATAATAAATATGCTATCCTGCCTCTTTTCTTCGAAATTATTGGTTTGGGTGCAATAAAATGTTTCGCGTTTTTACATTCGTCGTTGATATTGTAGGTAAAGTTCAGCTGACTGGCATTTCAGTATAGATGTAGCAGATTTCTTACTGCCTGAGTAATAGTTCAACTAGTGACGACCTCGCTCGTGCCAGTCTTTCTCGCGAGGCAACCAAAGAGAAAATTCTCAAGTCCAGCCTCTATTCATTTCAGTCATTCACCAGACACCTACACAGGCACTCACACTATACAGAGACCCTTCCACTATGCGTTCAGAATCACAAGAACCTTCACGACGACGAGCGGTGCGCTGTTTATACTCCCTTCAGACGGAAATGATCCGGGCCAGGAGGTACAGAAATGACGTGATGTCAACCAGTGAGAAGCGGAATGTAATCAACCGAGGAACGTAAACCGGTAGCGTAAGGAGTTCTAAACCGATCAGAGTTGGCGGTACCGTAGAGCGATTCCAAGAAACACCACATACTAATCGCATGGTTTGTCCCTTACCCTTAAGTTTTCACGGGAAGTATTGAGTCACATTACTGATATGTAATGTGACTCGAATGTCATAAGAATGTCATTTAGCATAACAGTCTCATTGTTGAAAGTGAGACGACCTTGGGCATCCCAGACGTCTTTGTCTGAGAACGTCGAATTCGGCCTTGAATGGCTGAACAGTGGGACCGTTCTGTAGACTGAGATATTTATAGGAACTCTTTCGAATCTCACTCCAGACTTGTTTGGAAGTTAGGAAATGTGTTGGTTAGGAAATTAGTTTTGTTACGAAAGATAATGTTTTCTTTGCGCTGTGAAATTCATCTGATGACCTGTCACCTGAGGTCAGAGCACGTTTCCAACGGGACTTTCAGGTTGCAGTCGAATACACTGGTTAGTATACAATCCCGGAATGGTTATCTGTAGAAGACTGTGCCTTGAAAACCCTAATAATTGGTAAGAACCATAAGCAGCGGAGCGGGGGTGCACGAGACACAGTGACCCCCCCCCCCCTTAGCTGGCGAAATTTTACATTAACCTTATGGCACTGCATGGAAAGAAATAGCTCGAAAAATAGCCGGTGCCCCCTTGCCGGCACACGTTCCTCCCCTAGTGGTAAGACTCATACTTGCCAAGATGAGTCACGTTATTTGACGCAAGATGACCTGTTTCGAACTTTTGAAACATACTGCTCATTTCCTATGCTCTGACCTTCCGAGACCACAGGTGATCAGAACTGCACTATGCTATTTTTCATTTTTCATTGCTTTATGTTTCTTTTTCTGTCGTTTTGTAGTTTCATAAACACCCCGTTCTGTCGAGGAAATGAATTTCCATTAAACATCGAGCTTTTACATTATGGTCGTGCCTATCATTGCGCGCCAAACTGAACTAAGTGAAGAAGAAAATGTTTTCGGAAATAAATGTCATGAGGTAACAGGAGCATTGCAAGAATAGTTTTTATGATATTTCGTGCGTGATCAAAGGCAGTGAACCGACAGACACCAAAAGCTCACGACTAGTAGGCATTGCAGCTTTGACTTACGTTGACATTGTTTCACCTTACAACGCTGTGGCGCATTTTCGTGGCATTAGGTCTTAACATCGTGCAAACAATGCTAGAAGTGGTCCGCGTATGACTGCGTCCATCTGCCTAATCATACAGCTTAAACTCGAGACCCCCATTGGCGAACAATGTAGAGCATAGTTTGAAGCATCTCCGATACGATTTCGGCTTCTCTTCTGTAAATACCCTGGTCACTTATGTTGCCTGCATTAAATATGACAAAATAACCCCGTTTAGCTGCGCCTCCGGGCAATGGACCGACCGCGAAGGCCGACCCGGAGCCGTCATGCTGGCCGCCTGCTGCGGCGGTCGGCCGTCGGCTCGGCCGCCTGTCTTCGCCGACGGTCCGCGGCGTCGCCAGCTGCCGCAGCCGCCGCTCGTGTGGTTGGTCGGAGGGAGACGAACAGCACCCGCCGGCGGGTGACGGAGACGGCGGATGGGTGGGGCGGCACTGGTGATTGATGTCCGCCAGTCGCGTTCGGCTGAAGCTCACCATGACATTCCGTTATTGCGGCTGCCAGCAGGCACGGTCTGGTGTCCGCTTCGCAGCGGAGAAACCAAGAATGCGTCGTTGTCATGCTCAAGGCACTCGGGCATTTTGTGGTGAACCAACCGTTTAAAGTGTGTTCACAGGACGTGTGTCCACTTGGTGTGCTCACTGGCGTGTGGCGTGGCGCATTGCGCGTTCACTTGAGTGCCTGGCAGGCACTCAAAGCCTTGATTTTGCTTCAGATGTCTGAGGACGTGTTCAAGGCACTCAGGAACTCGTTGCTGGCCCAGGCGTTTTGAAGGCTGCTCAGGACACCCAGGGCTCACGTGCAGATCCAGGAAGTGTTCCTTATTGATGAAATCAGTTCACATTTAGTTTCCAAGTTCAACACCAGGTGGCACGCAACAGTCGGATGCAGACCATGGCCGACGGATAATGAAAGTGCGCGTGGAGCTTGCATGCAGTGAAAGCTGCTGTGATCAGAATCAAACACATTCGGTCAAGCCAGGGGCATGAATAAAAAACGCCGGAACCTGGTTATTTTTTCTGTACGAGTATGCGTGTGTTCCTCATACGTTATTGTAAGCCATACGTGCGCCGATGAAACCCGCCTTGGCTGTGTTCAAAACAGACGCACTAGCAACAGGAAAAATGAAAACATCACTGATTAAAAGTACTGTGTCGTTGTTTAATATACCCTTGGTCAGGTTTAACCAACTCTGTAAACGAGAGGATGTTCTGGGAAACTGGGAGTGAGCATAAATTTTCGGAGAAAAAACAATAAAATAAGCAAGTGAAATGCGTTTTATATCTTGAAGAATGACTCTTAAATACTCCTGGTTTTTAGGCCTGTCTAAAAAATGCAATGCTTCCTGCTATATTGCAGGTCAATTTGAACTGAATATTTGCAAATAAAATACGCTGCAAATTTGTCTGGTGTGCAGAAAAAGTCCGCATTCATCAGATTAACCTGATTTCCATGCGGCGGATTTGGTTTGAAATCCATGCCGGAGCTGATTCGCCCCCCCCCCCCCTCCTTGAGATCTTCCGATCTACTGTGCCTGTTTCGACGAAACAGGGCCTAAACAGACTTCCTACGTGGCCTTCCAGTCTCCCCTGCGTACCACTTCTTGGTGATGGCCCATCTATTATGGATCAGAACTGTGGACAGCAGAACAGGTTCGGCTCGTCCATGAAGGGTGTATTTTGCTCCACCGGAGGCTAGTAAGTTTTTGTTGTATAGTGATGGCGTGCTTGGTCTGGCTAAAATAACAGACTTCGGTTAGGTTATTTTTCATCTAGGAGTGGCATTAAACGCCTCTTCATACACCGATCGAGGCTGATAGTACGATATTCACCTCATGCACCGCGACAGGCGTTAGAAGAACATAGGATACGTTTGGTTTATATAATTCATAAACTGACACAAGCCGAAGCAACAACCCAATAATTAAAAAAAATCGTCGTTCTTAGTGTTTGCGTACCTGGAATATCACCCTCTTCGGAAAAATATGAGGTCAGCGTGGTTCGAAGGAACACAAACTTCTGTATACCTGCAGAAGCTGTTTTTATCCTTTAAAACATGCATTATAAGGTATTAAACGTTTCGGAGCAAAGCCATCTTCGGGAGGGAGATCGTGCGCACAGTGGGGACTTGCGGGGTAACTCGCGCAGTAGTGGGGATGCCCCCCGTCATGTTTTTTTTCGCGCGTAACATCCGTGGTAACGCCAGAGCGATGGGCGTTCTTCTGTGTGTTGCTGAACTGCCAGCGCGAAATTTTCAAACCAGTTCGGAACCTCGCCAGGTTGTAGTGGTCGGCCGAACGGCGATCGGGTTGTCGATCCGTCATCGGCGGCGGAGGGCCTCAGGCGTAACGGACCGTAAGATGGGCACCGTGCTGCGTATGGAGTAGGTTCTGCCAGACCGCCAGCTACAAAACATTGTGGGGAGTACCTTTGTGATAAATTTGCAATCCATAGGCGCAGCCAGCTTGGGTCAGGTTAATCCAGGTCAAACGAAATCAAGTGGTGGACGTACAGCATTCTGCCCCTTTTTCTGCAGATATATTTGCCCCATTTCAACAAAGCTTTGTGAAGAGTTTGTCCACTAGATGAATGCTTTTATTGTGAAGTACAAGTGCCCTTGCTTAAAGGAATGGGGGTCGGCCAAAGTCAAATGTGGTATTTTTAAAGTGATCATACGGGAATGCGGTAGGAACTTTGACTGCATGATGAACGCAGATGTCTCAAAGCAAAGAAAAGCTAGGTCATGTCACTAGGATTTTTTTGGCCAACCCCGTCTGACGTCGGATGACCTCGAATGGCCTAAGTACGTCACCTGCTCTAAGCATATAACTACAAGACATCTTACTTATTAACAACCCACTAGATTGTGTTATCCTGGATTTTCACAAAATGCGGCTTTTTTAATGTTGACCGGGGTTGATCTCGCTTAACCTGATATGGGTCACCGTCTCTGACTAAGGTTCCACAAAAATTGGTTGCGGTCAATTCAACAGATCTGAATAAAGAAAGGAGTGTTCCTGATTTCACGTTCCGCTTCGTTTGACCTCAAAAGACTAGACCTAGGCCATTAGGTTTCCTCTAGTAATGCGATTACTGCGCAGGCTTTTTTGCCACAAAATCTCGTTGCAGTCGGTTGAATAGATCCGAAGACAGAGGGGGAGAAAAATATGCCTCCTCTCCACCAATGCGCGTGATGGGTGTCCACCAGCGACCGTGTTAAAGTATATTTTTACATACCAAAGCTAGCATGTCCTAACCTAAAGAAAACTATTTTCTTCTACATTTATGCACAACGCCCGGAAGCACATGAAGACCATTTTTGACCATTCTTATGAATTGGATAACCTCTGTGCTTACGATCCATTGCATCAGTAAGTTCGGCTGTCGGCCATCGTCACATTCACTTGCACCGATTCTGGCAGAATGTCATACGAGAGGCTCCTGTCCTGGGTTTTCTGAAAATGAGTTTGTGATTCCGTCAACAAGGAAGCTTTTCTGGGCTGTCTGCACTTTGTACCTCAGCTGTCTAGCTATCTTTTGAACGTATTGACTCAATCCGCCAAACTTGCGCGTTACCTTGCAAGCACATGCATACGCATCGTCGCTTGAATATGTTTAGTGTTTACCAATCCTGACTCCAGTTGACCTGGTTTGTATAACAGAGTGCAGTCAGCACGTTCCTTCCTGAGGGTTGTTGTCTTCTCCCAACACTAAAGTCATCGATATGGAATGCATCAAAGCCGTACCCGGGGGTGAGGAGTGAGGGCATGGAGGCAAGAGTCCCTCCCTTAGCAACTGAGGTACCCCCCGTTGCCGCGCTGCGCGGGGAGGTGTCCCCATTCGGGCTGGGAGGTACCCCTCCGCACTATGCACCTAACTACTCTACATCCGGTAGATTCCGGCTCAACTACCCAACGCCTGAACGTGAATGGTGCTGTTTACCTGCCGGCCCGAAAAAGGTCCCTCTGCTGACGTGCAAAGGGATCCTCTGCCGGTTTGCAGAGGGCCCCTGCCGGCCAGGAGATGTTACCCCGTAAAGAGCCCCCGCAAACTGACTCCCAAAAGGGCGCCTCTGCATCTGTAAAGGACTCCTTGCAGCTTCCTTCCTCTTATTCAAATGTTATTTTTAGCTCGCGGTTGCAAAACAAAGGCAGCGCATGCTGCCGGACGAGGAGGCCCACTGAAATTGGATTCCTCTTCCCCGCCGAAAAACCTAGCCCCCTCCCCGCCCTCTTAGTAACATCCCGGCTTCGAACCTGGGAGTGAGGGAGGTCCCCTGAAGTCGGAGACCCCTGGGCAGATGCCTTGCCCCCCTCAGGAAAATCCTGGGTGCGCGCTGTAATGCAGGCTGCTCTTCTATCGGCGCCCATCGCTATAAGGTACTTCGCTGCCCATGACTTTTTAATGGCCACGGTTGATTTTCACGCAAAGCAATGATGAGTCATATCCTACCTTTTGCGGTTGATCAACTTCATGATGATCGTTAACTAATCAAGCACCTTGTGTTAGTTACACGTGCATTGTCGATAAAACTGCACTGTTGTACCACTGTTGTCCGATCGCATTCGTGAACAAGTGGCGATCATTGCAAGACGTGAGCTGCCTCTGAGAAATCTGCCACCACCCGTCGCCGCGCTCTGTCGCCCCGTCCTCAGACGACATGTCCACCATCCGCCCGCGGGAGCGCGGCTCACCCGCAACACGGGACTCGCCGCTCGTCGGCCGAGACGCTGCCGGCCGAGCCGCTGGGCATAGAACCCGGGCGGAGCCGCCGGTCCCCGCCCGAGGCGCTGGCCCCGGTTAGTATTCGCGTCAGCGGCGGCGGCCGCGCGAAAACGGACGGCAATCAGCGCTGACGCCTGTTCAGACGAACAAAGACCGGTGGCGCACGGCGGAACCCCCGGGGACGGGCCACGCCCTTCACCTCGCTCGTTTCAGCGCTAAGGAGGAGGCTGGGTTTCCATGGAAAATTCCATGGAATAGAAATTTTTGTTTAACTAGTTTTTGAAAAACTAATCTTCCAATTTTCGAAACCTTGTGAAGACCTATGAATTTTCTCAACATGTGAAATTTATGAACCAACGATAAAAGTCCCGACCATAATCTCTCCATTCATACCAATTTGATCGGAGTCAGTCCATAAACAGTAGAGTTGTAACAAGTCCAAAAATGTCCCATTTTGACTTTTGCTCCCCTGTGTCCAACCCTTTCGGAATATTGGAAACTTTTTCATATGAAAATGTAATTTACATCGTGGGAGATCCATTGCCGTTTGTTGCAGTGAAATCGAATGTGCAGTTCTCGACATTTCAAGGGGGGGACCTGAGAATCCTCTGCCGGTAATCGGCGATACCGTCTAGCCCTCCGGGAATGGGGTTAAGCATTCAGTTTTGATCTGTGCGATGCGATTGGCGCGCAAGGGAAATCCCTTCCATCTGAGCAGGGAAGTAATTTTGATCAACTTCATGTTTATTTTTCCGCACCAAGGGCCTCGGCCCTGCCGAACCTCAGTTCTTACTTAAGAAATCTCTGCGAACGTCATTTTGCGGTCCGGGCTGGAATATTAAAGTCCCACCGCAATATGCTCAAGGTTATGTATAAACTATCCTCTCTCTCTCTCTCTCTCTCTCTCTCTCTCTCTCTCTCTCAACCCGCACTTGGTAACCGTTCGGGAGCTTCATCGCAGTTGAGCTGGCAACGCGTCGGGGCGAATAACTGCCATTTTGGCCACCGTCGTATGCAGTTCGGCCTTAACAGTCTAACAGTCTAACGGCCGGCCACGATGCCGAAGCTCAGCGATGCCCAAAAAAGGATGAGGAGCTCCAAACCCACCGGCAGCAATGGCGCCTCCACAGTGCTTCTCGTTCGACGTTGCTTTCCTGCTTTTGGCTGTCATGTACTTGACGCTATTAATGAATAAGTGTAGAAGTCCACGACTGGTAAGGTCCCGGCTCCTTGGAAACTTGAGACAGTCGTGCAGAACCGTAAATCCGATGATAGACGCCAACGTTGCAATTTTAGGCCTATCAGTGCTCTGAATGTCATTGCTTACATTCTGTCAAGGCTTACAGCGCAGCTGATTAGCACCCAACTTACACAGCACCTGACAGAGAACTTCATCATGTCTGCCACATAATGTTCATACAGAGCCACCACTCCACAAGGTACGCATTGGTCGACCTGGTGGTCACCATCTCTACCAACAGAGATGAGAGGCGTGTGGCCTGCCCCTTTGTGACATGTCAAAGTCCTTGGACTGTGTTGACCGTGACATGTTGCTTGCAAAATTCCAGCGATACGGAATTTCCACGCACTAGTTCAAGGACTATTTTACTCACCGGAAACAGTCAAGGACAGCGCCACCATGGAAGTCAGCTTTGACGTGGCGCAGGACAGCGCACTTGGACCGATCATGTTCAACGACCTCACATGTCATATCTCACATGCCCCTGTCGTGTCTTATGCAGAGGACCCTCAGCTGGTTCATAAAGCCATGCCCTTTCCGGCTGGTCTTGCTGAGCTCCGTCTCACCGTGGAGGCTGACCTTGAAGTCTTATCCACCTGGTTCGCCTCAAACGGACTTAAAGTAAACGTAAGTAAAAGTAAAAGTAGCCAAACGTAAGTAAACGGAGAAGTAGCCAAAACCGGAATTCATCGTTTTCGGAACAATGACAAAGCTGAAAAAGACAGCAAATTTTTTAGTGCAGTTTGAAGACGCCACGTTAAAACCCGCTGAATGGATAAAAGTACTCGACATCATTTTAGATAAAGAACTGAACATGGAAGACCTTACCAGCCGGGTGTTGTAGCTGTGACATGGAATCCCCATCACATTTCAAAAACTGAGTGATACTCTTCCTCGCAACACTGTGATTCATCTCAAACGTTCACGCGCCTTCCCTCTTATCATCTACTCATTGCGAGCATAGGCTTCGCCAATACATACGCAGTGTAGCAGATTTCTGTCTGCATGCACTAAAGTTCAACTAATGACGATCTCCCTCGAGCTTGACTTTCTCGCAGATCAACCAAAGAGAAGATCTTCAAAGTCCAGGCCATGTATTCATGAAAGCAATCGCCTAACACCTACACCAGCATTCATACCGCACGGAGACCCTTCCACTATGCGTTCAAAATCACGGAAACATACATGATAACGAGCGGTGCGCTCTTTATGCTTTCTACAACTGAAAACAGTCAGAGCCGGGAGGTACTGAAATGGCGTGATGCCAAGCAATAAGAGACAGTTTCGTCATCGAACGCTGGGCGTAAACCAGTGGCGTGAGGGGCGTTGGACCAATCAGAGCTCGAGGTTTCGCCTTGCTACTCCAACAATTACAGGATGTGGAGCTGCATTGTGTGTTGCTTATACCGACTTTTTCAGGGGGAAATATCGAATCACATTACCAGAAAAGAATGCCAACAATTCCATCGTTGTAAGTGGAAAGAACATGGGCGTCACTGACGTATTTGCCTGGGACGTTGCACTCACTCTTGAGACTTTGGGCTGGAGATTTTTAGTACTGGAGATAATGTTAGGAAATGCTAAACTTCAGAGCCATTGTAAGCAAAGCAATAAATCCCTGGATTATAAAACAGCTTTAAGAAAACGCATTTTTTTTTGTTTAAAATTTTTTGAGCCATGAACAACTGCTGCACGCAGTGTCAACGCATAGATCGCCCATCAGCCTCATCATTCGTGTAGTATCTAGAAGACTCAATGCATATCCCCTTTTTTTACTCACGTCGACAGCTAGGATGGATGAATTTCACGTGAATGACTGGCTGCAACGACTGTGGGTTTATTCATTGAGTGGTTAAATTGACCCAGGGACAGCATAACCTCAAAATACTAATAGTACATCGGAAGAACGTCTTTAAAAGTATTGCGCGAGCTACAACTACTCGGCTGTTGCAGATTCGCTGAGTCAGGCTGGAGACAACACGGAAAACCGTGGCTTAATGTTCCACTTCCGCCTGGAACTCACTCCCGATGAGTGTGCGGCAGTTGCGTAATCTCCGAGTTTTTAAGAGGTTCATTCCGTTTATTTTATTCAATGATATGTGAGGAGCGATGCCCAGCTGGTCAAGTAGTTCTTTCTGTTTTAACTAATTGATTTCCCTATTCGTTGCAGGCGGCTCCTCGTAAATTTGTGACAGATCTTTGTATAACGCAGCGGTCAATGGCCTCTCGGTTGGCTCTGGATCCTTGTAACTTATCTGTTCGTCATCGCTCGCTAGCTTTTACTTGCTTGTAGTAGATCAATAACTCTCCGTTCAATCCGTTTGCTTTCTTAATCGGAACGCCGATTTGGCGACATTTTTGGTCCTCCGGGCCGGATTGTTAATGCGCAATTCGTGTACGATCTCGACGTTTTAAGCCAGCAGCACAACGAGTGAGAGGTCACTCAAGACCCGAGGCGCAGCAGCTTCAATTTCTTCCCGCACCAGCGATGTGAAGCGTCAGTCAGCGCCGGCTAAACTACGGCTAGAGCAAGCTCAGCGTGTAAGCAACCTGGAATGCAAAAGAGAGGAACTTTAAACCACAGAGAAAAGCTAGAACGCCAGGGATGTGAACTGGAGCGACAGATGTAGGAAGATGCGGTCACCGATAAAGTCAATCAGCTGTAGCCGAAAGCCACATAAATCGAAGAAGAGCTGCAAGAAGACGGTGGAGGGAGGAGCAACGGCAACCCGGCCAGACGTCACCTGCACCTTCATCTCAGAAAGAAGTCCGATTCAGCAGAACACGATTAGAAACCGGATTCAGAACGTCAGCCACACGCCAATGAATTCAGTGAAGAACAACCGCCTTACCCCAGAATTTGGGGCAGCAGAGAAACGTTCCTCAGATTCAGCTGCCGAAGCTCGCAAGGTGACTGAGTGGCCCGGTGGATAGGTCTTTTTAAAACTTTGATTCGCGATCAATCCGGGCTGTCGGACGCCGAAAAGCTCGCGCACCTCTAATTTCCTGTGATGGGCCTCGCTCAGCAGACTATTGAAGACACGCTCGATAATGGAGATCATTTCGCTCTTCTTCCAACTCTGACGAACGGAAACCGGTAGAGAGGACACAGCGACGCAGCCAGGATTTCTTTTGGGGGAGCCGTGGCTCAGGCCGAGTTCAAATCATACGAAAACCGCCTGCTGGTAAAACGATGTAGAATGGTTTTCGGGAAAAAATGCAAGCCTAGAGGGGTCCAGATCCCCCTTCCCCCCCCCCCTTGGCTGCGCCACCGGTGAGAAATCATCGTGAACGCAAACTTCAGCAGCAGCATCAGTAGCTGGAATCGGTGGTCCTGTGCCATCCAGTCTCCCTGTTTCTATTTGCGGCGACTTCAGTTTAAGACTTTGGAAAGATTCACTTTTTTTTTGGCAAATTTAATAAGTTTGGCTCGCGTTTCAATCCTTCTCAGCATGTTTGGGATGTAACTTTACAGGCGGCTTGTTACGGGATATAGCACTGAATGGAGGCGACTGCGGTCTTCTTGACTGTACTACCTTGCACCGCGATTTTAGCTCCCACAACATCACTCCCTTTAACATTTCTGTGGCTCGACCCTGCCAAGTGCCAAGGTGAGCTTTTTTGGCGCTCTCTCTATCGCATTGATTCTCCTCTGTTTCTCCATGATCTCCCCCATGCCGACTGGTGCGGCGTATTTTCAGCCACAGCTGTTGCTGAAAAGTCGTCTGCCTTCCTTTCTGTCTTCTTCCCAATTATCGACCAGCACGTTCCCCTCATCCCCAAGAAAATCCGCAACCCAGCCTCACTACCAATCTCCCAGCAAGCTCTGTCCTTGATGGCTCGGCGTCGCGAAGCCCTGCGCGCCCACAGCCACGTCACGGAGCGGCAGTCGCCAAAAGCGCTGCCATGCCTGAAGTCCGTCTGCGCTTTTGGCAACAGCGGCCGTGATCTGCCAATGCTCCTATCGGTTCTGCAGAAAAGTAAGGGTCATCGTGCTAAACTTGCAGCGGAAAACGGGCAACGTCCTTCCTGCCGCTTCCACTGGTCCAGGCAGTGTCCAGCATCTGATGCCTGCAGAGAAGACGACTCCGGAGGCAGTCATCACGGTGTGCTGCAAGGCTGCAAGAGAATGTTCGGTCGCCCAGCTGACATGGGAAGCACGTCTTAAAGTCATGTCGCGGCAGTTGCAACATCAAAAACTCGAAGCAGAAATATCTCTCCAGACAGTGCCTGTAAGAGTTTGTGGAAGTAGTGACCGCTTCGTCGACACTTACTGTCGCTCTTCCAGACTCTAGCGCTCAGACCTCATTCTGTTGTGAAGATCCGGTCGAAGCTCTGGAGTGAAGTCAAAGTTCTCCGGTGAAGAATGTTAACTGTATCTAAACCACGTGGAAGGCAGTGGTCAGCAAGGGACGGCCCTGTGAGTACCATTGCAGCCGACCTCGCTGACAGCCGGCGCAGATCAGCGCACGGTGATCAGGTACTGGCACTGTGTTCCTGCGCAACAGCTGAGCTCCTCTGATTGGTCGGGCTGGCAGCATCTGGACGGAATGGACAAAGCAGGTGTTGGTCCTGAACAGCTGACTGTGCTGTTGGAAGTAAACGTCCTGGAGTCCGTCATTCAACATGGAATGCGTGTGCGGAAGCTTGGCCAGCCTGTAACCACAAAGTCTCACTTTGTATGGGCTCTGACAGGCATCGCTGGATTCTTGCCAGCTAAAACTCAGCGCGTGATGCACGTTCACCGATCAGTCTCGCAGGAAGATCGACTAAACAACATGGTCCATGACCAGTGGTCAACAGAATCATTTGGTGCCAGGTACTGTGGCAGCTCATTGGGCTCTCCAGGGGATCGCCGAGCCCAGAAGCTCCCGGAAGACTCAACGGAACTGGTGAATCGCCACTATGGGTCAGGTTTGCTGTGGAAGAATGATGAGGTATCGCTCCCCAAAAATCACATGGGAGCTCTCCGTCATCTGGAGAGAGCGCAGCGGGTCCTCGCGAGGAACATCAGCAATGCCCCTCTCACAAGGATACTTCTGAAGAATATGTTCCAAAGGGCTACACAAGGAAGCTGGAAGAAAGTGGTGTGGCTGAGGAAAATTGAAACGCTGTTATCTACCGCACTTTACGGTTGCGATTCCCAAACAAATCAGGCAAAATCAGCATAGTGTTTGACGCAGCCGCATCGTTCAAGGGCTCGTCACTAAATGATCAACTCTTGACCGGACCAGACCTGCAGCAGCAGTTACCAGGTGTCCTCAGGAGGTTTCGAGAGGAAAAAGTCGCAGTGGTTCGAGACATCGAACAGATGTGTCACACGATAGGGATACTTCCGAAGATGCACCGACTCTCAGTTTTCTTTAGAGGAACGTGGAAGTGACCAGGCCACCTGAGTCGTACGAAATGACAGTAGTCATCTTCGGATCAAAATGCTCGCCGGCTGTCGCCAGCTACGTCCTTCAGGGAACAGTGGATGAAAACAAGGCCGGGGGTGTAGGAACATCCAGAAAGGCGGGCGGACAGAGACGTTTTTTCCAATAGGACTAATATTAAATTTCCCAAAACTGGGAGAGGCGCACCACCCCCTTCCCCCTTCCCCCTCTGCCCCCGCTGTTCCTACGCGCACTGACAACAGCCCGATAATGCCAGCTGCCACTGCCGCCGCCAGATCGGGTTTTACGTGGGCGATTTTCTCATGTCGACACGATTCACACAATCTGCGTCTGGCATTTGGTTTACGACAGCCTGTTACCGATCGAGTGGTTGCAGGTGGCTTCAGGCCAAGGAAACGAATCAGTAGTTCTTGGGAAGTTCTGAACGCAGTCGCAAGTCCAGAAAGGAATCATCCAGGACTGGACATCCTGGGGTCACGCCCCGCAGGACGTGTCCCGGCAATCATTTGGAAGACAGAGGAGGGCACAATGGGAGTACACATCAAAGCCAGAAGTGCCTATTTTGCAACGAAGCGCAGCGTCCTTACCACGGTATCGGTCTCTTTGATTAATCTGTGTGTTTGATCCATTTGGAATCGTAGCCCCGTTTACACTGCAGGCGAAACTCTGTGCAAGAGCTCTGGAAGGACCAGACACAGTGTGACACTATTGAACAGACCACAGTGGGACGCCTAACAAAACTGGCAACCTGAGCTCCATCCTCTGCGACAGCTGCGCATCCCTCGCAGTCATTGCCAGGGACGAGGAGAGCTGCGCAGAAGGGAGCTACATGTATTCTACGACGCATCGAGCAGGCGTTCGTGTCGGTGGCGTCCTTGAGACAAACACACGTCTGGAACGGTCAGCTGCTCATTCGTGATGAGGAGATCGAAGACGGCACATCTCAAGAGATCGGCCTCAGTCAGCTTGGAGTTGCAGGCTGCCGTGCTGGCGGCGAATCCCGGAGGAGCAGTTCGTCAGAGATGGCATATGAACTAGGCGGCACTCACTTCTGGATCGATAGTGAAGCCGCCCTTCAATACATTCACGTCGAAAGTCGTCGGTTGCATCGGCTCTATCGGAATCAACGCAGCGGCAACACGTGGCAGCTGCTTCCAATCATGCTGATGGACTGTTTCAGAGGCCTCCCATTATCTGCCCTTTCGCCAGATAGTCGTTGGCCTAAGGGACCTGATTTTCTGTGGGGTCGAAACACGTCATGGCCAGCCTCCATGAACGCTCAGCCACTTCTGTCTGAGGATCCAGAGGTCAAGATGGTGGCAAAATTGGCCTTCACGGACATGGAACCGACGTGGCCAGGTCCGGCTTAGTGTTCCTCGTGAAACCGGTGCAAACCTGTCGTGGTGTGGACTCAACGTTTTGAGTGCAACTTTGCTGCCAGGCATTGTACCGAGAGAAGAACCTGACGAGGAAGTGGTCCACTGGCCACTTGGGAGCCTAAGCGAGCGGAGAAACAGATACGACTTTAAGCCCAGGCGGTAGTTCGCCCGGAAGAGATTGCTGCTCTTACGCAAGGGAATCCCGCTCAGACGGTGGGCGGACGACTTGAAAAAGCGGTCTGTCTGCGTCAACCCAACGTCCCGAAATACTGTCTCGACATCACGACGTGATCAGGCTCATCACAGCAGCGCACGATTCCCAGCTGCTCCATGCGGGTGTGGAACACGCCCTCACTGGACCGCGACGGACATTTAGACTGCCAAAGGCAAGAGCGACGATCAGTGCGGTGCTGCACCGACGTGTTACCTGCAAGAAAAGGCTTTGAAAGCCGATGGCCTGTTGATGGCTCTTCGTCGCTCCATATCCCGCCGAGGGACGCGTGCTCGCATCTGGTGAAGCAGAGCTTCGTCAAGCACTGAACACCTGGAGTCAGGAGCACATAGCTGATGATTTCACCCAGAGAGAGATCGAATGGCACTGCAGTCCGCCTGCTACATGCCACATGGGTAGAGTTTGGGAGCGTCTCATATCCTCTACAAACTGAGCACTAAGAGTGGTTCTGGGACAGCAGTATGTGACATATGAGGTATTGCACACGGTCATAACAGAAGCTGAGGTCATACTGAACAGTCTCCCGCTGACCCACGTGAGCTCGAGTAACGACAGCCCAGGAGCCCGCACGCCAGACCATCTGTTGCTAGGACTTGCCGAGCCAGTTTCGTCGCCGGAAGTGTTCTGTGAAGATCTGATCAGTAGGTGGCGCTAGCGCCACGCGCAAATCACTGCAGAAAAAGTCGCAGGCGTTGGAGATAGGAGTATTTGCCGACGCTAATCCCCAGAGGTAAATGGCAAACCGAAAGTAGAAACCTCAGCGTGAGCGACGTACTTATTGTAATGTAGGCTCACACACTGCGAGGCCGACGACCCTTAGCGAAAGTGGTTGAGGTGTCCATGACTTGGATGTCCGTCCGTGACAAAGCCCTGTGTGCAGGGAGAGGCAGGCCTCCGGTATTAATGCATGCTTATCTGTCGAATGTGATGCAATGTATATCTGCAACGAGAAGAGGCCCTGTTTCACGCCCTGGCACGGGGAAGGGTGTCGCCGCCAGCGAGAAGAGGCCCTGTTTCACGCCCTGGCACGGGGAAGGGTGTCGCCGCCAGCGAGAAGAGGCCCTGTTTCACGCCCTGGCACGGGGAAGGGTGTCGCCGCCAGCGAGAAGAGGCCCTGTTTCACGCCCTGGCACGGGGAAGGGTGTCGCCGCCAGCGAGAAGAGGCCCTGTTTCACGCCCTGGCACGGGGAAGGGTGTCGCCGCCAGCGAGAAGAGGCCCTGTTTCACGCCCTGGCACGGGGAAGGGTGTCGCCGCCAGCGAGAAGAGGCCCTGTTTCACGCCCTGGCACGGGGAAGGGTGTCGCCGCTAGCGAGAAGAGGCCCTGTTCCACGCCCTGGCACGGGGAAGGGTGTCGCCGCCAGCGAGAAGAGGCCCTGTTCCACGCCTTGGCACGGGGAAGGGTGTCGCCGCCAGCGAGAAGAGGCCCTGTTCCACGCCCTGGCACGGGGAAGGGTGTCGCCGCCAGCGAGAAGAGGCCCTGTTTCACGCCCTGGCACGGGGAAGGGTGTCGCCGCTCGGCGGAACACCATCAAATTTGATTTCACGCTGCTCCAAGTGAATCTGTGACATATCTGTGTATCACGTGTCAGTTAACTGCCTGTCGGTCGGCTCTGAATTCTCGTAGCTTGTGAATTTACAACAGTTCTTGGTAACTCGCTAGTTTTTATTGTCTCGTAATAGATCAATAGACATGTGGTTTAATTTGCTTAGTTTCTTAATCGCAATGTCCAGTCGACGAGACGCCGACAGGATCTGCCCACCCAGTGTGTTTCCTTGCGTTCCGTGCGTGACCCAGGTAACTGCGTGACAGTCCAGTTGTCTTTATTGTTTTTATCTACTTTTTCCTACCTTTTGTACCTATGGCTTCTTTGACGATGTCGTAATAACACCAAATTGTACTGGAACAGATATTTGCCATAAATACTTCTAGTTCGCCCGATTTTTTTAGAGACAGGCATTAATAGATGGCATGTAAACTGGTGGCAAAACATATGGCATGGAGCGAAATTTACATTGCATTAAGGAGACACACAGTTATGCCAAATTCCATCATCTCATCCTGCCAACGGTTTGGTTCCTACCAAGGTGGTAGCCTAAGTCTACCTCTGCACGTTTCCAGACAGTCGCATTTACTTTAACCATGGAGATGTCGACACTTAAGTGACGCGTTAGACACGTAGACACGCAGGCTGGTTTCCTTTCCCGAAGACTGCGATAAACATGGCTTGTATCTATGGAATGTCGAAGAGGTGCCTGTTTCAGCAACTGGGGAAATGAAAGCATCTTAAGGATTTTATTCTAGCGGAGGTCATAATGTTACTGTCAGGTGCAAAACCAGGATTCCGGAAAACTGGCGCCGATTGGAAAACATGCACGAAAAAGGAAGCAGTAGGGCCCAAGTCTCCCATTTTTCGCCCGACCGTGGCTTGTTCCTTTTGTTGAAATCATTTCTACTCATGTAGAACTATTCCTTTCTCGGTATTCCGTTTCAAGACAATTCCGTTTTCCAACTTCAGAAACGGACGACGTCACTGATAACCATACGCAGTTAATCAAAGGCGGTGGGCGCCCTCAGCCGGCGGAGATGCCAGCCTGCGCTGACCCTGATTGGATCTAGGTCACGACTGACCCGACGGGTGGCCTAACGGACCCAGGGCCGTTTTCCATCTGGGCGTCGGTGGCGTGCTGATTGGTGAAACCGTCCCTGCATCACGCAAGCATAAGAGCGATACTCGGCTGCTGTTGGTATGTCTTGTGCGTGCCGCCGGTCACCTGAACCAGGCTTTTCCTGACGTGTTTCGTCACTGCAGTCTGCGTCAAAATCACGTCCGGAGGTGAAGAAAGCAAAACGAAAAAAAATTAAACAGCAAGTTAAATATTTTACCTCTTCATGCGGAAATCGACCATGAAAATGGAAGAAGTTGTACACACACTTTACAGTTATAAACGGTAAAAGACGCGCCACAAATACAAAAAATAAGCAATTACAGCGCTCAAGCGTTCTTAAAGCAGACGTCAAAAAGTGTGAGGGGGAGTTTCGTCTCTTCACCCTCATTCCAGCCAGAGCGTGTTGATTCCATGAAACAGCGTTGTCATTCGAATGGCACAGCGTCGTCAAATTTTCGGAACTCCTTGATGCAACAGTTGTGCACATTTTGGTTTAACACAGGAGAAATTATCTAAGGGCATGTGGAAACGGCACAACAAAGATGACGACATTTTACGACTTCGCTAGATTTTTCATTTGCTTCATTTCTGTCGACGACACACTACCGCGGCGTGGTCGTCAGTGTGCGGTATGTGTTCTTATACCACGCGTGATCAATGTCGACCATCGATGACTTCACATAATACACACACAACACACAAGGCTGTCATGAGTCACAGTTGTATGCATGCTTCTTTTCAGATGGCGTGTCAGTTTACGCATAGTGCAATATCGACACCATCCAGCTGATCGTTAAACACAACGGGAATGCGATATCCCGCAGGCTGACATGTACATTTTCAGTCGACACATCGGAACACAGATATATCGCGCTCGGTTCAGAAAACCAAGCTGTGCTCTGACGTACCATACCAAATAAACCTCCAATCCTTTTCCTCCTATATTCTAACGAGCTGCTAGCTCTAGCCGGAAATAAATTGAAGCGTTTGCTGACTATACAAAGCAATGCAGATCCAACCGTTTTGCTCAAGATGTGATATGTCTCCAGCAGAATCTGGACGTCGTCTTTGATTGGTCCGATCAATAGCTTTCGAAATTCAACACCAGCAAATCTAAAGTAATGTAATCTCGCGCAAAACGAAAATGTAGATTACGGAATGTTTGCTGAAGCCGCTCACACTGCTTACGACGATGAAACCAGTCAACGAAGAGACTTATGGGCTTCAGTCATCGCCTTGATGAAACCAGCCAACCACCGCTTGAAAGCTGAAACGTAGGCTGAACTTAAGAACTGCAGAGTTTTGCCGCCTTCGCGGTCAACAACTTTACGCCAGTATAAACCGCTCACATCCGGCCTCATTGCGAACCTCTGTTGCCTGGGACATTGGTGGTGAAAGTTTCGGATTCAAGGGGCGCGGAAGTGCAGGACAGATATGTCATTTTATGTTCAGCGCCATAGGCGTGATGATAAATACCATGCTGAGGCCAGGGGAGGGCGGCAATGCAGCAGCTGAATGGTTTTGTCGCCAGTAACCCAGGAAGATGCAGTTCATGGATCATCTGAGCTCTGATTTTGAAGTAAGGATGCTTGCGATAACCTTTTGCAATGTCAGAGGCTTGCGTAAGCTGAGAGCTGCCTGAAGGTCGGTCCAGAAACGTCCAGGTTTGACGTCTCGCCGAAAAAAGTTCGGCATTTGGCGCTACAGTGATCCCGATATCATTTCCTTGCATACCATACAAGTCAAATAATCGATTTCTGGGAAGGATGCAAGAACTTTTTGCCGCTAGAGCCTTCAAAACTGGTATTCTTCAGTTGTCCGATACATCTCCTGTAATATCTCTGTCCACTTCATGTCCTCCGTAACGTGGTATTAATTAAACTATTTTCCCGCCGCCCTTTTCGGTCAGTTGATCGCAGCTCAGCTGCACACGTAACTTCTCTAAACAGGATTTTCTGGCTTTCTTATTTCCTACGGAGTTTCGTCTACGCCTGATGTTTTGCGGTGGGCCATCTGTCACTGGTAGTAACGCGTCTCCAGTTCCGTGGGATAGACTGCACAAGGCAATGCCACCATGAGAAACTGCCGAATCCGTATTGTGTCGCAGTTCGAGAGCAGTACTCGTCACCTTTCGAGTGACAGGCCTGAAAGCTGAAGGCGGACATCATGCAGCTTATCGCTGCTGAAACTGAAGAAGACGGGCGAGAAAGATTAGAAACGTCTTTCGGCACTCGCAAAAAAATGCAAAACAGCTTCATCCAACAGGGGCGATCGGCGGCTGGGCCCGGAGTCTTCTCGCGGGCGGGGGATATACGAAGTGAACTAACTGCGAAGCTGGTGGGTGTGCAGGACGATACACTATTCAGTACGGCATACGCTGTCTGTCATTGCCGTCATCATACTCACAACGAATACGCTGGAGTTATTTTATTAGTGTTGGTGGCACGAGAGCAGACCGGGGGGGGGGGGGCTATGAGGATCCTCCCAAATATACTGAGATTTTAGCATAAGGGCTGTGACAATGACTGTAAGGGAACAGTCTGATATCCTATACGGACCCCCGCCCCAATAATGTCCGGAAATCTCTAGCCATGTTTTGTGGAAAACATTACCATTGGATTAAATCAACTTCCATTGGAAATAAAGGATCCCAGACTGCAGTCGTTAACGGAACCGGAAGCCTCGAAGCACACTGACGACTAAAGAAAAATGTTTTGAGAACGAGACGACGTCAAGATCTAACGCCACCGCGAAAAAGCATTTTGGACTTTGGTTATAAGGCTAAGCCGCCTGTTGTCTTCAAAGCAGTCGATTCCGCGGATGACAAAGGCGCGGAATTTTTCTGTGTTGCATGCTTGAATTTTTGGCTCGCCTTGGCTCAGATTTCACCGCTAGGTGGTGGTGCGGCGCTTACGGCTGGCAGATGATTCTGGTTCATCTGACAAATTATGACGCAAAAATGCTCCGAAACTTATTGAGAATGGCTGTAGGGGAAGTTGCCCAATGGGCGCCGCTCTGCCTAACTGCGCCACCCTCCATTATCTCCTAATTGATACAGATGACTGGCAGATAAAGGATATTTTCTGAGAGAGACAATGTGGCTGAAGATTCGATCCCTCCCTCTTCCTCTCCGTCAGCGGCACGGACGTATGGTGGGTCCATGAAGTTTCAGTGCAAGTTTGAAGTAATTTCCTGCCTTGTGTTACCCATGAATAACTGTGCTAACAATATCGTGAAGCAAAATTGTTCCGATGCAGTTCCTCCGTTACAGAATTGCGCTTCCCATTTCACCAGAATAGAGACGATGCGTTCGCGTGTTTTTTTATCCGCGCCTAGTTTTGTTGTGATAGTGCCATTGCCCTTTTTGCGCCACCATTGGCCGGGCCTTATTGCGCCAGTAGTACAATCGGAGCAGGACTGGCTAACGGTGTGCTGATGGTTGCTCCAGTGTTTCGCAGGTTTCCGGGACCCATTTAAAGCGATGATCACGGGGAGGGAATTCGTCTGCAGAGGGTACGTTGAGAATGAGGCAGAGATGTCGCCAGAGCCTCCTTGGAAGAGCTGCATCCAAGCCCTCTCCCCCTCCCCCGTCGCGGAGCCCGTTCAGCCCCTGCTATCCACTGGTCGTGGAAACTAATGTAAAACGCCATTTTTTCTTACTCACCATGTAATCAGCGCCCCAAGTTTCGCAGGCAGCCCCCAGGCCGAGAATCCTGGCGGCATCCTAGGAAGGAGGACCTCTTAACAATCTTGCGGATAACCGTGTCTCATATTTTAGCCAATTCATTTAGAGGAGGTGGTTCGCCGCTGACCGCACTCACTGTGCCCTGAGGAGCCAGCTGGGCTCGCTGTGCCCTTCTCCATAGGAGGATTTATCTGCCACTGCAAGAACTAGGTCCCTAACTGACACGCCAAAATGGACCCTGAATGGGGAGAATGCATTCTTTTTATACCCCAAAGTCCTTTTGATTTCGTTTACCTTACATCGACACTTAGGAAATGGAAGACTATTGTGTTTTTTTATTCAGGAGGGAAACATTCTAGGATCACAAAAGAGGTATGGACCCCAAACCCATTAGATGCACCTATTTAGCTACTTCCATGGGGCTGCCCAGCATCTTGCCGGGATCTGAGCACCTCTCCCGACCTGTCTGCAAGCACTGACAAAAAGAGTAAAAGTGACATTGTTTATAATGTGCCAGATAGTGGTTCGTTACACCTTTTGCCGCCGCAAAGTACTCGGAACTCCGTATCACTTCTAAGATGGCGCGATAAGGCACATCATGTGACGCAAATATGGCAGGGTTGCCCTAATTGCGTCTTTTGCAGCGTCTTGCTGGAAACTGATTAACAAGTATAGGCAGAGACCAAAGTTTTAAAACACCATATATTATGGTGATCAAAAGACCAGAAAAGGTACATGAGACAGAAATGAGACAGTTCCTCACCTATCAGTCATAGTGACCATTTTTCGAAAAGGAGGCGCAAAATGGGCAGTTTCCTCTATAAAGATGCTGAAATGGTAGTAGGTCTTGGCACTCACCGGCATTATATATATATATATATATATCTTGTATCTATATATGTTGCATCTATTTATATGCAAGTTTGATTAAATATGACAGCAAAGTTAGTTGTTATTCATTTCTTCCTTAAGCTTTCTGTTCTTCGTTCAAGCTTGCCCTCTTTTTCCTCCAGGTAAAAAAAACAGTCCTCCAATATCATGCAACGTTTCGCTCATTTTCTATGAACATCATCAGGCAAACATTCAACACATTACACGTATATATGACATATCTAGCTAACAACGTGACTGAAATATCATTAATACGAGGCATTACTGGGTAAGGGTCGTTTTCTTATCGCGATTGTTGGTTTCTAATGAAATGACACGAAATTAACTGAACGGTGTTTCGGCAAACTATATGAAAACGTATGCTTCCTAAAACTGCGGGCACTTCCGGTGACTACGTAGAAAAACATAACGTTACAAATCTGAACAGCGTCTGAGACCCTGGCTCCAATCGGGGTCCATCAGACAGAGAGGATACACTGGGCGTTCACTTGCCTGTTACCTGCCTGTTAATAAGAGGATCGTAAACTCTGATCTATACAGCTTCCGGTATTTGCAATAACGCGCTGCAACTCTCATGACGGGGTACAACGGCAAGATCACGCATGACGAGAAACAGACCCAGTTCCTGTTGCAAATCGTTGCTGAGCATCGCTCGCGATTTCCTGGTTCAACAAAGATGACCCTGACTCGAACTAAGAAGGCGTACGGGTCTGTTCGGCCTGTAGAACAAACTGGTTTTATGCTTTTCTTGTTGAACGCAACAAAAGGCTGGGATCGAAACAGTCTTTTTTGAAAAATTCAGGTCTGATGAAGACCACCCTATTGCTAATCGATTCTGAGTACCAATTGGAGGACTGCACAGGTGAAATCTTTGGCCCTGACTTTTCAAGACCTGTACGAAGTGATTTCATGAAGCATTCGAAAGTACCAATTTCTGACAAGTGGTCGTTTTCGACCGCCCGCTGGCCACCGCCTAGTGTTAATTACGGCGAACTACGCCGCTCGGCGCCAAATGACCTTGAAGTAGGTGCGCCCCTAAGCCTCCCCCTACACTGCTCGGTCTACGGAGACTGCAACGCGGGCGTCGGTAAACGCAACTTAACCCGCCCGCGACTGGGGGGGCAGTTGACCGCCCCCCCCTAGGGTTTTTCTGGGACTGCGAGAGAACGAACACAGAGCCATGAAACTTTGTGTAACTTTTCATGATCACTTGTACACCTTGTGTCAAAGTTTTGACCTCAGGTCAGGTCAGGTGCCTGACGTAGGTCAGGTCAAACGGACCTCTGTCCAAAAAAGTTTAGCGCCAATTAACTTTTTCGCAAGACAAAATATCGCAATAATACTTTCAGGGATTAGTGATCTTGATAGATGCAACAAATATGCTATCTCAGATTTTTCGGAATTCTCCGCGTCATTGACCTAAGGTCAAGCCCATTTTTAAAGACATGCCGTTGTTTTTCCGGAAATTGGCGGAATTTTTCATACCATTTTTAGTGTGGAGTGAAGCAGACATCTAGTTACCGTCATTGGGCAAAGTACCAACGACTTCCAGCCATTGACCTGAGGTCAGGTCGCGAATTACTGTTGTGGGCCAAAATGCACCGCCGTCAAAATCAGCGATGAATTACTCAGAATGGATAGAAAATGGCAGAACTGGCTTGTACAGACGTAAGTAACACCAAGAACCTCAAAAAGTTCGAAAAAATTGCATATTTTGGAAATGAACAGGCTCTCGTGAATAAAGTTCCGCCAGTTGTGTAGATTGGTAACCAATGAATTTTTCCAAAATTTAAGCATGAGAAACCACCGCAAGAACCACTAAGATCAATAAAAGTTACATGGATAGGCTTATGTCGCGAAAATAAACGAACGCTAAAATTATTTCCCGTTAATTTCTTCCTGTTTACAGTTGCGGCGCCCGCCAACAGCCGGCGCGAAAACTACCATGTCTTTAACTCAACGTTTCGGCATGTATGTATTGAAGAAATCTGAGAAATTAGATGTGTATCGGCATCTGCGGACCTTTACTTGTGCGCTGGTGCCTTTACCTATGCGTTATTAATCACGGCCCTTGAGATTCAGCCTGTTTCTCGGTCTCATGCAGTTGGCTATGGGAAAACATAAATGTGACGTTAATTGCTTATATGTTATCTAAAACTAAAAATGAGACCAGTTTCGAGCTCTGTTTGTCCCAAGTTTTCCAACGGTGTGCTTATTTTTATCGTGCGACCAAACGTTCGTGAGTTAGAGGGCGGCGACCAACCCCCCCCCCCCCTTGTCCCCAGTGGGGCGTGATCGTCGCCGACCGACGGTCGTGCGCGGGTTGATAGACATGCTGTGCGCATTCCCTAAACGAAGAGATTAACCCCAAGCATTTCGTAGCTTGACTAAAATTATTTTTCTGGTGTATCTGTCAATGAATAGTATAATTTCCCTTAAGCCATGGCTTTGTTTTGAAATAGGGCTTACAGTACAACTCATAAATCTTTGTTACGATATAACTCAAACATATATGAGTTACAGTGTAACTCATATATGCTTCTGAAATATGATATCCCATCTTCAGAATAATTTACTTCACAGAGAAGTACAGTGTTTCTTTTTTGGAGTTCACAATTGATCATCGTATGTTAACACGCACACTGGAAGGGAACACTTTTGTTTTGCCCCCCTCCCCTCCACCTGTTTTTTCCAGAAAATTTTAATGACGGAACGGAGCTGGCCACTACTACTTTGTGACTTTTACGGCAATTCTATAACTCGTCGACTGACGCGAAGAAGTCGACAATCGGCCGGGAATTTTTAAAGTCTAAACATTTGAAATCAACCAATCACAACGAAAATATCCATCGTCACAGACAATTGGGAACTTTGCGAGAGAACATACGTTCTACGTAAGAATACCGCTTGAACATTATCAGTCAAGTTCATTAGGGAATAACTGAGGATTGTGAACGTACAAAGAGAAAAGCCAAGGTCAGTGAAGGTCGAGGTTATCAAAGGTCAGAGTCAGCCAACTTGTGACCTGATCCGGATTTCCTTTGCAGCATGTCAATTTGTATGAAACATGTATTCAAAGGACCTAACAAAAAAAGGCGTTTCCGCATATTGTTACATTTATATATATATATATATATATATATATATATATATATTTACTTCTTTTTTATTCATGCATATATATCCTGTTAACAGATTCAACATTGAAATCATGTAATTGGGTTCATTATCATGAAATAACTTTAGTCCAAACAGCTGACGTTGAAACTACCTTGAGTCATAAACTCCACCCAAGGTCACTGGTCTCCCTTCAGTTCATTTGACTTTGCTTATATAAGTAAACGCTTAAAGTGATGAAATGTACCGATGTTGGCTATCTCCAGTGAAAGTGCGCTAAATGATGCACTTAGCCCCTTGTTTACCCTCAAGCTACACCACTATCCCGTGCTGCTCGAAATCTGATCCGCAAAGACAAAACAAAAATTACGTCATAGGTCAATGACATGGCATGATCTCGGCCCTAAATCTTCACTCCAGACGCGAAATGAATGGGAATTATGGTATTCCACGTTTTAACGCTCTAACACGCGCCCTTTTCCTTTTCGTCCGAAAAGCTGTACGGAAGGGCCCGTGCGTGCCAAGAAAGTGTCAAAGGTTGACCTTTTCGACCTCACTTGACCTTAAAGATATTAACCTAGGGTCATAAAAATGCACACAATGTCACTCCTCGTGACCCTATCCTGTCCTTAAAACTTCGTGTCTCTAGCCTTTTCTTTTTCTGAGATGGGAGGGGGAACAGAAGTGCCCCCATTCCAGTGCGCGTTAGCTCCGAACAGGAACGTAGCCAAGGGGAGCCATGGGGACCATGCCCCCCGAGCCAAGTGGTCCTCACTAGATATATGGCGATTTCGCAGTGATCATAAATATGTTGTGAAAGCAAATATGTTTTCCTGTGCGTTGAATATAACGCAGCATAAAACTGCTGTTTTTCCCTATAAATTTCACCATATGCCAGTGGCATATGACAAAATCTGACATTTGGCCTCCCACCCTGAGGAAAATCCCGGCTACGTGCCTGGCGCCAAAGCCCCTTCCGTTGTGCGTGTTAAACTAACTTAACTGATGTTTTGTTTTAGTTACCCTTGCATGGACATTACCAAAGAAATTCGCCGACAGATGACGACTTTTATGAACAACGAAACTTGAAAGCAACGTTACAGCAATGTTAGGCTATTTAACAAAGACTAGATGACTTCCTCTTGTAAAACTGACGAGAAAGTTTTACGAGACGTCACAAAAAGACATGTACGCCGTAAAGATTCTGGGACCGGAATACAACTAATAGTTTATTATAAAAGGAAAACCAGTGGCGAGCCGTCTAATGAAGAAAAACCTTTTGGACCAGACCAATTACGTAAAAAGCACCAAAGCAGTGTGCCAGTTTAGTTGTCCACACGAAGACTGTCGACTTCGTCCGGTACATTACAATGGTGCCACGACGACGAATTTATCTATGTGACTGACGATGCATTAACGAAATTGGGCACCCGCCCAACACATGCTAGATCATAACGAGCGACTGACTTGACAAGTTTTGACGGACAGCACGACTAAACTTAAAAAATGTCATGGCCGCAGGCGGCTCCTGTTCACAAAGGCGCTATTCATACATTCCTTAAGGCCTGACAAACAAGCAGATCAACAATGAATAACACTACCGCTTTGAGGTGCTGGCTAATTTATCAGGTTAATTAGTATCCTAGTAATGTAGGTGAACAATTGTGAACTCCGTCCCAAAAGTGCGTTCAGTAATAACGATCGTTCCGTGCATGTGTGTTGAAAAAGGAACACTGTGCTGCACTGTGAAACAGATTATTCTGAAGACAATAAGTGATATTTCTGAAATGTTAATATATGACTAGCTATGTATACCACACTTCAGAACTTACCTATCTTTTACCTATTATAAATATTACCTATTACCTATTATAAATATTCTTAGCAACAAAACCTGTGTTAAAGAAAACCTACATATATATATAATCCACAATAGCAAAATGGATCACAATGATATTTGATGAAATCTGGTTAACGAGTAGGTCTTGCATTAAAGCACATGTCTTACAACAGATGTAAACAAGGGTACTGATTTATATTCTTTTGCGGGGGCTATGCCTCCCCCCATTTGGATCTTGGCCCCTTCAGAAGTACTTTTGGACCCCCAATATTTTCTGCTAATATTAACAAAGGGAACATAGTTTGCCATGTGGTAAATGATGACCAAAAATAGAAATGAAAATCGCCATCGGTCAAAACAAAGTGGACTTAATCCGTTGAGAAAATCAGATTGGGGAAAGATTAGGTCGTCAGACCCTCGGCTGGCCCCCACCGCAATCATGTACACAGAACGAGACCCCTGCTTGCAGACTATTTTAGGTCCATGAAATTATTCAAATTTGGTTGGTGAAGACGTGCGGAGATGACTTCCTTTCCCTGAAAAGTTAAGAACGACAGCTGGCTGGGAAGACTTCTCAAGGCCGCAATTCTTCCGAGGTTCTGAAAGATCGATGTTGTGAGGCAACATACGCACATATCGCATCCTTTCACTCCGACTAAGCAAGAACCAAAACTCCTCTCTCCACCTATTGAACCTAAGTCGTCCTCGAAATGTACGTAAATTGTATTGCATAGTTCGACGTCATAGCCTTTCTCTAATCACTGTTAAACTATATCACATATATGAAGCAATGAAACCCAGCTTCGAGAGTGTGTACTTTCTCTAAACGTTTTTGACTTCAGACGGCTTCCACATTGACCTTCCAAGTAAATGCAACTCAGAAAACAGAACTACCCGCCCAAACCGTATTCTCATTAATGGACCACGCCTCGAAATGCTGAATTTCGCAAAGGTACTATGTGAACTTCCTCATCGCCTGCCAGTGCAAACGATTAAGCTCTCTGCCTCACGAGCAGTGTCGCAGCGTCAGTGAGCTTTGTTGGCTCACAGGCGTGCGCCTCCGTTTTCTCGCTAGAACTCGACTGACGAAACGCTACGATAGCTCATCGCAGGCATGGGCATGCTTTTTCGTCTGGCCCTCCAACAGCACTGCCTGAGTTTCTCCGAAGTTTAATATGTGGATTCTAGTCACTTCAGTCATCATTACTTGGAGGTCATAGGACAACGGCTGTGGGAATGAGGCTTTTATTAATGATCTTCAAATGAATCATTTCGCATCACTGTATGCTGCGATATGATGCGGTACGACATATTCCCATTCATAGCTCTTTCCCCTATTCCCGGAGGGCTAGACGGTATGGTCGATTCCCGGCAGGGGGGGCGGATTCGGCCCCCCCCCCGAGATCTCGAGAACTGCTTGTCCGATTTCATCGCAACAAACGGCAATCGATTTGCCGTCACGTGAAGTACATTTTTATAAAAAGGAATCTCGAGACCTCGAGACCTTGGGGTCACTTGGAATGATCTCGTGTGCATTTAATATTATCTGTAAACGTTTTCAATCATTTGAATTCACTCTATTTCAAAAATTTCATTTTATGGCTATTGCGATATAGCGTACGCGCACGGACATTTTAGGTCATAGCTCCGTGACCCGACCTGATATCAGACTGAAACTTGGTACACAAGTAGAGGGCACCCTTGTACGTGATAAATATTCCGGGTTTGGCATTTGAAAAAATGGCGCTGAAATTATAGCCAAAAGACAAATTTGGACTTTGACCTTGACCTGACCTTGTGAAATGACCTCAGATAAGCAAAATTATATCTGCACATTGCCCAATTATTTAGCTATACATCCATTTAAAGTTTTAGGTTCTAGCTTTAAAACTCTGTTTTTGGCAGACATTTTCATTTTACCCTCAACGTGGCCAAAAATGGCATGAGGTGCCTCCCAAAAATGTTACCTGGCTCCGCCCCTGAGCAAAATAAACTTCTGAAATTTCGTCACAGCACGTAGAAAGAATAGCTAGGAAAAGTCACCACGTTTCGTGAAGCTGCGTTAAAAAGCCTGGAATTGGCAAGCAAAAAACCCGAGGGGGGTGGATTCCGCCCCCCCCCCCCTGCCGGGAATAGGGTTAAGTCGTGTTTTACTTGACCCAGATAGCACTCGGTGAGTCCAAACTCTTCTCACCCATCGATCATTCCTGATTCCACACCCTAAGGATGACGCAGATGGTATAGATCTGGATCCCACCTAGGCGAACTGTTAGTGGCTTATGTCCTGCAAGCCAGCAAAACCCTATGGAATGTTTTGGGAGAGCTGGGAGCTCGTGGCATCAATGCATCAATGGCCAACAGCATCCGAGTTCCCTTCCAGAGACCAAGAACAACCTGAGATCGCACTTAAAACTCTGAGGATTTATCTGTTCTGGGCTGTCTGGGCAAAAACCCGCGTCCGTTTCTGACGTCATTGCTGACGTCAGACACGGACGTTACCGGCCAGCATCGGGCGTCGCCGGTGACGGTGAGCGACCGAATACAGAGACGTTTTTCTGAATGGCTATCTTTCTGGAACAACTGCGACTTCGCGTCTTTGGTTAAGCTAATGCGAGCCAAGGAAAGCATCTGTCGCATGGCCCAGTGTAGCAGGTGTCCAACTGCCTGTGTGATAGTTGAACTAATGACGGCCTCTCTCGTGCCACTCTTTTTCGCGAGCCAATCAAAAGAAAGTCTTCTAAATCCAACTTCTGTTCACTTCAGTCATCCACCAAACACCCATACTGGTACCCACACTATACGGATATCCTCCCACTATGTCCTGAAAATCACAAGTTTCTCCGTGACGACGATCAGGGCGACATTTATCCTCCCTACAGACGGGAACGATCTGGGCCAGGAGGTACAAAACTGACGTGATGTCAGCCAATAAGAGACGGAAACGTAATCAGCCGAGGGGCGTAAACCGGTGGTGTGAGGAGTTCTGGACCAATTAGAGTCTGCGGCACCGTGAGGCGATTCCAAGAAACACCGGATGCCAGTCTGCATTGTTTGTCCGTTGCGCTGACTTTTTCACGGAAAGTATCGAGTCGCGTTACTGATGGAAAATGTCATTCAGCGTATACTCCCGTTGAAAGGGGGAAGATCTCATCTCATCTCAGACGGCTTTCTATGAGTACGTCAAATTCGGCCTTGAACGGCTGAACAATGGGACCGTCCTACAGATGGAGATATTGATAGGAATTCTTTAGAATTTTAGTTGAAACTACTTTAGAACCGAAGAATTTCTGGGCTAGGAAAATAGTTTTGTTTAACCCAGCCGGGCATGCGAAGTGACGGTGCCAACCGGCCACGAACGTAAAATGCTCGCCAGTGACTATTCCAGATCGCAGGCAACAATGCGTGATGCCATCGTCCGAACAACGGCTAGGCCTGTTTGATCGAGCCCGATTAGCCCTTCGGCTGCTTCCACCGAAACGCAGGCTCCTTACGACCCATTGCCTTTGCCTGTCTAGCAATGTGAAGACACCATGAAGCCCAGCGAAGAAGTATAAAGTGAGTTTTATGTGCCTTGTAAGGATGGTACAATGCACGATTGGTGGAGGCTTCGTGCGAGTGAAGAACTTAAACGGCGAATGCTGGGACTGAACTTTGTATGCTCCCATGTCTCTTTTTTTCTTTTTTGCCACCGCTTCCGCCGCGGGCATCTTTGAGGTTTACACCAACTTTTCAACGACAAAGCCAGCGACTCTAATTTTTTTGTGCCCAAGCCTGAATGCTATAGATACCTTTTGCCAAAAACGTTGCTGCCTATCATGGCTTCATCATGGGCCAGGACATATAGAGTCATAAGTTCAATCATAAACACAGTTTTCAAGACTGTTAGGACTCCGGTCTCGGTCTTTGACTTTTGACATCGTTTCCAAGAATTTCATCACGGATGACACAAAGATCAAGCAACACGTCACGCGAGTAGTACGAGACCTCAAGTGAGGTCATTGCCGATCAGTGGCTAGCTTTGCACGGTGCCGATTTAACCTGTTTTGTGGCCGAAATCTGGCGCTGGCTATGAAAATGCTGCAGAGTTAAAATTGCAGCGAAAGAACTCTGTTTTCTTTGTAAAATGTCACTTTCATCGAAGATACGTCTAAAATGATTTATAGCGTCAAAAATAGTTCTTATAGCCTCCTGGACCTTTTGACCGGGCAAAACGAGCATGATTATGGAAACAAGCAACTTTCTTTTTGCCGGAAGGACGAAAGAAACTGGGGTTTACATACAAAAAATATACATGGCCATATATATATATATATATATATATATATATATATATATATATATATATACATAAGTATTTATCTATATGTGATGCCCTAAATCCAGCTTGTTCTTGAAGTGGTTTGTGACCTTGCAGCCGACCCAAAATTTGGCCCCTCCAGCATCAGCGGATCCCAAACAAACGACCTCAGTGGAAAACGTGTACACCTCATCACGTACGTCCTGCACTAACCAAGCTCAAGTTGTTGGCCTGTAAAACAGCCGCATGCATCGAAGGACGCGTATCATGTGCTCCTGCCATTCAATTTTCAGCATCTCAGCGGTAGTAGCTGTGCGGTAATAAAGGCAGGGTGTTAATCTTGGGCTCCTCGCGCTTCACGTGCAAGCTGCACCACTGTTTCGGCCTGAGCCCATCCTCCCATCCACCTTTCCAAGCCATTACCGCACCAAACCGTGACGTTTTCGTGCCGGAAATTGGCCTGTAAACACAGGGATGTGAAAGACGCACACGCGCGCTACACGTGACAGTTGCACCTGCCCATCACATGGGGTGCCGTTGAAACTTCAAACTTCAGCTGCCCGGGTCTTTGTTGATGGCACTTGGAAGTCCCGCAGTCCATATCAAATTATATGCCTGTACATCGCTGCGTGGATCACACTTGGGTGCTGACCACAAAAGCATACACCCGCAAGTGCGGCCCATGTTGTCACCAAGTCTTGAGTCAACAGCACCCGCCGTTTGACCCATACCCGCGATTAACTGAATTCTGCAGAGGTCCGGCTCGCGCCACGGGGCACGTGCCACACGCCATGAATCGTTTCGAAAACGACATCACAATCTATCCGACGAGTCGGTGCACCTGATGGTGCCACTTGTGTCGCGGTCGGCTGGCACGTTCGGGTGATAGATGCTCGGAACCTCGCACACACTGATAAACACCTCCATCTCAATTTTCCGAGCGACCCCCAGGCATTAAATCTCATTCCGCTAAAAGCGAGGTAAACACGTTTGTCTTTTTCGATTTTGAGGGAAGATACTCATTTAGGTATAACGAACTTCCCACAAACGGAGGATCCTAAGTCCAACAAGGTGCACTCTCACATGGATGGCATCTTGCCAGTGATCGCACCAAACTGCGCCGTTTGCGTCCCGGGTAATGGCCCGTAAGAAACACGGATGCTTCCAGCTATTTTCGTTGCCATAACAAAAAACTCAGAAAATCTCAAGTCCAACACAGGCGTAAAAAACCGTGAAACCACGGGAGGAGGGGGGGGGGGGCGGCGAAGAGGACAAACAGACATGGAATTCCCCTGCCTCGCCGGGCCAGCACCATGCCAGCACGGCAGCTGACGTCAACCCAGCCGTGCCGTCCTGCCTATGCCGCCACCGTGTCGTCCGCGGCGGGTTACCACCGTGTAGGCCGTGGCGGATCACGGCCGCCGAGCCGTGCTGTAACATGAGACCCCGTCGGCCCAGCCGTCAGACATGGATGCAGGAACCCATAGGGCAGATGGGCGGCCGTTCTACCAACTTACAGAGACCCCACGGGCTTTGGACTTTTTGGTGTTAAGTACGAAGTATCACATGAAATGAATCTGACCGCCAGCTTTGGAAACAATCTACGCTGATGGCTGTCAGCCGCTGTGGTCACTTGGACTGATGAACGCAGTCTTTCATATCCGGCTGTGAACTGTTCCTTTCATTGAGAGGCGCGGGTGTCGTTCTCTATTGGTCTGGAGAGGCCCGAGCCCTACAAGCTTTGTTTTTTCAAAGATCTTAAACCATAAGTATTTGGCATAAAAACTGTCTGGTTTTTATGCCAACTATATATATATATATATATATATATATATATATATATATATATATATATATATATATATATAGGGAAGATTTTGGTAATACCGAACGCATGTTTCAAATCAGTGGTAGTTTATCCCTGCATAGGCGCAAGTCAGCCAAAACAACTTCCAATGAAAGGCCATCCTTAAATCTATAAGGCGTCATCTCGTTTCGATTCTCTGAACGCTCCTTTGCCCGCAATAATTTTGAACTGCACATTTCAGGTGTGGGTAATTTTGGACATCGCTGCGTAAATTTGGACAGCCAACCGAGATTACTGCCAGCAGCCTGCCACTCCTGCTCCTGCCGTCGACATGTCGCGTCGAAGGGACTGCTGCCGCCGTCATGCGCTGGTGTTCGGCATGCCGCGTCATAGCTCCTGCTGTCATTTAATATACCTCATTGACTTCTGCTGCGACAATTCGTTCCGGTAAGTTCTTTTATGAAGTAACTGACCCGATAGCTAATTACGCACGAAGTATAAAGCATCAGTTATGTATGAAATACCGAACTCTATTAGCTAATTACACATGGTAGGTACGGCTGTTTCTAGTGGCACTGCAATGTCTAGCTCTCTGTGTTCATTTAGCTACAGTTATTGCACTGATAATGGCCAAACAATTGGTATGGCCTGCCAGTTCTTTCGTGCTCCCACGCTTTTGCACTACAGAATTATAGATGCTGTAGAAGCACGGACGGCGTCATAGGTCCAGGAATATGTGTGGGGGGAAGGGAGGAAGGGCGGAGGTAGCAGGGGGCCTCACAGGTGTCGGGGGCTTCCTTGACTTTGGGACCTCTCTGATATTTGGGGACCTTCTGTTGCGCTACTGGGATCTCCAACGTCCCGCAGAGGGGAGGGGGATGGACTCTTTTTGCGCTCAGCCGGCGTCCTGTGGTGTCCGGGTAAACTTCCCGAGAGCATGCAGTGGGTTTCTGCTGGGGTTCAGGGGCCTCCAGTGGCTCTCGGAGGGGCCCCTGTGGCGTTCGGAGATGCTCTTGAGGCCATCGGGGGCCGTCTGTAGCGCTACGGCGGCCTCTTGTTCCGCTACAAGGTCCTGTAGCGACGCTAGGAGGGCTGGAGGACCTTGCAGTGTCATGTTGCAGGGACCTCTGGAGTGTTCAGAGGAGCCTTCTGCATACATGCGGCGACCTCCAGCAGGGCTCAGGGGACTTCTGTAGCGTTCGTTCGAGAGTCCTCTTAAAGCCATTGTGGGGTTTCCCAAACTGCTCTGGGGAGGAGCAGTTGCCCTCTTTGCCCTCCCCCTTGGGTACGTTACTGTCCGTGATGAGGAAGGGAACCCCTGTTATGGAGAAAGCTTCCTAAGGTGGCGAGGGACCTCCTTTGGCGATGAAATCGCCCCTTCTGGCGACTAGAGCCTCTTTATGATGAAAAAGAACCTCCTGTATTGATAGCTCCTGCGGAAGCGAATCGGCCTCCTTTAATAGGAAGAGACCCCCTCTGTCGGTAACTGGAGGCCTCTTGTGGCGGTGAGAGAGGTTTCTTTGCCGGTGAGGAGTCTCCTGTATTGTTGCAGAGGCCTCCTTGGGGCAAAGAGCGTCCTGTGGACGTGACATGGCCTACTGTGGCGATATGGGGTCTCCTGGAAGGGTGAGGGGTTTCCTGTCTTGAGGAGCGGCACCTCTGGAGTCTGGTGCGCAGAGTAGGCCTCCTGGCGCGATACGTAGTCTTCTGGTAACAAGGTGTGAACATGACATAAACATAAACAAGAGTAAGGACATAACAAGAGTGAGGACATAACAAGAGTGAGGACATAACAAGTGTGAGGACATAACAAGAGTGAGGACATAACAAGAGTGACGACATAACAAGAGTGAGAACATAGCAAATGTGAGGACGTAACAAGTGTGAGGACATAACAAGAGTGAAGACATAACAAGAATGAGGACATAACAAGAGCGAGGACATAACAAGAGTGAAGACATAGCAAGAGTGAGGACATAACAAGAGTGAGGACATAAGAAGTGTGAGGACATAACAAGAGTGAGGACATAAGAAGTGTGAGGACATTGAAGTTAAAACTACTGTTTTAATACGGAGACTGCCCCGTATTACAAGAAATGCGGATAGTTCCAACGTGCGACAGACTTGATCAGAGAGATGCAGAGTACGTATTTAAAACCACTTATAAAATGTACGAAACATGTCAACAGAGCTTAAATAGGCAAGTCAGACCACTGTTACTTGTGGATTATTCAGTGCCATTAGACTGAAAATGGAAAATTTTGAGAATGGAAACAGTGAATCTGAAGAAGAGAAAACATCTAAGAGATGCATGCAGCTCTCCTTGACGATAGCGCGAGACAAAAGAATAATACACCATTGCTTATTTCCCCCGAAAATATATAACTGAATTTCAGGATTGCCCACTGCCAAGGACTATGGGTCTCCCAAATTACCTGCCGTCCGATATCAGCTATTATATATATATATATATATATATATATATATATATATATATATATATATATAATTGTGTGTTGGAATATATTTCAGAAAATCATTAAGTTACAAAAAATTGCTCTCGGTCAAAATAAAGTGCGCTAAACCCTCGACACCCCTGCTGACAAGGTATAACATAAGGCATTGTATTGATCGCCTACGCAAGTCATAAAGCGACGTGGATGGCTGTGATAAAAACTTGTTGCACTAGACACTATGTTTTATTTTGTACACAGTCGTGTAGTCATCGTAGTGTGAACAGGAATCAGAAGGGTGAGACTGCTACGTAACATGTGTAGTGTTCAATACACCTTGCATTACTTGCAAAATATTCCTGACATGACTTGACAGTTATGACTTGACTGAACACCAGAAGGTAAATGAGCCGTTGACATATCACTCAGTGAATCGGACAACCCGGTTATTTTCAGCATTATTCCAGGCCTCGGATCAACCAAGCCACTGATGTTTTTCTAACCGGTCGTATCACGATTTTGAAGATTAAAGCTTGTGAACCGTTAATGGGGCGTTCCCATTCGAATACATACCACCAGGGCTCCTGAATAAGGCGAGCGACGAGCTAAATTTTTGCACGAAATGTGTCACATTTATTCCACGAAACCGACTCATCCATCCCACCTCGACATCTTATCAATCAATCGTTGTCGGATGGGTCTTTCTTCATAGAAACAGGACTTCACAGTTTGATCATGGCGGTTGTTTCTTGATCTGGCAGGAATCAGAAAGGATTGTGGAACAAAGGAATGGCATATTACTAAAAAACAGTTATGCACCAGGACGTATGTCAGATCACCCGAAAGCAGAAACTAATTACGAAGGCAATCAACGTTATTTTGAAAAATTAACTGCCGTTTACGTATAAATATGTCTTTTCCTTGTCATCAGCAGCGCCATATATATATATATATATATATATATATATATATATATATATATATATATATATATATATATATATATATATATATATATATATATATATAACATATATATATATATGTGTTATATATATACATATATATATATATATGTGTTATATATATATATATAACATATATATATATATGTGTGTGTGTAAAACACTAAATTTAGCCCATACATCGCAAGGCTGTACTTCACGCAATACCGATAACTTCTCTTTGCAGACCTGCCCCTGGTTCACACGTCAAGATACGGGTTTGTGTCGACAGGACGAACCAATTTCTGAGATGTGTTTTTATGTACTAAGCGTTACCGTGGGTGAAACCAGTATGTGTAAGGCAATCTGAGGGCAGAAAGTACTGGGGGTGGGCTAGAACCCCCACGGAGGCGAGCTCAGCATTGGGAGGAGGGGCTGAGCATAGGCGCAGCCAAGGGGGCCCGGGGGTCTTTCCCCTTTAGGTCCATACTTTTGTGAAAACCATTGCATATCGTGTTCCCGGTAGACGATTTTCGTATGATATCAGTTCTCATTGATCTCTGCCTCCCCCCGCCCCTTTAAGAAAATCCTGGCTGTGTCCTTGGGGCTGGTGCCCATCTAACAGCATACAAATCGAGTCCTCGAAATACAACGTCGCAAAGACACTTTCTCCAGTGCTGGGTAATGAAAACGTTCGAGGCTTACTGTTGGCCCTATTATGCAATATTTGAGGAAGAACAACACTCCATATCCAATAGGCACCAACACTGAGCAGATCAAAAAGTGGATCAAAAAGTGGGGAGTAGCCCCCACATTTCCGCAGGCTATTTAAATATAAGAACGTGTCTCTGAAAGTGAGAAAGAATAGTATCTCAAATTAGGAATTCAATCTGAAACGTTGTTTCGAAATAAAGGTATATGCCCGTGATAAACCTGCTACGCTTGACATGCTCGGACTTAACATTTACAATGCACATATATATATATATATATATATATATATATTAGGTCACGTTTTGATTGGTATGATACTCTTATGATGATGCCATGTGCAATGTTTTCTGCTACGGTAGAACATGGGTGCTGAAATGCAGGTCTATTCCTGGTGTGGACTAAAATCATTCCTTATCTGGGAATGGATATGCAGTTGTGGATATGGCCGGGGTTCGAGATCAAGGGACAGTTCATGCAAGACCTTACATGAAAACTGACCGACATTACATGATGTGACATGACTCTGTTTCAGTTGCATCATAGTCCTACTACCATTACAGGTGATGGAGTGCAAAAAGTTGAAAATTTGTCAACATAACTTTTATGTTTCATCGTGAAATACATTTCATGACGTGCAAATTTTTTTCGGTTTTTCCCCCATGCGTGTTTTTCTGCGAAGGAGCTACATTATTTCACGTTTTATACTGCCGTAGTTACATTACGCCTTTACTTCTGCTTGCATGACTGAAGCTTTACTGGAAACCTTGCCCCACAGTCGATGAAATTTTGACAGGCAGGTATGTCTGAATTGCCGTCGGTGACAGCCGTAGCGCTTTATTCTCATCTGTGACATATTACGAGTATCTTCCAACAGTCCTGCATCCAAAACTACCTCCATATATCGTCACAGCCGTGAGGAAAAAGGCAAAATGCAGCTCAGATCTAGAGGAACAGCCTAAGAGCTCTCGAGAATCACGCCATTCGGCGACCTGACGTGATTCCATAATACGGGGGAGGGGAGACGTGGAACTTCACAGTCGCGATGGCATCCCAACGTATCGGAACGCCACGTCCCCGAATGGGTCGGGCATTTCCTTGCTTCAACGCTGAAGTCAGAAATCAGACAGGAGTAGTAGTGCGGCAAATGCAAGCAAATTTCTAAAAGCAGGGTTTCGTGCACTTGAGCGACTGACAGTCACATTTTCAAATCGTTAGCTGCGGACGAAAGCGACTGAGCGGGCAGCCGCCACCGCCAGCCGCTACCTCGTGCGCACCACGTGCGGACTGAACCGGCTCGAGGCGGGACGCACTCGCACCAGCAGCAGGTCGTACACGAGAGCGGCGGGCTCGGCGATGCCCGGAAACCGCCACAGGCCTGTCTCGGGGCGCGGTGCGCTCTCGACTAGCTGAAACCCGAGCCGGTCCAGCTGCCGGAGCGCCTCCGACAGCTGCCGGTAGAAGGGCAGCTCGTGCTCGGGCCGGCGGCGCAGGTGGACGGCCAGCGCCAGCTGCTCGGCCCGACCCAGCACGAACACGCGCCGGCGGCCGTCCTTGACGTCCACCAGCTGGTCGAGCAGCATGTCCGTCTCGAGCCCGGCCAGATCGGCCTGCAGGTACTGCAGCGTCCGCTGGCGGTGGCCGAGCGCGTCCATCAGGGCGTCGATCGGCAGCACCAGGCCGCCGTCCGGCCGCCGGTGCCGGTCGCGGCCCACTGCCAGTCTATGGTGGCGCACTCCGTCCGCTGGCGGCGCCGGCTTCGCCGCGGGCCGCGGGTCCATCGCGTGCACGCTGCACAGCCGGCGCGAGAGCTGGCGCACGAGCTCGCCGTCCGGCGGCGCGCCGAAAACGTACGCCAGGCAGGGCCGGCCGGGCTCGGCCAGGCCCAGCGGCCGGTCCAGGCACACGGGCCGGCCGCCGAGCCGCGCCAGGCGGCCGCAGCCGGGCGCCGCCGCGCGCAGCCAGCCGAACACGTGGCGCAGCGTGGCCAGGTCGCCGCTGGCAAACTGGCGCTCGTGCCACTGGGAGGCGGCGGCGGCAGGGTCCGGACCCGGACGTTCCTCCGCCATCGACAGGAATTGCGCCGGATCCAGGGCGTCCGCCGACACGGTCGGGTTCCGCAGCACAAAGTCGGGCGACGTCGACGGCCTGGAGCCTGCGAGCTCTTTTCGGGTAGAAGCTTCCTCGGCGGGCCGCCGCTGCCGCGGATACGACGAAGGACTCTCTGCACCCAGACCCAGTACAACGGACTGCAGAAGGGTTTTGTTCTGCGAGCTGGTGTCAATGCTTTCCAGTCGGGTTAGCTCAGCGTGGCCGATATAAGCTCGGCGTCTCCTGGAACAGAAAAGCCGCATGGTAAAGTCACCATAATTAGAGCATGGAAGTGAATAGACCAGAATATGTAAAAAGAGAGGGGGAGAGAGAGAGAGGAGGGAGAGGGACAGGGAGAGAGAGAGGAGAGAGACAGAGAGGGAGGGAGGGGAGGGAGAGAGGGAGGGAGTATGTGAATGAATGAGTGGGGAAAATAAATGGATTGAAGGGTGCTGGAGCTGTGCGCCAGAGGATGGTTACGATAATAAACTTTATAATGAGAAGATAAGTGTAAATTAGTAACAACAAGATAAAGCAGTTAAAAATCAAAAAAAAAAACTTTTTAATTAAAATGTAAACGTAAATAATTAGCCATGAACTGTAAGAATTTGAAAATGAAGATAAATATAACTATGATGAAGACTACAGCTACCTTCTAAAAAAAAAACAATAAAATGGAATTCTTTATGTTAGGAGAAACCAAAGCTTACACACAAAAGATAGAACATAGAAGTACCGTGGAAACAGTGCTGAAGAGGGTAGCTAGGGTGATTTGCAGCGTGGCCCACCTGGTTCACCAGGACAGAATTCAGGCTTAACCCTATTCTCTGCAACCCATAATCCTATTCTGGGGTTTTTGCTTGCCAATTCCAGGGTTTTAGACCCAGTCTCACGAAACTTGATCACACTTCCTAACTATTCTTTCTACGTATTGTCACAAAATTTCGTAATTCTATTTTGCACAAGGGCGGAGCCAGGCGGCGTTTTTGCGAGACACCCCAGACCATTTTTGGCCTTGTTGATGGTAAAAGGAAAATGACTGCTAAAAAATAGCGTTTTTAAGATAGAACGTAAAACTTTATATGAATGTATAACTAAATAGTTGGACAACATACAAATGTAATCTTGTTTATCTGAGGTCCCTTCACAAGGTCAGGTCAAAGAAAAAGTCAAAATTTGGCTTTATAGTAATGATTTCGGCGCTATTTTTCAAATGCCAAACCCGGAGTATACATGATGTAGAAGGGTGACGTCTTCTTGTGTTATAGCTTTCAGCTTGACATCAGGTCGAGTCACGGAGCTATGACCTAAAATGTCAGAGTGAGTACCTTATATCGCAATAGTCGTAAAAGGAAATTTTTGAAATAGAGTGAATTCAATGATTGAAAACGTTTCCAGACAATATCAAATGCACACAAGGTTATTCAAAGTTACTTCAAGGCCACTGGAGGGCATTTAAGGTCAAAGGTCACAGGTTGCTCTGAAGAACATGTGACCATGACAGTTCTCCCTTTTTTATGTCCCTGGCACCGCCTATGCTAACATTACATAAACATTGTGATACAGTTTGTACTTGTTTGGCATAACATGATTAGCAGAAGCCAAAAAAAAACGCTTTCATCTTTTTTTGTTCATTCATTTGTTGAAAAATTTGTTCTTTTATTTTTAAAATCCTGTAAACGCCTATGAATTTTCCCGAAATTTCAAATATGTGTACCAATGGTAAAAGTCCCATCCATAATATCTCGATTCATGCCAGTTTCATCAAAATCGGCCCACAAACATCGGAGTTATAAAAAATCCAAAAATACCCCATTTTGACACTTTTGCCCCCCCCCCTGTGTCCACTTCTTTCAGAATATTGAAAACTTCTTTTTTAAAATTTAGTTTACGTCGTGGCAAATCGATTGCCGTTTGTTGCGATGAAATCGGATGTGTAGTTCTTGAGATCTCAGGGGGGCCGAATCCACCCCCTGCCGGGAATCGGCCATACCGTCTAGCCCTCTGGGAATAGGGTTAAGGGCTGCCCAGCATGTTCTACCGGAGGTGCCGCGGTGCTGTGCTGATGGTGTGTCCAATCGTCACGGAGAAGCTGACAGCCAGAACGATCGTTTCCAGCGCGACACCGCGGATCGCACTCAGGGGCATTCTCTCAAGCTGACGACGCCCGCTGCAAGCAGTCTGCTACGCCGTAACTGTTTCTGCGTCCGGGTTGTTACCGAGTGGAACAACGTGCCAACCGAAGTAGTCAAGTCTTCAGCGCACCTGACAAGACCGATATCAATAGATCACAATATGGTAAGATCATGTTCTGCGAAGATACCCGATAAACATCAGTAGGGTACCTGCTGGGTCCAGTTCAATGAGCATTGTAAGGTACGGCAAACTTCCGGTATGTGGCGTTTGTAAAAATAATAATATTCAGTGGTATTATTTAGTGATAGTATTCAGTTTCATAAAAGATCGGCAGTGGGCGCTTTTAAAACGTTAGTTTTACAAAATTATGTACATTTAGATAAAGTGGAAATCGTTTGATCTTATGCGTAGCATCACGTCAACCCATCCCAGGGTCCAGCTGCCTAAAACAAATGTGCGAAAGAGCGAAACCGCGAAAAATGGCTTCGTGAGAAACCACGAATAGTACGCGAGTCACTTTTGCAAAATGCGGAGGTCAGTAGCTGGGGTTGGGGCAGGCTGGGGTATGTTTTTCTCGTTACGCATTGCCTTCGAGTTTAAGTGGCTCGTTGTCGTGGTAACGGCAAGGCTCTGTGAACCTTCAGAGGTTTGTTAAATTTGTTCACCTCACTCACCTTACTTGAGAGGGCAAGCGATATTGACCTAGAGCTGCCTAGTCACATCCAGTTTTCTTTTTGTCCGGAATGTACTTGATGTGCGAACATTTCGACGGAGAAGTCACCATTAATGAAAAAGGAATTTGTAATTTGCTTGTGCGAAACGAAGAAACGATAGTTCCATTCCGCGCGATGTCCACACCATGCCGAAACTAAAAGAAATAAAGTTTCACCTTATGTGAGCATTCAAAACAAAAACTAGGCATCAGATACCTTTGATCATAAAAAAGATGTCACAAAGGTCATATAGATTCCAGACACACCTTGTGCGAAACGAAGAAACGATAGTTCCATTCCGCGCGATGTCCACACCATGCCAAAACTAAAAGAAATAAAGTTTCACCTTATGTGAGCATTCAAAACAAAAACTAGGCATCAGATACCTTTGATCATAAAAAAGATGTCACAAAGGTCATATAGATTCCAGAGACACCTTGAGAAATTATCGTCTCATTGCAAGATTGTGCGTCATCCCATAGGGAAAAGATTAAATCTGCCCCGTCCTGAAGCAACCCACGTGAAACGTGTGTTTGTGGGAGGGCTGAATTAGCGCAACGCATACCCTGTGACTGCATTTTAGCATCGCGTGGGACGTGCAGAATTTGCCCTCCCGGCACCATCACGGCGAACGAGCAGCTGGGTGCATACTGCCCACTTGATCAACATTTTGCACGAAAAAAAGCATTTGTTAACCTTCGCCGGCGTACTCCACTCAGTCGCCTTCGACGGTACGGGGTAGGTACGACCCCGCAGTCGTTTTCAAACCTGACGTGATAGGGCGACGAAATGACGTGTATCCTTGTCCATTGGCTACTGGATGATACCCACTGTAGCTGCACGCTTCTGCCTCACGCCGTGGCCAAACTGGCGACTACCTAAAAATTTAATTCATTGGATTCTGGTTTCCATGGGATCCTATGGGACGTACCCTATAGAGCGCTTTCGCCAGGACTGGAAGATTTCTGACGATGGATGAAAACTGAAAGTACTGCTATCACGCCATCCGGCGCTTCCAAATACCTAGCGATCTCTCTGAGGTTAACGAAACACTCCAGCGATATCGTGAAGTTAGGCTGTTCAACTACTTCAACGCACGGACGATTTCTTCACTGCTCGCAGTTGGGTAATTTTCGGATGTAAAATGGGTACATTTGACAACGTGACTGGGCACTTCTGTCTTCCGAAAAAAAATGGAAACTTACTGCCATTGCACCCGAAAAATGTCGTTTTTCTGGAGTAGTTTTACAGCCATGAAAAGATATGCTCTCATTTTATAAAACTGAAAACGGCAAGTACCCGAAAAATTGGTGGTTATCCTTTTTGGCTTTTATGAAACTGGGCCCAAAAGAAGAGAAGATCGACATTCTACAGGTCCTTGACAGACCTTCCTTTCCCAGGCCTTCTATTCTATTCTGTTCTGTTCTGGTCACTGGAAGAACTTAGATAAAGCGAACTGACTGAATCATGAAATCACCCTTTTTCGCGAACCAACATGTACCTGAGAATCCCACAATGTCGGTGTAACAGACTTGTATTTATAAGAATATATCTTTTCTCACGCTGCACCTATTGGGAACCCATGCTTTCCAAAACAAATCAAGGAATGCAGCGTCGCATCTGTACCGCAGGTTGTTTACTCGGGATCCTATCTTCCGACACTTTTGTTTCATAAAGATGTACAGATTACGTACAAAAAGTGGACGGAAACCCTCTTCTGTTAAACCATTACAAGATTTTATTTAGGAAATAAATATTTTTGGTAGTGTCAAAGCGAATCAGGAATGGTTTGACGTGATGCTACGCATAAAAAGAAACAGGCGATCTTTATTACGTCCAATTGCACCCAAGCTTGCAAGAGTACCGCTTTAAAAGTAAGTTCACAACTTAATGTCCTTAATGAACCCGATTAATTACCAGATGGTACTTTTTCAAATCTTGCATACAGACAATTCTCGGCACCATCCGAATTTTCATGAAAATGGACCCAGGATGCGCCTTTGATGTACATTAGGAAATCACATTTTTTTAAACAAAAATCAAAATCGTAGCTGACCAAAGTTCTTCCCGTGAGATAATTGTGGAAGATTTCTAACTGCTTGCATGATAGTTGAACTGGTGACGACCTCCCTCGTGCCAGTCTTTCTCGCGAGTTAATCACAGAAAAAAAATCTTCGAAGTCCAACTTCTGTTCACTTCGCTCATTCACCAGACACCTATGCCGACGCCCAAACCGTACGGGGACCCTTCCACTGTGCCTTTAAAATTACACGTATCTCCGTGACGACGAGCGCTATTTATACTCCCTACAAACGGAAACGATCTGGGCCAGGAGGTACAAAATTGACGTGATGTCAACCAATGAGAGACGGTAACGTCGCCAAACAAGGGGCGTAAACCGGTGGTGTGTGGAGTTCTAAACCAATCAGAGTTGGCGGCATCGTATAGCGATTCCAAGAGACACCGGACGCTAATCTGCATTGTTTATCGCTTGCAATGACTTTTCACGGGAAGCATCGAGTCACATTACCAATAAAGAATGCGGTTTAGTGCAAGACTCCCATTGCTGAAAGCATCCACACGCCTTGTCTGGAACGTCGAACTCGGCCTTGAACGACTGAGCAGTGGGACCGTTCTACAGATGGGGATATTTATAGGAATTCCTTGCAGTTCCACTTCAAGCTACTTTTGAACCGAAGAATTTTTGGGCTAGAAAATAGTTTTGTTACATTGGTTCACTGAAAACACACCCAGCGATGTTCAGCGAAACTGAACAATATTAAGGAGTCGCGCATCGACCTTGAAAATGTTAGTTTTTGGTCAAATTGGGCCCATCAGCATCTTTTTTTTCAACTGAGATAATCGGCCATGTAGTCATATTTTATGAATCCTCTCGATGAAAGATGTCGTCTCATTTACTCCCAAGGTCCGTATAACACGTGGCTTAGAAGCTACAACCACGTAGGAGTTGACCTGGATTCGAGTCACGCACAACATGTGCTTGACCTCGTTCCGAAAAACAATAGCATCATCTAGAAACAGCTGGGAGGTGGCAAGGTGTTTCTATTACGACAGGAGCGTTGAGCATCTATTCATTGAAAATATTTGCGAGGTGCGCAGCCTTCGCCCCCCCCCTCCCCCGGCTGCGCGCGTATCTCTGCGCATCTCTGCGAGCGGTTTGTGTTACAGGTGCCCACGGCGGCGACGGCGATGCTCGACCGGGGAGTTTGAGTGGGGCTGGGGGAGACCGGTGGAGACAGATGGACCTCGGCGTAGTGGGCAAAAGTAGTGGGATCGGTAATTAGGTAGGGCCTCACAAGAACAGTAGGTAGATGGGAATAGTGCAACATGTGCCGCCTTCGTATCCCCCCGGAGGCGAAGGGGCCTGCCCACGGCATTAGATTTTCGCTCGCGACAGTCGAGTTTTGCGATTTTATCGTGTCTGCATGAGTATGAGTCTGCATGTGTCTGCATGAGTCATGAGTCTGTGGAACAATTAAGGCATTGGTCCTTGTCCAATGAGTATGTAGTATCCTTGTCTGTATATCATGAGAGAGAGAGAGAGAGAGAGAGAGAGAGAAGAGAGAGAGAGAGAGAGAGAGAGAGAGAGAGGAACATCCTTTTCAATGGCTGAATCCAGAAGCGTCAACTTCTGTAACTGATTGGGTGGGCCGAGCCGTGGGCCCGACAATCTGACCTACCCCCAAATATGGGTGTCTCAATGGATTTAGCCCACTTTACTTTGGTCAATGGGAATTTTTGAGTTTTTTGCTTCTATTTTTCAAGTAAAAAATTGCGTATATCCCATGCATATATATATATATATATATATATATATATATATGAATGTACACACATATATATATATATGCAGGACAGAAAAACAGATGGATACATCTCTTTATGCCTTATTGTATGCTTTCTTCCTATCTTTTATCTATTGCGGCCGTTTCTTTCGTTATTTTTGCTCAGTTCCCTTTAAAACTGGCAGAAGATATTAGAGGGGCCCAAACCAACATTGGTGGGCCAGGGCCCCCTCGAAAGAATACAAATCGACACCCCTAGATGAACCGATAGGAACTCGGAGTGGAAGACTCTGAAGTCTACCGATTCGGCGAAAAAGTAACGTGAACACCAACACCATAAACACCGAGAACAACACCACCGTCTCTAAGGTCAGAAACGGACGCATTCTTAATTTGTCAGTCGTCTTCCCCGACCGCTGGCACCAGATTGCGAACCACGCGCCAAGCTCTCCAGGCCTCCCTGGAGCTTGGCTGGAGTCAGGGAGCTTCTGACAAGACGGCCGCGTTTAAGGCCACATTGGAAAAAACACATCGTTCTGGATCATGGCGTAAATAAAGACCGTCAAGAGACAGAATTGCGAAAGAAAACTGGAATCACCGTGGGAAGAGTGGCGCTCGCAGCGGAGGAGCCAGAAGAGAGTCAACGACGCGCCAGATTCCGGTATTGAGAGTTGCCGTTTTCTCTTGACAAGACACATTTTGTCATCATCACTCGTCGTTGCCTGACGCGGGCCCCGTTAATCCTCGTAAAAGTACATGTTTTCTTTCCTAGCATCGTCTGAGAGCAGTCGGTTTCTTACCATGGACGGAAGAACAGGCAAGGGGGAGCTGGGGGCCACAGCCCCCATTTTTGGGAAATTTATCATTAGCCCTATGAAGAAAACTGCTCTGCCCCCCCCCCCACCTCACCTTCTGGACGTTCATACGTCATGTCCCACAGCTTGTCCAGACTTTCTGAAAATTTGTCCATGCCTTTGGCTACGACATTGACTCTCGTCTTGTTCTTCCGCAGTTAACACCATTCTTTCTGCAGTAATTCCAGCCTTCTTTCGCAGTTCTGCCCTTTGACCATCTTTAGACACGCCGTGTACCAAAACGTAAGAAATTTACCGCAGTGGCTTTGAACGCGGTCTTCTTGTCAGAAGCTCCCTGACTGGCATGAAGGAAGGGCTGGAGAACTTTGAGCGTGGTTGGCAATCTGGCGCCACCGATCGAGAAAGACGGCTGACCAATTAGGGATACGTCCGTGGCTGACCGTAGAGAAGGTAGTGCTGCTGTTGGTGCTTTCACTCGTTGCTCCCTCGCCGAATCGGTAACCTTCAGTCTTCCCACGCCTGGTTGTTGTCGGCTTATCCACTGTAATGGCTATGATAATCAAATAAGGACAAATCACCTTAGTTGTTCCACAGACCGACACAGATTCCCACATGGACAGATTGCAAAACTCGAATGACGCGAGCAGAAAACTGACGCTGCCGGCTCTTGTAGCGCATACTGCTTGCGGCGCACAGAAACGTGTTTATTTCCGGGGCACATACAATGGTGGCACGCGTCGCTTTGTCGCCTCTGCCTGTTATCACTGTTCCCACCAGCCCTGCCCACTTCTTCGAGGTCCAGTGGTCTCCAGCTGTCTCCACCGGTATCCCTGACCCCACTCGAACTCCTCGGCCGATCAACGCCGCCGCCGCCGCCGGCATCTGGAACGCAAGCCGCTCGCGGCGCACAGCGGCGCGTGCAGCCCCCAGGATACTAGGACGGCACACCTTACAAATAATTTCAGTAAATAGTTGCTCAACGCTCCTGTTGTAATAGCAACATTATGCCACCTCCTGGTCGTTTCTAGAGGTGATATTCTTGTTTCCGGCACTAGGTCAGGCTCATGTTATGCGTGAGTCGAATACAGGTCAGCTTCTAGGTGGGTGCAGCTTCTATGCCACGAGTCCTACGAACTTGGAAAGTCCGTGCGGCGACGTCTTTCGTCAAGAAAATTCAGAAAACATGACTACATGATCAGCCATCTCAATTTGGTACGAAGCTGCTAATGGGCCCAGTTTGACCAAAAACTAACACTTTCAATGTCGATGCGCGACCCCTAAATATTGTTCATTTTGCTAAAAATCGCTGAGTGTGCTTCCAGTTGATCAAATCATGGGAAAAGCTTCAGTCAGCTACAATTAAAAAAAAAATGAAAAATGCGCAAACCTAATATACATGTCTTGGTTACGCAGCTTTGCCTATTACATGCTTCAGCCAGGCGTTGACGCCAGGGCTTTGAACTAGACATCAGGCCAGGAGAGCTGAGGTGGCACGCTGCTCCTTCCTCTACGACAGTGGTCCCAGCACCGTCACTGAGCTCATCCGCTAGGGCACATAGCACGACTCCTTTTGCCAGAGCTGAGCGCTGCCTCAGGTCGTCTGCGCCTGCTACGTGGTGTGTCAAATCGCGCAACAGCCGGAAAATAATGGACACCACATCTGCCAGCAGACGACTCTCATGCTCCTTTAGTATGAAATATGGTTGTCTTTTAGGAGTAGACATGATCTAAAATGTCATCTTATTTTTTGCATTTTACCTATCAGATGGATAATACATGCTACTGCAGGCAACAGGTAGCGAGATTTTAGTTATCAGCCTTATTTCAAAGCCATGCGTGATGTAAAAATTATCAAAATGGTATGATATTTTCGGTTTAAAACAACAGTTGGTAGATACTAGCCTAGCAATCTTCCTTCGCCACTTGGGAGCGTGGAAAGATCACGAAGGATCACTTGAATTCGGCAGTAGGCCAGTTTGCCGTTGTTTTCTGGTCCAGATGTCAGACTTCCTTTTAAAGAACCCTATTTTTGAGGTTGCTGGGTGTGTAAGACCGACAGTGGCTGTAATGAGATATTATTTCGAGAAGTAACTAACAGAAATAACGAAGGACTACATGACTGAAAGATATTTGATGTCGCAACCGTCTTAAGGTTATGTGGTTTAACCGTGCTGAAAACAAGTGCCAGTCAAATTTCTGGGTGTAATCTCTGTGGCGACCGCGGGGTGCCAGTGTCGCTCGCAGTTTTTTTCAGAAATGGTCATTTGTCCTCCTATTTTTAAGGTACCTTATACGTATTTCCCATTGGCAACACATTTTTTTTTGTTTTGAAGTCTACCAAAAGGGACTTCACCCATAGCATGTCATGCAGCGACCAAAAAAAGTGATTTTACCTCACCAGGCGGACCTATTCTTGGTGGACTGTGGTCAGCTTGTCCCCCCCCCCCCCAATGCTTGACCGTGGCTATACTCATGATCTAATTAATTATACTTGCGCAGCAACCGGCATTCTGGATGTCCAATTCACGCAGGCTTCATTGCACAGGGAGGATACATTGTGATTCATATAGTTTTGCACGTTTAAAGCAGGCTCATTCTTTGCTTATTGCACCTCTGGCTTCGCGCGAATTCCTTTAAGGTGAACTAAGCTGATGCTCTTTGGTAGCCAACAAAATCTGCGCAACATCCCTCTCTTTTCTGTGAGGTTTAGAGACGCACTGCTAACTCTTATTACCACTATGAAAAACCTCGGCTTGACTTTCGACTGTTCTCTTTCTTGGCACCCACTTGTCTCGGCCATCACTAACCGCTGTACGCGCTTGCTGTTAGGCCTTGTCCACAGGCGAATTCACCTTCCTCACCGGGGCGCTGTGCACTGTTGTTGCGGATCACTCCCCACATTCGGTACCGCCTTGCTGTTTATGGCAGTGGCTAAAAAAACAACCTGTCTCGGCTTCAAAAAAAAATAGCAAACTTTCCAGCAAAAGTCATTTTTGGACGTGAAAACTTTGATCACGTTTCTGACCTCCTGCAGCGCCTTGGTTGGCTCTCCGCGGGCGACATGGTGACGCTAAGAACTTTGGCACTAGCCCAGTAGGTGCTCGCCGGCTTTTGTTAGAAATGGTAAGCTCGTGCTCGCCATACCCGGCGAGACGACATTTTCCGCGTCCTTCGCCCGCGTACAGAGACAGGCAAGTGGACGTTCTTTTACCGTGCCTGCGCTGGTTTCAACCTGCTTCATCCCGACTCACTTTCTCTGTCTGCTTCTCAGTTCAGTCACTGTTCTTTCCCATCTCAGGTCCATTGCCACATAACCAACCTCTGTTTTCCTGTCTTCGCCGCCAAGTGGCATGATGAATGACTGGGTGCGTGTTTTGACTGTGTAAACGTCCCAATTTTTGACTCAGAGACTTAGTCATTAAGTCTCTAGGTCAAAAATTGGGACGTTTACACAGTGAAAACACACACCCAGTCATTCATGCTTGCTCATGCTCATTCATCATGCTTAGTAAGCACGACGTGTGTTTTGTCACTCTGAACGTCCCCACGATGCGTAATACGATGTAATGCAATATAGGTAATATAAGCAAGGGTAGCGCCTGCTCCTGTGCCCATGGAATGTACCACATTTAAAAGGTTCGATGATTGGCCGGCGAAGGGCTGGCTGCAGCTCCCGACGTTATTGTTGGTGAATGGTTATTATACAAGCCAACTTATGGCTTGTTACCAAACGTACTGTGAAACTGTCTACCTTAGACATAGTATGATAAAAGATTGTTCATGTGTTCATAAAAGATTTATAAAATCCCTGGATCAGCTCAGGCCCGGCAAGCGCTTGGTACGGTTTCCGAACGGCAGCACTGCGCCAAAAACACAAACCAGAAGTGGGAAATACATCTCCGATAGGCATATTTCAAAGGGGCAAATTAAGCACCTGCCAACTTACACCCGCCGGCCTCCTTTTGCATACAAGTTGACGAATTGGGATCAAGACGAACTTAATTCAGTTTGTATGTTTCGTTTCCATTAACCATATTCCCGGCAGGGGGGTTGAATTCGCCCCCTCAGGTTTTTTGCTTGCCAATTCCAGGCTTTTTGACGCGGCTTCACAGAACTTGGTGACTTTTCCTAGCTATTCTTTCTACGTGCAGTGACAAAATTTCAAAATTCCATTTTGCTCAGGGGCGGAGCCAGGCAACGTTTTTGGGAGGCACCTCAGGCTATTTTGGTCATGTTGAAAGGAAAAGGAAAATGTCTGCCAAAAACAGCGTTTTTAAGATAGAACTTAAAACTTTATATGGATCAATAGCTAAATAGTTGGGCAATGTGCGGACATAACTTTGTTTGTCTGAGGTCATTTTACAAGGTCAGGTCAAGGTCAAGTCAAAATTTGTTTTTTCAATAGTTTTTGCGCTGTTTTTTTCAAATGCCAAACCCGGAATATATATGACGTAAAAAGGTGCCCTCTACTTTTGTATCAAGTTTCAGCTTGATATCAGGTCGGGTCACGGAGCTATGACCTAAAATGTCAGTGCGCGTACCGTATATCGCAATAAAATGAAATTTTTGAAATGGAGTGAATTCAAATGATTGAAAATGTTTACAGATAATATTAAATGCACACCAGATCATTCCAAGTGACTCCAAGGCCAATGGAGGTCATTTAAGGTCAAAGGTCACAAGTTGATCCGAAGAACGTGTGACCATGACAGTTCCCCATTTTTCATGTCCCTGGCACCACCTATGCTAACATTATACAAACATTGTAATGCGATTTGTACATCTATAGCATAACATGACTAGCAGAAGCCAAAAAAGTGTTTTTGCCTTTTTTGTTCATTCAGTTATTGGAAAACTAATCCTCCTATTTTTGAAACCCTGTGAACGCCCATGAATTTTCCCAAAATTTCAGATCTGTGTACCAACGGTAAAAGCCCTATAATAACCTCTCGATTCATGCCAGTTTCATCGAAATCGGTCCATAAACAACGGAGTTATAAGAAGCCCAAAAATACCCCCATTTTGACATTTTGCCCCCCTGTATCAACACTTTCAAAATTTTAAAAATTTCGTTTTACAGAAATGTAGTTCACGTCATGGCCAATCGATTGCCGTTTGTTACAATGAAATCGGATGTGTAGTTCTCGAGATCTCAGGGGGAGACCGAATCCGCCCCCCCCCCCCTTCCGGGAATCGACCGTGCCGTCTAGCCCTCCGGTAATAGGGTTAAGCTTTGGGCTGCGCGGCTTCATTGCTAGTCGAGTGAGTTATATCATTCGGACGACGAAATAACTTTTGAATGCCATAGAATCAGGAAATTCAGCCTAAAAACCCGTGCGAAGAATGTTGATTTTGTCGTGCAAGCACTCATAAGCAAGTAAATGGCGGGCCCAGCATTACACACTGAAGGAAAAAATGGTTAACCACCAGGGCAATTATGTGGTCTGTAGCGTGTTATAGTTACTTTAACGTTATTGCGTGCTGGTGTGAAATAAATGCATAATGACTGAGAAAAAGAGGTGATTTCCAATGGCAGAGGAAGCTTGAAAGACGACCCGGCGTGCTGACTACTGCGCGATTTGACTCATCACGTGTCATTCGCTTTTTACCGCGCGCAGGGAAAGGAGGTTTCGTGATAATGTGCACTGCAAGAAAGCACTTTTGTTTCCCCCTGCTGATCTCAAAAACGGAAAGAGCTAGAGACATGAAATTTGAAGGTTAGGAAAGCGTCAAGAAGAGCAAGAAGAGTTACATTATTTACAATTTTCATGATCCTAGGTAAACATTTCAACGGTCAAACGGCGTCAAAAGATCAACCTTTGACATTTTCTCGGCCCGGACAGGTCATTGCGTACGGCTTTTCGAACGAAACGGGGAAAGATTCGTGTTAGAACATTAAAATGTGTAATACGGTAGTTTCCATTCATTTGACGCCTGTAGTGAAAACTTTTGGCCAGGGTCAAGTTGGGCCATTGACCTATGACGTCATCTTTCCGTTTTTGGTAGATCAGATTTCGAGCAACACACGATATTGGCGTAAACAGGGACGCTTAGCAAATGTTTTGGCGTATTTTCAGTCCAAATAGCCAAAGTCGGTACATCTGGTCACTTTCAGCGTTTACTGACATCCGCTAGATCAAAGGAAGTAAAGCAAGGTCATTGATCATGGATGAAGTTTTTGACCCAGAGTAGTTCTATGTGAATTGTTTGCACCAAAATTATTTCGTTGTAATAAGTCCAGCTACCTGACATGATTTCTGTAAAACGTAATATATATATATATATATATATATATATATATATATATATATATATGTATATATAACTGTATGAATGTGCGCAAAGGTGTTTTTATTTGGTTCTTTGAATACTTATTCCCTACAAATCGACATGTTGCAATGCAAACCTGGATCAGGTCGCAAGCTGACCGACCTTAACCTTTGATGGCCTTGACCTGCACTAACCCTGGCTTTGGTCTTGGTTTCGTTCATCAGTTATCCCCGAATGATGTCGTCTGGTAATGTTCAAACGGTAATCTTACGTAGAGCACTAGCCCTCTTGAAAAGTTCCCATTTGTACGTGACAACCGTTATTTTCGTCATGCTTGTTTGACTTCAAATGCTTCAAACTTTAAAAATTCACGGCCGATTTTCAATTTCTGCGTCAATCGACGAGTTATTGAATTGTCATAAATGTCACAAAGCAGCAGCGACTAGCTCCGATCCGTTCTCGAGATTTTCAAGAAAACAAGTGGGGTGGGCAAGGGCGCGACATTGCGCATTTCTGTTCCAGTGCACAGGTTACACTGTAACTTGACATTGACATGTTTTTTCCCCTCATGTTTATTTTCATTCTTTTGTTACGTGTTGTGCTGCTTCTAAATGTATTCATCGATGCCAGTGCGTCATGTAACTTTTGGATTTTATTTCAGCTACTGTGACTGCCATTGTCCAGATGTCCTTAAAGGCAAACATGCCATTCACTACACTACTACACCACATTGATATGTGTGCGGATAAGCGTTGGCCCTTAGATATCCATTTTTATATCCTAGGGCCTCATTACCATCTCCTTTTTCCAGAGCAGCATCCAGTCCAAGGGCGACGAACAAATACCCTATGAGATTCTTTTGTTATGGTTCCTTACACCGTCATAGACATTTTAGGGATTTTAACGCACATATAATAACAGATAAGTCACAAGGATCCTTTGGCCCTTATCGCAGCACATTAGACCCAAGAAGGTGAGGGAGGGACTGAATAGGCTTCCCAGCTGCGGGATTAGCTGTAAAATCAAAGTTCCGGACTTCATAAGACCCTTCATCTTCGAGTAAACGTCAAATTTAGTCAAATTTCCCAGTCTAGTCGCAAGCAGGTTTCGATACTATTGCGTCTTCTGTGCATTCTTCGCTGGTGCTGATCAAGCAGGCCAGAAAAAAACGGGGTCTTTTTCATAAAATGCGTGCACATTTACATGCCAAGGTCGGCGCGAGTGCTCGCACGTCTGTTATGTTTGTTTGTTACACATAACACACGTTTTTGAGATATACGCGTTTGTTATTGAAAAGAAAACTGTTTCATTTGATCCGAATCATTCCTGGGGTTGCAAGGCATTACTTGCTGTGAAGCCTCCAATCCCTACATCCCGTCGAGCAATTCCAGTTAACTGCTGATTTTGCGGCGAACGTTCACATGTCGAAGTTTTGAAGGCGACCGTGTGGTAGTCAGGATGATCCATGATGGCCCATTGCCAGTTGACTCGCGGGCCAGATATGAGGGGCCGAGACGACTCGACCTTACCTTGCCTGCACCAAAAGTCCGGGGCGCTAACCAACTCAGCTACCAATTACATCTTTCTCCCCCAGTTTTTGTGCAGAGATTCATTTATGAGCCGTGGAATCCCGACATTGACTTGACGGACCTAAACGTGACAGGCATAAATGTGACGGACGGAAACGTCACGGATCGCATATGGAGACGTGACAGACGTAAATGTGGTGGACGTAAACTTCCTGTGCAACCATTTAGGGTGAAATAGCCCCTCCGCCTCCCAATGCATGAATCGTGTGAGCATAGGCCACCACTTGCAGAGCAACACCAGAAACGGTAGTCAGGAATCGAGTCTCACTCATTTCATATGACTTACACTCATTTTAGAAACCGACGTTGCCACAGAAAATAGCCCTTATTGTGCACAACAAGAAGATAGAGTAATTATCGCGAACACAGAAATGCAAGTAAAGTAAAGGGTGTCCATTAAAAGAGCAGCACATTTCTTTCCTTAACTCGGCATCGCCTAGGGTGTTTTGTACTCGCAACCGCCTGGGTGTCGAAAATGGCAGCCCCCGTTACCTCAGGATCTAACCGTCGGATTTGAACCGGTGTACCACCAATCGATAACCCTGAGTCTCGCAGTTCAGAAACTGCTATGTCAACCCTGGCCACCTGACTGATGACGTCACGGGTCACGTAAAACGCGTAACACGACGTTGGAAAAACTCACACCGGTTCGTACATCATATCATCAGCAATGCTGGTATTAGAGCCTTCAGCTGGGTACCAAACGAAAGGTCACGATCTTTTGCATTGGAGGTATGTTAGAATGTTGAAAGAAAACGTCGGGTCAAGGTCAGTCCAGGTCAGGTGTAATATTATATACCGAAGGTCGATACTTACTCGCAGCCGTTTGACCCACGTAACAAAAAGACGGAAGTGAAACCTTCTGATTATCGGTTTTGCATTATCTGCTTTTCATCCAGTCAGAGTCAGTCTAGGTCAGGTCAGATAAGATTACGCTCCTGACGAAGGGTAATAATTACACACCAGGATTCTTAACTGCGCCAAGTACAAAACTGAAGTGATAATTAAATCTGCTGTATTTGCTTTTTATCGGGTCAAGGTAAAGCCAGGCCAGGACCCATAGTCAGTTTTTTCTGACTAAGAATTATAATTGCTTTCTGTTGCCTCTGAATTGTCTTCACAGGCAATGTTCTATTTCATTTCGTTTTCACTTCCATCTCTGGCGTGACCTGACATGGCTCATACTGCATCTGGTGAACCTTGCTAAGAGGTGTATATAGAGTTCCTTGTCTGACTTGAACGATGGGGAAGGTCCGCGGCAACCACTTCTATCATCCACAATCCAAATCAGTCCAATGGTCATCATGCATGTGGTCTAGCATCACGTGTAATGTTGACGTGTCAGGGTTTTATATTCGTTTGGGTGTCATATCCTATGTACATCCAAATAATCCATGCATAATATTAGCAAATATTATGAAGAAAACGAAGCATGTCCGCGCCACCGTCCGAAGATGCGAAAATATGCATGTGAGGGATCGCTTATGATACCATACCTCCATGGCACGACCTAACATGGCTATTGTTTTGATGTCAAAATATTTAAAATTGATTGTTAAACAGGAGCTGAAAGTTTGGCTGGGCTGGCTCTAACGGTTCAAAAGTTATTCAAGAAAATCCGAGTAGGGAGCCCTATCTGACAGCCCCCAGACGGTGCCGGGTTGGTTTAAGTCCTCTGCGCAAAGCGTGACCTGCATTCTGTACATACCGTGAAAGAAAATCATGGGAGATTGTATTGTTGTGCAAAATGGTCCAAAGCTACCTCCAAGCAAAATCTGCCATCCTTGCTCACAGGAAATTTAAAGGGCAGTTTACAAGCAGCGTTACTCCAACTAGAAAAACAACATTCAGATTAACCGAGAAGTTTCTGGCTCACGGGACTATGGCGAGCCACCGTCAGTGTCAGTGGTTGTCCCATCACCGTGCCGGGCCCGGAAGGGGTCGAAAAGGTTTCACGTGACATCAACAGTGGGTCTAAAACCTCGTTTCGTCGCATCGGACAACCCGTGGGTATCTCTGTAAGCACCCCATAGAATCTTGAAAAACTCTTTCTGATACATACAGGATACAGAAGCATGGCACGTTAAATTCATCTGACCAAGAAGAAAGAATGAAGGTGTGCACTTGGCTGAAGGAGAAGACTTCTGCTTCTGACGTCTTCATCGACCGCCTGCGGTTTTCCGACGAGGCACATTGTGCATTTGCATGGAATGTTTAATCGCCAAAACCAGCGTTACTGGGCCAGAAGCCACCAGCGGAGGTAAGCACAGCTCCCCTACACTCACCCAGAGTGACTGTTTTGTGCGCGATCAGCAGTCAGGGGTCATCGGGCTCTCCTTCTTCCAGGACCGCGAGGGAAACACCACAACGGTTACATCCACCTCCAGTGGCTGCAGCAGGACGGCGCGCCTCCCCACATCTCCCTGGTGGCCTGGGAATGGTTCAGGACTTCTTCCGGAGTCGTGTTGTCTCCAGGAAGATGGCGAATCTCAGGCCTGCATAGTCCCCAGATCTGACACCCCCAGATTTCTTCTTTCGGGGTATTTGAGCGACAAAGGCTACCAAGAGTCGTCCACGATGCTTGAAAGCCTGAAGCTGAAAATCCGAGCGGAATGCAAGAAGATCTAAAACGACATGAACGAGGGACAGGCCCTGCGGCGGGGGGAGAGGATGCGCCAGATGCTTCACGCTTCACAGCTCTGCGAAGCGTGTGAAGGGGGACAGTTGAGCACTCGCTATAGTTCGATGTGTGTGCATTACCTGTGGCCTTTTGTGATGGGGGAAATTCGTTGTAAGTGCGGTGTCGTTTGGACCCTGATTTAGCGCTTCATGTCAGCAGCTACCGGTGTTATTGACTCTCAGGATGTGGGGACACCCTGTATGCCTCGGGCAAGGAAGAGAGATAGAAGCGGCTATGAAAGCGGATCTTTCCTACAAAACGTAACGGAACTTTAGGAGACACCCTGTATCCCTGGGGCAAGGAACGATTCGAACAGAAATGGAAGAGATAAATAAGCGTTTATGAAAGCGGATCTTTCTTACAAAGCATCTCCGAAACACGATCTGCACAACTCAGAGCATTCTATGTCAAATTAATTAGACTATTGCTGCACACAAAACGCTCTCTATGCGCAGCACGGCCAATTACAAAGAAGAAAGGTCGCTTTTGAAGGCGGGAAAAGGAAGCACCAAATAATTTATTTTGGCTTTGTCTATGCACGACAGACGCCCGTATATGAGCTTATCTAGCACAGCATTGTCACTTTGTACTCGAAAAGAAACGCTTCCAACTACTCTTCCGAAATTTATTGTACATACTTATTAGATACGATTTATATACCATGTATCATATTTAATATAATAATACTGTATATTATATATTAAAGACCAAATAATACTTCTAATATATCTATATTACAATAAAACAGTGCCTATGATATACTTATTATATACTACAAATTTACGAAATTAAATGTACAAGGGTTAAATTAACTGGACCAAAAGCATACATCCTGGAACAAGGCTACTTTGAAAACGTACTCAGATAAGAGAGATTGCGTACATGGACGCAGTCATGCAACACCACATGAATAAAATTTATAACAAAATGGGAATGTCTGGCACAACACCTAACTCAGTAAATCGCCCTCATAGAGTCGTGAAATGCACGACTGCTGGTAAGAGTATGCATACGCTTATATGTTTTTGTATGGTAACCGTATTACGGGAACGTGATACTAATTAAGGTTACATAGTGAGAATCCGTGTGGATTTTCACTGTTTAACTTTCACTTTTTGATAATGCATTTAAGTGAAAATCCAACGCCACTCTCCTCCCTGTGCTTGCTGGTTTTGCACGGAACTGCATTTGTTTGCTTAAGTTAATACATACCTACGTGTTCAAGGAGAACACGTAGATATGTATTAACTTACCTACGTGTTAATACATACTTACTGTTCTCATACATAATTATGTAATATGTATGAGAACAGCCGAGTCGGCTGCATGTCATCTGTGAAATGGCACGCAGAGATGAGCTCATGAACATACGGCCGGTTTCCCTGGATGGTGACGCCATCCACATGTAGAGAAACAGGACTGACATCTCATTTCAGGTGCACGCCGGACTGGGTGCACCCTTTGCAATGCTAATGAAACATAACGTGATCGCCGCTGTCTGGTAGCCGCCGACACCGGTCGGGCCAGTGGTGAGGTGTGCTGCCTGACCCAGTGATGAGGTGTGTTGCCTGACCCAGTGATGAGGTGTGTTGCCTGACCTAGTGACATATTTGTGCCACCCCGACAGGCAGGGCAGCGCCCCACAGAGAGCCGCTCTAAATGCCGACACGTTCTTCTGGTGTGCAATACGCGTGACATTCACATGAAGGAAGAATGCGTTAGAATTGGAATATCACCTCGGTCGCGCTGTCCGTGCGAGCTGTCTCGATGGAAATGACCGCCGGCAGAAGGATGTCTCTCAGACGTCAGTGCGGGCGAAAGGTGTAGGACGACCGCTGAGACTGTCGTACCGTCGGACAACGAGCGATGGGCGTGGGCCCGGTTAGCAACAGAGAAATGTCCCCGGCAGCGTCTCGGAATTTCCGGGAAATCGATTCCATCCGCCAAAGAACTTACCGCGTTGGCCTCGGTCGTCTCACAGCCTTTCGCTGCAGCAAGAATAATGGCAGCTGACGAAGCAGCAAGATTCCGAGCCAAAGACCAACTGCTTACATGGATGGGCTTGCAGCTTGAGACATCAATCACACGAGTGGAACTATACTGGCAGGGCAGTTTTCGTTACTGGCCGCCCTCTGTATGTCTGCCCTCGCATTTTCGTTTTGGTTGAGTGTCTTTTATTTCCACTACGTATTATGTCACCAGTCTTAAATGAAAGGTATCAACATAATCTTAACCCTATTCCCGGCAGGGGGGCTGAATCCGCCCCCCCTCGGGTTGTTTGCTTGCCAATTCCAGGTTTTTTTAACGCAACTTCACGAAAATTGGTGACTTTTCCTAGCTATTCTTTCTACGTGCAGTGACAAAATTTTAAAATTCTATTTTGCTCAGGGGCGGAGCCAGGTAACGTTTTTGGGAGGCAACTCATGCCATTTTTGGCCATGTTAAGGGTAAAAGGAAAATGTCTGCCAAAAACAGCGTTTTAAATATAGAGCTTAAAACTTTACATGGATGAATAGCTAAATAGTTGGGCAATGTGCAGATATAATTTCGTTCATCTGAGATCATCTTACAAGGGCAGGTCAAGGTTCAAAGTCAAAATTTGTTTTTTTTGCAATGATTTCGGTGCCGTCTTCTCAAATGCCAAACCCGGAGTATATATGACGTACAAAGGTGCCTTCTAGTTGTTTACCAAGTTTCAGCTTGATATCAGGTCGGGTCACGGAGCTATGACCTAAAATGTCAGTGCGCGTACCCTATATCCAATAGCCATAAAATGAAATTTTTGGAATAAAGTGAATTCAAATGATTGGAAACGTTTACAGATAATATTAAATGCACACGATATCATGCCAAGTGACCCCAAGGTCACTGGAGGTCATTTAAGGTCAAAGGTCACAAGTTGATCTGAGAAACGTGTGACCATGACAGTTCCCCCTTTTTCATGTCCCTGGCACCGCCTATGCTAACATTATACAAACATTGTAATGCGATTTGTACTTCTTTAGTATAACATGACTAGCAGAAACAAAAAACGGATGTTTGTCTTTTTTGTTCATTCAGTTGTTAGAAAACTAATCCTCCTATTTTTGAAACCCTGTGAACGCCCATGAATTTTCTCAAAATTTCAGATTTTGGGACCCATGGTAAAAGCCCTATCCATAATCTGTCGATTCATGCCAGTTTCATCGAAATCGGTCGATAAACAACGGAGTTATAAGAAGTCCAAAAGTAACCCATTTTGACATTTTTGCCCCCCTGTACCGCAGTTTCAAGATTTTGAAAATTTATTTTTTTATAAAAATGTAGTTCATGTCACGGCAAATCGATTGCCGTTTGTTGCGATGAAATCGGACAAGTAGTTCTCGAGATCTCGGGGGGGGGGGGCGCCGAATCAGCCCCCCCCCGCCGGGAATCGGCCATACCGTCTAGTCCTCCGGGAATAGCGTTGAGGTCTCTGACTATCACGAGCGGAAAACCTTGTAATGAGGTTTGTGATCATAGCGCCTGAAGGACATGCTGTTTTATAGGAAAGGCGTTTATAGTACCTTTTATAGTACCTTTTGGAAATAAGTCCGCTCATTTGCAATAAAATCTTCTCCAATCATTCGTGAACGTGGACAATGTCACTGAACAAAGACCGAAATGAACAGCCGGTCATGGAGTAGCTGCATTCTGAATTATCCCATTTTGGAAAAAGCTGGGTACCGGGTCAGAGTTCGCTCACCAGGCTCGAGCTGACATGGTCTATGAGCCGCATCCCTGATGCCCTTCGAGACTCTCGGACTACTTTGCCGTCAGAGACTTGCAGTAGGAGGTTTGAGTCAAGTTTGCGTGCGCTGATCGTGCGCGACAGATGTCTGGACTATCGTCTTCGCATTAAGATACCATTGTTGCGCTTTTGTATCTAATCTATCGGCCTGTCGAAGGCGTGCTGGCCTAAGCCTCCCTTAGCAATTGTCGATGAGAACAAACATTTTGACTTATGCCTCGTTGTTTAGTAAATTTTGCATTTTAGTTACATAAAGCTGTCTAATTTACAAGCGCGAAAATGCGACGTAGAAAAGTTTTCATTACCGTTAGTCGAACGGTGCTGCGGCAAATGCTTCAGAAAATCACGGTTCGCCGCAAGAAACATTCCTGCCGCATTATGCCTGCAGGAGTGGAAGATAACACACCGACCGACACTCGACGGAGGTAACTCATCGACGGCCGACGGAGGCAACCCGCCGACCCTCGGCGGAAAGGTAACCCGCCGACGCCCAATAGAGGGGAATCCCACCGGCTCTCGACAGAGGGGTAATCCGCCGGCGCGCGGCGAACGGGGCAGCACCAGCCGGCCGACGCCTGGGCCGGGCCGGTGAGAGGGCGGCACCGCTGAAAAACAACAGCCTCATGATCAACGGCCCGGCGGAGAGAGCGGCCGGCTCGGTGCAACCGAACGGCGGAATGCGTTAATGGCGGGATGCCCAGCAGAGCCAGGCAGAGGCGGAGGCAGGGATTGCCTGTTCTGAGTTGCTGGGTGATCCAAAGCCCGACGGCCGGCCTTATGCCCCCTCTGCGCTGGGGAGGAGAACCGATGGCCTGCGGCTGTTTTCAGTTGTCAGCGCGGAGCAATGGTGCCTCAGGACAGCTCGATTCCCGAAATAAAGGGTGGACCAAGTAAAATCCATCCTGGATTTAATATCGGTTCAGTCCCTCTTCCTCCGAGAATCACAATCATACGCGCAACTGAACCGCTTTCTGGCGAACTGTCCCATAGTTTACTAGAATATTTTGCGTAAGCCATGGTGAACATTCAAGGTGTAAATAACAAATAGACATCTGCCCTGTTTCATTAAAATCCGTCAAGCGCAAGAAACGGCCGTAGGTCAACCCAAGGCACAGCCATAGGTCAACCCCGAATGAATTCAGTTCTCCATCGTGGGCCACTCCATGGTGATGGGGTTGTGCTGTTAGTGATGGTCATGAGGGTAAAAGTAGATAGTTAAGGGCAAATGGAGGGCTACCTGACGCCACAGATGACTATACCAAGCCACAGGGTTGTATTTTTTTTTTTTTTTTGTTTTTTGTTCCGTTGCAAAAATCCATCAGGCAGACTGTGTCGGCCACGCTGAAGAATAAAACATAATGTAGCATAGCAAAGGGTCACGCAATCGTAATTTAAACGGGGGCAGCATTAGGCGTTGCGGTGTTCTGAGGAAGAGGCAGCGCGTGTGACTAATCGGTTACCGAACGCGGCCATTGCGCAGTCTCCCGAAAAACTATTCCTTCTCGGGCCTGTCTCACGTCCCGTCCTTCGCCGTTCAGTCAACATGAACTGACAACCTGAAATGACAACCTCGAACACTTGTACATAGTTTCCGTTTGCAGTCGGCGGGGCAGCTAGGAGCGCGAAGCACAGGCGAGGAGAGGAAGCCGCACGGAGACTCCGCAGCACTCGGGACTCACCAAGCTGGCAGCGACTGAACTCGCTGCACTGCACCGACACATGTAGCTGGCCACGCCACAACCGCGTGACGCTCTCATGGCGGTGTGTTAACCCGGCACCGCATGACGTGTTTTCACACCCGCAGCCGCCTGGGGTGTAAAAAAGGGCGCCCCCGTTCTCTCAGGATCTTGTCGTCGGATCTGAACCGGTCTACCACTGGTCGATAGTTCTGAGTATTGCGGTTCAGAAAATAATATGCGAGATCTGGTCACGCGACTGATGACGTCACAAGCCACGAAAACGCATAATGCAATGTCAGAAAAACTGACACCGGTTCGCACATCATATCATCAGCGATACTGGTCTTAGAGCCTTTACCTGGCTATCAAAGGAAAGGTCACAATCGTCCGCATCAGAAGCATGCCAACATGTTAAAAAACGCCGGGTCAAGGTCAGCCTAGGCCAGGTTAAGTATTGGTCTTACTTCACATGCCAAGATCGATACTTACCCGCAGCTGTTTTGATACACGAGACAAAAAAGACGAAAGTGAAACCATCTGATGACCAGTTTTGCATTACCTGCTCTCCATCAAGTCGAGGTCATTCTAGGTCAGGCCGGACAAGGTTGTATTGCTTTCCCTGACGAAGAGTTTTGATTTCTCGCTGGGATCGTTAGTTGCGTCAAGTACAGAACCCAAATGACATCTCATGATAATGAGAACTACTCTGTATACTCCTTATCGGGTTAAGGTCAAACCACGTGAGGACGTATAACCATTCTTTATCTTCTGACTAGGAACAATAATTGGTTTATGCTGCTACTGAACGATCTTCTACAGACGATGTTGCATTTTATTCCGTTTTGACATCAGCCTATGACGTAACCTGACATACCTCATGTTGCATTTGATGAACTTTGCTGAGAGTCGCATATAGATTTTCTTGTCTGGCTTGAACGATGGGGAAGGTCAGCGGCAACCATTTCTATCATCCACAATGCAAATCAGTTCAACTGTCATCATGCATGTAACCTAGCATGACTTCTGATGTTGACGTGACACGGTTTTATATTCGTTTGGAGATCGTGTCGAATGTAGAGCCAAATCCTCCATGCATTATATTTGCGAATATTATCCAAAAACGAAGCATGTTCGCGTCACCGCCCGAAGACGCCAAAACATCCATGCAAGTGTTCATATATGACGCCATATCTCCATGACCTGTTCTAGCACAGAAATGGTTTTGATATCAAAATATGTAAATTGATTGGCAAACAGGCACTGGAAGTTTGGTTGGGTTCAGAAGTTCTGGTTCAGAAGTTATTCACGAAAAATCGAGGGAGCCGCCCTATTCGACACTCCCAGGCGGTATCAAGTTAACCCGGCAATGACTGGGGTATTTCGCCACCTTCTATTGACTGTCGGGGGCGTTAACGTCCTCCCCCCGTCTATCACGAGAACCAATGGTCCGATGCGGTTGATTGGAACGGTAATCGATAGCACCAAACCTTGCGGTCCTGCGATGTACACATTTTTTGGCTTTGAGGTCACTGATGACGTCACAGATCAGGTCATGCACGAAAAAGTGGCCATTTTCTCCTGGGTCGCTTCACCACAAGAAAAAGTAACACAAAAATAAAGTTTACTTGGTAATACGCTCCTGGTAGTTTATTTTCACATTCAAAGTGCCACCTGACCCAAAGTCATGCAAGGTCAAGGTCCCAGAGCGGGTCGAATTTGACTTCCGTTGAACGTGCCGAGCGATACATGTTTCCTGGCCCATTTGACATGGAGATTCTAAAAATGATATTTCAAAGAGCCATTGGCGCAAAAAAAAACTTGAAATGGCCCCAATCATCGTACACATGTAGCGTTGCAACATGATGTAGTCTCATACTCGGAGTACCACGAGCACGTTATTGATCTCTATGCGACGTCTCTGGATGAACCTACAGGTCAGTTTGTCCATATTGCGCATTTCCACGGAATGTTGCACGGCATTGCAAAGCCCGATATCTCCGCACCGGTCATCCACAATGCAAGCAGACGCCACCAGTTTACTCGCTAAGCTTAAATCTGCATGAAACCGCCAAAGGTCAAACTACGAAAAAAACATTGCAATATTGCAAGCAAATGTAATGTAAGTTCTACGTGCAATTTGTTTCAAAAAATTCATATTCTTTCTGACCGCATCCAAAAAGTTTATTCAGTTCCTTTCCTAAAATAAATTCCCACGGGGTCTGGGAAATGAAAAATACATACTTGACCTAGGATGGCCTTGCATGAGGTCGCAAGAGCCCTTAAGTGAAATCGCAGGTCATGCTGATAGGCAATGTAAGTCACAGCCTCCATACATTGTAAAAGCACCAACAATAAGGCGGTGACGTAAAGCTGAACGTCAAATCGCAAAACATTGTCGTCTTTATGACGTCATTAAGACGCAACCTAAGATGATCTCGTTTCCTCGTTTCCAAAAATTTGTCAGTAGGTGCAGAATTGATGCAAAAAAGATAACAAAAATTTCCAGAAGCTGCGTCCATTTCCTTGGGAGACGTCTAAGAAATGCGCCAGGGGCCGTTAAACGCCCCTCCCCAGTCAATGGTGGGTTAATATATGGGTTATCGCCATGCAGTCCAGTCACCCCATGAAGGGGCACCTCCCGACCGTTACCTGTTTATTGTCATCAACTGTTTTTGCCATTATTTCCCGTTTCTCGAAGGACAACATAGTTTTTACTGTCCTGCGCGCATCGCATATCTTTCTATCGGTTATCTCTGGTTCAGAGCGCGAAATTGTGACCTTTCAACGCCGTACGACATGATATCGCCGAAAGTGCTGCTTTTGTTCCTGTTCATTATAATGCCCTGCCACCTTGCTTGCGTGGAATGCCCAGGCCGCTTAAAAAGTGCACACTGCAACGTCATCTGGCGAGTGCCTGCCATCGGTGATAGCACCAGACAGTGTCATGTAGCATGTACCGATGTATGCATATATGACTGCGTGAGTATTACTTGACATCGCCGCGCTCTGACCCCACTGTTTTATTGCCTCAGCGACGGGTTGTAATACCCTCACGAGCATTGTGAATTGCCTAAATATATTCTTATGTCTATGTCTATGTCTATGATATGCATTTAGAGAGGTTTCCCATTGGTTTTGGCTATTCTATGGGTGATCACATGTATGTAAGGGCCACTTATAACAATTTCACCACAAACATCAAATTATGACCAGTCAACTGCAAAAAAATCGAATTGTGAGGTCGCAATATTCCTGCTTTTGAAGACCTGTCTTACGACCAGTAAACCGTGCCTTAAAATGACTACAACTGGAGGTGCACGTGTGATATGGTCTTAAACCGGTGGTGCGACGGTGCTCTAGGATAGGTCTTCCGTCCATGGTTGTCTTTGCTACATTCGAATGACTCAGACAGTGCAAGATCACTCTTTGAAATGATTACATTTCAAGAAACATGAGTAGTTTGCCTTTTTTGCTTCTTTTTTTATTTGGAATGCTGTTAAAGCCACATACCTGACCGTCACGGCAGACATTGATGTGGCAGTGACGAGAAATTAGCAGAGTATTGCTGGAGATATTTTTGTGTTGGTTGTCTCGGTATCATGCACGAGCGTCAAAAGGCAGGAGTCTCGAATCTTCAGAATCCTAACCAGAACAACAAAGACAGCCCCTCCTCACAAAAAAAGTTCACAAGCTTATCATAGGCCAGGTCTTTCAGGTCACAACCTGAATCATAGAGGCGGCTGTCAAGTAGTGCTTGCTTTCCCGTATGTCTTTTCCCTGGCACATGGTTTGTAAGAAGCTCACCACGGGTGGCCAACAGGGAAAGCAAAACATCATTTTCCTTCTGCTTGGGATGACTTATCTCTCCGCGAGTTAATGTATGGTTTTCTGCGGCAGCTTGGATGGGACTCCCTTTCTCTGGAACATGGTCGGTAAGAACCCCGTCATGGGCGACACAGTCAGTCATAGCAAAAGGTCCTTCTCTTTTGCTTGGGATTCGTCGTTCTGCGCGCTGAATTAATCTGTTGGAGATGGACTGAGCTGGGAGCACTCACGGCGACCTGGCCACGGTGGTGGCCAGAAGAAAATGACAAACGCCAGGCTCGCGGCCGTCGCGAGGCCATACCTCTTCCGGTCAGGCGGCGCGGTCGGCAGCAGAACGTTCAGCATCAGGACGCAGGTCAGCGCCGCAGCCAGCAGCCGCCGTCGCTGGGTGCGGATCACTCGCGTCACGAGCACCAGCATGTCGCGGCGCGGTGCTCGCGGCCTGCGGTCCCAGCCGGCGGCGGCAGCGGGCCCGGGCGGCGGCCAGCAGCGGCGGCGGCGAGCTGGCACTGACGTTCGTCCGGCGCGCCGGCCGAAAACACCTCCTGCCGCACGCGGCGCCGCTCTCCGCGCGACTGGAGGCCGGGGAAATGGGACCATGCGTCGGCGAGCTCGGAGCCGTGACTGGCTGTGAACGAGTCTCGTGAACGAGGACTGCTGACGGCGTTTGTTCGTGTCTGTGCCGAACGGACGGCGGCGTAACTCCAGAGCCAGACTGCAAAATGTGAGTTTTGCATCATCAGGTTCTTTTCTGGATCTTTTCAGCGAGAAGGACAGGATGTTCCCCCTTCCGTTTCAACACACGTGTTGGTGACATCTCAGTTCATGGAAGGCAACGACGTACGTAGAAATTGACGAAGGGAAAAATCATGCCAATTCAGAAAGACGTCAGATTTTTCCAAGCTGTAATTGCATACCGGTGGTCGCATTCCCAAGACTCGCGCCGCATTCTCTGGGGAAAAAAAAAAAAAAAAAAAAAAAAAAAAAAATAAAAAAATAAAAAAAAAAAAAAAAAAAAATTAAGCCTTGGGCACCTTTTTTCTGATCATGTTGATATCTGTTTGAGAAATGATTCTTGGGTTATGCAAGGCTACAAAGGTATCAGGTCATTTTCGAAGGCTGCATTATTTGGAACTTTTCAATTTTCATACGAACTGATGCTTTGACTGCCCAAAGAACTTAACAAAATCGTAAGGATATTAATAACAATACTTCCACGGTCTTGTTGGTTCCACCTAGCACTTAACAAGAAAAGGCTTTGCACGCTCTGGATGTTTGAGGAATGACTGAACTTTTCGTTTTGGATGTTGTTCGCCTGCAAGCGCATAACAATTTTCCTGCTCAGGGAGAGGGAGGTGAGATGTTACTAGACATTCGGGCCAGCGTTGGGCATCAGTCGCTGAATGCATATAGAAAAACCAAGTTTGTCTTTCAGCTCTGAACACGGACAAATGTATTGGTGCGCCAACAAATAGACAAGCAAATGTCAACAGACGAAATAGGTATATAACTCGTGGTTGACATAACTGCAATAACACGACAACGAGCTTCGTATTGTATCAAGGGCGAGGAACGACTTGAAATTGGGGTGGCAAGTTAATTAGCCGAGGAATCCATGAAAATATGAGCAAAAACCGAGAGGATGGGTGGGCGTGAGTTATGTCACATTTTGTCTTTCCATGCAATGCAACCTACACAGGGTTAAATATTTGAATATGTATATACATATGACCTTGACCTAAGGTCAAGCCATTTTCAAGACACGTTGTCGTTTTTCGAAAAGTTGACGGAATTATTGAAGACATTTTTAGTGTTGGGTGATACAGATATCTAGTTACCGTCAGTGGGTAAAGTATCAATGACTTCCAGCCATTGACCTGAGGCCAGATCACGAAAAACTGCTATGAGCAAAAATGCATCGCCGTCAAAATCAGAGATGAATTACTCAGAACGGATAGAAAATAGCAGAGCCGGCTCGCACAGTTGCAAGTAATACCAGGAAGTTAAAGAGTCTCCAAAAATTGCATATTTTGGAAATAAACAAGCGCTCGCGAATACAGCTATGCCAGTTGCGTTGACTGAGAGCTAACGAATTTTTTTCAAAGTTTAGCCGTAAGAAACCACACAAAAACCACTAGAGTCAATGAATATTACATCGATAGCCTTATGTCGCGAAAATAAAAAAACGCTGAAATTAGTTCCGTTAATTTCGTACCATGTTCGGCCATGACACCCGCCGGCAGTCGGCGCGAAAATCGCCCTGTCTTTAACTCAGAGTTTCGACGTATATATTGAACAAATCAGAGAAATTAGACCTGTACCGGCATCTGCGGCCTTGTACCTGTTCGGTAGTACCTTTACCTAGACTTTATTCACTTTATTAATCACAGCCCTTGAGATACAGACCGCTCCTCGGTTTCATACAGTCGGCTGTGAGAAAACATATATAGGGAATAAATGGCCTACATATTATCCAAAGCTAGTAAACGAGGCCAGTTTTGAACTCTACGTGTCACGAGCTTTCCAACGGTGTGTTTTTTTTTTTATCGTGGAAGCAACCGCTCGTGAGTTAGAGGGGAAAGCGGTCAGCCCCCCCCCCCCCGCCCCCAGTCGAGCGTGATCGGCGCCGACTGCCAGTCGGACGCGATACATCCTGAATATTTAACTTCACTTGGACTCCGCGTTCGCCCGAGCATGCGCAGTTTAACTATTCGGAAAATACTACTGACGTTATGGATGCAAAAGTTACGCCTGCAAATGGGGAGCTTGAATTTATCATTGGGCCAACCGTTGCGATCGCTTTCAATGGCTTGGCTGAGGCAAAACATTTGTTTCCCTTCTCTTAGCTGTTTCCCTCAAAACACGTCTCCTTTCTCTCACACACTGCCACCAACGCCTGTCTCGGATGGGTGCAAATTTTGTCGTGGAAGGTCACAAAAGTCGAAACCGTATGGTGTAGACATTCATTTATCATCCATTGGATGACGTCTCGATAAAGTTCCAAACACCCATCAGGCATTTCCAGTCTCAGATCAATGGCTCTCAAACCGATCCCGTATTCTGTGCAAAGCGCCAGTGGGCAACGTGCGGGTCATTCGCCGGCATCGCGGGACACCCTATCGTTGGGACGAGTAAGTTCTGTGAATTTTAGCCCGCTGTTATGCTCCGTTCGACCTGGCATCGAGTTAAAGGCCCAATACATTGACGATGGGCGCATTGGCCCGAATCAGTATACTGGACATATACTGAAACCATCAACATACAAATACAAATATTCTCGAAATCCAGACCTCAAGAACAATTTGCCTCGAACGTGCAACACGGCGCCAAATACCCGCTCGCATTTTGTGCATTCTGGTATTATTGCACTAGTCCGCCATGGGAAGACTCAGCGTCATGCGTCCACATCCCCACCATCAATGAAAGGTTGAATTTTGCAATGGACTGAGCGCATTGCAGTCAGTTTGGGTGAACATGCAATGCATGTGCAGTTAATACAATTGACCTCGCAAAGCAAAGGGATTGCAGTGCAATCCCCTTATCTTGGGGCTTATAGTGTGCGATAACCTTCAAAATGAGAGCTAGCAGTATAAAATCGAATCCCTGGTGTAGAAAAAGTGAAAGCAAAAAACCTAGATCCACCCAGGTTTTCAGTATTATACACCCCTGCCAGACTTCACACAATGGCTGCTCACAGCTAAATTTAACCTTTTGCATAACTACAAAAAAGAATGGAAACTTTCGGAATCCATCACTGTTTGGAGCGTTGAGTAATTTCCCTGACTATGCACCAACGTCTGTTCAGAATATTAGTCTAGATACAGGGGCGGAGTTTCCTACCTCTTTTTTTGGGGGGGACTCAACTCCCTCCAACCCTCCTTTGAGTCCCAGCCCTATTCTGAGCCCACCCAGTCAGAATGAGCAAGCCACGCATTTCGACAGTCTTAGAACAATGAATTATAAAAGATATTTCAATGTTTAATTCACGTAAAACTCCAAGCAGGAGCGGATACGGGATTTTCGTAAGGAGGGAGAGGGACACAGCCCTATTTTGGGGATCTCGGAGTCCAGGGGGGCCTCCATTGTTAATTTTCTGTAGCCTAAATGCCTCCTTAATCCGCCCCATTATTTTTCCAAGAATCAACGGTGTCCACGTCAGGCAACGATACGTGGGAACGAGAAAGTGTTTCGTGCCAGGAGAAAACGGCAACTCTCAAGACAATAATCTACTACGTCGCTGACTCCGTTTTTACTCTTCCGCAAGAAGAGCTAGAAGGGAAAAACGGATGATTGCCGTCTATTCTAGTCGAGAAAGACGGCTGACCAATTAAGAATACGCCCGTGGCTGACATCAAAGAAGCTGGTGCTCTTCTTGGCGCTTTCACGCGTTACTCTTTCGCCGAACCGGTAGCCTTTAGAGTCTTCCCTCTCCTGGCTTTTGTAAGTTGATCCATAGTAAACGCTGCACTCAACAGACAAGGACCAATCGCCTTAGCTGCTCCATTGACCCATACAAACCCCTCCCCCCCCTCCACACACACGAACAGATCGCAAAACTCGACTGACACGAGCAGAAAACTGCTGGCGCGGGCCGCCGCCGCCGGACACGCGACCAGCTCCGGGAGAACACCGGGGTGGCACACCTCGCACTATCCTCTTCAGGCTATTATTACTGCGAGGTCCTGCCTACCCACTACTTTGAGGACCACCGGTCTCCAGCGGTCTCACTCAGAGTTCTCGGCCGATCAACGCCGCCGCAGCCGGCACCTGCAACACAAGCCATCCGCGGCGCACGGCGGCGCGAGCAACCTCGAGTGCGGCACACCTCACAAACAATTTCAGTAAATAGATGCTCAACGTTCCTACTGTGATAACAACACAATGCCACCTTCTGGTCGTTTCTAGAGATGATATTCTTGTTTTTCGACGCGAGGTCAGGCACACGTCGTGCGTAAGTCGAATACAGTTCAGCTTCTAGGTAGGTGTAACTTCTAAACCACGAGTCCTGCGAACTTAGGAAGTCTACGGAACGATCTCTGTCAGTGAAAGGATTCATAAAATATTATTTCTTGATCGGTTATCTCGGTGCAATGAAAAGTTGCCAAAGGGTCCAGTTGGACCAAAAACTAGTATTTTGAAGGTCAATGCGCGACCCATGAATTTTGTCCAATTTTGTTGAAAATCCCTGTTTGCGCTTCAAATAAATTAAATCACGAGAAAAGCTTTGGTCAGCTACAATTTCAAACGTTTTCCAAAAATAAGCCACCTTAGACTCAGTCACCCTGCTCCTGGTACAATGAGTGGAGAATGCAGTGCAACGCAAACACTGCATATGAAATATATCAGGGATAAAAATAAATTCTTTGGACATAGCATCGTCTCCTCAGTTTCAGAATACATGTGACTGTCTGTTGGCAGACTAGCTAAGGACTTACGAACGCAGCATATATCAAGAAATCCTCGTGGCACCCATACATGCTACTTGTACAACTGCACATACATGTGATCTACTCCCAACACGTGTTACTTGCTATTCTGATTATGCTCTCCTAATGTAATCTCTACGGATATACAAGAGGTGGCAGTCACTGCCTGAGTATGTATTATATTACTGTACTCACCGTCAGGCACAGTCGCCCAGTTACTGCTGCAATCAAAGGTTAGAAACGGCACTGGGAACACGATACAGACACAGTAGTATTAACCACTGAGACATGACAGTGGTAAGTTTACGGATATGACCCTATCAAGTTCGAGACGCTGTGCGCGTTTGGTTTACAGAAGCGCGCAGTGGATGTACAAACGTGGACATTCCTAGGCTGCGCTGGGCGGTATTCACCCGCGCGAGGGGATGCTCCACAGCGCGAGGGATGCTCCACAGCGCGAGAGTTCGCGATCGGCGCAGCGGCACAGCCATGCCGAGCGCAGACAGCAGTCCAGGGATGTTGAGTCTCGCGTGGTGGACATTGTACAAAAAACATGAGGCCATATTGCCCAGAGCGAGGCTTCATACGGCGCACATTTAAATTGGGTCAAAAAGAGTCCTAGTCCACGCTGAGGAGAGGTTTATCTGAATTAATGGTCATCCATACAGTTATTATTTTAGCTGGGTGACGGCAGTCCCAACCCACACAGCACAGTCGCACTCAAGCTTGAAGCGAACACGGGCGTAAAAGGCGATTAGCGTAGCCTGTTGATCAAAGCGGGCGCTGTTGCAGCGTCTGGAAAATCGCTTGCTGAGTGCGAGAAAGCCGAGGATGTCATTCCCCTTGGCTTTAAGAGCTACATTTTTTTTGTAATTTTTATGACCTTAGGTCAATATCTCCCAGGTCAAATGAAGTTGAAAATGTCAACTTCAGACGCTTTCTTTCTCCGTACATGCCATTTTGTACGGCTTTTTCGGACGAAACGAGAAAAGTGCACGTGTTAGAGCGTTAAAACGTGGTATAAGACAATAGCCATTAATTTGACGTCTTGAGTGAAACGTTCGGGTCGAGGCCATGTTAGGCCATTGACCAATGACGTCATTCATTATCTTTGCAGAGTAAATTTCGAACAACACGGGATACTGATGTAACCTGAGTGCAAATAAGGGTGCTAAACGCATCATTTAGCGCACTTTCAGTGAAGATTGCAAACATCGGTACATTCGCTCACTTTAAGCGTTCACTGAGCTCCGCAAAGTCAAACGAAGAGAAGCGAGGTCATTAAACTTGGATGGAGTTTTTTTACCCAAAGGAAGTTCTATGTCATCTGCTTGCACTTAAGTTACTGCCTTATAATGAACCCAGCTACATGATTTTACTGTTGTGAAACGTAAACGTTACACACTCACACAGATGTGTGTGTGTGTGCGTGTTCGTGTGCGCGTGCGTTTGCGTGTGCATGTGCGTGTACGTGATGTTGCTGATATACTGCAAACCTTTTGTGCGCCAGTTATTAATGCAAGTAGTTTGGTGTTTAGTAATATCGTTTTACCATAGGCCGCACCTGATCGTGTCACATATGTCTAGAACTATCCCCTTGCTTGCTTTGATGAAGGCTATCAGAACTTCGGCCCAAAACAACTTAAATAAACTGCAGACTAGATAAATTGCAGATAAGATTCCGAGCAACACGGAGATACTGATGAAGCTTAAGTGCAAATAGGGGTGCTGAACGAATCATTTAGCGTACTTCACTTGCGACCTGTGCAAGTGAAGCACTATTCTTCTCTCACAGATACATGCCTCCCAGAACAGTTTTTTTGAAATAGTGCAGCCCAGCCGTGATTGGATTTCAACTCCCTTCGTATCCAATTGGCCTTAAGGGCTTCAAAATATGCGTCAAGATCCACTATCGTAAGTCCATCATTGGTGTATGATTTGCAAATATTCAGCCGCTTCGGTCTATCCACTTTTCATCGCATATAAGATGAAATATGCTCTCTTTTACACGCTGCATGAAAGCGTATGACGGTTTAGGAAGGGAAACTAGTTTGTGTGTAAGTTTTGGAAAAGCAGTGACTTGACTCAGGTTATTTTCTCTCTCGCATTCACGTACCTCGTTTTCCAGCTATTCATGATCGATTGTATTTGGCTCAGCTTTCTCTGTTAACAGAAGTTTGTCTGTTGTTGTCTAGCTTCTGTTTGGCTTCAGGCCTGAACACTTCACAAAAGTCCCCAGGTCATCGAAAAGCACCCTGCAGGAGTTTGCAAATCCATCCAAAAGGCGAAGAATACTGTGTACATGTTCCGCAACTTTCTACTCAGTGGTGCCAATCCGAACGCCTTTGATATCATCATCCTGACGAATCCTTTCAGGTACGAATTCTATTGCAATACGGCAAATGGACGCGCTTAACCCTATTCCCGGCAGGGGGGGGCGGAATCCGCTCCCCCCCTCAGGTTTTTTGCTTGCCAATTCGAGGCTTTTTGATGTAGCTTCACGAAACTTGGTGACTTTTCCTAGCTATCCTTTCTACGCGCTGCGACAAAATTTCACAATTGTACTTTACTCAGGAGCGGAGCCAGGCAACGTTTTTGGGAGGAACCTCAGGTCATTTTTGGCCATGTTGAAGGTAAAAGGAAAATGTCTGCCAAAAACACAGTCTTTAAAATAGAACTTAAAACTTTATATGGATGTATAGCTAAATAGTTAGGAAATGTGCACACAAAATTTTGTTTATCTGAGGTCACTTTACAAGGTCAGGTCAAGGTCAAAAGTCAAAATTTATTTTTTCGCAATAATTTCGGCAACGTTTTTTCAAATCCCAAACCCGGAATATATATGACGCAGAAAGGTACCCTCTACTTGTGTACCAAGTTTCAGCTTGATATCAGGTCGGGTTACGGAGCTATGACCTAAAATGTCAGTGCGCGTACTTTATATCGCAATAGCCATAAAATGAAATTTTTGGAATAGACTGAATTCAGATGATTGAAAACGTTTACAGATAGTATCAAATGCACACAAGATCATTCCAGGTGACCCCAAGGTCACTGGAAGTCATTTAAGGTCAAAGGTCACAAGTTGATCTGAAGAACGTGTGACCATGACAGTTCCCCCTTTTTCATGTCCCTGGCACCGCCTATGCTAACATTATACCAACATTGCAATACGATTTGTACTTCTTTAGCATAGCATGACTAGCAGAAGCCAAAAAAGTGTTTTTGCCTTTTTTGTTGATTCAGTTGTTGGAAAAATAATCCTCCTATTTTTGAAACCCTGTGAACGCCCATGAATTTTCTCAAAATTTCAGATTTGGGGACCCATGGTAAAAGCCCTATCCATAATCTCTCGATTCATGCCAGTTTCATTGAAATCGGTCCATAAACGAAGGAGTTATAAGAGGTCCAAAAGTACCCCCCATTTTGACATTTTTGCCCCCCTGTATCCATAAATTTCGAAATTTTGAAAATTTCGTTTTATAAAAATGTAGTTCACGTCACGGCAAATCGATTGCCGTTTGTTGCGACGAAATCGGACGAGTAGTTCTCGAGATCTCAGGGGGGGGGCCGAATCCGCCCCCCCTGCCGGGAATCGGCCATACCGTCTAGCCCTCCGGGAATAGGGTTAAAGGGTCGCCTTGCCGACAGGAACGCTCCAACATAATTTTGATCGATATGTGCTCGTTATAAATTATTCTCGAGTGTGAGCCGACATAAAAAAAGACTGAATAAATTAACTGTGGCTTCTGGAGAATTTCTTTTCTTCAGGACTATTCTTGCAAAAGACCAATTGACTGCACTGAAAGCGCCCTCAGTATCTAGAATTAGAAAAGGTACTTTTTTTCTTTTTTTCAGAAGTTTTTTTAAGTCGTATGTTAAACGGGTATTGTCACCAATAAATCGATCCTTCATAAATCCAGTTTGGCCTCTGTCAATGACTGATGGCAACACACTTTTTATTCAGTTTGCAATCGCAGCAGAAATAATTTTGTAACCTGCGTTTAGCGGGATAATGGATATATATGATGTTTTATGATGTCCCAGGTCTGTTGAGATTTGATACAAACGTCAAAATTCCTTCACGCAGCGTCACGGGATGAATGTTTTAAAACATTCTTTCGCCATTTCGAAGAAGAGCAACTTAATGTTGTCCCAAAATGTTTGTCAAATTTGACCAAAAACACGTCCGGACCAGAACTTATACTTTTTTATCCTTTTCAGCGCTGCCTTAGACTCCGATAGTCACTTTTGACTCTAGAAAACTCTTTTCATTGTCGCTGATTTGCTTAACATCTGCGTCATTCTTGAACTGTTCAGTTTGCAGTGGATCCTTTGGATGCTCTCTGAACATTTTTGTGCAATATTCGACAAATCTGAGGATAATATGACTTTGACCTGTAGTGTGCCCGTTCCTGCCGTCTTCAAAGAAGGCGACAAGTTTGGCAGAATAGGAACGCCCTTCCAAGATAAAAAAAAATGCGGCCGACTGCTCCCCTAGTTAGTACAACTGAACTCCTCAACGTGCAGTTAGTCCTGCTTATCTACAGCTTCTAATTTTCTGAAGTTTCTCCTAAGCTATCTCTGACTCAGTGATGTTTTCCTGGTTTGTTACGCTCTGTGTTATTTCCGCAAGCTCCTCAGTTCCTTTCATGATTGCTTGTTCCTCTAAACCTTAACGCCGTTTTTGTAGATCGCAAATAATACAGCTGCAGTCTTCATATACGACTCCCAAAAAAGCGACTTGTTTATCCTTGCTTGAATCCTACCAGAATTTTGACGAGCACATCCTTCTGTATTGACAGGCACAGCACATGTCAACAGCGTGCTCAAAATGACCCCCTTAATTTTATCGGAAAAATCCTGATTCTGAAGAAGGGAGTTGTTCATCTTAAAGAAACCTCTTCCTCTGGAGTGATTTTTTTTTGCTATCATTCAAAGTTACCATAGAATGATCTACGCGGCAGCCTGGTATAATCTGCATCAGAAACGTAATGAATCAGTGAACGCGAAATAATGAAGTAAGCTAGTCGTGCCTGCTTGACGTCTGAATCATTACTTCTCCAAGTATATTTCCGTATATTGCCGTTCCTTTCTCTGAAAATATCTGCCATTCTTTTCTCACCCGTCAGTCTTTGTAGCATGTCTCTTTCTTGTACGTTATTTTCACGTACATAGCTAACTGTATCGCAGTCCCTGAATATCGCTGAATTTGATTTTGACTCCCTTAGTACATATTGCAACTCCTCTTGCGTTATTTTTGTACGGTGCAGTTAGGGCGTCTTTTCCCCATGCATTTCAAAAAGCATTTTCCTTACCACAGTCACAGTAGACATCCTGCAGCGTAATTATATGAAAGGTAGTTCGTCACAAATAATGGAAAACGTCTCGTTTCTTGCGGTAATCGCCAAGGCGTCGACAATCCAATGTGCGTTTGTCAAATTCACTCACTGTTTACTGACTATTCATGACCTGAGAAAATGCATGGCAACGAGTGATGAGTCGCAACGCCACACATCCTGGCCATTGCCAATGTTACATGTAAACAGGGTGGAGAAAACAATACATTTGCAGACTGCTTGAAAAACATGCTTGTCGCTTACTCGTACTCATACTCGTAGCTGTGGTATTTTCGTATCTTTATCACAAAACAGGCAATGATATTTTTCAGAAGGACCTTGATAACAGTCACAGGTATACGAAGATTGGCTCTGGGGCCGCCCTGGTGGCCGTTACAGAAGCGTGAATGTTTATAGCGAGTCGAAACATCAGTTCAAACGCAAAGCAACGAAAATAAAAAACCAAAGCAAAAAAAAGAAAGATTCAACCGACGACACGCGCAGATAAGAAACTAACTTACGTCACATGTATTATCTGAGCAAAAACGCGCGAAGTTGAGCAACACATATTAACGCTTCTTTGAAGCCCATCAACAGCACTCGCACGACACAGCATAGACAGCAGGCAAAAATAGGTTTACGCGGAGAGATCACCACACTTGCATCCATTAATGGAGCACGAATCAGAGCTTAAGCTCCGCCAGGTCGCTCACACTATCGGCTCATTTACTCTGGCCATATTTTTCCAAACCGCAGAAACACCATGCCGTTGCGGGAAAAACAAGAAGGGGTCTTCTTCACATCTGAGCTGCAGCAGTTTTTTTTTTAAACTTCCTGTCTAACGCCTGACAAGCATTCGTTTGTGTACAGAGCGTCCGCCGTCGTTCTAAACCGGAGACTAATCGTCTCCGAGCAGAGCTGGTCGCAGATGGATCCCCTATCTGGCTTCACAAAGCTACAGAACTCCTTTCCCCCTACACGATAGGCACGAGCAATGTCAGCCTTACCGAGAGTGATGCCAGAGAAGACACCATGGATCGAATCCACCGCCCGTCTTTCCAGTGTCCTCGTACGCCGCTTGTTGTCCAGGTGGGCGCACAACTCCCCGCGCCTGCCTCCGCTCGCGTCGCTCGTCCAACGCGCGCCGACCCGATCGACGCCTGGGGCGCCGGCGGCCAGCTGGCTGGTGCCAGCGGTCTCAGGGTCACCGGCTGCCGAGGAGGCAGGGGCGGCGCCAGGGGGCGCGCCTGGACGGAGGGAGACGTCAGCTGCGGCGAATTCTCTCCTGTCTTTCCCGAGAAAATTATCGCGGGCAGTCTCGAGATAACCTCACTGGCGTCGACTCTTTCTTCCACAAGCAGTACTTGAGCTTCTGCCGCGGACAGACGATCTGAAAGTGTTTCTGCTTCACCGTCTTTCTCTTCGAAGTGTTTTTCAGACACCTCATTTCGTCGCTAAGCTTGTCAAACTCGCCCTTCAAGGGAACTACAAGTTCTTTCATTTCATCCTTCACAGCGCTAAATTCTTGAAGTCGGCATATCGCGTATCAGTTCCGCGACACACCGTTCTCCTGATTCTGAACGGACCCTTTTTAATGGGCTTCCCGATTTCCCCAAGTTGCGGACAAAATCCGAAACGCTCGTTTTACCTTTCGGTTGTCTCTCGGTCATTTTCGTTCGGCACAGAATCGTCAGCGTCAACAACTCGTCTCTGCTTCATCTCGAGAAATTTTTTGTCAGTCACGGACGACCATCCAGAACCAGTCTCAAATTACTGAGCCATATGAGAGTTGATGCGCACAGTTCAACTGACCAAACACGAGTAAGTCCGAAGTCTGTTTCCCGATGGCTCAGAGCACAAGCCGAGGTGTACGCCGCGCTAGGACCGTTCCTGACACCGAGAGGCTGGCGGAGCGACCGGCGCCCGTCCCCCCCCCCCCCCGCCACGGTCAACGCCAGACTATGGCAAAATGCATCTTGTCCGTCATAGTTGGGGGGGGGGGCATGCCCCCAGTTTGCAAGTTGGGGGCTGCCCCGTTCCTACGCGACTGCAGTATATAGAAGTTCTTACAAACATTTGCATTTTATGTATACGATTGATGTCAAAACGTAATAAATCATGACTGCAAATGTGTCGGGAATGTTTGGTAATCAGCTGTAAAAATTATTCTGGAGTGGCGAAAGTCCGTCCTTTGGATCTAAGACAGACAGAAATGAGAACATCGTCGGTGATTACTGAGCGGTATAACATCACAGTCAATGCTGGGCTGCAAGAACACCGCGCGCTAAAACGCTTTAGTTTCACCATGCAAAAAAGGTTCATTTCATCTCGATAAATGGCAGTAAGTGCGTCGTGGGATAGGAGAGGCCTCCACTCGCTCATATGCCTATCCAACCAGAATAGTCTGAGAGATGTGGCCGCCACCATGATGATTCGGCCCAGTTACCTCCAGTTAGCTCCGGCCGAGGTAGGTTTGCAGACTTACCGGGTTAAAAAACGTGAAGTCAACTTAGCTGGGGACGACGGCCACTTAGAACGCAAAGCGACAAACCTCTTAGACACCCCATCCTCAGAAACGACGGCTTAGTCCAGCATCGCTTTGATGGACCTCGTCATTGTGCATGGTGGGACTAAAAGACTGTTAACGACTCCCGGCAATGTTATGCTCTGAGTCCAATGAATTAATTGACTTCAAACCTGTGCCAATCAATGTGGCTAGTTCCATTTCCTTTCCATGTAAAAATGTAGTGACCCTAGGTCATGTCGGCAAAAGCAAACGAAAGCCATGGAGAGCCATCGGTGATGCCGTAATCCGAGTTGCAGGTAGCGTTCTTGACTTTAAAGACCAATCGCCACCACTAAATGTTTAACAATCGACGTGTCTGATTTCATCGGCTGTTTGGATGCTGATGACTTTCTTTCAGATCATTGAGCACTATAGGGTCACTCCATGCCAACCCAATCAGTGAAAGGTAGAATTGTACACACCGCCAACTCAGAATTTAATGAAATGATGTTTGCGAGGTTTTCTGCTGTCCTAACCATGATTCTGATGCTTACGGACTTCTCCGATCAACCATTTGTCGTTGAAATTAAAGTCAAAATATGAAGTCTCAGCATGCAGCGTGCCTTAAAATGCGCTTTATCTCAAGAGCCAGTACGAACTTTACATATCTAGAAATGACGTTTTTCAGGCAAAAGATCGTGGTTTAACCCTATATCCGGTGGGGGGCCTGAATCCGCCCCCCTCAGATTTTTTGCTTGCCGATTCCAGACTTTTTAACGCAGCTTCACGAAACGTTGTGACTTTTCCTAGCTATTCTTTCTACGCGCCGTGACAAAATTTCAAAACTTTATTTTGCTCAGGGGCGGAACCAGTTAACGTTTTTGGGAGGCACCTCAGGCCATTTTGGCCATGTTAAGGGTAAAAGGAAAATGTCTGCCAAAAACAGCCTCTTTAAGATAGAACTTAAAACGTTAAATGGATGTATAGCTAAAAAGTCGGGCAATGTGCAGATATAATCTTGTTCATTTGAGGTCACTTAACAATGTCAGGTTAAGGTCAAACGTCAAAATTTACTTTTATTGCGATAATTTCGGCGCTCTTTTTCAAATGCCAAACCCGGGATATATATGACGTAGACAGGTGCCCTCTACTTGTGTATCAAGTTTCAGCTTGATATCAGGTCGGCTCACGGAGCTATGACCTAAAATGTCCGTGCGCGTACCCTATACCGCAATAGCCATAAAATGAAATTTTTAAAATAAAGTGAATTCAAATGATTGAAAACTTTTACAGATAATATTTAGTGCACACAAGATCATTCCAAGTGACTTCAAGGTCCCTAGAGGCCATTTGAGGTCAAAGGTCACAAGTTGATCTGAAGAACGTGTGACCATGACAGTTCCCCTTTTTCATGTCCTTGGCACCGCCTATGCTAACATTATACAAACATTGTAATGCGATTTGTACTTCTTTAGCATGACATGACTAGCAGAAGCCAGGAAAGTGTTTTTTGCCTTTTTTGTTCATTCAGTTTTTGGAAAACTAATCGTCCTATTTTTGAAACCCTGCGAACGCTCATGAGTTTTCTCAAAATTTCAGATATGTGTACCAAAGGTAAAAGCCCTGTTCATAGTGTCTCGATTCATGCCAGTTTCATCGAAATCGGTCCATAAACAAGGGAGTTATAAGAAATACAAGAATACCACTAATTTTGACATTTTTGCCCCCCCGCATCCACACCTCTCAAAATTTTGAAAATTTCTTTTTATAAAAATGTAGTTCACGTCATGGCAAATCGATTGCCGGTTGCGATGAAATCGGATGTGTAGTTCTCGAGATCGCAGGGGGGCCGAATCCCCCCCCCCCTGCCGGGAATCCACCATACCGTCTAGCCCTCCGGGAATAGGGTTAAGTTGTCCGTAAGGCAATAAATCTTCAAAAACATGTTAGGTCTATTTTACATAATTAGAATAAACAAATGTGATTTCTGAAGAACGATATTTATCGACTTTTTCGAAACTTCGCTATCTGTAATTTATGTGCAGTACTGCTCCAGATTCATTAATAAGTTTAGTGAGACTAAACATTAAGTTTAGTAACACGGCGTAAAATAGCCCTGAAGGCGGCCGTTTCGAGCTTTGAGGGCACTGACCTGCGTCGTTGGTGCCCGCGCTGCGGTCACTGATTATGTGCACCAGATGGCTGTTCTGTGAACAGCACCGAACGACAAAAGCAAACACATTTGCAGTTCATTTATGTTGCACGTATTTGAGAAACCATTGGATTGTGTCATATTTCACAAACACAGGCAGCAGATGCGCATTCCGTCGTCGGTCGTTGTTGGTACATCCGATTCAGCGTTGTCGTCCTCGTTAGCTTAGTGGACAGAGACTCGGATTCATAATCGCGAGATTGTGAATTCAAATCTCGACGCCGCTAGCTCTCGGTCGGTGACGTGTGGTGTGGATTGGATACCGGACGCCTGAGCCCAAATGGCTGTGCGCCCTAACCCAAACCAACCAACCAACGATTCAGCATGTTTTAAGCGTTTTGTACAATACAGTTGATGATGAAAGAAATGACACTCACAATCTAGACCGAAATCTTCCTTGCGGAAATACATGTTTCGAATGTCGTATTTGTTTGTGTGCTGCTCAGTGCAGCCGTCAGTAAAATAATGAATTTTCCAGATACCTTGATTTTGGAATTTCAAGCGATTAGTTGCCTCTGTCTGGAATGCATATCCGGATTCATTACTGTGTTAAACGCTGTCGCTTATCACACGAATCACACGATAACTGAGCTAGCTTTTACAGGCTCACTAGCAGCGATCTTACATACAGCAAACGGGTGAATGGTGGCCTGGGCGTTTTTCCAGTCAATAACCCCGCTCTTCGTCTTGCACTACAAATGAGTAATTTCACGAAAATCCCTTAATCATCATTGTTTCATCTGGAGGCAAGTTTGTTTTCAAGCCTCTTAAAGAGTTAGTTTGGGCAATGTGATGGTGGCTGTGTGTTTAATTTTGTACGTTGATGGTGCTTCATTTGTTGTGCGCGAAGTTTAGATTGATATTACTGAAATTGCGAGGTTGCTAGGGAACATGTACAGCAGTAAAAAAGCAACATTTTGGGAAATGCTCATTTGGAAATGGTTAAGAGAGGATCGCTGGGGTCGGAGAGATGCGAGTTGTGCTAGGCTTAGGGCGCGGTGAGTTTGTCCAGCCACTGGTAGTTTTTCGCTCGCAAATACAAGCTACTTCGGCCCTTACGTTGGCACTCAGCGGCGCTGATGCGGCTGTAGCAGGTGACTGTCTGGATCTACGATTTGTGCCTGAACCTGACCGAACCTCCCACGATGCAAATGAGTGGCTGGACAAACTGGAGGTTGTCTGTCGCCTGAAGGGAGAGGTGAACCTGTGAAATGCGATTACACTCCGACTGACGTGCGGTGCGTTTAGCGCGCATCAACAACTGGGCGATGGCAGCAAAACAGTTACGAAAAAATCAAAGAGACTCTGATTACTTCTTTTTACGTGTACAGGATTGCGGCCAGCGAACAGTTCGTGTCGCGCAAGCTAAAGTCAAACGAGTCGGTGGACGTTTTTCTGGTTGATCTGCGTCGTCTGACCGTGCTGTCCGATGGGATGACCGATGTTGTGCTCGCCTGCGTTTCTCTCGCTGTCTTACCGGATGTTGTGCGGCAAGCGCTGAGAGAGGGCTCGCGCATGGAGTCCCTGGAGCTGCCTCAAATTCCAGCTCGGGTTCGCGTATGGATGGCGGATGAGACGGTGGCTGCCGTCGCAGTGCAGCGACAACGTGGAAGACCGAAATGCAGGATAGTTTGTCGAAACGGGTGGACCGGCTACGTGTTTCCAGTGCGGACAGCCTGGCCACTTCGCTGGGATGTGCTCGGCAGGGAGGAGACGAGGGACCTGCTTCAAGTGCGTGCGATGCGAACACTTCGCTGCAATGTGCCCGGGAAACGAGAGCGGAGAGGAAGCGTCAACGCTAGCCTCATCTCCCGGCCGTGCTTGAGCGGGTCGCTACCGCTCTGGCACTTGCCTGTTAGCGACTGTGAGCGTGTGATGCTAGTAGGCAGTGGCTGTTCGCGCAGCTCCGTACATGCTTCAGCCAGCGACGACTGGAGGAGGCAGTATGCCAGCGTCTACACTGTGAGTGGCGAGCGGAGTTGGGCGCGTGCGCATTGACCTGAAAAATGACGAGACAGCCATTCTTGACGCGCTTGTCGCCCGGGACAAGCCGTTGGGTCTTGACCTGATACTTGGAATGGACGGTATAGCTGCTTTCGGTGGAGTGACCGTTCTGTCAGCGGCTCAGGCTCGATCTTGTGCTGAAGAAGTCAGCGTTGCTGCGGCGGCCACGATGACGGAGGAGGCGGATTTCAGCGATGGGCATGACGGAGAAGCCCGCAAGTGGACAGTGACCTAGAAGTGGATTGATGGGAAATGCCGGAGTGACACTGCATCGCACCGGCTCCTCACGAGGACGAGGAAGAGGTGACGAAGTGGGCCAACTACGGCTGGCTGATGCCCTACGACGAGCGGGTGCACGGGCCGGTACGAGACACTGTTCCGCAAATGGCTGTCATCCATCACGACAAGGAGAAGGTGCGGCCCGTCATGGACTGTCGGGAGCTGAACACAGATGTGTCTGCTCACGCTGCAGAAGTCGACGCGTGCGCCGATAGGCTGCGCGAATGGCGGCGGGGAGGTAGAAGAATCGTGCTCATTGTTCTCCGCAAGGCGTGTCTCCAAATACATGTGCATGAGGCCCTGTGGACATACCAGACAGTGGTGCCCTAGTGGTACGTGCTACTGCCTCACTCGACTCGGATTTGGACTCAACGTAACTTCGCCGATCCTGAAGAAAATCGTCGCTGCTGTGTCGAGCAGTGAAGGAAAGGTGCGCGATGTGACGTCTCCGTTCAGAGATGATATTTTGGCGGAAGATAGCGTCGTTTGCGCTGAGTACGTCGAAGCGCACCTACGCACGAGACCACAAAATGATCTCGATGGCGAGCCGGCAGAGCGAGTGTGCGGCGGAGGAACTCGCGTGCTCGGTCTCCGTGTTTGCGGGCAGACCACCTGAACTGGAGACGCGACAGCGAAGTCGGCGAGCTGCTGCAGAATCGACGCGCCGCGCCATATTCTTGCTGTGTGGCCGTCTGTTCAGCCACCTGCCAGTCTGTGGCTGGCTGACAGTCGCCGCTTCGTTTGTCAAGAGGCGAGCCAATGCAGAAACGTCAGCATGGGACGACCACGTGAAGCACGCGCGAACTCTGGCCATATTGAGCGAAATGGTGCGCAGAGTACGGGACAACGACCCAGCCCGCGGCCGTTGAGACGTCTCCGACACGCGCGCCACTGTCTGGGCGGACGCTAGCTCCGTGATTCTCGGTGCGGTGCTAGAAGTCGATGGAGAGGTGATCGGAGACGTTACCTGGCTTCGACACCTCGCGGAGCTGGAGGCAGTTCTGAAAGGCGCAATAAACCTGGCCATTGGGTGGGGCATGAAAGAGGTTCGCCTGATGATGGACTCGCGATCAGTGATGGACATGTGATGCGCTGTTCAGGAAGGCGCAGCTCAAGACAAAGGCGGCCAGCGAGCTTCTGATCCGGAGCCGCCTCCAAACCGTCGCGTCCATGGGCGCGGCCAGGATTTCTTAAGGGGGAGAAGTTTAGTGTGAACTAAAATAAGGCGTAAACCGCCTTCTGAGAAAACGATTTGTAATGGTTTTCGAAAAAAATTCGGGCCTAAGGGGGGCCTGCCCCCTTCCCTTTTGGCTGCGCCGGTGGTCGCTTCAATAATTCACGAGTATGGCCTGAATGTAGAGGTCAGCTCCGTGTCGTCAGCTGAAAATAAGGCCGACAGTCTGACAAGAATGCTGCAGAAGCGGTTAAAGAAGACCGAGGGCGGAGCTACAATCTGCGCGGCAGTGTGAGAGAACGCGGCAGCTGAAGATGTTCGGCGTGTTCATGCATCATCCGGAAATCCGGAAGCGCGGCGCACCTTGTATTTTTGTCGTAGAATCTGGCCGGTGGTCTCACGGAAGCTGGTACAAGAAGTGATGCAACGATGCGTGGCGTGTCAGTCCGTCGACCCGGCCCCTGTGACGTGGCCCGGGGGACAAACTGAATGTTAAAGAGGTGTAGCGCAGGGTCGGCGTCGATGTGGTGCACGTGCACGGGCGTCAGTACCTGAGCATTATTGACGGTGGACCACCGCGTTTCGCAATTTGGAGGAGCCTGCCGCGGCAAGATGCTCTGATCATCATCGAGCAACTGGGGCAATTTTTTTGGGAGCAAAAGGCACCTAAGGAGCTGTTGTTAGATAGCTATGAGGCTTTCAGGGGTTCGGCTTTCAGCACGTTTCTGGGTGGTGGAATGTCAAGATTCACTTTAGATGCTCTCACGCTCCAACCGTGAACAGCATGGCTGAAAGGTGTCATCGCACTGTGGAAAGGACTGTTGCCCGCGCTGAATGTTGCGTGCGAGAGGCGGTATACATCTGCAACGTGACGCCGAAGGTGAAGTCGGGTCGAGCTCGGCTCCAGTAAACATGCTGTACCGGTACGACGTGCGGATGGGCGGTGTCGACGGCGACCAGACCGAGCCCGGGATTACCTCGTACCTGTTCAGCGTTGGCGACAGAGTGTCGGTGAGAGATCCCAGCAGACGCTGCAACGCGCAGAGTTCGCTGCGCACTGTGACGTGACGTGGTGTCACCTCAAGCAGTGGAGGTGGGCAGCGTTCCTCGGCATATGCGAGACGTGGGATACGCCACGAAGCATGAGTCAGCAGAAGAGGCACGAGCACAAGAGGACTACGAAAGTGACGATGGTCCCCTAATAATCGTCAGCCAGGAGAATGGGAAAAACGGTGGCAGCGGAGGAAATCAAAGAAGCGAGGATGACAATTCGATGCTGATTACCAGAGAAGAGGCGAAGGTAGCGAGCGAAGACGAGGAGAGAAGCAGAGACCGGGAAGACGGAGGTGACGCAGAGGACACGGGAGAGGAAAGTGCGACTACTGATGCGGTAGATAGTGCACTGGGAAGAAGTTACCGCGAACGGCAGCCGCGAGCGCCGTGTTCATGTGATCGTTGACAGTCAGGGAGGAGTGTGCATTGAACTTCGTACGTTGATGGTGCTTCATTTGTTGTGCGCGAGGTTTAGATTGAAATAACTGAGATTACGAGGTTGCTAGGCAACATCTTCAGCAGCAAAGAAGCAACATTTCAGGAAATGCTCATGGGTTAAGACAGGATCGCTGGGGTCGGAGAGAGTCGAGTCTGGCTAGGCTTAGGGCGCGGTGAGTTGTAATTAATTGGTGTTTTTTTCTCTCGCAGATACAGAGACGACGCAATTTAACGACCGAATCTGTTAGAGTGTCGTTGAGCTCCTCCACTCTTTGACGCATCAATACTAAAGCTGTCCTGTCAGTACGCACCCACTGCATGCATTCTACCTCATCTACTTCAGACATCTGTTCCATGTCAGACAAATTTGTTCCTAGAGCAGATTCGCCAGGCATCATGGCATTTTCTTAGGATGCAATGTTCGATGTATGTAGAGCACACTGTTTTTACTGTGTAGTCAGGTGTTGTTAGAACGGTGTCATTGCTCTTACCCTGAGATTTGGATTTGGATAGTAAATCCACTCACAGACGGAGTGTGTGCTGCCAGTACCAGCCAGCCAAGGAGGACTCAAACTAGCGAATGTTGAAAATCTTATGTTGTTGATGCTGTATTATCTTTATGTTGTTGGTATGCTTCCCTGAAATTACGCAGAATCAACCGTTTATGATGGTCATTTGTTCACCGTCTTGACCCTGCACACTCACATCTTTTTCCAGGACAAAGTCTGCTAACATCGGCATGCTCGTGAATTTTCTGTAGTTTAAAACATGTTAAGTCGTATATACCAACGACGACCGATGATACTGCTGCCTGTATAAATAAATAATGCCTGTTGCATGTATCTGTGAAATGTGGTACAAAATCCAATATTGTCTCAAATGCATTGAATATACATTTTACATACACAGTTACGGTGTACAATTTACAAATATACTGTAACTGTGTTCGCTACTGTTGTTTGATGCTGTTCGCAGACCAGCCATTTCGTGGACGCGATAAATAATCATCCCGGCCGCAGAGCGGGCGTCGACGACACAGGCCAGCGCCTGCAAAGCGACACCGCCGGCCGCAGAGCTACTGAATGCCATGTTGCTACCAATTTTTCACTATACGTTTCAATGATGCCGGAGCATAATTGCTCGTAGATTACGAATATCAAAGTTTGAAGAAAGTCGCTTAAAACTATTTCTCTCAGATCGCAACTGTTTAATTTAATTATTCAAAACGGAACTAAATTATTTTTTTGGCAATTCACTGCGCTGCAGACTGCTTAAAACTTCATATTTTGTCTAAATGATATAGTTTTCAGATCTATGTAATTTGCACTGCCTCCTGAGATGTAGTGCATGTTACGGTACGCAATATGCCGTGACGTCATATTTTAACGTCCCTGTCAACGGCGAATGGTCGATCGGAGAATTGTTAACACCAGAACCGTGATTAGACCGTGAGACAACATATATAAATCATTTCATAAAAATCTGTGATGGTGGTGTCTACTCAACTGGTTGGGTTGGCATGGAATGACATATATAGCTAGTGTAGGTCCAGCTGACTTTGCCTGAGTTGGGAGCGGTAACAGGCGCTCTACGAATGGAGTTATCGACACATCTACGCCTTTTTATTGGCTCTCACTTTTGCACAACAGTTTTACACCTGTTACAACGCAATTTTTACAGACATGAACATTTGAAATCTTCTTCTCCTTCTCCTCGGACATTCTACAGATGTGTAAGACTAAGAAATTAAATTCAGGCATAACTTATACCTTTAAAACTGTCACAAGTTGTTTTCAGCTGTCTAAATCATACTGTGGTAAATAATTATTGAGGTATTTAAAAAGCTAAAAGGAAAACTTCAAGTCCTAGTGACGTGTGCTGCCAAATCTCTGGCTGATTTGGAAGCGCGAAGATTTTGAACATTTCGAATTCGTCTCCCGTGTTCCGTGATTCGAGTGGATTGGAGTGTAGGGCGCCAAAAGTGCATTGCATGTTCGTAATTTTTTGGACTTGTGTCAGACGAAATAAAGACCTTTGACTGGAGACATTAAACAGGTGTATATTTCACAGGTGGGACTGAAATATAACAAGGTAATGGCTGACACGTAGCAAGGATTTTCGTCAGGGGGGCCAAATGTCAAATTTTGTCATACCAGTCACATCAAAATTTATAGGAAAAGGCAGTAATTCTTTGTTAGATGCCTTATATTTACTGTGTAAGAAAACATACAATATTTGTTTTTGCAACATTATGTAACCGCTATTCGGCATTCATGCAAAATCACCATATATCTAATGTAGGCCGCTGGGCTTGGGGGCCATGGCCCCCGTGGCCCCCTGGCTGCATCCCAGGGTAATGGCCTATACGAAGTGCTGATTGATTTTGTTACATTCTTTGGCATCCCATGTTTCCGGTTTGAATCCCATTTTCATTTCCATCATTTTAACCTCTTGTAACAAGAGGTATTGCTGTCCAAAATTTTGCAATGTTGTGTGCAGGGGCATGGGAACTCCTCTTCAGTTGGGAGGCTGAGAAGCATTTTGGGTCAATTCTTTCTGGTCAATGCCCATAGGGTCAATGTTATATTCCAAAAAAAGTTGGGAGGGCTGAAGCCACCCTTGCCCCATGGCTCCTGCACCTATGGTTGTGTGTTTCCCATTGACTGAAAAACAGGCTTGATTATGTAAAAGGCAACCAGGCCTAAGTTAAATTTAATGTGCCACATTCACATGGTCCTTTGTTTTTTTGGAGTCATTTTGTTGGAAATATGTTTGGTATGACAAGATGTCTTAGGCCATAGTTTGTTAAACTGTAAACACCCAGTCTGAGATGGAAAGGTGAACATCCTCAAACCTGATGTGTGCTGCAGAACAGCAGTAGTGCAGCAAATCGGTTTGTGTGTTAGTGCATTTCTTGGTAAAAACCCTGGGTTTTTGGGCCCTATGACATATTTCCAATGCCTATGCAAATTTGTGTCATAGGGCCTGTAAGTAGCTGTATGTCTTACTGATCATTCACAAAATTGCAGTGGAAAGTGTTTCATAGTGCTCATTTTTCAAACATTGACATAGGTTCAAAACATGGCATGAATGACAAAGTCGCATTCCTGTTTGAATGTCATTGCCAAGTAATGCTTGGTACAAAATCCCTGTTATATAGGATGTGATCTGTACTCCTTGCCTTGTTATATTATTTGATGAAATGTAGCAAGGTGTGGTCATTTGTGGTAAATGATATAGTTTTCACTTTTTACATTTTAGCAGTTATGACACCTTTACATGCAGACCTGATTTTTGCTGGGTCAGTCAAACCAGGATATTGCTGATGTTAATGTTAATTATAATGTAATGAAAGTGAAGATAATTATCATTCAGAGGAAGAAAATGATTTTTGCCCATGCTTTAGAAAATGCTACTAAGCAAGAGGTTTTCAAAAATGCATGTGTGTAACTAATTTGTTCAGTGTGTGGAAAGTAAAGTTTGCATTGATGTATGTCCATGTTTGTGAGAAAGAATAGCCCATTAAAAACATTATGTATGCATGAAAAGAAGGTGTCAGGTAATGAAATCCTATCTTTCCAGAACATATTTACATTCAAGACTTGTCAGAGATGCCAAAGAAAAAGAACTCATCCAAACCAAAGCCAGAAGATGATGAACAGAAAGCAAAACTTGATGCATTGCTGAAGCAGTTTGATATGGAAGGTAAATTTGTGTCATGCTTATGAAGTTGCATATTTTCTTGCTTTGATAATTTTACAAAGGCTGTTGGCTATATGTGCTTTTCCATTTCATTGTTTTCATAAGGATTTCAATGTATGATGTAGCATGTGTGGTATTTTTGTCATGGATTATGATTTTGGTGTATGTGTCATGTTTCCAGGGCTCTGTAGATTCATCTAGACATTTCATTGTGGAGACCAAATATTAACATTTCCATCTGACCTCTTTTCATTCCAGGGTCTATTAAGTTGTTTGCCATGCCATTATCATCAGCAATGAGGGTATATTGGTGTGCAAGCGCAGCAGATGTATTGTTATACATCTAAACACATGAAAGTTTTGCTTCTTCCCATCAAAGGGGTGGCTTGTCAACTTGCAAACTGCAGGAGCCTCTGCACAAGGCTTAGGGTGGGCATGTGTTCTCTGCTGCTCTCCACTTGGTGGCAACATTTGGGGACCTGGTGGATTTGGCCCATCTGCCTGCAGTGGAGCGGCGTATTTACGAGATGCGGCGGAAAACGGAGCAGGCGGTGTCTTCCATTGATGGCATCTTCAAGCTGGCCCTCTTCAAGATGCCCTCAGCTGTCAAGAACACAATCTGGGAGGGCAGCCAACAGGTTGGGCTGGAATTGAAGGGTCTTTGTATAATAGTGTTGACATGGAGATTCCTCTTGCTAGAGATCCCACTGGTAGGACTTGTTAGTGCAATTTTTGGTATTTGTGAAAATGGTCTATTAAACGCAATAGTGCAGGCATGTTTATTGCACATATGCTGTTCAGTTGGTGTGCCATCAGCTACCCAGAGACAGCTGTTGTGAGTGTGATGGCTAAACTCTGGAAGACTGTAATGTGGTTCTACAGCCTGCCACCTGTTGAGTGAACTGATCTCTGAATGGCTCCTTACAGTGAGGTGGTATCCTAGGATGGTTAGGAGTGAGTTGATCTGTGGCGTTTGTTGACCCGGGCCCACACCTGTCTTCCCTGACCCTGTCCTCCACTACCCAGACTGTTCTGACCGTATCAACTCTCAATGTGTCTGCCCCGAACGTGTCCGCCCTGACGGTGTCCACTCCGGCTGTGTCCACCCTGACTTGACGGTGCCCCCCCCCCCCCGCCTGAGCATGTCCACCATGAACGTGCCTTTCTTACCGCGTCTGCTCTGACCATTTCTGCCCCGGCTGTGACCGGTCTGACCGTTTCTGCTCTAGCCGTGACCGCCGTGACCTTTTCTGCCCTGATCGTGATCGGTGTGTCCGTTTCCGTCCTGGCCGTGACCTATCTGACCGCCTCCACCCTGGCCGTGACCTATCTGACGGTCTCCACCCTGGCCGTGACCGGGTGGCCGTTTCCGCCGTGACCGTCCCGGTCCGGTCCGGCAGCCGCTGCCGCCGGCGCTCTCGTCGGTGGACGAGGCGCTCCGCCAGGCCGAGCTGACCGTGCAGAACAAGCGCTCCACGCGGAAACGGGCCGGCCGGACGGCGCCGGCGGCCGAACTGGTGACGCCGCAGCAGCCGCCGCGGCCGCTGCTGGCCTCCACGCCAGCGGTCACGCCCAAGTTCGACCCGCGCACGGTGCGCCAGACGGCGCCGAGCACCATTCGCCGCCAGCGGCCGCAGGAGCTGCTCATGTCGCTGCGCGGCAGCCCGGTGATACCCGCCGAGCCGTCGCCGCCGCCGGCCGAGCGTGGCCAGCTGCACTCCATGCTGCAGGCGGTGGGTGCCGGCCGTGGGGCCGCGTGGCGCGTGGGCTGCGGCACCGCGTCGTCGGCGGGGTCTTATTGGCTTTTCAGCACGTCGTTAGCGGGTTTCTTCTCTGACGTCTGCGTTGTCGGTGTGATGGCTGTGATCGAGATAGAGGGCGTCACCCACACCGTCGGCAGGCCTGTTGAGGACAATGTCTTTTTCGTCCGGCACTGCGCCGTGGCCGTAATGGGTGCCGTTGGGCTCGCACGGCATCTCAGCCTGCACCAGTGGGCCGCCGCGTGTCACCACGTTTCCGAGACGTCGGCACTGGGCCCGCACGTGCAGCCGCTCGGCCGTCGGTGTGACGGCCGACGTGGCCGGCGCGCGCGATCCGGGCCGCTCGCCGCCCGACTGACCCTGGCCCGTCCGTCCGCCGCAGACGGCGCAGCAGCTGACCGAGAGCCCGCCGGAGGAGATGGACGACGGCACGATCCAGCTGATGGCGCGACTCAGGGACGAGCTGAACCGGATGACGCAGCTGTCGGCCATGACGTGAAGCCGCCTGTACGGGCCGACCCGCCCGGCCGGCGCGGCCCGGGCGCCCCGCCGGCCGCGCCACTGCGTGCCGTCGCCGCTTGACGTGCCGCCTTCTTATCCTGCTGTCCTTCGTAACGTGTTTCCGTGAATAAAGTGGATGCTTGTTAGACGGCGTCGGTGGCGGAAGACGTGGTGATTGCTCTTGAGGCGCTGAGACATGCGAGGATGGTGCGCCGAGCTTGGTGTGAATGTCAGTGTTATGTTACGTCCAGGCCGGCTTGGTAATAGGTGTGGATCTGTTTGGATAGATGTCAGTGCTCGAGGGTATTCTGCGTACGATAACCTAAGATGTAAGACCAGGTCGTTTAGATCGCAATCAAACCATTTGGAGAGATCTTGTTTGGAAGCCACTTGCATGCCCATCAGTAGGTGTTTTACATACGCCATCGGAATACGGTGAGAAAAATACGCGAAAACTACTTCTCTTGTCTTGTTCAGAGTAATATAACGAGAATTTTGAAGAGGTAACGCAAGCTCCTTCACGAAACGAATAGAGGTAAGTGACCTTTTGTTACGTTTTGCGGTATCGTTGCAAAAAAAAACTTGCACATGGGATTCTGGAAACGCTACGTAGGCGATCCAGGAAGCCTTGCCTCTGCATGTCCACGCATTGGTCACTGGAAGTTTCTACGTTGAGAGCCGTTGTTTCGTGCGCTATTCTCAGTTCCCGGTTTCAGAGAAGGAATGTAGATTCGGTACTTGGAGCTTATGATTCGCTTTCAGGTAAGGTCTGATATGGCTGTGCGCGATCTGACTGGCCGACTGTCGACCTGTTTTCGTCATTGATAAATAATGAGGGTAATTACAGGAATAGTTCTTCGTTTTGGTTTTACTCCTTACTGCAACAGATATGTTTAGTAGGATGGGACATGGCCAATGAAATGCACCGGCTGTGCAATTTCCAGCTAATTTCGATGCCTGCTAAATCGCCTGTCTGGTTGCCGGACACGGCTCAGGTGTTCCGAACAGTTTGATGTTTTTTTTTATCAATCCATTAATCCTAGGACGACTCTGCCCACTAGGGTCCTGTTCAACCGCAGCATGCAGGACCAGAAAAAAAAACTGAAGTTAGCACCAGAGCGAGGCACCGCATCGGCACCGGCATCGGTCGCGGATTCTGTGCACACGCTGAGAAACAGGTCAGACAGTTCGTCACACCAGTGCCAAATGTACATACACAGCGGGACGAAAGGCGTGACATCTTGCAAGGCTCGCGCGCCGCTCGTATGGTAATGTTTGCTCACGGCTCGCGTCAGCGCAAACTTCGAAGCGGTGAAAACTCCATTAGCAGCCGAAGCTCCTGGTGAAAGCAGCAACATTTCGGCCGCTAGGTCAGCAGAAAGGACAAAACGGCACCAGCTGGCCACATCGGTGCTGCTAGCATTGTGCGCCACACAGCAACGTATCTCGGTCCCCTTTGGGGGAAATCGGCGGCCACACTTATCCTATCCCACGACAAGGCAAGTCAGATTTGATTCAGATTTGAAGAGAAGAGGGATGACCAGGACAGGGAGACGAACATCTTGACGACAGGGAGACCGATAAGAGAAAGGGCACGCCAAAGCCGGGGAGTAAGTAGCAGCGTGAGCATAACTGACAAAAGGGAGTGCGATGAATGTGCTGAGCCGCGAGTCTGAGGGATTGTGATGTGGCGTGAGGTGTAAGAGTGTAACGCCGTGCCCTCGTGTGCTGTCAACGGGGTCAAGTTTTGGCGGTAGATCGGAGGTAGCGTCTTCCCAGGCCGTCAAATTCGCAAGGGTTAGGTATGGCGAGCCAGATTTTAACGAAATGCTTTTGCTTTGAGAAGCTAAAGCTGCTGGCGAGGTAAAGCTATAGCTGCTAGTTAAACAAATAAGAGAAAACGCATTTCTTAAAATTAGGGCGGCGGTTAACCCGTCCCCGACTGGGGGGAAGTTGACTGCCCCCCCCCTGAGGTTTTTCTGGGATTGCAAGAGAACCAACAAACACAGAGTCACGAAACTTTGTGTACCCTTTGCTCCATCGATTTCACACCTCGTGTCAAAATTCTGACCTCATACCAGGTCAGGCGCCTGACCTAGGTGAGGCCAAACAGACCTATGTCAAAAAAAGTTTGGCGCCCTGTTACTTTTTCGCAAAACAAGATATCTCAGTAATACTTTCAGGAATTAGTGATCTTGCCAGATGCAACAAATTTGCTATCTGAGGTTTTTCGGGATTTTTCGGGTCATTAACCTAAGGTCAAGCCCATTTTCAAGACATATCGCCGTTTTTTTCGGAAATTGACGGAATATTCCATAACATTTTTAATCTGGAGTGAAGCAGACATCTAGTTACCATCAATGGGCAAAGTATCAGTGACTTACAGCCCTTGACCTGAGGTCAGGCCACAAATAACTGTAGTGGGCCAAAATGTACCGCCGTCAAAATCGGCGATGAATTACTCAGAATGGGTAGAAAATGACAGAACTAGGTTGCACCGACGTAATTAATACCAGGAACGTCAAAAAGCTCGAAAAAGTGGCATATTTTGGAAATAAACAGGCTCTCGCGAATAAAGCTCCGCCAACTTTGTAGACTGGTAACTAATCAATTTTTCCAAAATTTAAGCATGAGAAACAATCACAAGAACCACAAAGATCAATAAAATTGACATAGATCGTCTTTTTTTGCGAAAATAAAGGAACGCTAAAATTAGTTCCCGTCAATTTGCGACCGCATACGGCGGCGGCACAATCCGACAGCTGGCGGGAAAATTACCGTGTCTTTAACTCAACGTTTCGGCGTATATATTGAACAAATCTGGGGAAATTAGACGTGTATCGGCATCCGCGGACCTTTACTTGTGCGCTGGTGACTTTATCTATGCGTTTTTAGTCACAGCCCTTGACATTCAGGCCATTTCTCGGTCTCATGCAGTCGGCTATGAGAAAACATATATAGGGCGTTAATTGCTTACATATTATCTAAAACCAAAAATGAGACCAGTCTCGAGCTCTACTCGTCACAAGCCTTCCAGCGGTGTGCTTATTTTTATCGTGCAACCAACCGTTCGTGAGTTAGAGGGGGGCGGTCAACTGTCCCCCCCCCCCAGTCACCCATGTTCGAAACGGACCGACGGTCGTGCGTGGGTTAACAAATGGGTCAGTTTCGATACCAACAGCGCTTTGATAATACTACTTTCCCATATATAAAGTAAACCTGCGGCTGTACCACAGTCGTGCCTTAATTTTCCCAGTTTTTTTTTAGAATTAGTTTCAACCATTTCTTCCTTAGTACTGAAAAGTGCAATACCCAAGACTTTGTTCTTGCCAGGGACGTAGCCAAGGGGGGCCATGGTGGCCAGACCCCCCCTGAGTCAAGCGGTCTACACTAGGTACAAGGCGATTTCGCATGAATACGTAATAGTGATCATATATATGTTGCAAAAACAAACATTATATGCTTCCCTGTGCAGTAAATATGAGATAAATTGCCCAAAATTGCTGTCTTTTCTTCTAAATTTCGAAATTTGACATTTGCCCCCCCCCTCTAGGGAAATCTTGGCTACGTGCCAGGTTCTTGTCAACCAAATACATAACAAGATCAAGGCAAAGTGGTTGAGGAGCCGTTACAGGTGTCCCCCCCACATGGCTTGTTTTTTTTTTTTGTATGAGGAAAAGGGCCGAGTTCTTCGCAACCACTCCAAGCTCATTAACGCGCCCTGCAGCTGTTGACAGAACCGTCTTACATACACCGCGACATCTGACTAACAAGATACTTTGATCTCCACTGACCCAATACAAACGCCTCTTACGTTAGGGTTGTTTTTCGTTTTCAGAATGAGACATTTGATCACTATCCAAAATAAATAGTAGTTTAATGGATCCCCTTGCCTACAATATATTTTTAAACTGACAGATTCAGACAGCGGGCAGGCAGTCGAACGCTTCGGGGTCATCGTCCAGCGGAGGGCCCTCTCATTTCATGTGGGCCCCCTGGAAGAAAATATAAGCATACCGTTTTACAGGGGGGCTCGTAGCGGGGGCACAGCCAGCTCAAAGTTCTGTCGGTGCGTGACCTGTCCTTCTGCTGGTGAGTCCCTGTCCTTTGAGTGGGCCCCTGAATAAAAACAGCCAGTGAAAATTTTACAATGGACGCTTGCCGTTCCTAAACGTTATTAACTGGTCTCCACAGTTGTCAGGGGCCTCTCTGCAGAATGGTGATCCGATGATCCGAGCTCTGGAAATCCATCATCTCAGCCCTAGGAATTTGTTACGCTTCGCCGAGGAAAGAGCATCTGCGTCTCTTTCATCTCAATTGGACGACTCTGCTAATTACGGGCCGAGCAATATCGCGCGCCCCTCACCAGCGTTTCAACTAATGACGCGGGAAAAACCCCTGGCTCATGTGCGGCAGCCATTTGTCACGAAAGTGAGCACATTGCCAAGGTCTGGCGGCAAGCGGCCGTCTTGGCCGAGCATCTCTTTTTCTCACATGTAATCGGGGATCTTTGGACGTACGATAATCCCAGTCCGGCGACATTAATGCATGTCATCTGCCCCTCCGGAGGGCGCTGAGGCCCACCGTACCTTCGCATTGGACCTGAGGGGACGCAAATTAAGATTCTCCGTAAACTGTGTCGGTATTTACGGCGATTTCACTTTACCGGCGATATACCGCGTGCCGCACGCGGAATTCGGTTGAAATTTGGCTCGGCGAGCCGAATTCCACACTGGAGCTCCAATTCATGCACCCTTTGGAAATGGGGGCAGACAGCACTGACATCGCATTACCACCAACTTCTCCGGAAACAGCAAGCTGATCGCCAAATTAAAGCGTTTGGGTCAATCCGCTCAGCCATGTTGCTTTAGCAATACGAGTCCACAGTCGACAAAACCAAAAAGGGCATGTCTCGTAACAAACGCCAACGACTTTTATTCTTCGTCGTTCGCTTCTTCTGTGCGAATGGTGGTGCTGGCCGGCACTGGAATCACTGTGGTGATTAAGGTAGGACAAGGCGGAACAAACACGAAACGCCTCCTGAGCCTTATGTGAAGGAAGACTTCTCTCCAAACGCTCGAGGAGGCTGGAGTTTCCACACCATCTCCCCGTCCACCGCCGACGAGGGCCTTGCCACTGCCGCTGGTGTTGATTCGGGAACTTAACCCGTCCCCGATTGGGGGGACAGTTGACCGCCCCCCTGAGTTTTTCTGGGATTGCAAGAAAAGGAACAAACACAGAGCCACGAAACTTCGTGTATCTTTTGCGTCATCAATTTTACACCTCGTGTCAAAATTTTGACCTCAGGTCAGGCCAGGTGCCCGACCTAGATCAGGTCAAACAGACCTATGTCCAAAGAAGCTTAGCGCCCTGTAACGTTTTCGCAAAACAAGATATCTCAATAATACTTTCAGGGATTAATGATCGTGATAGATGCAACAAATCTGCTATCTCAAATTTTTCAGAATTTTCCGGGTCATTGACCTAAGGTCAAGCCCATTTTTAAGACATGTCGCCGTTTTTTCGGAAATTGACGAAATATTTCATAACATTTTTAATGTGAAGTGAAGCAGACATCTATTTGCCGTCATTGGGCAAAGTATCAATGACTTCCAGCCATTGACCTGAGGTCAGGTCACGAATAACTGTAGTCAAGGCGATGAATTACTCAGAATGGGCAGAAAATGGCAGAACTTGCTTGCACAGACGTAAGTAATACCGGAACTCAAAAAATTGAAAAATAGCATATTTTGGAAATATGCAGGCTCTCGCGAATAAAGCTCCGCCAATTGTGTAGATTGATAACTAATGAATTTTTCCAAAATTTAAGCATGAGAAACCATCACAAGAACCACTACGATAAAAAAAATTACATAGATAGGCTTTTTCGCGGAAATAAAGGGACGCTAAAATTCGTTCCCATCAATTTGTTACCGCATGCGGCTGCGGCGCACGCCAACAGCTGGCGCGAGAATTGCCGTGTCTTTAACTCAAAGTTTCGGGGTATATATTGAACAAATCTGGGAAATTAGCCGTGTATCGGCATCCACGGACCTTTACTTGTGCGCTGGTGCCTTTACCTATGCGCTTTTAGTCACAGCCCTTGAGTATCAGACCGTTTCTCGGTCTCATGCAGTCGGCTATGAGAAAACATATATAGAGCGTAAATTGCTTACATATTATATCTAAACATAACATAACATAACAAACATAACATATCTAAAACTAAAAATGAGACCAGTTTTGAGCTCTACTCGTCACCAGCTTTCCAACGATATGTTTATTTTTATCGTGCGACCAACCGTTCGCCAGTTAGACGGGGGCAGTCAGCTGCCCCCCCCCAGTCGCGCATGTTCGAAACCGACCGACGGCCGTGTGCGGGTTAATCAGGAAAGTGCGGATGAAGTGATGCCTCGCACTATGTGCCAACCACAGGCGCAGCCAAGTGCGGGCCCGAGGGGGCGGGAGAACTGCCCCCTTAAGGCTTGCACTTCTTGTGAAAACCAGTACATATCGTCTTCCCGGCAGGCGGTCTTCTTATGATTTCAGTTCACATTGAGCTTCGGGCCCCCCTCAAGAAAATCCTGGCTTACCGCTGGCGCCATCACAGGCGTGCGCGACATCGTGTGCCTTTAAAGAATAATTGAGGCTCCGATTCAAAGAGCGGCACCCCGTTACTCATCAGTACGTTGCAGCTGTTTCGCGCTCGAGGGTGACCGACAGGAAAATAGTCATTCCAGTCCGCGGGCGACCATGCCGCCCATTATCTGACGCCGGCCTGGAAGGAACCACGCGGACAGACTGCGTTGTGAAAAAGTTCCACCTATGTCCTTGGCTTAGGTAGTAGGAATGTGAGAAGTAAATCGGTATCTGTGCTTAGAATTAGCAATGGACTTATAATGCGTCCAAACTTAATGCTAAAACTTTTTCCTGCTGAGCTGGAGGGCAAACAGCGCCGAGTAAAACTAACACCTATAGATGCTGCGGCTTATTTGGGGGAAACAGTCAGTGACACAGCTCATTGCAGAGGAAAAGAAATGTCTAAATGAGCCATCGTTCCTTTTCAAGAATTAACTGTAACATTAACCCTATTCCCGGAGGGCTAGACGGTATGGTCGATTCCCGGCAAGGGGGCGGATTCGCCCCCCCCCCCCGAGATCTCGAGAACTACACATCCGATTTCATCGCAACAAACGGCAATCCATTTGCCATGACGTGAACTACATTTTTATAAAAAGAAATTTTCAAAATTTTGAAAGGTGTGGATACAGGAGGAAAAATGTCAAAATTAGGGGTATTTTTGGACTTTTTATAACTTCGTTGTTTACGGACCGATTTTGATGAAACTGACATGAATCAAGACACTATGAACAGGGCTTTTACCTTTGGTACATACATCTGAAATTTTGAGAAAACTCATGAGCGTTCGCAGGGTTTCAAAAATAGGACGATTAGTTTTCCAAAAACTGAATGAACAAAAAAGGCAAAAACACTTTCCTGGCTTCTGCTAGTCATGTCATGCTAAAGAAGTACAAATCGCATTACAATGTTTGTATAATGTTAGCATAGGCGGTGCCAGGGACATGAAAAAGGGGGAACTGTCATGGTCACACGTTTCTCAGATCAACTTGCGACCTTTGACCTTAAATGACCTCCAGTGACCTTGGGGTCACTTGGAATGATCTCCTATGCATTTAATATTATCTTTAAACGTTTTCAATCGTTTGAATTCACTCTGTTTCAAAAATTTCATTTTATGGCTATTGCGTATAGGGTACGCGAACGGACATTTTAGGTCATAGCTCCGTGAGCCGACCTGATATCAAGCTGGAACTTGATACACAAGTAGAGGGCACCTGTCTACGTCATATATATCCCGGGTTTGGCATTTGAAAAAGAGCGCCGAAATTATTGCAATAAAAGTAAATTTTGACTTTTGACCTTAACCTGACATTGTAAAGTGACCTCAGATGAACAAAATTATATCTGCACATTGCCCGACTTTTTAGCTATACATCCATATAACGTTTCAAGTTCTATCTTAAAAAGGCTGTTTTTGGCAGACATTTTCCTTTTACCCTTAACATGGCCAAAAATGACCTGAGGTGCCTCCCAAAAACGTTAACTGGCTCCGCCCCTGAGCAAAATAAAGTTTTGAAATTTTGTCACAGCACGTACAAAGAATAGCTAGGAAAAGTCACCAAGTTTCGTGAAACTGCGCTGAAAAGCCTGGAATTGCCAAGCAAAAAACCCGAAAGGGGCGGATTCAGGCCCCCTGCCGGGAATAGGGTTAAGGAACTTGAAAAAGGGAACTCGCTGGGGACCAACGGCTTCTTGTTCACAGGGCTTGTTCACACGGCGCACGGCATGCCTGTTCAAACACTATGGACACGATCGGCCCATTTTGCATAGAGCTTCCACTTACTCCCTTCAAGTGTAATAAATAGCCGATTCACACAGTCAAGGCATAATTGCAATGATTCCAAAACTAGCAAATCACCTGATAGCATAACAGCAGGACGTCCGATAACACTGCTCAATATTGATTTCGAAATAATGTCATCGGCAGTGACGGCAAGGTTAAAAAAGCGAGGGAAAAGTTAGAGAATTCGACGCAGACAGGACAAGGCACATTGGGAAATCGCGCGGTCAATTGACGGCGTGCCTGCAATCGCGGTCTCAGCTCCCGGCGCGCTCCCCGGAGGGCAGGACTGGCCGGGACGGAAGAAATGCGCAAACAACTCACTTCCGAGTTCCCGCGCAAGCCAGGTGTCAGGCCCTCAGAACGGGTGAAAGACCTCGGAGCATACCGATTTTGCCGCTCCGACCAAACCGCGCCGATTTTCCTCTCAAAGGACTCAGTTCCCAATGGCAGCACCCGAGGCGTGTGAGCTATTGGGCCCCGGAGTGCAAGTGTGCATGAGTGAGTGGAACGAGGGGCGGACATGTTGTTTGTAACGGGTGTTGTTTGTAATACAGAGTGACAAGGGCGACGGACAGACGGTTAAAGCACGGACTAGAATGAACGATGACGACGAGAGGACATGACTACAGACTTCGTTTAGGCAAATGGTACGCGAGGGAAAACGAAGCGAGCCAGCGTGGCGGAGAACGGAAAGATGAGGATCGACACAGTTTACAGTCCGAGCGCGAGAGCACGAGGCGGGACGGAAGATATAGAGAGCGGAAAGGCGAGGAAAAGGAGTTTATAGTCCGAGCGCGAGAGCACGAGGCGGGACGGAAGATACAGAGAGCGGAAAGGCGAGGAAAAGGAGTTTATAGTCCGAGCGCGAGAGCACGAGGCGGGACGGAAGATACAGAGAGCGGAAAGGCGAGGAAAAGGAGTTTATAGTCCGAGCGCGGGCAAACGAGACGGGAGAGAGAAAGGAGCGGAAACCGAAGAGTTACTGGGCCGAGGCGTGGGTCGAGGCAAGAGCAGGCATGAGGATAGTGATAACATTATAGTGCAATGAGTTAAGGAAATGGTTGATTTTGAGTGTAACGTGCTAATATGAAGGTTTGTGCTGTTTCATTCTGTGTACTGTTCGGTTTATAACACGTAAAGCGTTCTGTGCCGTTTGAGAATTGATTTTTGCTTGTTCTGCCTCATAGGGAGTGGGGCGTTATTGTAGGCATGTGAGAATTGGGAGAGGTAAAGTATCTGGAGCATTCGTGACTGTTTATTCGTGTGCATTATAGTTGCTTACATTTGCCAGGTTGAATATGTGAACTGTCCCTTGTACTGTCATACTGTGCGCACTGTTTGAGTCGCTGGAGTCCAAGTATTGTATGCCAGTGGTGGGGAACTGATTTTCGTTTGTTCTGCCTCATGGGGGGCATTCTTTGAGCCGGTACCGCCTGGAGGATGTCAAATAGGGCACCCCTCGGTTTTTCTTGAATAACCTCTAAACCGTTAGAGTCAGCCCAACCAAATTTTCGGTACCTGTTCATCGATCAATTCTACACATTTTGACACCAAAACCATTTCGGTGCTAGGTCAGGTCATGGACATATGACGCCACAAGTAAATCCTTGCATGGATGTTTTCGCGTCTTTGGGCGGTGGCGCGAACATGTTTGGTTTTTGGATGATATTCGTGATGATAATGCATGAATTACTTGTATTTACATAGGACACGGTCCCCAAAAGGATACAACCGTGAAACGTCAGCATTAGAGGTCATGTTAGGCCACATGCATGATAACATTTGGACTACTTTATATTGTGGATAATAGAAGTGGTTGCTGCTGACCTTCCCCGTCGTTCCAGCAAGACAAATAAATCTACATCCGCCTCCTAGAAACGTTCACCAAATACAACGTGAGGTCATGAGGTGAGGTCATGTCAGATCACGTCATAGGTAGACTTCAAAACGAAATGAAATGCAACATTGTCCGTGGAAGATCGTTCAGAAGCAGCAGAGAGTAGTTATTGATCCTAGTCAGAAAAAGAAAAATGGCGTCCTATCCTGACCTGGCTTGACCGGATAAAGAGCAAACAACGCAAACTTGATTATCACGAGATGTCTGTTCAGTGCTGTACTTGACGCATTGAAGAATCGCAGCGAGTAATTATTGCTCTTTCTCAGGAAGAGTACTGTCTGATCAACGACCTTGTCTGATCTGACCTAGACTGACCTTGACTGGATGAAAACGAGGTAATGTAAAACTGATCATCAGAAGGCTTCACGTCCCTCCTTTTTGTCACGTGAATCAAAACGGCTGTGTCATTATCACCTAGACTGACCTTGACCCGACATTTTTTATCATTTTGGCGTGTTTCTGATCAGGCACGTAACCAGGATTTCCCTCGGGGGGGGCCAAATGTCAAATTTTGTCATATACCGCTGCCTTATGACGAAGTTTATAGGAAAAACGGCAATTTTACGTAATTCACCTCATATTTAACCAACAGGAATACATATAATGTTTGCTTTTATAACATACCCATGATCATTATTCCGTATTCGTGCGAAATCGTCATACATCTAGTGTAGACCGCTTGGCTCAGGAGGGGCCATGATCCCCATGCCCCCCTCCCTTGCTACGCCTCTGCTTCTGATGCAGAAGAAGAACGTCTCGTCTGATACCCAGTTCATGGTCCAGTACTGTCCACAGTACTGGGCCAGTACAAACCGATACCAGTTTTCCGACGTCGCGTTATGCGTTTTACGCGACCTGTGGCATCATCAGTCACTTGATCAGGGTTAACATAATATTTTCTGAGTCGCAAGACTCAGGGCTATCGATTGGTGGTAGACCGGTTCAGATCCTACAGTTAGATCCCGAGGTAAGTGGAGGGTGCTCTTTTTGACACCCCCAGGCGGTCGTGGGTACAAAAGCACGCCAGGCGGTTTAAGGCATGTAAGCATTGAGAGAGGTAAAGAGTCCGGAGCAGTCGTGACTGTTTATTCGTGTGTATCGTAGTCGTTTATATTTGTCCGGCTGAAGATGTTTGTCATATGCAGGGGCGGGCACCAATTCGTGGTGTGGCACTTTAGACGGCCGTTGCTGGAGGTAAGGGTCTGTGCAAGGGGAGGGTCTATGCATGCATGAAAAAGGGGAAGTATATGCATGGGGAGGGCAGAGTGTGTGCAGAGCTGAGCCTGTCCGTGAAAGGAAGAAGTTTGTGCGAGGGAAGTCTGTGTAAGGGGATGGTCGGTGCAAGAGTGAGGGGAAGTCTTTGAATGAGGAAAGGGAAGTCTGTGCATGGAAAGTGTAGGGGAAGGTGTAATGATGAAGGTAGGGGAGATTCGGGTAGTATCGGATGGTAGGTAACTTCAGACACCCTCGTTTCTTGGCCACGGTTAGTCTCACGTCCAATATACATAACAGAGGTTCCTTTAGTGATGGAAAAACACCTTTTCCAAGGATGAGTCACTTGTGAAGGAAACCAGTCTAGTGTACCAATTCAAATCCACAACCGGTGACTGTGCACATCGGCCAAACAGTACCTACATTGACTATATTACCACGACCCTAGGGAGGAGGATGACCGTGCATCTACAAGACGGCGGACCTAAAAACCTCTCAGAGACGTCCACCATGCCACCATCACCAGGGAAACCCTCCTGAACCAGACGGCCATACTCACTCGCTGTTCAAAAAAAACATAAATTGCAAATACTGGAAGCTGTAAACATCAGAGATTGCGATCCTCTTATTGACAGGCAGGTCAACGCCCGGGGTACTCTCTCTCTGTTTGACGGACCCTCGATTGGAGTCAGGATCTGAGAGGCTGTTTAGTTTTGTTACGTTATGTTTTTCTACGCAGTCAATCGGAACTGCCCGAAATTTTAGGAAACATATGGTTTCAAATAGTTTGTCGAAACACTGTTCAGTTAATTTCGTGCCATTTCATTAGAAACCAACGATTGCGAATAAGAAACGACCCTTACCCAGTAATACCTCGTGTTTATGATATTTTAATCACATTGTTAGCTAGGTATGTTATATGTATGTGTAATGTGTTGAATGTTTGCCTGATGATATTGATGGAAAATAAACGAAACGTTGCATGATTTTGGAGAACTGCCTTTTTGCCTTGAGGAAAAAGAGCGAAAGCTTGTACGAACAACAGAAAGCTTAACCCTATTCCCGGAGGGCTAGACGGTATGGCCGATTCCCGGCAGGGGGGGGGGCGGATTCGGGCCCCCCTGAGATCTCGAGAACTACTTGTCCGATTTCATCGCAACAAACGGCAATCCATTTGCCGTGTCGTGAACTAATTTTTATAAAAAGAAATTTTCAAAATTTTGAAATTTGTGGATACAGGGGGGCAAAAATGTCAAAACGGGGGGTACTTTTGGACTTCTTATAACTCCATTGTTTATGGACCGATTTCGATGAAACTGGCATGAATCGAGAGATTATGGATAGGGCTTTTACCATGGGTCCCAAAATCTGAAATTTTGAGAAAATTCATGGGCGTCCACAGGGTTTCAAAAATTGGAGGATTAGTTTTCTAACAACTGGATGAACAAAAGAGGCAAAAACACTTTTTTGGCTTCTGTTAGTCATTTTATACTAAAGAAGAACAAATCGCATCACAATGTTTGTATAATGTTAGCATAGGCGGTGCCAGGGACATGAAAAAGGGGGAACTGTCATGGTCACACGTTTCTCAGATCAACTTGTGACCTTTGACCTTAAATGACCTCCAGTGACCTTGGGGTCACCTGGAATGATCTCCTGTGCATTTAATATTATCTTTAAACGTTTTCAATCATTTGAATTCACTCTATTTCAAAAATTTCGTTTTATGGCTATTGCGATATAGGGTACGCGCACGGACATTTTAAGTCATAGCTCCGTGACCCGACCTGATATCAAGCTAAAACTTGCTACACAAGTAGAACGTACTCTTCTACCTCATATATATTCCGGGTTTGGCATTTGAAAAAACGGCCCCGAAATTATAGCGAAAAAACAAATTTGGACTTTTGACCTTGACCTGACCTTGTAAAATGACATCAGGAGAACGAAACTATATCTGCACATTGCCCTACTATTTAGCTATACATCCATATAAAGTTTTAAGTTCTATCTCAAAAACTCTGTTTTTGGCAGACATTTTCCTTTTACCTTTAACATGGCCAAAAATGGCATGAGGTGCCTCCCAAAAACTTTTCCTGGCTCCGCCCCTGTGCAAAAAAGAATTTTGAAATTTTTGAAATGAAATTATGAATTATTATATTAAAATATGAAATTACGTGCCGTGAAATTTGAAATTCACGGCACGTATGACCAAGTTTCGTGAAGCTGCGTTAAAAAGCCTGGAATTGGCAAGCAAAAAACCCGAGGGGGGTGGATTTCGCCCCCCCCCCTGCCGGGAATAGGGTTAAGGAAGAAAACAATAACAACTAGCTTCGCTATCATATTGAATTAACCATGCATATATATATATATATATATATATATATATATATATATACTGGAATGGCAAGAAGCCAGTATCCCGTTTGCTGCATTGCGAATACGAGGAGTTGCATGTCTCATGTGCATATTTTTCATTTGCATTCACTGTGTATTTACTTTACTTTAGAAGTGGCTGCAAATGGCTAAAATTGTCTGTCTCGGCATCATGCCGCACCTTGTAAGGCACCGCGTTTTTGGTAATACTGCGCACCGTCCGATAGTACCAGAATACCCGAAACCTGTGCTTTAACCCGCCACTGACGGGAGGACGTTCAACCCCTCCCCCTGGCGCATTTCCTTCATATATCCCACAAGAATAAACGCAGCATTCTGAACCTGCCAGTTTTTCCTACATCATTTATACACACGCTAACAGAAATTTGGAAACGAGGTCATCTTAGGTCACGCCTTAATGACGTGATAAAGACATCATTTGTTGTTTGTTTGTTTTGCGATTCGGCGTCCAGTTTTACCTCGCCGCCGTGTTGTAGGTGGTTTTACAACGTATCTTGGCTGTGGCTTGCGTTGCATATCAGCATGATCTGAGAGTTCAACAGAGAACACTTTTGGCCTCATGCTAGATCATTCTAGTTCAAATATGCGTTTTTTTATTTTCAGGGTCCGGTTAGAATACAGTTTAGGAGACGTACTCCATAAACTGATTTCTGGGCACGGCCAGATGGATTATCAAATTTTCTTGCAACATACTTCAAGTGCAACTTGCACAGCAGCTTCTTGCGACATTGCAATACTTTTTCGTAGTTTGATCTTGGGTGGTTTTATGCAGATTTCAGCTTAGCGAATAAAGTGGAGGCGTCTGTTTGGCGTTCTGGATGACCGGTTTTGAGTTATCTACCCCTGCAGTGTTGTGCAACATTTCATGGTGATGTGCCAGATGGGACAAACTGACTTGTAGGTCCACCCAGAAATGTCAGATGGAGGTCACCAACGTGCTCGTATTACTCCTAGTTCGAAACTGGAAAATGTTGCAATGTTGCTTATGCATGATAAATTGGGTCATTCCAAGGGTCATTTATTATTTGTAATCAAGGCTCTTAGAAAGTATTCTTTAGCATCTCCGTGTAAAATGGGCTGGGAAACATGTATTGCATGACACGTTAAAATGGAGGTCAATTTGACCCAGCCTGCGGCCTTGACCTTTGATGACTTTGGATCAGATGACACTTACAATACGAAATTACGTTGCCAGGAATATATTATCACGCAGACTTAAGTCTCGTTCTGCTCTCACTGTGATTAGGTGACTCCAGAGAAAATGGTCACTTTTCTTTGTTTGACCTGACCTGTGGCATCAGTGTGATGTCATCAGTGGCACACTGATGACATCACAGGTCATGCACAGCCCAAACACAGCACAGACATACGTAACCCAAAGTGACAAACTGTGTAAGTCACAAGACCGGGAAATTTGGCGCTGTCGATTGGCGTTTGAATCAGCGAATTGGACGATTGATTCTCCAGATAGATCGAGATAGACGCCTTTCCCCCCGGAGGGGCGGGGGCGGGGCGATGAGGGCGATGCCCCCCATGCCTAAGAAAGGACCCCTTGAGAGAGGTTCCGAAAGGAGCCCTCTCGGGTCGCCCCAGGAAGAGCCCCTTTCAGACTTAAAAGGGGCCCCGGATGGCCCCGTACGATGTTCATGGGGTTTCTTTGAAAACTTGACGGATACTTGATACAGTCAGGGGACCTCTGGGACGGTAAGATAACCTCTGAGACACATAGAAGTGCCCCTAAAGCTCCCAAAGGGCCCCTGAGACCACAACAGGGCCCCAACATAGCAGATTGCTCCTGAGACCGCCAGAAGGGCCACAGTGCCCTGAGACGGCCAAGATGAGGACAGAGTCCTTAGGACGGCATAAGAGCCCCTCGAATGTCATAGGGGCCCCGAATGGGTTTCACAGACCTGTGTAAAAAGCTGAAGGTTCTTGATCCAACCAGAGGGTCTCCGGGAGAGTTAATGAGGCTCTGAGACGGGCAAGATGGCCCTTTAGATGGATAGAAGGGCCCATGAAACTCTTCAACAGTCCCTGGGACCGCGAGAGGGGCCCCAACACGGCAAAGGGCCCACGAGGCCGCTTAAAGTGCCACAGAAGCCCTGAGACAAGAGCTTAACAAGGTGTCTAGCACGGCATAAGGAGACCCTGGACAGCCAGAGGGGCCCCTGAGCAGGGACTCAATAGTGAATTTCTCAACCTCGAGATGGCCCCCAATGGGCTACGCTGGCCTTTTTGGAAACTTGAAGGGTTCTTGATGCAGCCAGGGGCCCTGGGAAGGTGAGGAGGGTCCTGAGACGGCAAGGTGAACCTATACACAGCGGATGGCCCCTGAGATCGGCAAAAAGGTTGGAGGGCCCCTGCGAGGCAGACGATAAGAGTACCTCTCAGACGGTATGAGCTCTGGACAGCCTGAGGGTCCCTTAGCAGTGCCGCAGCCAGGGGGAGGGGCCTGGGGTCCCAGGAACCCCAAATTTTTGAAAAGGGGCCTACCGAGGTTAAAAAATTGTTCTTATAAAATCCGAAGCCATCGTCAGAATACTTTAAACACCGTAGACAGAAGAAGACAAAGGTGGAATACAGAGATCCAAGCTCATAGAGGGACCCTTATCGGCCTGAAGGGGGCCCCTTGCCGGTCTGTGGGGGCCCCTGCCAGACAATGTGGCCCCCTGCTAGTCTGTAGAAGCCCCTGCTGTCCTACAGGAAGACCCTGCCAGCCTGCAGGAGCCCCCTGCCGGCCTGAAGGGACCTCCTGTCGGCCTTTTGGGCCCCTACTAGCATGAAGGCACCACCTGCCAGTTTGTAGGACTCCCTGCCGATCTATGGGTCCCTGCCAGCTTTCGGAGGGCCCCTGCTGGCCTGTGGAGTGATCCCCCGCTGTTCTATGGGAATCTGCCGACCTGCAAGGGCCCCCTGTCGGTTGGAAGGGGCATTCTACTTGCCTGCAGCTAACCCCTTGTCGGCTTGAAGGGGCCCCTGTTGAAATGCATGGGCCCTTGCCGGCTGTAGGCCCCCTGCCAGCCTGTGGAAGGGCTCGCTTTCGGCCTGTTGCAGGCCCCCTAACGTATAGGGAAGCCCCTGATGGCCTGCAAAGGGGCCCCCTGACAGCTGCTGAGGCCCCCAAAGAAAAATCGTTTCTGGCGCGATCATCAACAATCAAAGAAGAGCTAGCTGGTTGCAACTAATAATGTTTAGGAACGGAAAGCGTCCACTGTTCACTCGCTGTTTCTATTCAGGGGACCCGCTCATAGGATGCGGGCTCACCATTCGTCACGCACCCCGGAAATTTTGGGCTGGTTGTACTCTTCTGCGAGTCTCTTGTAAAATGTCAATAATTTTGCCTGTTGTCCAGGGGGCCCGCATGAAGTGAGACAGCCCACCGCTGGGGGAGGATCTCCCCCGAAATTTTGGGTTGGTTGCGCTCTTGCCTCCGAGTAAGGCGGGGGGCTAGGCGTAGCAAAGGTCCCCCTGACACTGCCCGTGAAGCCGCCATGGAGACTACTGGGGACGTTTAGAAGGCCCATGACCCTGTACAGGGGCCCTGAAATCGCCAAAAGGTCTTTTTGTGACTGTGACGAAGAGCCCCTGAGACGGCAAAAAATGTTCCCAAAGACGACGAGAGTGGCACCTAAGACAACAGGAGGTCCACTGAGACGACCAGAGGGGCCCCGAAACTACTAAGCTTTGAGACATCCAACCAGCCCCTGAAACGGCCAAAGGACCTAGAGGATTGCCAGAGGCGCCTCCGTCACGGCAGAGAAAAGGGAGCGGGGTATAAAAGACCCTTGTTGCTGCCTGAGGGGCTTCTTATACAACAAAAATTCTCCAGGGACGACAGGAAGGAACATAAGAAGGCTTAAGTACCCCTCAAGCTGTCAGATATGTCCATGACACTGCCCGTAGTGCCCCTGAAACTACCAAGGGAACGCCTGAGACGTCCCGAGGGCCACTTGAAACTGTAAAAGGAACCCGAGACCACCAAAGGGTCTTGACGCGGTAGACGGTCCGGGACCACCAAAAAAAACAGCAAAAATTTATCCAGAAGCTACGAGGGAGCAGCGGACCCTGCACCAGGTACAGAGACTACATTTCAGGTAGAGGGAGGGACACAGCCGCCTAAAATCCTGCCTTTGTTGTCACATTTCGGCCGCTTTGTATGGGAACAACATGCAGAATTTTCTCAAATGAGATGACACGCTTTATTTTTGCGGTTACTCTATATGACAAAAAAACGTAAAATCGCATGAAATATTTCACCCTTTCACCCAGCCGACCAACGTTTTTCATATCCAGAGGAGAAAATGCGGGCCCAGACCGAGAGAAGGGCCCCGCGCTAACTATTCCATCCCCCAAGCAAAATCCTGGATCCGTCCTTGGCTCTTGCGAGGGTCCTCCCCTCGCCCTAGCCCTCGCGAGACTTTTCGTCCTCCCCATAGCTCTCTCGAGGGCTCAAGCCTTCACCCTCGCCATAGCCCATGAGAGGGCCATTACCCTTTCCAAAGCCCTCAAGAGGATCCTCGCCTTCTCCAAGTTTTCGCGAGGTAGACGCATATATATATATATATATATATATATATACATATATATATATATGTATGTATGTATATGTATATATATATATCAAGGCAAACTATTGGGACAAACTCGGGACAACCTGCTGTGTGTGTGCGTGTGCGTGTGCGTGTGTGTGTGTGTGTGTAGTTGAGTCCCGCCGACGTAACCAGGAGCAGGACGGTATAAACCGTAAACACTGCAGTCGAGCTGTGATTGACGACTCCTGCTGGCAACGCAACGTGAGGAGTATCTGGTGGCATCTGACAGATGAAGACATCATTTCCCGGGACGGTGACGGGTTATATCCGCTACCTCCGCGGTTCGGCACCCAGCCGTTGTCTTATTTCGGTGAGCTTAGGCAGCATGCCTTGAATGCGCTGGGGATAATTTCGTACAGGTTTACATCGAATAGTGAACTGTCGAGTTTTTTCGACCAGTGATTCTAGTTGTGACTTAACAAAGTACAAAATGGCCTTTATATGCTCCAAGGCTCTGGGTATGATTATATGGTTATGAAAATAGCCTTGATACCGGGAGAGACCTAGGTTTACACAGTATATACATATAAATATGTACATATATATATATATATATATATATATATAAATTTACTAGATAGGTATATTCTTGGGTGTAAAATTACAAGTTTTGATATAGAATAAATTCATCGAGCCCTAAAATGTGACACTAATAACTTATTTACGGTGGTACATTTTAGAAAGCAAAAAAAAAAACAAAAAACAAATGAACAGGTCAGGATATTGGTATGAGATTTCATACTAATGTTTCACTTTGGTATGGAGAGCTCCAATCCAAAAGTATACAAAGTTACACCACTGGATATATCTTCTCTTTTACACAGAAAAGAAAACGGCCGTTTTGTTGTAAGACTGCGTTGCATCTGCTAAAGGATGATTCTTTTGTTTGTTTTCTGTCTTCTTTACCGATGCATCAGTCAGGCTTGGCTATAAGCGTTGTAGTTCTGTGTCAGGTCATGCGTCTCGTCAGGTGTCAGTCAGTCAGTCGGTCCGAAAACGGCCTACTGATTCCGTTTGACCAGTCCCACCATTCCCTCGATCATTTGTTTGCTGTGGGTTAGGACGCAGACCCTCGTGGACTCGAGCCGCTTGATTTAAGTGTTGTGTCTCGTCGGGCGCTAGTCAATTGCCTTTGTTTTCTGGCTTCTTTTTCGACGCGTCAGGATTGACCGTTATCGTTTAGTCGGAAGCCGACTACTCCTGTGTACAGTCGTGCGTCTCGTCAGGCGTCGGTCGGTCGTCTGCAGTTGTTTGTACGTTGTCTCGTCAGGCGTCAGTCAGTCGTCTGCTATCGTTTGTACGTCGATCATTGTTTGCTTCTTTGTTTGTGAGTTAGGACACACAGCCTCTTGGGCTCAGGTCCGAAATCTTGGGTCAGGTTTTGTGTCTCGTCAGGCGTCACTCAGTCATCAACACTTATTTGTTTCGTACGTTGATCACTGTCAATGGAATGAACACTATTTCGTCTGAGTAGCGCCAAGGCCAGGTGGCGCCAATATTGGAATAATTTCTGATGCTCTAGATTTTGCCGACTCCCCCGAAAACTGGTTTAAGATCAAAATAAATACAGTTTATTGTCGGGCACACTAGTGAGTTTAAACAAATCTGCTGAGTACGTTTAATAAATGATTATGGAATTAATCGTTATTGGTGCCGTTCACGTACGATGATCAAGGAGTTTCTCTCTTTTCATTCTTTTTCTCAAAGTTGTACCGTTTATTTTTCATGATGTTTGTAAAGTCGGTCCCAAATATTGTAAACACATCGTGTTATTACGTATCACCTAGATAACGTTGTCTTACGCAAAGATTATGAAACAAAAAAATGCATTATAAATGTTCTTGATTCTTTTCTAAAAGCATATTATGCACTAAAAACTGTGTACAATAATTCCCAGATTTTTCCATTTTAAATGACGAATAGCAAAACAATTTTAAATTTGAGAAGGTTTTTATGTTTATCCATCTTAGATAAGGAAAACTGAAATAATTATAGCCACATTGCCCCTTGTATTTTCACATTCTGCTTTCCACTGCATTATGGGTATTGCATAGCGTCAACATTCGTGTATTTGCCGCCGTAAATGGGGAGCAGCGATGTGTTGAAAATGTCTGCCCCTATTTTAAAGTGGAAAAGGATCGGAAATGCAAGTGGTCCATGTCCCAGACCACGCCATGGACATCGTGCTGTCGCTATCAAGGACCTAATGGTGGTTTTTGGTGGCGGAAATGAAGGCATCGTTGATGAACTTCACGTTTACAATACAGGTTAGTGCACTCATCCACTCCAGTTTCCTTGCGGATTGCAGGTGCATTGCGTCCATGGCTTGCATGTTTCCACTGCAAGTGCTGCTAATGGAACACCATTATCTATGTAATTTGGCAGTCCCCATCTACATACTGTAAGGAAATCATGGGCTCTACTTAGTATGCATACATGCAAACAGGTAAAAAAACAGCTTATCCCTGACTGGAGGGCGGTTCATTGCCCCCAACATTTTTCCAAGGCTCTGAGAGATTGCATGTGATATCACAAATTTTGTATCTTGCTTGGCCATTTTCACATCTCTTGTCAAAATATTGACCTGGGGGGGGGGGCAGGGGTCTAACCTTGGCCAGTTCAAGAAAACCAATGCCCAAAAAGGTTTAGCACTAGGTACCTTTAGAAAATGTTGTACTGCAGTAATACTCAGGGATTAAATATTTGATGGTCCAGTAAATTTGCATTTCAAGCTATTGTAACACAAGGGTGACTGACCAAAGATCAAGCCCATTTTCAAAGTTATCATTTTTTCATAAATTGACAGGATTTTTGCAACATTTTGAGTCTCAGAAGATGCAGACATCCAGCTGTTGTCATTGGGCAATGTATCAATAACCCTAAACCATGGACCCCATCATTACTGTTATAACCCAAAATGTGCTGTGGTCATTGGGCATAAAAAATGGCAACATACTCTTGTGGTAGTAGATAGTAAGAAGGTCAAAAGTTTCCAAGACTTGCATATGTTTGAAATAAGCATATAATAGAGCAAGAAACGTTCTACCATTTGTGTAGATTAATAACTATGGAATTGTTTCAAAACTGAAACACAGGAAACCATCCAAGAACCAGTAGGATCAAGAAACATTTCTTGGCAAGGCTTATGTCATCAAAATATAGGAGTGCTTAAATTGGTTGCCATTAATGCCACCAGGTATTTAGCACTGACACATATGCAGTGGCACAAAAACCACTTGTTCCATAATGCAGCATTTCCCTATATAGGTTGAAGAATTCAAAGAAATTGGACATGTATTCACATTGGTGATGTTTTGTCTGTTCATTGCTGCATCTGCCTTTTCTTTATTCATTGCAGCTGTTGATATCTGGGCTGTTTCTTAGTTTCATGTAGTCAGCTATGAGGAATCATATAGAGGTTGTAAATGGCTCACATATTATCCAAGACTAAACATGAGATCAGTTTTTAGCTCTGCTTGTCACTAGTATGCCAACAGTATGCTTATTTCTATCATGCATTGAGCCATTCATGAGTAAGAGGAGGATGGTCAACCCCTCCCCTCATTGGGGCATGCATGGTGCTGACTGCAGTTGGGTAGGGTATTAAAGGTCATTGGTTGGTCATGACCTCAGCCTGTCATAATAGATCTGTCTGCTGTGCTGTCTTCAAGCATGGTGTCATAATGCAATGTGCTCTATAGAAATGCTTCCAATCAGTATGGAGGCATTATGCTGTAATTCTTTGCAAATGCCTTGTGGTGCAGTTAGCAACAGTTGTGTTATGTTTGATGAGGTTTGGATCTGTTTTGGCACTTTGTTGGCATAAGCTTAACTGTGGTACTCAAAGCATAATGGCATTATGTGAGGTTTGGTTAGTCTAAGGACAGTGGTATGTTTTTTAGTTAAAAGTAGTCTGTCAGATGCCAACTGCTGTTCAACTCTGGGATAGGGTGGCTAGCTGGTCTTCTGCTCAAGTTTATTGCTGCTTGCACAAAGTGGTCACAGTACAGTCATTTTCTGGCAAGGCAACCTCAGTACAGTCCCAGTTCTGCCCCAAATGGTACAGAATAGATGAAAAGTTTATTTGTGAGTCTTTCTGCCACATGGATTATTGTTTGTTTGATTATTGTCATTACAGTACAGCACATGTGCAGTAGTCATACAGGTAGAACTAGGATAATAATAAATGTACAGATAATACTATAGCAATCCACCATGTTTGGAATAGAATGTGTGAACTTGACTTGCCTGAAACATGTGGTTTGTTGCTGAATTTAGGCCACTTTGTTTGTTAATCAACAAAAAATATTGGCACAATTTTTACTGTTTTTTTTTTTCTTGTCAGATGGCATATTTTAGACAAAGGTGGCACATTGGTGCAGTTGCTGCTTGTTGATCAGTCTTTTTAGGAAGTTTGTTGTGGTAGTGAGAGTCCTGATCCAATCTGTTGTCCCAAGGTGCATTGCACTGCCCCAAGTTTGCTACTTCTGCCCAAAAAATTTCAAAACAGTCCCTGAACCTGCCATCTTCCTGCAAGTTTTAGCCAGCAAGAACTGGCTAAAACATGTCATCTTTTGCAAACTGCTCCAACATTGCCCACCTTATGAAGGAATCCAGACCTTCAGCAGTTTAGACCCTTTTGATGTCCATCACTGGAAGCCTGATAGGAGGAAAAGCCCAACTTTTGGATGTTACTAGGCTGGCATCATAGTCCGTTATTGGGAAAACGAACATCCTTTGTACCTGCTAGGAACAACAATTTATGTACTCATCAATGCTCTGTGACAATTATTATATGGTATCTAGTCCTTGTCCAAATGGCATAATAGATTAAGAAATTAAAAATACCACTTTTAATTCAGCCCCATGAGGGCTTAATGTAGAAAACATGAAAACATCTGCAGGGTATGATATGTGATAATATAAGGCATGGTCAGGCATGCTGTTGTGTTTTGCTGCACCTTTTGTAATCTTTCTTGCATCACTTTGGAAATGTTATACTGTTTAACAGCTGTTCATCCACTTTCACAGTCTTTGTCATCATCTACATTGTACCAAATCATACCTGGTTTTTGCCTCAAGGTTGGAATTTTACTATCATGACCTGAGGTTGATGGGAACAAAATGAGAAAAATGAGAACAGTATGAACCACAACATTTTATTTGACATCAATGATGAAACATTTTATGTCTGTTCTGTACATCAGCTGATATTGAGAACTATGTTTACAATGTACATGATATGCATTGAGATTTATTTGCAGTTCAAAGCTAAACTGAGGTTTTTGAGCTATCATGTGGCTGGTCTGGAATGGCACTGGATGGATAATGTTGATGTATGATAAGTCATGGAAATGATCATTGAGTGTTTCTGTAATGGGGAGTTTGATGAATGCCCAAGGCAGAACCATATGTTTATTTGAGAACAAAACAGTCAATTTCCCCAATGTCAAAAATTTGAGGATGAAATGTCTTAAGGTTTGAAAACCTTGGAAAGTGCCCTAAATTTCAACCTTTTGTGTGATTTCTAATTGTCAGTGAATCTGTTCTGTTCCATCACATTTAACTTTCAGGACTTTTTTAAACTTCCATCATTCCCCATAATGACACATTTATTGTTTAGGAAAATCATTTGCCATTAAGAACAAATTTTAATCCTTTCACTCCACTGCAGCTATGTGTGTTGATATTATATATGTTTTTTGCATGACCAGCACATGTATCATTCATTGTTATGAAGTAGATTTAGGCTATGAGCTACTGATCACTGTTGGCAGTCTGGTTATCTTCATAGAGCCTTTGCTTCAAAGGCCCCTACATGTCTTGAAGTAAACCCAGTTTGGGTGTAGTTTAAAGGGCTGTAATCTGTTGTCATAGAAAACAGGGAGTAAGAGTTTTAGTTGTGTAGTGAGTGGCTGGTGAGATTAACACAAAATTGTTTTCTGGGTATTTTGAGGCTATGTATGTATGCCTTATCCATGCAGTTTTCACAGTAAGATGCTTCAGTTGAACATTGTCATGCCTTTGTGGAATATTGACCCTGAGGCTTTCTTCAGGGAGATGGCCAGGTAAACCATAAGTTTATGTGGAATGCTTGTATCAAACCTTTTCGTGAATGTTTCCACCAGGTCCTATGTAAAAAATTATTTCCAGATCTGTGTCCTTCCATGTGTACATGTACTTGAAACATCCAGTTATGTTTCAAGGCACACCCAATAGCCTGAATAGTTGCTCTAATGGGTGCTTGGACTCATACAGATTTTGTAATTAAATTTTGGATGAATTCACAAACTGTCATTCTGCAAAGCACCACTGTCCTGAATGTTATTTTTTTAAGCACATGAAAATTCATTGGTGTTATCACACATATTACTTCCAACTTTTAATACTTTTGCAGATGATAAAGGTTTCTGTTTTTCATTGCAGTTAAACCTGAATGTGTGGAAATAAGTCACATGGAAATCAGAGTCCAGGTTAAAATGAGCTCATTATGGAACCCAAGCCCACCACTGAAACCAGATGGCACTGGAAGGCCTTTATGGTGCTGTGCACTTCCTGGACACAACTGCCCCATGCCTGGATGACCCCATTGGTTTCAGACCAAAACATGTGTCCATTCTGAGACTCAAACCCAGTGCCTGCCATGCACCAAACTCTGTTGTCTGGCTCCTTATCCATCAGTCCATTGTGGTGGCTGTTTTGCAAATTCGCAGCAGGAACCTCTTTTAAACATCATACTTTTCAGTGTTAATTTGTCAGATGTTGATTTTCCAAGGGATATTTAGAAAAGATGAATGCTGCAAATGTGGTGATCAATTAATCAACCAGCTCAATTTATGCTGGAAATATCTTCCAAGGTGCAGCATTTGTGTAGCATTTGGTATATTTTAAGGTGAAATGTGGTAGCATTTATGAAGTTTTTGACATGATTTATTGTTTTTAAGATCATTATTAAGCATTTTAATGGGAAGGGATACTTTGGATATATATCTGACCAAACCAGTTTTTGCAGGATGTGTTGCATTTTCACAGAAGCTCTAGGTCCATGCCATTTAAAAGTGTTGCAAATACCATTACGGTTGTGGCAGAGGATATATGACATTGTATGAATGCAGGAGACTATGCCTCTATTATTGATGCGTGGAAAATATTTTTCATGCCCATTGTTTTTTATGTGGGTTAAAATGATGCCATGCTTTGGTTTATTTGGGCAACAAGTTCAGGGTATGTTTAGTTGGGATTGCTGTCATACTGCTGTCAAATTAAAATGCTCAAAGAAAATGAACGATGTTAAATTGTAGTCGCCTGGAAACTAGCTCAAAGCATAACAGATATTCTGCTATTTGAGGTGGTGCGTGAACTGCATTTTCTCTGGCTTATCATGCAACTAAATGTGTTGTATGCCTTCACAGCAACCAATCAGTGGTTTGTGCCACCTGTGAAGGGAGACATTCCACCAGGATGCGCCGCTTATGGGTTCGTGGTGGACGGCACCAGGATTCTGGTGTTTGGTGGCATGGTGGAGTATGGAAAATATTCCAACGAGATATACGAGCTACAGGTGAGTCCGCCCAGCACCACGGGATTCGTTACAGAGCACCTTGTAGTTCTGTCGGACTGTGCCCCTGGATCGGAAAAATGGTAGTGGTATGTCGGTCAGGCTGATGCACTGTGTTGTGTCGGTCGGCGGGTCACGTGGCGTTGGCTGTGGGGGGGGGGGGGCGAGAAGGCGCGGGCCGTCCGGTGTGGGTCTGAATCTTGTCTTCCCTTCCGCTGCAGGCAAGCCGCTGGGAGTGGAAACGGATCCGGGCTCGGCCGCCCAGGAACGGACCGCCGCCCTGCCCCCGCCTCGGACACAGCTTCACTCTGATCGGCAACAAGGCGTACCTGTTTGGCGGGCTGGCCAACGAGAGCGACGACCCGAAGAACAACATCCCAAGGTGAGTTTGGCGGGTACGGGCATCGCCGTGTGCCGCCGCTCTGGCGCGGAGTGGACCCATGCCGTGCTGGGCCTGTCTGGTGCGGGGCCTGTGCTGTGCTGGGCTGGTCCTGTGCAAGGTCTTTGCTGTGCTGAGTTGGTCTTGTGCTGGGCCGGTGCTGTGCTGGACGAGTCCTGTGCTGGTGTTGTGATCAAACATTTTAAGTTGCGTTGACGTGAACTGTGATTTTTAAGAGCCAGCCTGGGATCCTGTTAAAGGTACGTTGTAACTTTCTGACCGACTGTTCACTGTCCCAGTTTGTGACGTCCTCTATGTACTCTACTGGCTCTGTGTTGGATGTTATCATGACTAGTTGTAGTCCCTTCGTTAAACGCCGCGGTATCGTTTTTGCCACTTTGGCCGGCACAAATTTCTTTGTGCGTCCATAGTCGTCCATAGTCCTGCGAGTTTGGATAATACCCACTCCAGCGCATTATCCAATCTCGCCGCCTTCGCCGCATCGACGTAACTGTTATTCATTGCGATCTCTGACCGGGATCTAGTGATTTCCTTGGCGACGGTCACACTCAAATGGGGTAGATTCATTGACACATCTACCGTCTGCCGTTCATGCTCCCGTGTGGACTATGCGAATTAGGAATGCCAGCGGTCATTGACGAGAAACAGTGTGGTACGTTCTGCTGTCAAGCGTGACACCTGCTGTGGCATTCAACGACGGATCCGAGAGGAAGGGCGAGACTCCATATGGAAGGCGACTCGGTCGGCCGTTGGCGGTGGGAAGGCCGACCGAAAACAGCCCGAAGTGGCGCCGGACCAATTCGACTCATTTTGTTGTTAGCGTGGGGCCGCCCGTGGCCGGCGAAGTGAGGGACGTGGGAGAGACGCGTGACTTACCCTGCCGACTGCCACGTGTTGGCGCCTGTGCGTTTAGCTTGGCGCCCCTGACGCTGCCTGTGCAGTCGTACTCGACACGAACGAGTCGGCTGCCTGTGGTGAGGACGGTGTCGGTATCCGCATGATCCGCATGTCTTTCGATGCGACCGGCACGGTGCTCCTGCATTTGATGTTCCGGCATTTCGTTCTCCGATGTCCCAGGTTTCTGGAAACATTCCGTCGTTTGTCCCATCTTTGACCCGCGCACGACCGTCCGGTCCGTTTCGAACATGGGCGATTGGGGGGGGGGGCAGTTGGCCGCCCCCCTCTAACTCGCGAACGGTTGGTGGCACGATAAAAATAACCATACCGTTGGAAAACTTGTAACGAGTAGAGCTCGAAACTGGTCTCATTTTTAGTTTTAGATAATATGTAAGCAATTTACGCCCTATATGTTTTCTCATAGCCGACTGCATGAGACCGAGAAATGGCCTGAATCTCAAGGGCTGTGACTAATAACGCATAGGTCAAGGCACCAGCGCACAAGTAAAGGTCCGCGGATGCCGATACACATCTAATTTCCCAGATTTGTTCAATATATACGCTGAAACGTTGAGTTAAAGACACCGCATTTCTCGCGGCAGCTCTAGGCGTGCTCTGCTGCCGTATGCGGTAACAAATGGACGGGAACTAGTTTTAACGTTCCTTTATTTTCGCGAAAAAAGACGATCTGTGTATATTTTATTGATCTTAGTGGTTCTTGTGATGGTTTCTCATGCTTAAGTTTTGGAAAAATTTATTAGTTACAAATGTACACAATTGGAGGAGCTTTATTCTTGAGAGCCTGTTTATTTCCAAAATATGCTATTTTTTTAAATTTTTTTGAGGTTCCCGGTATTACTTACGTCTGTGCAAGCCAGTTCTACCATTTTCTACCCATTCTGAGTAATTTATCGCCGATTTTGACGGTGGTACATTTTGGCTGACTACAGTTATTCGTGATCTGACCTCCGGTCAATGGCTGGAAGTCATTGATACTTTGTCCAATGACGGTAACTAGATGTCTGCTTCACTCCGCACTAAAAATGTTATGAAATATTCCGTCAATTTGCGAAAAAACGACGACATGTCTTAAAAATGGGCTTGACCTTAGGTCAATGACCCGAAAAATTCCGAAAAATCTTAAATAGCAGATTTGTTGCATCTATCACGTTCACTAATCCCTGAAAGTGTTATTGAGATATCTTGTTTTGCCAAAAAGTTAGAGGGCGCTAAACTTTTTTTGACATAGGTCTGTTTGACCTGACCTAGGTCAGGTACCTGACGTGACCGGAGGTCAAAATTTTGACACGAGATGTAAAATTGATGAAGGAAGAGGTACACAAAGTTTCGTGACTCCGTGTTTGTTGGTTCTCTCGCAATCTCAGAAAAACTTTCGGGGGGGGGGGGCAGTCAACTGCCCCCTCAGTCGGGGACGGGTTAAATCCGGAGGTCCTACTAACACAACCAACTTCCGAATTGTAGAACGGGCCGTCCGCCAGCAGCTGTACAATTACCTGTCACAGAATCATCTCCTTTCCCCAACTCAGCACGGATTCCGTCCTCGTCATTCGACGGAAACTGCCCAGATGTCCATATTCCACCCTATCTTTCCAGTCAACGACCGTGGGGAGATGTCCGTACTTTTGCTGCTGGATATAAGCAAATGCTTTGAACTGATAGGTCACGTTTAACCCTTGACCAGATTGCGACTTCACAGCGTACACCCGTAATCTCACCCAGAGTGCCAGCCTCGCTGACGCTCAGGGAAACCCTAAGATATCAGCCCCCCAACAACTTGGGAGTTTTCCAGGGCTCCGCTCTAGGCTCCTGCTCTGCTGCGTCTTCGCCAACGACCTCGGTCTGCTTGCACAGAGGTCGTCCACTATGCCGATGACGCTCAAATTTTGGTCATTGGTAAAAAAAAATCAGAACTCCAAAATGTGGTCGTCACGATGGAACAGGTCCTGGCTTCTCGTAATACCGAGTTTCGAGCTAATGGGTTGAAAGTAAATGCTACCAAGTCGTAGCAGATGCTGCTGGGTAGTGCACAAAATTTGTGCAACTCCCCCAGTTTTTCGGTAAAATTTCGACCCACAAATCCTGGACTCGCCTTAGGTCGCTCATTGAATTGGAACTCCCTCGTAACCGCCGTTACCAGGCGCCGTGTCTGAACTCGGCAGTGGTCTGTCACATCTGAGGAGTACGCATCTGGACCCGAGAATCTGTCTCGTCCCTAGAAAATTACTGGCTATGCAGGAAGAGTTATTTTCGGCCGGAGGAAATTTGATGACGTATCGGATCTGCTACGGAGACGGGCTGACTCGGCGCGGAGAAACCGGTCTTCAACTATACACTGCCTGGCGCACAGGGTGCGCTGCCTCGGCAGACCTGAAGCACTGGCCACTGAGTTCTCGTGTGTTGCGGAGTATCGCGACCGACACAACACGCAGGGCAGCAATCTGTAACTGCCAAGATCTCTCACGGAGATGGGTCGGAGACGTTTTTGCAGTCGTGCGGCGTGGCAGCTCATCTCATTGCCAGCCGATCTGCTGCGGCTCCCCGTCCACCTGTTTCGTCGCCACCTGAGACGCCACATGAGCAGAGATTCTGGATAATGAGCCGTCCATCAGTATGTTGTTTTGTCGTGTGTTGTTTTTTATCGTTGTTGAAATGACAGTGATTGCGTGTATTGTATGCATGTGGCGACCATCAACGTCTTGTTTTATCTTTTTGATGTGAGGCCGTAATATCCGGAACCTATCGCGTAATACCGGAATATCGTAATATCGGATGGCTTTAATAGACGTCTGAATCTGAATTTGGTTCCATTGTTCCTGTACTGGGCCATTCTTGTGCTGATGTTACTGGTCTTGTGCTGGGCTGGTGCTGTGCTGGTATGGCTGGTTCTGCAATGGTTTAGTTGGTCCTGTGCTGGGTTGGTCCTGGGATGGTGTTGCCAACCCTGTACTGCGCAGGTCCTGTACTGTGCTAAATCTGTACTGTGCTGGATCTGTACTGCGCAGGTCCTGTACTGTGCAGGTCCTGAACTGTGCTGGATCTGTACTGTGCAGGTCCTGTACTGTGCAGGTCCTGTACTGTGCTGGATCTGTACTGTGCAGGTCCTGTACTGTGCAGGTCCTGAACTGTGCTGGATCTGTACTGTGCAGGTCCTGTACTGTGCAGGTCCTGTACTGTGCTGGATCTGTACTGTGCTGGATCTGTACTGTGCAGGTCCTGAACTATGCTGGATCTGTACTGTGCTGGATCTGTACTGTGCAGGTCCTGAACTGTGCTGGATCTGTACTGTGCAGGTCCTGTACTGTGCAGGTCCTGTACTGTGCTGGATCTGTACTGTGCTGGATCTGTACTGTGCAGGTCCTGAACTGTGCTGGATCTGTACTGTGCTGGATCTGTACTGTGCAGGTCCTGAACTGTGCTGGATCTGTACTGTGCAGGTCCTGTACTGTGCAGGTCCTGTACTGTGCTGGATCTGTACTGTGCAGGTCCTGCACTGTGCAGGTCCTGAACTGTGCTGGATCTGTACTGTGCAGGTCCTGTACTGTGCTGGATCTGTACTGTGCAGGTCCTGTACTGTGCTGGTCTGTACTGTGCAGGTCCTGTACTGTGCAGGTCCTGTGCTGGTATGGCCAGTCTTGTGCTGGCGTGACCGGTCCTGCACTGTGCAGGTCCTATGCTGGTGTGGTCAGTTTTGTGCTGGAGTGGCCGGTCCTTTGCTGTGCAGGTCCTATGCTGGTGTGGTCAGTTTTGTGCTGGAGTGGCCGGTGGCCGGCGGCTCCGTGCTTCGTCCGTGGGCCGCCTGGGATTGGTGTTCCGTGTCCGGCAGGTACCTGAACGACCTGTACACGCTGGAGCTGCGGCCGGGCAGCAGCGCGCTCAGCTGGGACATCCCGCAGACGTACGGACAGCCGCCGCCGCCGCGCGAGTCGCACACCGGCATCGCGTACACCAACTCCAAACGGGGCACGGCCCAGCTCATCATTTACGGCGGTGAGGCGGCTGCGCGGCCACGTGCGTCCAGCTGGTCGGTCGGCCGAATCCAGTGGAGCCTGCTGGAGTGCGGCCGTCGTGCTGATCCGTTGATATCACTGTGGATTCCCGAAGCATTCTCAAAGCATATTCACAAAGCATTCTCAAGTCTTCTCGCAATTTCACGTGGTCCGTGCGCTGACCTCGTGATATAATAGCTCTGAGCGAATGCATCAGGCGGCCGCTGCATCGGTGGGCCGGTGGTTTCTGAGAACACCGGCGGAGATGACGCGCGTCCGTCTGCGGCAGGCATGAGCGGCTGCCGGCTGGGCGACCTGTGGATGCTGGACGTGGACTCGATGACGTGGACGCGGCCCCAGGTGGGCGGTGTGGCGCCGCTGCCGCGCTCGCTGCACACCACCCAGCTGATCGGGCACAGGATGTTCGTGTTCGGCGGCTGGGTGCCGCTCGTCATCGACACCGACGTCAAGGTGGCCACCCACGAGAAGGAGTGGAAGTGCACCAACACGCTGGCCTCGCTCAACCTCGGTGAGCGGTGCCCTGTGCCTGGCGTCGTGCCGTCCCGGTGGCGATGACGCGTCGGGAGTCGTGGGATGTGACGAACTCGGTCTGCCGGGCTTTCGGGAGTCCGCAGGAGCTCATTGTCGCCACGGACGCCGCCTGATCGAAAAATTGGGGGACACCTGGACCCATATATACCCACCTTGACCCACATTGACCCATATACCATTTAACCCATATAGGAGTCGGTTTTGCTTCTTTTCGCTTCTTGACGGGGCAGACAGATCAAGGTGGTCACGTTTGAACATTTTTCGCCCAAAATGAAGTTAGCGTAAAACCAGAGCATAGCAGTAAATTGTTGCTAATGTAACCTTATATAAAGGAAATAGAAAAATGGCTAAAAATGTTAAGTATTGTACTGTTACAGTTCAGGATAGCAGTAGGCATACTGCAATATGGCCTTCAGGTATAACATTAAAAATTTTCATGCCAAAGCATATGCGCAACCTTACCACCACACAGTGGAGCCTTCAGGGGCATAAGTGTACCCAATGTATAAAATAAGTAAGAAGCCATGGCTGATATGCTTGTTAAGGACATGCAGATATGTGGACAAAAAGCTTCAGCCCCAGCAGTCCAATGTACCTGTTCTTTGTCCCTTGTCCTTACCCGCAAGTGTATGGTGACCGAATGCACTTAAAAGATCTGGGGTCAGAACTGGTGTCTCCGTTCCAGAGTTCGGTCAGCGATTTTCTGTCGATGAAATTCGACTAGGTGTTTCCCCTTGATAGGTCGGACGTGAAGATGTGTACTCAGTACTCCAAATTTCCGGTACATGGTGGTTATTTGGATTGCATAACAACATGTACAGTGCTAAAATAGTGCTTGCTGACCAAGGTTGCCGATTAATGTCCCTCTGTTTAGAGGAATTCCGTATTTAAGAGCGGAAAATTAAGGCAGAAAAGGTGAAGTGAGTAGAAAATTTCTGTTGTTTGGGTGTCAGTTGCGACCCTAAGCTGAAATTTCTGGGAGTCTGCGACTGTGTGGTCACTATGGTAGCTGGCCTTCTCCAGAAACAATGGAGTGGGAGCCGCTGGCCATGGAGGCGTTCGAGGACGCCATCCCGCGGGCCCGGGCCGGCCACTGCGCCGTCACCATCCACTCGCGCATGTACATCTGGTCCGGCCGGGACGGCTACAGGAAGGCCTGGAACAACCAGGTGAGCGCCGACGGAGGCGCAGCGTCGTCCTCTGGCCGGCCGGAGTCGGCGAGTCTCGGCCGTCTCCGGCCCGCCTGGGGCGGGGTAGCCGAGTGTGGTAGGTTGGATGGGTCAGGTAGCCGGGTGGCGGTTCGGACCGAGGCCACAGAAAGCCCGTCCGTGAAACTCTGTGATTAAATGGTGTCTTCCTTCCGGGCAGCTGACGTGCAGAGCTTCATGTACCATGTAGTCCATACGGCGTACAGTAAAATATTTTGTTGTGTTGTTTTTTGTGGGGAGGGTATGAGAATATTTCGTTAAATGCGTCTTGTGGGAGTCGTCGTGTCTGTTGGGTGCCGTAGCGCCGTTCGGTGGTCGCTTGTGCAGGTGTGCTGTAAGGACTTGTGGTACCTGGAGACCGAGAAGCCACCGTCGCCTGGCCGGGTGCAGCTGGTGCGTGCCTCCACCCACACACTGGAGGTGTGCTGGAGCCAGCTGCCCACCGCCGACTGCTACCTGCTCCAGGTGAGATGGTCGGCCTGTGATGCACGGTTACACGGCAGTGTAGGGTGACTGACGCCGCGAGAGCTGAACAGTCCGCCGTAGACGCAGCTGGCCCGGTCGAAGTGGCGTGGTGGGCAGGGTTGGAAATTTTGTTTTTGTCGTGGTGTCGGAGCATAATTTTTCCTTTTGAATACAAAATTTTGCAAAGAGTAATCCCAGTTTATGCTGCTATTCCTGGTGTAATTCAGTTATGTCATCATACTTCTTACTGAATGGAGACAGTCATTTGCTTGCAGTTAGAACCTTGTCACCATGGTAATGTAGTTTTTCGATGGAGGCACATGATCCGCTGGATCATGGAGACGTGATCCAGCTTTTGGAGTACAAAGTGTTTTTAGGGGCACGGATTTTCCGACGACGAGCGATGATCGGAGGCTGTGATGACACCGTGCGATGCGCCGGTACCGGCCGCCGGCGGCCGGGCTGGTGGCCGGTTTTGTTTCGTGTGTTCTGCCGCCGGTGTCGTGACGCCGTGATCGCTGGCTGCCGCAGATCCAGAAGTACGAGATGCCGGCCCAGTCCGGCGGCCAGCCGAGCCCGGGCGTGGCGGCCGCGCCCGGCTCGCCGGCGCCGGCCGCGCCGCCGGTCCGGCCCTCCATCACGTCCACGGCCGGCATACCGACGCCGTACAGCCCGATCAAATGTCAGTCCCGGGGCCGACGGGCGCGGCCCCGACCTCGACCGCGACCCGTCCGTACTTCCGGCACCGGATCATAGAGGCCGGAAGTGCGCGAAACGGTGCCCAGTTTTCACCCGACGGGGTGTTGAGCACTGGTGCATGCTGCGCGGCTGGCTGTATGTATGATGTTTGAACTGCAGTTCGGGGAATTTGGTGTCGGCTGGGACAGTTGGTTCCCTGCCACGCTGGAGGCCGTTGTACCGCTGGTGTTGTCCGGACTGACGGGCTGGTGGTCGGGTGCACATGTATGCGTCCGTTTGCAGTCGGCGCCGGCGTCAGAAAGGTGGTCACCAAGCCGGAGCTGAAGTCGCCCGTGGGCAGCCCGCAGATGTCGGGCATCGCGGCGCTGGCGGCGGCCGCCGCCCAGACGCAGCGTATCAGCCCAGCGACCTCGTCCGCCGCAGTCGCCGACAGTCCCGGCCTCAAGGTGCGTCCTCCTTCGCGGTCACGGCTGCGGTTAAAGCCATCTGCTGGTCCCGGCCCCAAGATGCACCCTCCGGTCGGCCAGTCAGCATCTTGACCCCCGCCCGGAGCATGGCGACGTGGCATCCAAAGCAAATTGATGGTAGCGACCGGTGGTAAAGTGATTGTGTGATTGTGATATCTTTTGATTGTCGCTTGTGATTCTGTGTGATTATGTGATTTTGTTTTATGACGTGATATGTGTGAATATGATGGTCTTAATGATGATTGTTGTTTTCACGGAAGTGACTGTGTTTTATGGTGACGTTCGTTATCCATTTCAGTAGGTGTTCATATTTCTGTTACTCTGCTAGCGTTTCCTGCATTTCTGTTTGGTCTTGTGAACGGTGAATTTTCCACTACAGATAATGATATGGCTAAACGGCGTTAACCGAAGTTTGGTGTTGTCGATTTCTGTCGTTAACGGCCTGGAATCTTTTTTTTCTTTTTGTCGTCAACGAACTGGAATGTAGTGTTTTTAGGATTGGGTTTGATGATGTGCCGTTGGTGTGGTCGGGTCAGCGGGGTGATAGTGCCGGCACCGGCGGCGCTGTCTCGGCGTCGGACGCGACGCGTGTGGCCGGCCGCTCTGTGTGAGCGCCGTCATTGTGTGTGTCCGTGTGCCGCAGGTGGCCCACGGCCAGGGCGTGCGGCTGACGACAGCCGGCACTGGCTCGGCCGTCAGCTCGGTGCTCAAGTCAGCCGGCACGCCCAAACAGATTATCCTGCAGAAGCCGGGCTCGGGCGGCCAGCCGCAGATCGTGACGCTGGTCAAGACCAGCCAGGGCATGCAGGTGGCCACGGTACGCCGGGGACGCCCGCCACCGCCGCGCTCGGCCGGACAGAGAGCCGTCGTGCCCGCGGGCGGCTCAGCGCTCGAATCGGAGTCGCGTGCGGCCGCACGGTCGGCGGCTCGCAAACGACGCCGAAAGGTCGATAGGACTCGCCAGCCTGACCAAGTGATCATGACAGTGATGATTTGTGTTTAGTGGAGAGGGGTTGTTTGCTACACGCAGTTGCGTTCCGGGGATGATGAGATGTGTTCACACACGCCGACTATCCGTGTTATCCGTCACTTCTGACGACCGTCTCGGCTGCCGGCCAGGTGCCCAAGGTGAACCTGCTGCAGGGGAAGCCGGCCGCGCAGATGACGGCCGTCTCGGCGGGCAAGACCCTGCCGCAGGGCGCCACCATCGTGAAGCTGGTGACCACGCAGGCGGCAGGTAGGCTGGACGTCGGGTCATGCGTCGCGTCCAGGTCGGCCGGACCGGACGCTGCCGTCGAAACAGACGACCGCAGGGCCCCTCTTACAGTCTGCTAATACCCCGAAGTCCCTGAGTCGTCTCTGAAGTTGTCGGTGGTTCAGCGGAGTCGTGTTTCATTTGCTGAGCACTGACTGCCGTCAGCTGGCCGGGCCGATCGGTGTTCGGCTGCGCGGGTGTTGCGTGCACTTCTGTTCGCCGGCAGTTGCACAGGCCCGCCCCCTGCGTCGCTGAGCCGGCACGACTCTGCCGACAGGCGCCACGCGGCCCATCGGCTCCAACGTCATCACCATCGCCAAGCCGCAGACGGTGTCGACGCCGAGCGGCGGGAAGCAGACCATCGTGATCACGCGGCCGGCCGGCGGCGGCGGCCTGCCGCGCTCCGCCACCCAACAGATCGTCATGGTGTCCACCTCCGGCGGCGTGGCGTCGCCGGCCGCCAGCGGCGTCAAGATGATCGTGGTGTCGTCGCCGGCGGCCACCAGCACGACGCCGGCCATCTCGCGGCCCATCACCATCTCCGTGCCGGGCCAGTCGGGCCAGGCCACCAAGACGGTGACGATCGCGGCCAAGCCGGGCGGCGGTTCGCTGGTGGGCCTGCCGGCGCAAGGCCTGCTGCCGGCCGGGCCGCGGCCCGTCGCCGTCCAGGTCTCCACGGCGGCCGGCCACAAGACGGTGACGCTGGTCGCCGGCCAGTCGGCCGCCGGCGCCGCCCAGTCGCAGAAGGTGGTGCTGCTGAACCAGCCGGCCACCACGGACGCGGCGCTGGCCGCGCTGGCCGCCGAGGCCGGGCTCATTTACCCGGAGTCGGCCGGCGAGCAGGCCGAGCAGGAGGCCGAGCAGCCGGCCGTCGGCGAGGAGCTGCCGCGGCCCAGCCAGCTGGACGGCGCCGACGACAGCGACGGCGAGCTGCTGCCGGGGCAGCTGGACGGCGGCGACGACGAGGACGACCCGCCGCCGCCGCAGTCGGCCGAGCCGTCAGCCGGCGCGCCGCCCGAGGCCGGTCAGGCCACGGCGCCGCCGGCCGACAACGCGAGCGCCGAGGAGGAGGCGGCGCCGGCCGCCGCCGACCCGGCCGATGACGAGACGCTCGGACAGCCGGTCGACCCGGAGACGGAGAACCCGGGCCCGGCCGGCCGGCCAGAGCACCCGCCGCCGCAGCCGGAGCAGCAGCTGCAAGCGGAGCTGCAACCGCAGCCGCAGATGGAGCCGCAAACGGAGCCGCAGACAGAACTGGAGGGAATGCTGGAGGGGGAACCGGAGACAATGCAAGAGGGAGAGCCGGAGACGACAATGCAGGAGGGAGAGCCGGAGACAATGCAGCAGGGAGAGCCGGAGCCGGCCGGGACAGAGCCGCCGGCGGAGGCGGCGCCGGGTAACCCCGGGCCTCCGCCGAAGGAGACTGACCTGCCGCCAGAACCGCCGCCGTCCGACGCGGAGCAGGCACCGGTCGATCCAGAGCAGACCCTCGGCCGACCCCGAGCAGACCCCGGCCGACCCCGAGCAGACCACGACCGATCCAGAGCAGACCCCGGCCGAGTCGGCGGCGCCGGCGGCGCTCGAGCCCAAGCAGGAGCCGGCGGACGCGGAGGCCGAGTCGGACGCGCCGGCCGACCCGCTGGCCACGCTGGCCACGGCGGCCATCTCGACGGCGGCGGCGGCCGGCCCGGCGGCGGTCAAACCCGATCTCAAGTCGGAGAACGGCGTGGCCAAGTCGGCGGCCGAGGCGGAAGAGCGGCGCCGCGACGCGCTCTGGTTCGACGTCGGCATCATCAAGGGCACCTCGTGCACGGTGGAGTCGTTTTACCTGCCCGTGGACGAGAAGGGGGACGTGTTCGCGGACGGTGATCAGAACATGATGCGCAAGGTGGACCTGCAGCCAGGCATCGCCTACAAGTTCCGCGTGGCCGGCATCAATGCATGCGGCCGCGGGCCCTGGAGCGAGGTGTCCGCGTTCAAGACGTGCCTGCCCGGCTACCCGGGCGCGCCGTCGGCCATCAAGATCTCCAAGTCGGCGGACGGCGCCAACCTGTCGTGGGAGCCGCCGCAGAACACGGCCGGCGAGATCACCGAGTACTCGGTGTACCTGGCCGTGCGGAGCGCCACCACCCAGGCCCAGGTCGGTGCCGTCCCGCGATCCGGCGACCACCCACTGGCGTCTCATGCACTCGACGCCTTTGAAAGTAGAGTCCTACCTGTGTGTAAATTGATCCGTGCTGCGGTAACGACATGTTCCATATTTGCCTTTTTCAGTCTTTTTTTTGTAAGTAGCGCTATTCGTATTGTATGCTTGTGCTTATTCTTCTCTTTGGCGGCTTGTGTGGGTGTGTTTGTACTATCTGGTCGCTGACCTGTGAGCAGGTTTGTTGGCGCTGTCCTGCTGCTGACCACTGTGGGTGTGTTTGTGTTCGCCCGCTGCTGGCCTGTGTGAAGGTGTATTTGTGCTCGCCGGTTGCTAGCTTCGTCAGGGTGTCTGCTGGCTGGCTGCTGACCTGTGTGAGGGTGTGTTTGTGTTGGCCGGCTGCTGACCTGTGTGAGGGTGTGTTTGTGTTGGCTGGCTGCTGACCTGTGTGAGTGTGTGTTTGTGTTGGCCGGCTGCTGACCTGTGTGAGGGTGTGTTTGTGTTGGCCGGCTGCTGACCTGTGTGAGGGTGTGTTTGTGTTCGCCGGCTGCTGACCTGTGTGAGGGTGTGTTTGTGTTCGCCGGCTGCTGACCTGTGTGAGGGTGTGTTTGTGTTGGCCGGCTGCTGACCTGTGTGAGGGTGTATTTGTGTTGGCCGGCTGCTGACCTGTGTGAGTGTGTGTTTGTGTTCGCTGGCTGCTGACCTGTGTGAGGGTGTGTTTGCGTTCGCCGGCTGCTGACCTATGTGAGGGTGTGTTTGTGTTCGCCGGCTGCTGACCTGTGTGAGGGTGTGTTTGCGTTCGCCGGCTGCTGACCTATGTGAGGGTGTGTTTGTGTTGGCCGGCTGCTGACCTGTGTGAGGGTGTATTTGTGTTGGCCGGCTGCTGACCTGTGTGAGGGTGTGTTTGTGTTCGCCGGCTGCTGACGGCGGGCGCGTGTCGGTCAGGGGGACACGAAGACGGTCTCCAGCTCGCCGTCGCAGCTGGCGTTCGTGCGCGTCTACTGCGGGCCGGTGAACCAGTGCACGGTGACGCACGGCTCCCTGGCGGCCGCCCACCTGGACACCACCTCCAAGCCGGCCATCATTTTCCGCATCGCCGCCCGCAACGAGAAGGGCTACGGACCGGCCACACAAGTCAGGTGGCTGCAGGGTGAGTGTGTCTCGGGACCCAAGAGATGGCGTACGCCCGTGCTGCAGTTGCCTGCATTTTATGTTCATTGTTGATAATTTGGAATGTGAATGGCCGTTTTTACCGAGTTCTCTTGTTTTTATCCTGTTCTGTTCTGGTTGAGGCGTTTCTGTAGATATTGAGGTCATTTTTCATGCCCGGAGAGGGGTCCAACAATGTGGCGTTAGAGCCGTCGAAAGATGAACCATTTGGCCGATTGTGGCTGAAACTAACAGCGATCCGTGTCGGCAAAGAAGCCATGGATTCGATCCGATGCACTGGTTGTAGGATGCGCTGTTAACATTTTTATTTATCTTGGAGTCAGGGTTTCCTCGCCAATGTCGTAAGCGGTTGTTGACCTTTGCGCCGGAGACGGCAGTGTCGTCAGACGGAAGTCTGTCGGCTCTGACAGCCGCCGGGACCCGGCACGGCCGCTCTGACAGCGCTCTGGTCTGCCGCAGACGCCCACGCGGGCGGCGTCAAGGCCGTGAAGCGCGTGGTGGACCCGCGCGCCGCCGGCGTGCCCACGCCAAAACGGGCCCGGACGGACAGCGCCAGCCAGTAGCGGCCGGCCGCCGACTCACCCCACACACCGCACAAGTACAACGTCCTCGACGGACGGACGGACGGACGGACGGCCGCCCGCGTCAGCCGACCGGCGGCCGACAGCGCCGCCGGCGCTTTTAACCCGCAGTCAGCCGCCGACGCGGACGCGGCTGCGACGGAGCGGGGTGTGATTTGACGCAGCTCCGTGCGCCGAGGGCCGCGGCGGGCCGCCGGCCTGGCCCCGGCCGAGGGCCGCTGGGGGCCGCGGGCCGAGCGCCCGGACGCCGCGGCGCTTCATCGAACCCGTCTCCGTTGTTTGAAGGTATCGATCTGTTCGTTAGACCTTCCATCGCGTTTAGGATAAGGCTGTAGTTGGGAACGATTGTTAGAAAGCCGGGTTCTCCCATCGTCATGTTTGAGAATAAACTGCCGTAAATAACTCCTGTTTGGAAGTCCTTATGGCTTAGAAGGTCGCGAACGGCTGAGCAGTTGCAAGCGTCTCACACCTTCCAGACGTATTGGTCAGTGACGTCCACAATATGCAGAAGGGATATTCCACATTATGCGGACTACACTCCGGCATTGTGTTTCGGCGTACACTTGCAGGAATGTCGAGGGCAGTGCCTGTTCAATGTCCTTTGTTTGCCATTTATGAAATAGTTGAAAGGGTTCCATGTAACGAGTGTGCAATGGACCCCCGCTTTCGCGGGGGTTATATACTGAACCCCCGCAAACAAGGCGAATCGGCGGATAGACCTAACTTTCCCCCAAATTTATCTCCTGTTTGCTATTATCGTAACAATTTTTGTCCTGTTATAACTATTTTACCATTTAACTTGTGCAAATTGCCTCCAGACTCTGCGAGACCAGTAACTGCATTTTAAGCACAGTTACGTAGTAATACTTCTCGAAAAATTGCTTAGATACATAAATGCAGTATTGCACAGTCTTAATGGGTACAGTGTACAGTACTCAACGATGCGATCCGTCCCCTACCCATCGCGCGGCCTTTACCCGGGTAATAGGATAGGAGAAACAAGACGTATAAGCATAGCTTACGCGTCTTGTTTACACGTAACGCGGCACTGCCCTGTGAGCCAATCACGGGCAGACTGTCATTGTGAGGAAAGAGCGGGAAATTTGTTGATACCGTAGACTGCATGCTCCCTGTGCCACACAGCACGTACCTATAGTAACTGCACAGCATAACCACATAGGGCAGTATTTCCACCGGAAACATCCAGTGAAACCGCTATGACTCGCTAGGAACGGCTCCCGCTGCGAAAAATGCAGGGAATATCCTATGATTTTTAAATTCATTTCCAAGAAAAATCCGCGAAAACGCGAACCCGCGAATGGCGAAGCCGGGAATATCGGAGTCCACTGTAGTTTGCTTTAGTAAGGAAGGCGGTACCGTGCGGTCGAAAAAGCCCTTCGCTAGAATCTTTAGAAACAGTTAAACTTGACGGCCACAGGGCTGCGGGCATATGTGCGCCGTACCGCACGCTGGGCAGCTCATTCAAACCAGTCGTAATGTGACGTTCTTGCCTTTACGGTTAGTCTGGCAGCGTAATTATCACTTCACTGAGCGACCAGGTAAATCGAAACCGAAAATCTGGCACGTTTGTTACGTTCTTCCGTAAAAAAATGGAATAACTCTACAAAATTTCCATCTTGCTTGCGTAACTGCGTCCTTGATTGTTCGCGTTCAGAACGTTCTGTCGAAACTGTATATTTCGGCTTACGGACAGAACGGTCATCACACAGCCCGAGTCACGGCCGTCACAAGCGGTCCCGGGTAAACTGGCTGGACCGGTCATCATCACGAGCCGGTCACCATCACCAGCCGTCCGCCATCGTCAGCTGTACATCATCACCTGGTCACCATCAACGCCGGCCACGGCGTCGGCTGGTCACCATCACCAGCCGGTCGTGGTCCACGCAGGCCCTGTGCCCGACCGGGCCACGAACCGATCACAGGAATAAACTTCGGGCACTGGGCGCTCTACACGACTCCTCCTTCTCGTAGGCGCAGCCGATACAGCTGAAACGGCCGCCCAGCTTGCGGTCAGTGCTATGGCAGGACTTTTGGCAACATGTGTAGCACTCTGAGAGGGATGTAACGACAGGTATGCATGCGGGTGTTGAATGGAACCCATGAAAACCTATGAAGACTGGTGCCTCCCAAATGCTGGCATATGGCGTAGCAACTCGTGACTTGCACACGGCAACCATGTGAGCTTCGGGACATCGCGGGCGCCATGAACGAATCGTTCCACATTCAAATGTGTAGTCTAGCGCCGCCCACTTACAAAAAGTCCACCATGGAGCCGTACATGAGGCCGACAACATAGTCGGCCGGGTTGGCGTCGGACCGCACGAACGCTCTGGACGCCACGGACGCCACTGAGTCCGTCCTCAGACGGCTGACGGAGGCCTCGCACGCGCCCTGGGAGACACGGTAGAAACTGAGTGCCTAAATATGACCCGCATTCGGCTTCCGGTGATATTCGTGCAGCCAAACATCGGTATCTCATGGAGTCCATGAGGTAGTGCATGCACGGGTTTCACTTAGGAAGCCAGCTGATAGACGTTCTACTGACGCAATTGAGCGTGAACGCGCGATTGGCGGGTCCGTGGTGTTGCCGGGCCATCCAGAGCAACAAGTTTTCAAACGTTTTTCACCTTCGATCGCCCGGGAGCGGGGTCTTCTGACCATGCACTACTGACGGTTAAATTTCAAGAAGCTCTCAATTCACATGTTTCTCATACAGGTTGTTGCTTTTCTTCAGCCCTAACATCTTTTCCGACGGCGCAGGTGCTCTATGGGTGTATGTGCATAGGCAATACCTGAGTTTATAAACAGAACCGAAAGCCAAATGCGCGTGGTAAATATGTGAGCCTCCAATGAACAACTCTCGCAAGGTCCTGTTACACACGCAAGTCGTCTGCCGCGAACAATGGCCAGAACTAGCACGGCGACAGTCGATAAGCACCCACCCAGAGGAGCAGCCAGCTGCAGCAGATGACCAGAGCTCCGGACCTCGCCATGGCGGCCGCCGACAGAGAGTGACGGTCTCTCGGCTCCAGCCCGGGCCGCCCCGCCACCGGCTGTGAGCTATTATCCTGCCTAATCGGCCCCAGCTGGGCGACTGCTCACCGGCCCGCCTTTAGGGCCGTCTAAATGGCACGCAGGTGACCGTCCCTGCGCCCCCCCCCCCTTGGAAGCTAAAAATCTGGCACCAACCTTCCATCGCTGTCTCAACTGGGACTCCCACATAGGCGCCATTACTAGGCGCTGTTTCGGAACTGTGCCTATCACGTCTGAGTTATCTACCACTGTCCGTTGTCTCCGCTCTGGTCAATGCTCTGGTTCTCTCGCAGATCCGATATTGTATCTCGGTATATGGCAATGGTACTTAAAGAAACCTATCTCGCCTCCAGAAAATCATTAACTTTGCAGCAAGAATTATTTTTGGCCGAAGGAAATTTGATTATATGGCGGATCTGTTGCGGAGACTGGGCCGGCCCAGCGCGGAGAAACTGATCTCACACCATACACTGCGCCTGGCGCACAAGGTGCGCGGCATGGACAAGCCTAAAACACTGGCCACCGGGTTTTCATATGTTGCGGAGTATCGCGACCAACACAGCAGGCACGACAACAAGCTGCATGTACCAAGATCTCGCACGGAGATGGGTCGGAGACGTTTTTGCAGCCGTACGGCGCGGCAGCTCACTAGTTGCCACCCGATCTACCGCGGCTCTCCGTTACAGGTGCAACCAAGGGTGGCCCAGGGGCCAGCCCCCCCCCCCTTAGGCCCGCATTTTTTGCGAAAGCCATTGCGCATCGTCTTTCCGGCTGGCTGTTTTCGTATTTTAGTTCACAATGAGCTCGGGCTTCCCCCCTTAAGAACATCCTGGCTGCGTCCTTGCTCCCCATCTCCCTGTTCCCCATCGCCCCTCTCCCTGCCCCCATCACCCCCATTCGCCTGCTCCCCATCCCCCTGAGACGCCACCTGAGCAGAGATCAGGGGTGATGCCGTCCATCAGCGTGCAGTTTTGTCGCGTCTTGCGTATTTTTTTTTTAAGTCAGATGACAGTGATTGCGTACATTGTGCGTTTGACAGTGATTGCGTGTACTGATGACCACTGACCCCTTGCTTTTACTACTTTTGACGAGAGGCCGCAATAGCCGCGAGCCTATTGCAGACAGCTTCAATGTAAGTCTGAAGTCCGGCAGACCGTGCCGGGGAGGGGCCTGCACGCCGTCCGGTTGCCACGGCCGCGTTCATGAGCACCACGCGAGGGGTTGTGGTGCAAAGCCCCCACACGAGTCACTTCGACCCAGTTCCACACCTGTTGTCCCAGAGGGTGAGCCAACTCTAGTCCCTCCGTTACGGGGTGTCACACCCGCTCTCAGCAGGTGCGCTGACTCGAGAGAACTCCATCCCGTGGCGTCACCCGCCGGCCCAGCACCACAGCCACAAACACGTTTTCAAAACGTCACGCATTTGTATTGCACAGGTATCACAGATGGTCGCCTCACAGCCTGACACTGCACAGTGGCGGTGACTTTGTACTGGATCCGGACGGCTGCCGGCAGGCGTCCCTCTCACCTGGAAAGCGACACGTGTTATCCGACGCCGTGGCCGCAGCGAACGCATTGTGCTGGACGAACCGGGAAGCGGGCTGAGGACTTTTTGCACTGCACGTGCCAGACGGGCCGTACAACGTGCTGCATCGCCTGCCCTTCCCGGTTTGTCCCGTCATGCAAAAACAAAACACATACTGCGATGCACCCACCAGGAGTCAATACATCACTTGAACGCCAGAAATAATACATTCAAAAACGAGAAAAACAAACCAGACTGACAGATCTGAAACGATGGTCACCAAAACTCGAACAGAATGAGCAATGAATGTTAGAGAGCACAAAGCTCGTGAAAACAATGTGAGTGCTGGGGTCCATGAATTGCAACAGATGAATGAACAGGATCGAATGACAGAAATGACATTTATGAAGACATTATATGGGTAATTTCATAAAAAAACTATTTAAATCATAACTTGTAGCCATTCTCATGTTTCGATCCAATGAGCATTTCTTCAGCAATGGCAACAAGTTCATACTTAGGGAACTAAGCTTCTAGAACAGTAAACTGAGGCTGCAATATCATAAACCCATCAGCACCTTACGTCAGACGAAAGGAGCAGTGCTTTGACAATCACGCAACCTGATCCACCTACCTAGCCTACCTAGTCATGTCAAGGTGGTGTCAATGCTTCCTACACCTTCTAGTCGGCGCCTGCGCGGCCGGCTGGGCGGGCCTCCGCGGCTCGGGCATCCTACCAAGGGCGTCTCTTCACTACAGCCTCTCCCACTATCGCCAGCGCTCAAACTAGCCTGCTGACCGGCCCGGGACGGCGCAGCGCCGGCCGCCGCGCACCGGGCGCCTCACCTACTCGATAGACGAACGCCTGCTTCACAAGAAACACCCTACAGCCGAGTTATCGGTGATGTATTCTGACCAGTTTGTACAGGGCGCCGAGCGTGGGGCGCGCCGGGCCACGACCCGGGCGGCGCGAGCCCCCACCAGCCGGCTCGCACCACAGCAGCCACGCACAGCCGGCGACGGCGCCACCGGACAGGACAAAGGCAACTGCCGGGGGTGCGGAATGCGGCAGCCCGGCCGGTCGCCCGTCTTCCCTGCGCGGGCTCTACAGTTAGCCTTCGGACCTAGTCGCTACCTAGGCCATACCTCATCCCGTCAATCAAATATAACTACCCAACCTAAAACAGAGACAGAGAATGCCGGTTACACAATGGCGAGACAAGGGCGACTGATCGGCTTCCAAAATGAACACCAGTCACGTTCGGCATGAGCAGTAATTCCTGTCCGCCGTAGCCCTTGCGAACTCCAGCCGGCCCGACGTCAACAGATTCGTGACGGACCATGAGATGTGACTTCAAAGCGGGCAGCGCCGCGTCCGTACCGGCCGCCTGCGGTACCGCGGCACTTCTGCCGTCGACTGCCACTTACACAGCAGGGCAGAACGTGCCGGCCGCGCTCAGAACCGGTTGTACCCTCCGTGGCCTGAAAAGGTCACCAGAAAACCGTCTCTGAGATCAGGCGTGTGACAGTCAATAGGACAGGCAAAGCAGAGGTCCTTCTGACTTTCGAGAATTTAACCTGCGCCCGACCGGGGGAGAGGGATGGGGTGGGTGGTTGACAGCCCTTGAGGTTTTTCAAATACTGCAAGAGAACGAGCAAACGTAGCGCCATGATTTCTCTTTTTTGTACCCTTTCCTTCGTCTTTTCTACATTTCCTGTCAAAGTTCCGACCTCACGTCAGGTCGGGTTTCTAAGGCAAGTCAGGTCATGTAAACTAATGTCCAAAAACGTTTAGCCCGGCAACTGAACATCACACACGCACACACGCACGCACGCACGCACGCACGCACGCACACACACACATATACAACGTTCTGGGCCAAAACGTTCTGAGGCTAAAGATATTGACAGATGCAACATATGTGCTATCTAGTAATTTCCAGATATTTCAGGGCCAGTGACCTAAGACCAAACCCAAACAAACCCATTTTCTGCACGTTGTTTTTTCGGATATTGAGGATTTTTCCGATCTTCTGGGTGAGGTGACGGCGACTTTCAATGATCATCATTTCACAACGTACCACTGATCTCCTACCATTGGTCTGAGGTCAGGTCACTAAAAGCTGTCATGGGCAGAAATACAACGCCGTAGACATCGGCGATGAATGACTTCGAATGCACTGAAACTGGATCTCAAAGTTTGGCCTTCAAATTTGCTAATGATACCAGATACCAATAAGTTCAAAAAACTCACAAATTCAATACTCTGTAAATAAACGAGCTTGCGTCAATAAAGCTTCGCCAATTGTGCAGACTGATAACTACTAATTTTTCAAAAAATAAAAAATACACAATGTAACCCATGACATGAGCCAGTAACATCACGAAACACCAACTTCTAAGGCTTATTTCACCAAAACAAAGAAACGGCAAAATCAGTGTTCCGCAATGTTATCCCATGTTCGCCGCCGGCGCCCGCAGCGCTGCGACGCAGAAAACTGCTGTACCTTTTACTTGACGTAATTGTGTACACATTCACCAAATCACAGAAATTAAGCGTGTATTGGCATCTGAGCTTTACTGGTCAAGAGCTTTCCAACAGAACGCACGTTTTTATTGTGCAACCAGTCATTCGTGGGTTACAGGGGCGGGGGTTGCCAAAAAACCCTCCCATTCGGCCGGGCGTGGCGAAGACTGCCAGTGAGGCGCGAGTTAACAGTAGCCCTATGGTGGTGCTGAAACAAATCACCCAAAAATGGCTCTGACGTCCATGACCCTGCCATCTTTGTAACGTTCTGACGCAGATATCTGAGATTTCGTGACCGTCGGTCTACAAAGCGAAACGCGCGTCAAATGCCGTCATATTCGGCTTGGCTACCATACAACTGGGTAATGACACGCAAAAAAATAACGGCAAATGCTGCTAGTCCAAATTCAAACGACCATTACTTTCATGGCTGTGTACAAGAAAACGAAGAAACGTAGCACCATGATTTTTTGTATCCTTTCCTTCGTCTTTTCTACATTTTCTGTCGAAGTTCCGACCTCACGTCAGGCCGGATCACTGAACTAAGCCAGGTCACGTAAACCCATGTCCAAAAACGTTTAGCCCTGTTACTAAAAAAAATCAAAAAAACCAAAAATGAAATAAAAAAAGCTTTGAGAATAGTTATTGACAGACGTAGCATATCTGTTATCTAACAACTTTCAGGAATGTAAGGATCATCGACCTAAGGCCAAACCCATTTTCTACAACTGTGACCCATGTATCACAAGAACTACATCAGAACAATATCATATGCCAGAGTGCGAAGTCCACGATCAGTACGTGTAAGCGCCCACCTCCGCCGTATCCGCCACCGCCACGCTGTGCAGAGTTGTACGGCGAGGAGCGGGGCGTCTGGTTAAAGCCTTTCATGGGACCGCCGCCGCCGCCGCCGCCGCCGTATGGCTGGCCGCCATAGCCGCCCATGCCGCCGCCGCCGCCGCCACCCATGCCCTGGCCGCCGCCCCAGCCACCGCCGGAGCCTGCCAGACACGTCATTAAACCATGAAACGATCTCAAATCATGGCCTAAAAAGCACAAGCACAGCTATCAGACAACGCAACCGACGGTGGCAACTCAAAATTTTCCTGGTTTTCCATTTATTTATGACATTTTTAATATCGACATGAACATCTACAGTGTTCCTTTTAGAGATAAGTGGGCTATGACCATCATAACGACTTCGTGACGAACAGCTCCACGTACCACCTCCATAGTCATAGCCGCCGCCGCCGCCTTGTCCACCGTAGCCGCCGCCGCCATAGCCGCCACCGCCACCTTGGCCGCCGCCGTACGCCGCCGCCGCCGTAGCCGCCGCCGCCGCCGCCATAGCCGCCGCCGCCGCCACCATAACCACCATGGTAGCCGCCGCCGCCGCCGCCGTAGCCACCGCCGCCGCCGCCGCCGCCCCAGTGGCTGCCCGAGTCCCAGGGACTGTCGTGGTGTCCCCAGTTGCGACCGCCGCCGCCGCCGCGGCCACCCTCGCCCCAGGGGCCGGCGCCGCCGCCGCGACCGCCACGGAAGCCGCCGCGACCGCCGCCGCGGCCTGAGGCGGCCAGGTCGGCCATCTCCGCTTTGCTCAGCGCCTTTTTCACGTCCACGAACTTGCCGAGGAGCTCGTGGTTCTTCTTCACTACGGAGAGCAAAACGCAATGTGAGCTCCATAAGAGAACATATGTGCATGTAACTATGCAGACATTTGCATACTCTGTCTTTTTCAATGGTCTAAATACTTGCATGACCAAACGAAAGACACCATACGCGTGGAACGGGCAAGAGAAGGGTACGGAGCAATGCCCCCATTTGTGGGGAAATTTAACATGAACCCTAAGGGAACAAACGTCTTTGGCCCATCCCCTTTTCTAGATCCTCCCCTGTGCATGAGAGACACCATATACCCAGGTATATGGAGAGAATGGTTCATAAGAACGATGCAAATTACAGACAACAAAGACAATCAATAGATCATGGTTTGCTTAAACCCTTGCCATAACAAATGTCACAAAACATCCTTTCAATAATTAACGATTTTGCATGATGTAACAAACACTCAACTTACACACGATTTTGTCCACCGAATCGTAGTCCTTGAACTCGATGAATGCAAACCCTCGCATCTTCCCCGTGTTCTTATCTACTGGCATGCTCACGGAGACAATGTCTCCATATTCCTGCAGAACACGTGCAAAACAAGTAAGTAAAAGCCACAACGGGACTTCCAGGTTCAATTTACAGCTTCCATTAACTTACTCCATGACATAGCAATTAAGTTCCGATGCAGCAGACGCCATTCACAGTCCAAAACCGTTCCAAACCTGTCCCACACAAACCGTCTGGGGAGTGAGACTGCAGCTATCTGTTTCCAAAGCGAAACGACAAACACTACACAGAATTGCGCACCGCCATCGATTCTCACCCCGAAGTAGTTGTGCAGGTCGTCCTCCTGGACGTCGTCCTTGATGCCGCCGATGAAGATCTTCTTGACGGTGACATTGTTCTCCAGACGTCCTGAGTCGTCACGAGGCACGGCTCGCTTGGCCTCCACCTCCCGGCCGTCTATCACGTGCGGCCGGTTGGCCATGGCTTCGTCCACCATGGCCGGCTTGGCGTAGGTGATGAAGCCGAAGCCCCGGGACCTGCAGCGCGTCGATACGCCTGAGCACGGGCCGGCCGCAGCGGCCGCGATCTCTTCCACCACTCAGCGTTACTCACACCATCCTTCACGACTAGGGCACACTGAATCATATTAAAAAAACTTCCCTTTGCAATGAAATAAACTCATGCAATTCAGTTAGCAGTCCTATAATTTAATTTCAGGCATGCTTCCGCATCCATAAGAACTCCTGAACGCAGTAAACACCAACATCTTTCTGTATCTTTAGGTACTTTCAACAGCACCACGTGGCTCCTGGATCAGGCAACCTGCCACAACATCTGCTTCCTGCATTCTGAGGAATAATTATTAGCACCATCCTGTCTGGTGCTGGAGAAGTTCTTTTCTTCAACAGTGTGCATAAAAATCAAGGATGTACTTCCTGATATGACTTACTGTCAGTACGCTAGCACACAAATGTGCGCAAAAAAGAACACAACAAAGCTGACAGTGAATATAACACAACATGGATGACATCACCAAAGCAGGCAAATCGAAGGGCAAAACCACATTTCTGCAGACGAAATATGTTAAAATCAGGAAGTTTGTAAATAGATGATGGACATGACAGAAAGCCTTCAGCACTACATGCCATCTGTCCAGGGCTTGGTATTTATGGCCATTCTGGTGCAGAACAGCATGATTATATGACGTAAAAATTTGAACCACAATGAACTAATTGAGCTGTAAGAATTAAAAAAATATCACAACCAAATACCTTCCGTTATTAGTAGGCTGTTTGGTATTGGTGACTGAACATAACTAGTGCTGTCTTGCTAGAACCAAATTTAGCACTTTCACACATGGTGACCAGCAGCAGTATTCAGGATATATAATAAGCTGTTCAAGATTTTTGTTCGATGGCATATTTCAAGCGCACAAAAATATGCAAAAATCAGCCCGTTCCGTCACCGTTGCATCAACTCAATCTATCCCCCGCCCACCTATTACAACCCACCCAAACACGCACAAATGTCCTAAAGATGACGTTACTGCAGCATATGCGCAAAAACTGTCAACGATTTTTACACTCCCGCAGCTCCGAGGGCGACGGATGCCACCCAAAAGGATACAGACTGCCACCCTAGACGTGGCACCAAATTTCACGAGCTTGAATGCCGACACGAGTCAAACTTAAGCATCATCTGAAAGTGTGGAGTTTCTCTCTCGTTGTGAACCGCAGTTTGTTCCAAATGACGTGAGATAACTATTTTCCTTCCCGTTTCAAAGTTGACCCGCAATTCCAACGAACTTTGGGTGTCGAGTGCCGCTGTCGCAGTTCGCAAGTTTCGTGACGTTTTCGCTCACATTTTCCCAAATTGGCCGGTGATCTCCTTCTGAGCACGTGTGCTCTGTCATGCCCGACTTCAGTGTTTCACCCCAGATGGTTGACTTGCTGTGCTCTGCCAGTATGACTGACAAAGGACGGCTTGTTTCTCCTTTGAAGGATCTGCCACAACGGCATGGGATGTCATTTATGCAGTTCTTCGTGTGTTCCTAAGGTGTCGGTGGCCTGTCGATGAGCGTTGTGCGAAGCGTGGAGGTGCTTTTGAAAACCGTCCTGATTGTGCAACGTCCACAGATCCTTGGGATCTTCTTCTCACAGTTCCCTGCTGTAGGCTAATGATACCGTTGCTACTCGCTTTTCCTTTGAATGCCCTGGTTACATGGCATCTTCTTTGGGTTCCTGGTTCATGAAGCCTAATGGGTAAGAATTTCTAAGGCATGTCTCAGAAAGGTGATCCATTTCTCTCTCCCGCGTTGCGTCATCAATGTTGACGGTATCGGCGCGAGGCTGAAGGCATCTCACGATGCCTTTCTTGATGGTGTCCGGCTGGTGTGACGCGAAGTTCAGGTAGCGATTAGTTGTCTAAATCTGCTGTCGGTTCTCTCGAATTATATCTCTAGAAACAACAGCCTGTTGTTCTCACGCTTAATTAGAGGGATGGTCGTAAGCTACTGATGTGGTCTAGGAATGTCGTGACGTCTTCCTGATGCTGCCAGAGGACGAACATGTCGCCGACGTATCGCAGCCACACTGGTCGTTTGAGCGGTGAAGTTTTCACCGCGATGTCTTCGAAATGTTCCATGGGGACGTTGCCAATCACCGACGACAAGTGATCCCCATGGCCATCCCCTCCGTTTGCCGGCAGTACTGTTCGTCTGGCCGGAACGCGGGTCAAGTCAAACCGAAAGTGAGTAGCTCCGTGATGCTGCTGGCTGAGATGCCCGTTCTTTCCTGTAGCGAATCTCCATTCTCCAACTTGTTCCTCGCTAACAATCCCACCAGAACGCCAAATGTCGATATCAGTCCAATATGACTCCCAATACTGCAAAACAAAAATCCCCAAAATACCTACGGATGAACAAGGACCTCTAACCTACACCAATACGTCTTCGTCGACAACACAGTGGTTAGCGTGGTGGGCTCAAAGTCTTAACCCTATTCCCGGCAGGGGGGGGGCTGAATCCGCCCCCCCCCCTCGTTTTTTCTTGCCAGTTCCAGGCAGCTTTTTCTGACGCAGCTTCACGAAACTTGGTCACTTTCCTAGGTATTCTTTCTACGTGCCGTGACAAAACTTCAAAATTCTATTTTGCACAGGGGCGGAGCCAGACAACGTTTTTGGGAGGCACCTCGGGCCATTTTTGGCCCTCTTGAGGATAAAAAGAAAATGTCTGCCAAAAAAGCGTTTTTAAGATAGAACTTAAAACCTTTTATGGATGCATAGCAAAATAGCTGGGTAACATGTAGACACAACTTTGTTCATATAAGGTCACTTTACAAGGTCAGGTCAAGGCCCAAGGCCAAAATTTGGTTTTACAGCAATGCTTTCGGCGCTGTTTTTTTCAATGCTAAACCCGGAATAAACACGACATAGAAAAATGCCCTATACTTGTGAATCAAGTTTCAGCTTGGTATCAGGTCGGGTCACGGAGCTATGACCTAAAATGTCAGTGAGCGTACCCAGTATCGCAATAGCCATAAAATGAAATCTTTCAGATAAAGTGAATTCAAATGATTGAAAACGTTTACAGACAATATTTAATGCACACGAAATCATTCCTACGGTCAAAGGTCACAAGTTGGTCTGAAGAACGTGTGACCATGACAGTTCCAGTTTTTCATGTCCCTGGCACCGCCTATGCTAGCATTATACAAACATTGTAATGCAATTTGTACTTCTTTAGCATAATATGACTAGCAGAAGCCCAAAAAATGTTTTTGCCTTTTTTGTTCATTCAGTTTTTAGACAACTAATCATCCTATTTTTGAAACCCAGCGAACGCCCATGAATTTTCTCAAAATTTCAGATGTGTGTACCAATGATGAAAGTCCCATCCATAGGCCTTCCATTCATGTCAGTTTCATCGAAATCGGTCCACAAACAACGGAGTTCTAAGAAGTCCAAAAATATCCCTAATTTTGACAATTTTGCCCCCTTGCATCCACCTCTTTCAAATTCTTAAAAATTGTCTTTTTATAAAAATGTAGTTTACACCATAGCAAATCGATTGCCGTTTGTTGCGATGAAATCGGATGTGTAGTTCTGGAGATCTCAGGGGGAACCGAATCCGCCCCCTTGCCGGGAATACGCCATACCATCTAGCCCTCCGGGAATAGGGTTAAGTCCCTGGTTCGGGCCCCAAAACAACGCAAGGCTTTCGAGGTTGTGACGCATACATGGCCAACAGTCAAAACCAGCTGATCCTTCTCAGGACCAATAAAGACCTGGTAATCCAACACATGCCGACGGCAGGAAAACTAACTGGCCATAACGTTGTGTGGGTAATAACACACAAGACGAGACGATAGTCCAAAAAAAGTTCCATCCAATATACCGGGCATTTTAAGTTGCAAGAAACAACCAGGATGCAGACTGCCAATGTGTACTGAAAAGACAGACCGGTGGGAATCGGCGCTGCACCCTTTCTGTTCACTCCTAACAATTTAATTAGTAGAGCAATTTGGGACTGAAGGTCAGGTGGGTATGCCATGTGCATGCTATAGCTACTGCAGTTGAATTTTCCAGCTCAAAGAGCTGTTCCATGGAGATCATTTATATATATATATGTGTATATCAGGCTTTTTTTAACACAGCTTCTGTGAAAAACAATGGCATGTTCTGTTTTTATGACCTTTCTGGCATATATTTCGCTGAGTAGAACATTTCTCTTTAAGTCATGAATTAGTCATAAAATAAGATGTACAAAATTACTAACAATTAACATTTCAGAAATACCATTTTCCGTATTGAAAACAATCTGCTTCACAGGGTAGTATAGTGTTTCTTTTTCAATACACATGCACGGAACGATCTCTATTACCGAATGCATTTTAGCAACGAAGTTCAAGAGTTGGTAACCATACATTATGAGGTTACTAATTCATTTCATCTGTTTTAATTCAGCCAACCCCAATGTCACAGAGTTGTACAAGATTTTACTTGTTTGCTTAAGTTGCGCCTTAAAGAATGTATGAAAAGTGCCTCGGTGATTAGGAATGCCTGTGATGAAATCATGAGATCATTTTTCAAGTTTAGACGTGTTGTCCATCAACACTTGTCTAGCACGTCATTCGTCATGGTCTAACATGTGCTGGGCAGGTGCCCTGTCTCAGAACTGTATTTACTATGTGTAAATGCATTTATGCATAAATGCAAATAGTAAATGCACAAATCAATTTACTATTTGCAAATGCATTTTTCAGTAGATCATGAGATATCAAGTATTTGAAGCATTTTTGCGACTATGATCCCTTTCCGGAGATCATCTTCATTATTGTCACATGCTTTTCTACATCTTCATCTTCATCAATGCCACATGCTTTTCTATATATCTGCCTTGTTTCCACTTCTTTCAAGCTTTTCCCCGCATTTGTACACCTAACTGGAAACCATTATGGAACACCATGGTGAAGTGGCAATGTGCACAACAGGATGGCAAAAAAGCAAGGCACATTTCGAGATCATACATACCGCTTCGTCTTCGGGTCTTTCATGACGATCACATCAACAATTTCACCCCATTGTTCATAGAAGGCCTTCAGGCCATCATCTGTTGTCCTGTAGTCCAGACCACCGATAAAGAGTTTCCTCTGCTGCTCTGCCTCCTTGCCAACGCCCTGACAAAAAAAAAAAAACAGCCACCATTTAACGAAGGATGACACCAATATTACGGTGTGATGATCAAGAACTTTGGATTACAAATGGTACCAGATGTCAATGAGACCTTGTCAGTCTGAACCTGAGTGCTGCACTGATGGGCGGCCGAGCGTCCCGTTGTAACTTTTGACTTACTGATCGGAACTGCACGGAATTTGGCACACATCATAATTATCTTGATCCACCCGAACTTGGGGGGCATTGACTGTACTCTGAGGTTTTTCCAGTGTGTATGTTTTGCTTGGTTATTTTCACACCTTGTATCAAAATGTTGACCTAATGTCAAGTGAGGTGTCTGACCTATACCAGGTCAAGTAAACCCTTGTCCAATTTTTTTTAGCACCCTGTAACTGTTTTAGAATACACAATATCACAATAAAACTTTCTGGAATTAAGGACCTTGATGGATGTAACAAATCTGCTACCTCAGAATCTGAGGAATTCTTGTGGGTCACTGACCTTAGGTCAACCCTATTTGCAGGACGTTTTTTTCAAAATTTGAAGATATCTGCTGAAGCATTTTTAGTGTGGGGTGATGAAGACATCAGTTTACCATCAATGGACAAACTACCAATGACTTCCAGCCATTGGCCTGAAGTTGGGTCATAAATAACTGTTATGAGCCAAAAGCACTGCCTTAAAAACTGACAATGAATTGCTAAGAATGGGCAAGAAAATGGCCGAACTGGATCGCACAGTTAAAAGTAATACCAAGAAGTTCTGAAATTTTCCAAAAATTACATGTTTTGGAAATAAAAAGACTTTCAAACAAAGTCCCACCAGTTGTGCAGATTGATAACTACTGAATTTATCCCAAATCTCTACATCAGAAACCATCACAATAACCACCAAGATCAAGAAATATGACATGAAAAAACTATGTCGCAACAAAAACGTTAAAATCAGCTCACGTCAAATTCATACCACGTTCGCCTAAGCCGCCCGCCAACAATCCGCATGAAGATCGCGGTTTTTTTCACTGTTTCGGCAATCAAACGCAGAAACGTTCCAGCGAATACATTAAACAAAGCAGAGAAATTAGGCGTGGATCGGCATCTTATTATATGTTATTATCATATGTTATTAATATATTAATAATATATTTATATATTATTTTGTCATTTTGCTAAAAGTAGGAACCCACTTTTTCTGGAATTTTTTAGCCAGAACATGCTGCAATTGTTTGGCATGCCCATGAAGTCTGCAACAATCATATGACAATCACACAAAGTCAAAAAGAGAAAAGTTTTGACAGCCATAAATCAGGCACTTCCGACACCTGATGTAACTCTGTGGACATTTGAGATCAGATGTTATATGCTGATCTGAGTGCAGGTCACAGGTAAAAATTTTTGAAGATAATTTCAGATATATAGGAGAGTTGCAAACATTGCAGATTGTAGTGTTTCTGTGGTATCTTTACTGAATTTGGCAATTTTCCCCTACAAGTCACTTTACATTATACCAGACCAGAAGCAGGTTTGTGGTATATTTCTTTTCTAATGTAGCAAATGGACAAGGTAGGCACAAGGTAAAAGCAAGGAAAAGGGAGCTAGTATTGCCAACTCTGGTGATGACTGCCAGGTGATAGGTTCCAATTTGGGCAGTTTGTCATACACTTTTTTGCCTACAAAATGGCTCCAAAGGGGCCTCCCAGGTACCAAATGTTTTTCATTTGGTAAAATGGAGTTTTGAATGGTCCCCTACTCTTTGTTTCTTTTATTTTCCTTAATGTTTTCACATTTCTATTTCTTTCACACAATGCTATTAGTACAAACCAAAAAAGTTTACACTTACATTAATCCCAGTTTCCAAAAAAATAGCATGTATATATTCCCCACATTTCCCAGCCCCTGTGAATACCTACCAATTTCATGAAATTCCAAAGAAGTGGGCCAACAGGAATAGTTCCATCAATAAGCTCATGTGAACTCATGTAAATCTTATCAAAATTGGTCTGCAATAAGCAGACTCAAAACAAGAAAAATACCTCATTTTACAACTGTTTGGTGACACTACTAATAAATGGAAATGGAGTCATATTGCACCACAAGCAAACATAATCAGAAATGGTTGCACTACCTTGCTTACATTGCCTTCATTCCAGGGGTGCCCTATGTACTGAATGGTGTTTGATGACATATGTAAATGATAATAGATGCTGCAGCCCAATAAAGGGGCATTAGTGGGGCATGATGTTGCACCAAAGGCACCAGCCCATGCCAGAGGTGTGGTATAGGATACTTAAGACCGCAGGCCAATAAAGGGTGTGATTGGGCTTGGCCCTGCCCAATGAGGTTAGGTCATATGTCTTAATGTGCTGGGTTGGGCTGGGTTGGGTTGGGTTAGGTTAGGTTGGTTTAGGTTGGGTGGATTTAGGAAAGGTGTCCCATTAACCCTGTTTACTATTCATAAGGTTTGATCACCCTGATGATATCATAAGGCCCAAAAAACCCAACATTGAAAACTGTCCCTTTTGGATTTGTTACCAGAGCCCCAGCAGAAACCAAACTGACCAGTGGTGTAGCAGTATGGCTGAATATTTGGTTTTTGTTTCTGTTGTCAAAATATAATTCCTGTTTTGGAGTGCAAAATTTTGCAAAGAGTAATGCTGGTTTCAGTTGGATTTTTGATTTATGTCAGTTATGACCTCATGCTTGCTTCTTACTGAATCGAGACAGTCCGTGTTGGAAAAACTGTGATTTTCTGGTGTCAAGGAGCACCAAAAAAATTATACTCCAAGAAAAGATTTGTACTCCAAAATGGTCATTTCCTCCCCACCCTCCATCACAAGACATGGGTATTTCTACTCAACCAGAGTCTGAAACTGCCCAACATCCCCCTCTGGTCGATTGTTTACCATCCATACTCAGCTGCTGAAGTACACTCTGAACTTACGGCCAGCCGCCTTCTGCCCCAGGTCAATGACTATGCTGACCTACCATGTAGACCCAGGAAAGTGGTTTGCCCCAAAAATGGAGCCACTGTATCTGCCCCTGCTGGCCACATGTCTGCAACACACCTAGTTAGTCCTTGCTTCTCACACATAGTATTTGCATAAATGCATAACATTTTATACTCTAAGATAGAATTTGTACTCTGACACCAGGAAGAAAAACCAGGTTTCCAACATTGGACAGTCTTTTGCTTGCTGAGTTTTTGCTTGCAAATTTGTCAACATGGTTGTAATGCAGCTTTCTGGTAGAGGCAAAGGATCAAACTTAGGAAAATACAATGTTTTTGGAGTACACATTTCTGGTGCCCTGCAACACCAAAAGCAACAACTTCCAACCTTGTGTGGCAGTCAGTAACCAACAGTCATGACATCATTTAGCAGTTTTTTGCACTTTCCAGCTTGGAACAATATTGTGCAGCAACGGTTTCCAAGTATTTGCCTTGAAACCATATGTTGGGTTATATTACATAACAGCACCACTTTCGCGACAAATGTAGCTCATATAAGACAAAGACTCCGCGTACCGCCAGTTGTTATTGGACGATTGACTGTGACGTCAGCAGGCATTCATCAGCTGATCTGTTGTGTCATTGTCGGTAACTAGATATAGAGGTGGTGTATTACAGATGGAAAGTGAATGTTGTTTGTTATGAAAATACTGTTTTCCGCCATAATGGTATGTCCAATACGGGACAAACGTTGAAAACAGGGGGTTTTGGGTGGGGTTAATTTTCTATATCGCAACAGGGGGCTTTAGGGAGTTTTTTCGTACCCGACCAGTGACTGCTAACGGTGTTATCGGTGGCTAGGCGGTGGCCGTGCGATGTGTGAATGTTGTGTTCGACGACATTGGTATGTCCAATATGGGATAAACGCTGGGAACGGGGGGTTTGGGTGGGGTTAATTTTGTATATTGGGACAGGGGCTTTTCCGGACCGGCGATTGGTACCGGTGTTATCAGTAGCCGGGCAGTGGCCGTGCAATATGTGAATGCTGTGGTCGGCGATATTGGTATGTCCAATACGGGATAAACGCTGGGAACAGGGGATTTGGGTGGGGTTAATTTTCTGTATCGGAACAGGAGCTTTTCCGGACCGGTGATTACTACCGATGTTATCGGTGGCCGGGCGGCGGTCATGCTATATGTGAATGCAGTATTCTGCGATAATGGTATGCACAACAGGAGATAAACTCTGGGAACAGGGGGGTTTGGCTGGGGCTTATTTTCTACATCGGAACAGGGAGCTTCAGGGGGCTTTTCTATACCGGGCCGGTAATTGCTACCGGTGCTATCGGTGGCCTGGCGGTGGCCGTAAAACTATAGGAATTGTAGACTGGTTTTCCACATTAAACCAGCGGGATGGGTGAACTAGGATATTCCGCCACCTTCCATTAACTGGGATTAACACTGTTTATGGGGTGTAAGGCTATCTTATACCGCGGCCGAAGCGCGGTATAAGATACTAGAGGCCACAGGCCGATGAAGGGTGCGATTCGTCTTGGCTCTTTCCAACACTTAAGGTAGATTAGGTTAGGTTGGTAAGGTTAGGTTAGGTTAGGTTAGGTTAGGTTAGGTGAGGTGAGGTTAGGTTAGGTTAGGTTAGGTTAGGTTAGGTTAGGTTAGGTTAGGTTAGGTTAGGTTGGGTTAGGTTAGGCTAGGTTAGGCCAGGTTAGGTTAGGTTGGTAAGATTAGATTAGGTTAGGTTAGGTTTTGTTAGGTTAGGTTGGCAAGGTTAGGTTAGGTTAGGTTAGGTTAGGTTAGGTTAGGTTTTGTTAAGTTAGGTTGGTATGATTAGGTTAGGTTAGGTTAGGTTAGGTTAGGTTAGGTTAGGTTAGGTTAGTTTAGGTTGGTAGGGTTAGGTTAGGTTGGGTTAGGTTGGGTTTTGTTAGGTTGGTTTGGTAAGGTTAGGTTAGGTTAGGTTAGGTTAGGTTAGGTTAGGTTAGGTTAGGTTAGGATAGGGTAGGTTAGGTTAGGTTAGGTTAGGTTAGGTTAGGTTAGGTTAGGTTAAGTTAGGTTAGGTCTGTAAGGTTAGGTTAGGTTAAGTGATGTTAGGTTGGGGTAGAGTGCAGGAAAATATAGCTTCCTGTATTTGATATCTTTGAGATATTTTTTATTTCCTTTTCTGTTAAGTAATTAAGCATGTTTTTATTTTTCATTTTTATTAATTAAACATCTTTTCACTTTTCCATATCATTTTTTATTAAAATTGCATGTCTTAATATTTTACTTATATTTCTGGTTCATTCTATATCTATACTTTTGGATCATTTCACTGCTACATTGGATTGCCATTTCAGCCTTTTCCTTTATTAAATTCCCACTAATATAATGTATCTATTGCATTCTGTTCCCATATCTTGTTAATTATCTATTCAGTTTCATTAGGAATCATGTAAGTTAATGGTCTTATATATCAATACCACCCAGTGAACAGGACTGAGCATTACAACCCATCTCTACTTTTGATGGGACAACAACATAAATGGCGTCTCAGACGGCAGGAAGGAGTGAGCGGTGCATTATTGAAATGCTGTTTCCATGGAAATTACAATCTTTACATGTCGGGAATGACTTTTTCACGTAACAAGACTACATATTCTGCGTTGTAAGTATAGTTTTTCCTCAATATCGTAATCTTCACGCAGCCGGTGCGAAATGGACCGGTGACCCATATGTTGTATGACTCTGAGATATTTCTGCTGCTTTTTTCACTGGAAAACAAGCACTTTGGTTTTCAAAAAAATGCACACCCAAAGACAGGCCCTGGCTCCCCTTTGGCCACACCAGTACCAGTCTACATGATGAAGAACAGGAAACAAAAGGGACTGGAATGAGCGGGATTGCATTTGCATTACTCTGATGACCTTCAACACCCATTTAAGGAAATATCTGCATTGGCTGAGATAGTGGCAGTTGGTTGGTTGGTTGGTTATTGGGACTTAGGGGCGCACCGACTGCAGGGTCATTCGGCGCCCATGAGATAGTGGCAGATTCATTACAAAATAACATTATGCTTCTGCTGCTAAGATGGAGCAACGCACAATATTTATAACACAGGCTAAAAACACACGATTTTCCAGCAAAACACTTGAGATGTTGCCACCGTTACGTGTCTCAAAATGAGAAATGAAGTGTTAGCCGAAGCCACATTTGAAACCAATAAATGTCGACAGCAATCAGAGTTATAAACGCTACAAAATACCAAACGTTACCTAAAACACACTACTACCGAATGCGACATACCGGCATCTCGGAGTTCTTGAATGCGTTTCTACGGAACTATAAACATCAAGACGCCGTACACGTGCCTACACAAACACGGCTTTATCAAAATGGAGGAACTCGGGGTTCCCTCTAAAACCCAAAGCAATTTTGTCTGCCAGTTCCGGCGACTGGAAAAGTGGAACATACAATATATGTTTCCGCAAAATGTCCCTATTAAAATTGTAAAGAGGCAATATCTTTAAAGCTTCCCTAATGGCTTTTCAAATCCTAGAATGTCATAATAAGCAACCAGAAGAAGCTTAATCATACCTTGTATTTACTACTGAAATTAAGCCGTTAACTTCCCAGAAATGTGAGCATTTTCTAAATAATTATGACAAGTGAAATTGCAATTTTATCAAACCTTATCCAATTTTGGCAGATTTGTTTAAAACACCTTTGGAACGGCCGATGGCTCGAAGCAATGCCGTCATCACTACCCGCGCTGGACGCGCGCCTCGAGATCCCGGCATTTTGTGTCCCATTGGTTATAGTGCGGACGTATTGCGCACCGTTTTGGGTTTTCGCCCGAGGTATGCATGTGTATGTATGTGCGCGAACTTTGAGTTACGATGGCTGGGTTCATGTTGGATGCTTTAATTGTGCATGGTCTGGTCATTTTCGGTATGGTTACCATTCATCAGTTCAACGGATTTTGCTGAAATCTCGCCAGTTTTGCTTGTGTTTGCCTAAATAATTGATTAATACTTGTACTCATCATTGGACCATGAGTAATCATAGCCATATCTACTTACAGCCATATAGCCATATCTCCATATCTAGCTGCTGCTATTCCTGGAGCTGATGTGTTGCCAGTTGCAAATAAGGGTTGCCCATTCTGTGGTGGACATTTCTTATTTAACCACTGGGAATACTGCAGGTAATTTATGCATGTTAATGCACATATTGAATTGGCTATACTGCACTTCTCTGGCTTTTTAGCACTGGTTGTTATTAACCAAGGTGGGTTCTGTATGTTCCAATCAGCATCAATATTGCAATTTGGTTTCTTGCTTTTGCAAATTGCAATATTTGCAATTTGGTCTTGCAGTTCTGTGCTTTCTAAAATTCTGATGAGTCCAAGTTTTGGGTACTGAGAACCAGAGGGTGTTTAGCACTGTAAACAGACAAGATGCAGTGGATGCATCATGACATAGTAACACTGTCTCATGAAGAAAATTAGCAAAATGGCAGGTTGAGGAAAGTTATCAGTGTGTAGCAGGGCTAGTATTTTGAGAAATGAGATTCAAAGTTGAACAGATAGTTTAAAATAGGTGGAATTAGGTTAAGTTAGGTAATGTAAGATTAGACATGGATAGTTTAGGTAAGATTAACATACATTATGCAAAGCAAATTATGTAGATCTGCAGAAGTTCTTGGTCTGGATGGAATATTAAATTAAGGTTATATTGATTCATTGTTGGCCCTTTGACAGTCAGTTTATAAATTGGACATCTTCACGTGATATGTAAAAATGACTGACCCTTATTTTGTAGACAAGATGCATCTGCTAGTCATAAAATTCCTCTACTGGTATATTTCAAAAGGCCCCATGCATCACTGAATGACACACTTCTGAACATTAGCAATGAAAATGAAAGTGGCACAGCATAAATGGCATAAAAACCATACAACAAATGGTTTCAAGGCAGATGTGTGGCCAAGCACTGCACAGTATCAGTCCAAGGTGAAGAAAGTGAAAAATGCAAAATAATATAGTCATTCCATTCATTGCTGATGGCCGTGCCAGTTGTCTGATTGGTTGCTCCTGGGATTCTCTGGTAACAAATTCATAAAGGGTAATTCCCAAGGTGGAGGCATTTGGGCCTTATGACATCATCAGTATAACCTAACTTAATGAGTAATATGCAAGATTAACAAGTTGCCTAACCTAAATGCACCTAACATGTCCAAACTCAACCTAGTCTAGACTAACCTATCCTATCCTGTCCTGACCTAACCTAACCTAACCTAACCTAACCTAACCTAACCCAAGCTATTTGGATTTGCGATGTAACCTCTGTTAAACAGAGCCAGTCCAACTGCACCCTTCATCGGCTTGCAGCCTCTAGTATCTTATACCATGCCTGTGGTGCTGGGTTGAGCCCTTGGCTCGGCATTATGCCCATGAACATCCCTTTATGAGCCCATGGCCTCTGGTATCATTTACTGATGATGTCATCAAATGTTGTATGATATGTAGGGCATCCTTGGGGCAAAGGCAGTGTACACAAGATGATGTGCCAGTTCCAGCTGTGTTTGCATACAGTGAAATACAACTCAGTTTCCTTTGAAAACGGTATGAGTAGTGTTGCCATTTATTCCTTTAATAGAAAATTTTATGTGCTATTTTACATCTTATATATAGCAAAAGTGGTCGGTGAAAAGATGAATATGTGATATATTGCCTGAAGGTGCATTCCTCTGGTACTGCAATTTTTGTGTGCATAATTGTTGATGGTGTGGAGTAGTGTAAAGTTTTCATGTAAGAATGCCTGCTGTGTATAGCTGCTGGACAGTTTTTTGAACTTATGGTGACATTTTGCCATTAGCAGTGAGTGCCTGCCTACAGCAGTGGCAGTACTGTGCCATTAATTTTGTTTAGTATTAGTATTAGTATGACATTAATTCAGAATGATTTCCAGTGTTAATACATTATTATCCAAGAATTTGGAGAGTGAAAGCTGCAGTCTGAGAAAGATAGGTCTTCCCTGATTTGAGTATAAAACATAACTTTAAATAAGCTTAAATCCACAAATAATGGAAAGCAGTTTAAACTAGACCAGAATCCAGTCCTCATAAGAAATTATCCAACCCTCCTGCTATGTATTTTTTCTGTGGACCTGCAGCTCCTGGCAGTTGCAGTTGTGGACTAATAGTTTATTTAGAGATTGTCCAATGCAACAAATTGACATACCATTTGAAAATGTGTCTGGAAAAGTGGACCAATTCTGACACTAACTGTGGGACAGCTTTTTTTGCCTGGTGGGGAGGAGAAATGAATGGGATCAGTTCAACAAGAAATACTTGAGGAAACAAAGCTCTTAGTTCATAAATTTGTTCTGGATTAGTAGGGGACATCCAGAGGCTCCAGATGTTAGGCATAGATCAGAAGCATGTGGCATTTTATGTTTTTATAGGCAATCATCATCAAGGACCATGGGAAATAAGAAACAGTGATAGATGTGACCATTAACACCATTTGTTCCAGGCAGCTGAGATTGACAGCAACATCATGACAGAGGAAGCAAAAGAATTGAAAGATTCCAAGGGTGCTGATGCTGAAGAAGGTGCTGAGGAGGAGGAGGAGTACTCTGTGGAAAAAGTTCTTTCCAAGAGGGTTCGAAATGGAAAGCTGGAGTATCTCCTAAAGTGGAAAGGATATTCTGAGTGAGTGAATGAAATGTTGCATGATGTGCTTGTATGGTATTGCTTATCTCTGTATTTTTCCATAGATTCTGGGGATGGTCACAATGGAGGTTGAGGAGTGCACTAACTGCAGCCTCAAACATGCAGTATTTTTCCTTTTGGCTCTCATATTAAATTAATGATCTCAGAAGTCATGATAATAAACTGCAGGCTCACTGTTTTGCTATAGTTTGTCTGTTGTGCACAGATCTCAAACTTTGGAATGGAATAATTTTGAATTGTTGACTAAAACTTAGACATTCTCCAGTTAAAGCTCTAGCCTACACCAAACCTCCAACCTACACCAGACTGGCACTTGGCACCAATCACGCCCGACTGGGGGAGGGGCCATTGGCCGTCCCCCTCTAACTCAGGAATGGCCAGTCGCACAATAAAAATAAGCACACCATTGGAAAGCTCATGACAGGTACTCATGATACTCATGACTCATGGTCTCATTGTTAGTTTTGGACAATACATAAGCTATTTACACCCTAAATATGTTTTCTCATGGCTGATTGCATGGAACCTAGAAGTGGCCCAGATCTCAAGGGCTGTGATTAAAAAAGTTGAAGTAAAGGCACAAGCAAACAGGTAAAAGTCTGCAGATGCCAATACGTGCCTAATTTTGCTGATTTTTTTTTACATGTACTCCAAAATGTGAGGGTGTAGGCAAAAACATTAGCAAATTAATGGAAATGAATTCTAGCATTTCTCTATTTTTTGACATGAGCCTTTCTTTGTTTCTTTTCAACCTCAGGGAAATGAAGGACATTCCACAGCATTGAAGTGTTTTGGTGGAATTCCCCTATTTTTACCCAGGGGAACATCAAAACAGGGTTTTAGACCCCAGTTTGCCAGTTTACCCCAAATGTGACATGACCTGACCTCACAACCCTTCATTTTGGTCAGCACTATTTGTTGCATTAGTGACTCCCTTTGCCCAGGAATATGTTCCAGGCACTAGGAATGTATTTCAGCTTCTACCATAGTGACCTTGCGTGAACTCAGGTGACCTAAGGGTATCGTGTAGTTGGGAAGCATCTTGATGCAAATTTGGAGTGCAAAATTGACTCCATTGCTTATTTTACTCCAGGGGTCATCAAAACTGGGCTTTAGATACCTTTTTGTTGGTTGACCCCAAATGTCACCTAATGTCACCAAATGTCACATGACGTCACGACTCTTCATGTGGGTAAACACCATTTGTCATATTTAGTGCATTCCTTGGCCCAGGAATGCACTTTGTGGACCAATAAGCTGAAGAGATTGTTCACAGCCATTAAAATGGAACAGAAGTTGAGCTGCCTTCAGGTCATTGAGCTTGACAACAAAATCAAAATAGCACAATTTTTAGGAATGTCCTCACTTACCACTCCGGAAAGGTGTATCGATCACAGAGCATGGTTTGTAGAAGACCTTTTGAAAACATGCGAGGTTGACCTCTTTTTTGTGGCCAAGGTCAGTGGTCTGACATGACCAGAAGTTATAAATTTTGCATGGCATGCACAAAGAACGCAAAAGAAAGATAAAGAAAGTGTTAGCGTGATATGCACGCTGTTTTTCTATCATTTAAAGTTCAGTGAGATGGTGTCGAACGTCCCTCCCCCGTCAGTTGGGAGTGGGTTCTTACTAACTGATACTTGTGAAAAATTGTTTTCCTTCTTGGCACTTAGCAGATTGTTGTTTTGGTGGACTGTTTTAAAGTTTGGTGCCATTAAAATGCTTTCTACATGGGTTTGTTTGTGCAGATGTCAGTGATTGGTTATTTACTCTCTTGTTTCTCTATCTATTAATGTTTGTAACTGCCACCAGATATACCTGAGCACTACTCAGGAAATCCATTGTCATGTACCGTACTTTGCATCTGTGACATGTTCCATACTCTATGCCAAGTTCTGTTCAGTGTTTTTTTCCCCTGTTCATGGAAAATGACAGCTCCGTGGGTCTGTAATGCTCACTGGTATTCATTTGGACTATCGTTGTCTTGTCTACCATTCATATATCAGTAAAGCTGGACAGCATATCCAAGACTCCATCTTTGGTTGTTGCTTTTCACAGTGAAGATAACACATGGGAACCAGCGGAAAATCTAGACTGCCCAGAGCTGATTTCGGCATATGAAGAGCAGGACAAAAAGAAGAAAGAGAAAGAAAAGGAAAAGAAGCGGAAAACAGGGGCAGGGGCGGGTGACGAGTCTGTCAAGAAAAAGAAGAAGCCTGCCGAGGACGACTCCAAGCCTCGCGGGTTCGACCGCGGCCTGGAGCCGGATCGTATTATCGGTGCCACGGACTCTAGCGGCGAGCTTATGTTCCTCATCAAATGGTGAGCACGGCCCAGTGCCAGTACCAGATAAACGGAACCATTCAGAGCGTTCTCTTCGCCAACTCGCAGTTGGGTGTGAGGATTTGCAGGCCATTGTGCAGTAGGAGTAGCCATTGCACACCCACTCTTTTTCTGTGATTTATTCTGGATGGAACCAAAGTGTGAGGTGCACTAATTGTGCATGGATCTTTGCCTTCACAGTTTGAACCCTATTCCCCGCAAGTGGAGGGGCTGAATTCGCTCCCCCCCCGTATTCGTTGCTTTCCAGTCCCAGGGTTTTTACGCAGCTTCACGGAATTTGGTCACTTTTCCTAACTATTCTTTCTGCATATTGTAACAAAATTTTGTAATTCTGTTTTGCTCAGGGGTGAAGCCAGGCAACATTTTTGGAAGGCACCTCAGGCTATTTTTGACCCTGTTGAGGGTAAAACGAAAATGTCTGCCAAAAATAGCATTTTCAAGATAGAACTTAAAACTTTATATGAATATGTAGGCAAATAATTGGGCAATATACGAATACATTTTTGTTTGTCTGAGGTCACCTAACAAGGCCAGGTCAAGGTCAAGTCAAAATTTGGTTTTATATTCGTAATTTTGGCGCTCTCTTTTGAAATGCAAAACCTGAAATATATATGATGTAGAAGGGTGCCCTCTGCTTGTGTACTAAGTTTCAGATTGATATCAGCTTGAAGTGGGGTCACAGAGCTATGACCTAAAATGCCAGAGTGCACCCTATGTGCACCCTATGCCAGAGTGCACCCTATGCACCCTGTGTTAGAACAGCCATAAAATAGAATTTTGGAAATAGAGCGAATTCACGTGATTGGAAGCGTTTTCAAATAATATAAAATGCAAACAGGATCATTCCAAGTGGCTGTGAGGTCCGTGGAGGTCATTTAAGGTCAAAGGTCGTAAGTTGACCTGAAGAACAGGTGACCATGACATTCCCCTCTTGTTGATGTCCCTGGCGCCGCCTATGCTAGCACATTGTAGTACGATTTGTACTTCTTCAGTATAACATGACTGTTAGGAGCTAAAAAAGTGTTTAAGCTTTCTTTTTAATCCCGTTTTTTGAAGAAGTTATCGTCCTGTTTTTGAAGCCATGTGAACGTCTATGAATCTTCTCAAAATTTCCAATGTACGGACCAGTGGTAAAAGTCCCATCCATAGTCTCTTGATTCATGCCAGTTTCATCAAAATCGGTTCGGGAACAACAGAGTTATAACAAGTCAAATAATATCCCCCATTTTGACTTTTATGCCCCTCTGTACCCACCCCTTTCAAAATTTTGAGGAGATATTTTGATATAAATGTAATTTACGTCGTGGCAAATCGATTGCCGTTTGTTGCGATGAAATCGGATTTTTAGTTCTCGGGATCTTGGGGGGCCGAATCCGCCCCTTCCCCCTTGCCGGGAATCGGCCATACCGTCTAGCCCTCCGGGAATAGGGTTAAGGTAACTACAGTTTGTGTGTCGACGTTTGTCATGTGCTTGTGTATGCTGTAGTCTGCCTCCCCCTGGTGCATGCATGCCTGTGGTCTGAGTCCATATTGCATACATTTTATACTTAGTGCTTCACAGACCATGTGCATAGAGCCATATAGAACTGTCGTTTTCCCGAGGTTGTTGGATATTGCTGACTTGCCCTTCAGGATATTTTTTGTGATGTTAATTTTTTCCCATGGGACGAGATGCATACAATTGTCAACTTGTGAACAGTTTCATGTCGCTCGAAATTCCAGGTAGACATCCAACCATTAACCTGGACATCTGCATTGTGTATGACCTGATCTTTTTTGCATTGTTTATGAACATGTATTGTCAACAGTCACAGCCAATTATAGGCAGTTATTATCTTAACAGTTTTCATCGGACCTGTCATTGGACGGCTCAGGACAGAATTGGGCCAGTATGGATTCAGAGCATGGGCCGGGCTGCATGCCTGTGTCTCGGTCGCCGCGGGAGCGTTTATGGGGGAGCCTTGTTAACCAGTTCTGTGTTCTCCTCAGCAACATAGTGCCACAATCAACATTGTGGCACTGTGTGTTGGTCGCCGAGAAGCGTTATGGGGAAACCCTGTATATGTTCTTTTTTATTTCAGGGCGTTTGCGGCGCTTTAGGCACGGTGCGACACCTCGCACTTTGCTGGATTTGCTGGGCGACGAGTCTCGTTTTATAGAGACGGGACAGTTGTTCCGGTTTTTATCGGATGTGGGTTTTTCTGCGGTGTTTTCACCCTACTAGTCACATGTGTTTTATTTTGTGTATGCTCTTGTAGGCAACTTTTTTGTCTTGACATCATTGCGCTATATTACGCCGTCGGATTATGTTAATCGTCGTGACTCTTGTTAATGGAAGTACTTAAAGAAGTTATGGGCGCCGAATGACCCTGCAGTCGGTGGGCCCCTAAGCCCCAATAACCAACCAGCCTGTATATGTTCTTTTTGTGTCCTCTCAGCAGTGCGACACCATCGGTCGCCGTGGGAGTGTTTTTCGAGCCTGGTGGCGTTTCAGTTTTCTCCCCGTCCCTCAGCTGTGGGACACCATGTGTCGGCGGCCCAGAGAGTGTATGAGTAATCTGGTGTCGTCTTTGTTTTCTCTCCCATGTTGCCATCAGCTGTGTGACACTGGCTGGCACGAAGGGCACAAATGTTTACCTGTAATTGGCACGAGACAGGCCTGATGTTGTTCTGTTTTCTACCTTGTGGAGGAAGGGAAGTGATGAGGTGGACCGGATATATCTGTTCTGTCCCCTTTACAGGAGGGGGAGTGATGAGACAGACCTGATGTATCTGTTATGTCCCCGGTACAGGAAGGGAAGTGATGAGGCGGACCTGATGTATCTGTTCTGTCCCCTGTACAGGAGGGGGAGTGATGAGACAGACCTGATGTATCTGTTCTGTCCCCTGTACAGGAAGGGAGGTGATGAGGCGGACCTGATGTATCTATTCTGTTCCCTGTATAGGAAGGGGAGTGATGAGACAGACCTGACTGTTCTGTCTGTCTGTGGAGAACCTGTCTGTTCTGACAGAACCTATCTGTTCTGTCCCCTGTGGAGCAAGGGGAGTTATGAGGCGGGCCTGATGTATCTGTTCTCTTTCCTGTACAGGAAGGGGAGTGATGAGGCGGACCTGGTCCCGGCGCGGCAGGCCAATGTCCGCTGTCCGCAGACTGTCATCCAGTTTTACGAGGAGCGCCTGACCTGGCACACATCCAACGCCGATGAGGAGGACAAAAACTGAGCGGCCGGCGCGCAGGGTCTGACGCGCCTCTCATACACCTCATCTCAGGCTCTGGGACATGGAAGCTCGGTGCTTGGCGAGCTGAGTGTTGTGGAGCCTTCCCATCCGTGATGCGACGATTAGCGGGCATCGATCGTTTAAAAGCCGTCAGTGTTTCAGCATAGTTCCAGCATTCAGCATATACCCTTTCAATCGGCCATTCATGTCATATTGTGTATCTCAGATCGCTGGCACTTAATAAATGTGCGATATCTTGCGACTGCTGTTATGTCTCGTGCAGCGGAAGTGCACCGGAGAATGATTACTCAGAACGAGGATATGCGCGCGGATATCAGTCCACACAGTCGAAGGTTAGGACACCGAAAGTGGCTCAGTGCAGCTCAGAAACTGCCGCCTGTGATCGGGGGGGGGGGGGGAAGGGACTCTGGATTAGTAGTGAAAACTGCCGAACCGATCGGCGGGGGACACAAGATCAGTGGTGACAGCTGCCGGACTATGATCGGCGGGGGGACAAGATCAGCGGTGACAGCTGCCGAACTATGATCGGCGGGGGGACAAAATCAATAGTGACAGGTGCCGGACTATGATCGGCGGGGGGACAAGATCAATGGTGACAGCTGCCGGACTATGGTCGGCGGGGGGACAAGATCAGTGGTGACAGCTGCCGTACTATGATCGGTGGGGCGGGGGACACAAGATCAGTGGTGACAGTCGATGTCGCTGCTTAACCCGGCACCGTCTGGGGGTGTCAAATAGGGTATCCCCTCGGTTTTCCTTGAATGACTTCTGAACCGTTAGAGTTCGACCGGCCAAATTTTCAGTACCTGTTCATTAACCAGTTTTACATATTTTGACATCAAACCATTTCCATGCTAAGACATGCGAACTTGCTTCGTTTTTTGGACAATATTTCGCGAATACAACGCATGAATTATTTGGATCTACATAGGACACGGTCCCCAAAAGGGCATACGACCGTCACACGTCAACATTAGAGATTATGTTAGGTCACTTGCATGGTAACAATTGGACTGATCTGCATTGTAGGTGAGGGACGTGGTTGTCGCTGACCTTCCCCATCGCTCAAGTCAGGTAATCCAATCTATATCCGCCTCTTAGCAAGGTTCATCAAATGCAGTGTGAAATCATGTCAGACGTCATAGATAAAAGCCAAAACGACATGTAATACAACGTTGAACTGAAACAAATCAAGGTCGTTCAGGAGCAAATAAAAAATGAAGATGGTTTAGTAACAGCAGAGAACAGTTATTGTTCCTACTCAGGAAAAGAAAAATGACTATCTGTCCTGTCCTGGCTTGACCTTGACCCGATAAAGAGCAGAAAGAATCAGTTATCACGAGATGTCATGTCAGTCCTGTGCTTGACGCAGTTAAGAATCTCAACGAGTAAGTATTGCTCTGGCATGAAGAGTAATGCAGCCTTATCTGACCCGCTCTGGACTAGCCTTGACCGGATGAAAGTCTGGTCATGCAAAACTGGTCATCAGAAGGTTTCACTTCTGTCCCTTTTTTTAGATGGATCAAAACGGCAGCGAGTATCGATCTTTGTCGAGTAAGACCAATGTTTCACCGGACTTAGGTTGACCTTGACCTATCATTTTTTTATATTTTGGTTTGCTTCTGATGCAGAAGATCGTGACCCTTCGTCTGACACCCAGTTAAAGGCTTTAAGACCACTATCGTATCATGCTATTGCCGACGACACGATGTACAAACTAATGTCAGTTTTTTCCGACGTCATGTTTTGCGTTAACGTGGCCTGTGACGTCATCAGTCGCGTGACCTGGGCTAACATGGTATTTCTGAGTCGTAAAACTCAGGGCTATCGATTGGTGGTAGACCGGTTCTGATCCGACGGCAGGGCCTATTTTAAGGCAAAATGACTGCGGGGGCAATTCTGCGAACGAGACGTATAGGCCGAGACCAATCCCCCCCCCGGCATTTGCGTCCCTCCTTATTGAATTTTGTCCACTTTATCTATATATATATATATATATATATATATATATATATATATATATATATATATATATATGTATATATTCCTAAGGAAATGACATATATATAAATGCTTTCCTAAGAAAGGGGTATATATATATATATATATATATATATATATATATATATGCATATTTAAGGGCGAATTACGATGAACACTTTTCCAGAGTGCTCTCTCATCAACTGATGTCTTTTGGAGGAAATCATGTGCAAAATATGGCCTTGTTCCAAAACAACCACTTTCACACAAAAATTGTATGTCGTTTGTGCTGAATTTTATTTTATTTCGATGAAATTTGCGCCGGCTTTCGTGCATTCCGGGCCCATTAAAGCCAAAGAACACCATTCCATTTATCCCCAGCAAGAACTCATTTTCCATGGACTTGTGATCCCTTGGAGATTCATTCGGGGAGAGGTGTGTCTGAAATGCCCCAAACGTGTTTTGTGCTTCAGTTTTTTAAACCAAGCGCACGATATGCACAAAATGCACATCATAGTACTCCTTTTGGCACACTGGATCGAAAAACACTTTACATTCTGTCTCAGGTCATAGGTCACTGGTCCTGTCGGCAGCTTAGGTGGGAATGATACTTCAACCCTCCTTGTGGTCTCGGGGTTATGGCGACAATGCCATTCGAGGACTTGCAGCAGGTACTGCTTTTGCCTTTCGTCCTTCGTCATTACCTCGTTGTACACTTGGATAAGAGCCACAGTTCGTTCGGCAAAGTCGCTAACTACCGTGGTCCCGCACAGGACTTCTTTAGTGTTCTTGAAACCAGGTGCTGTCTCCCAATCAGCGGGATCAGCGGCAAGGAAGCCCATGTTGATGCCGTAGGCTTTCAGGTTGCCCACCGACTTAGCGGTAATGAAGTCGACGATGATCTTGCTGAGACAAAAACCTCCTTAGCTGCGAGATCCACCTGCGCTCGCTGGGAGGACTCTCCGATCCCTGTTCGTGGAGTGCCGCGATCCTCCTCTTCATCTCACACGGCACACCCTCGTCGAAGAACGACACACCAGCCAGTTCTTCGCTGGGTTACCATGATAGGTGATTGCTATCATAAATTATATGTCGCATATAATATCATAATAGATAATAGGTAATTTGCAAACTCCTTGGAGATCTCCTTCGAGATTTCAGCATTCAGGCTTCGCAGAACGGCCAGGTCGTGCACGGGAGCGATGACCGCCGATGAAGAGCAGAACAATGCACTGACGAACAAAACAACCATGAAAGAGACGAAGCGTTTGAGTGCTCCCAATTCACTGAGAGTCACGGTGAACTGATGGCAAAGCAAGAAAACTTTGATCTCGCATATTATGCACTCAATCCATCTGGCAATGGATGGTTGCATCATCCGATGCAACCATCCATCTGGCACGTTGGAGAGCACCTGGTTGGGGAACTTGATTCCCTGTGGAGGCTCTTGACCAAAGGGGATGATCGAGACCTCGAAGAACTCACGATAATCATCTCTAGGCTGGATTTCGGCGAGCTTCTCACGGCAGAAGGCGACGACACGATCCTTGGAGGAGAAAACGTCTCGGCCACTGCAGGTTCCAGATCTTCATACATCATGGGTTCAAACTTGCTCGAATCAATGAGCCTCCATCTCTTCTTGAAGCGCCTGAACAAGGAGATCCCGGTCCCGAGGACGGACCGAAGCGCGTGGAGAAAGCCGTCTACCATACCTCTCTCTATGATCGACCCACCACGATTTTTAACACATGTCGTCGTTTTTTCGGAAATTGACGGGATATTTCATAGCATTTTTAATGTGGAGTGAAGCAGACATCTAGTTACCGTCATTGGGCAAAGTATCAATGACTTCCAGCGACTGACCTGAAGTCAGGTCACGAACAATTATAGTGAGCCAAAATGTACCACCGTCAAAATCGACGATGAATTACTCAGAATGGGTAGGAAATGACAGAACTACCTTGCACAGACGTAGGTAATACCAGGAACCTCAAAAAGTTTGAAAAAGTAGCATGTTTTGGAAATAAACAGGCTCTCGCCAATGAAGCTCCGCCAATTTTGTAGATTGGTAACTAATGAATTTTTCCAAAATTTAATCGTGAAAAACCATCACAAGAACCACTAAGATCAATAAAATACACATAGATCGTCTTTTTCGCGAAAATAAAGGAACGTTAAAATTAGCTCCCGTCAATTTGTTACTGCATACGGCAGCAGCGCGGGCCTGCAGCTGCCGCGAGAAATGCCGTGTCTTTAACTCAACGTTTCGTCGTATATATTGAACAAATGTGGGAAATTAGACGTATATCGGCATCGTCGGACTTTTACCTGGGCGCTGGTGCCTTTACCTATGCGTTATTATTCACAGCCCTTGAGATTCAGGCCATTTCTCGGTCTCATGCAGCCGGCTATGAGAAAACATGTATAGGGCGTAAATTGCTTACATATTATCTAAAACTAAAAAATGAGACCAGTTTCGAGCTCTACTCGTCGCAAGCTTTCCAACGGTATGCTTATTTTTATCGTGCAACCAACCGTTCGTGAGTTAGAGGGGGGGCGGCCAACTGCCCCCCCCCCCCAGTCGCCCATGTTCGAAACGGACCGACGGTCGGGTTCGTGCGCGGGTTAAAGCTTCGGCCTACTATTGTTGAAGAGCTCGCTCCTCCTTCTCAGAAGGGAACTTATCGAATACCACCATGACGCCTGGGCGACCTGGCTCCCTTTGGACCTGGAGAATGTCTTTATCCTCTTGGTTTTGATGAGCTTAATGGTGCCGACATGGGCAAGGTCAAAAAGGTTTTTGGGGTTGTCCCTAAAACCATTCTTCTTGTCAATTTCCGGGGTGGACCTCCAGCATTTGCTTTTGATGACAGCTTGGTACTGGCTAAGCTTCCTGTTGAGCTTCTTTATCACGTTCCGTTCCGGTGCAGTGAGAATACGGGCTTTGTTCCACACCTTCATTTCGCGGACGATCTGTGTTTTGACCTACCTCTCGGCAAACCTATCCACACGGTGGGACTGAAAATATTGCTGCTGCACTTCTCCCCGCGAAGGCAGTTCTGAGGACCAGTCAACCAAAGTTCGGCTTTTTTTGTCGTGGTGCAGCCAAAGTGACACAGACTTCCATTACAAAAGGTACTTTCTGCATTGACGCAGGTGGTCCTTAAATATCCTGACGTCTAAGAATGCGCGGGAAATGGCCAGACCGATACCGTGGGGTATCGTGACATGACAAGGTGTGGTACTTCAAATATATGTCACGGTCTGCAAACGATGGCCTGAAAATTGACGAGATGTTGCGGCAGCTTCGATTCTTCCCTAAATAAGGCAGTAGGTTGCCTGTCCGGGATAGTTTCTGTTGACCTAATCTATCCCCAAAATACAGTTTCTCACCGAATTTTGGCCATATGTTTTTCAACACTGCGCAAAAGTGCAAAAACTGTCCCAACACAGGCAGAACAAACTCCATTTCCAGATTTTCGGTCCCAAAATAAAAAAGCCACCTCAAATTGAAATATTCGCCTTAGCCTCGCCTCAGTGAGATAACTTCAACACCCGTCATTATCTGCAGTCTGGGCTATGCCATGTTCGTGAAGCAGATGAAGCACGCTCATGGGATGCACAAACCCACGCACAAGGAGCAGCAAGAGTGACGGTTTTAATATATAACTGATTAATTTTCTGTTTTCCTCGCCTAAATCTCGGGTTTAACCGCAGAGTTCAATGAAGTTCTACCAATTAGGTAATGGGATTTTAGCAGGGTTTTCGGATCAGGATGACTGGTGATGACTACAACACTGCTGGACTGTTACCGCATTCATATAAACATTATCTCACCATAGTGAAACCGCCCTGACCACCAGCCCACCCTTCAGTTTTCTTGCGTTTTAACACATTAAAGATAGTCATCGTCATTTTTGACTTGCTTACGATGCAATGAAACGCGTTGGCCGCCCACCAGACAAGCGTGGCATCGGATGCCGGCGTACTAATTACGAAACACGCCCGGCCCACATTACTCAATGATTCAACACATCCTTCGTTGGTAAGATCCTGCCTCGCGAGACTCTCGTGCGCAGCGCTTGATGGAATACTCTCCTGGTTACGCTAGTACACCTGACTGTTTTTTCTTTACATGGGCAAAGGCTCTTGACTGGGGAGGCAAAGCGTCCGACTGAGGGAGCACTTGCCCCCCCCCCCCCAGTTAACATGTTAAAATAGGCCCTATCCGACGGTCAGATCCTGAGATGGCAGCAGGTGCCCTTTTTGGCACCCCCAGGCGGTCGCGGGTGCAAAAACACGCCAGGCGGTGCCAGGTTAAGGTCCATTGGAGCCAGGCACGTCGCCAGGATTTTCCTCAGGGGGGCCAAATGTCAAATTTTGTCACATGCCTCTGGCATATGACAAAATTTATACAAAAAAGCAGCAATTTTATGTAACTGGCCTCATATTTAACCCACACCAATACATATAATGTTTGTTTTTGCAGCATAGATATGGTCACTGTTCCATATTCGTGCGAAATCGCTATATATCTAGTGCAGACCGCTTGGCTCAAGGGGGGCCATGGCCTCCATGCCCCCCCCTTGGCTACGTCCCTGATTGGAGCCCCTGAATTTCGAAGGGTCTGCAGGTACCCCAAGGGCCCCTGACCCGCTCCAGATCTCCCTCCGCACGTCTGCAAGTCTTCAGGCTTGACCAGGGGTCCTCTGTGTATTTGGGAGCCCATTGGAAATCAGGCGCTCCTGTGGCTGTTACGGGCCCTTTGGAGCCCCTGAATTTCAAAAAGCCCTCAGATACACCGGGGCCCCAGGCCCTCTTTGGAATACCCTCTACATATATGGAGGGTATTTGGTCTTGGCCAGGGGCCCTTGGTGTGTTTGGGGGCCCTTTGAGTCAGGACTTCCGGCCGGGCCTAGGGACCTAATATTTAGGCATTAGGAGACCGCTGGCAGTTAGGGGCCCCGTGAATGCCATGACGTCGCGTTTGGACCCGTGATTTTGAAAGGGTCCCGAATAAATAAATGGCCCCTGGTCTGGTGATCAGGTCCAGAGGTCTCCCAGGTATGTACATGAGTTTCTGGGGACCAGAGGCCTTTTGGTCAAAGCTCTTATGGGTACTGGGGCATCTACAAACGTGTTTCCATTTCAATAGCAAAGTAAGAATAACCTACACAATAACATGTCCTTTATGTCGGAACACATATTCATATTGGTATTCAGCACACACCACAGATTTCGCCCAAATTCCCCTGCCTCTTCAACCTACCCATGCCGTTTCCAAATCTGAAGTTCTTTCTGCGATAAGTTTGACCATTTGACGACCTCTAGAGGTCAAAAACACAAATTTAAGGTCAACGATGGGAACAATCATAGTCATCCACCTATGGCATTAAACTGTACAAATAAAATACCAAACCAAAGAGAGGAACCGTCCGCAACTTTGGCGACCCAAATGATCAAGGTCAAGGTCCGTCGTCAAAGGATGGGGACAAACATAGTCGCGGCCCTATGGCACCAAGCTGTTCAAATGAGGTATCAGACCAAAGCGGGGAACCGTCCGCAACTTTGACGACCCATGAGATCAAGGTCAGAATCCGTCAAGGTCATAGTCAAGGTTAAAGAATGGGGACAAGCACAGCCGCCGACCTATGGCACCAAACTGTACAAATGAGGTATCGTAGCAAAGACGGGAGAAGTCCGCAACTTTGACGATCAAAAAGGCCAAGATCACGGTCCTCCGTCAAGGTCATAGTCAAGATCAAATGAAGGAGACAAATATGGCTGCCGGCCTATGGCACCATACTGTACAGATCAGGTAACAGACCAAGGCGGGGAACCGTCCGCAACCTTGACGGCCCATTAGATTAAGATCAAGTTACGTTGTCAAGGTCATAGTCAAGGTCAAATAATGGTGACAAGCACAGCCGTCGACCTATGACACCAAACCATACAATTGAGGTATCGTAGAAAAGAAGGGAGAAATCCGCAACTTTGACGACCAAAAGGGTGAAGGTCAGAATCCGCTGTCAAGGTCATAGTAAAGGTGAATTGACGGGGACAAGCATAGCCGCCGATCTATGGCACTAAACTGTACAAATGAGTTATCGTACTAAAGAGGACAGCAATTCGCAACTTTGACGACCGAAAAGATCAATGTCAAAGTCCGTCGTCACGGTCCTCATCAAGGTTAAAGGACAGGGATAAGGATAGCCGCCGACCCAGGGCACCAGAGTGTACACATGAGGAATCAGACCAAAGAGGAGAATATTGATATGGCCTGATACCTCATTTGAACAGTTTGGTGCCATAGGGCGGCAGTTATGCTTGTCCCCGTCATTTGACCCTGATTAGGACCTTGACGACGGACCTTGATCTTGATCTTTTTGGTCGTCAAAGTCGCGGACTATTCTCCTCTTTGGTCTGATTCCTGATTTGTAGTTTGGTGCCATAGGTCAGCGACCGTGCTTGTCCCCATCATTCGACCTTAACTATGACCTTGACAACGGGCTTTGAGCTTTACCTTTTTGGTCGTCAAAGTTGCGGATTTCTCCCCTTTTTGCTACGAGACATCATTTGTACAATTTGGTGCCATAAGTCGGCGGCTGTGCTTGTCCCCATCCTTTGAATCTGACGATCACCTTGACGACGGATTTTGACCTTGATCTCATGGGTCGTCAAAGTTACGGACGGTTCCCCGCTTTGCTCTGATACCTCATTTGAACATCTGATGCCATAGGGCGCCGACTATGCTTGTCCCCGTCCTTTGACCTTGGTTAGAACCTTGACGACGGACCTTGACCTTGAAGTTTTGGATCGTCAAAGTTGTTGACCATTCTCCTCTTTGGTCGGATTCCTCATTTGTACAGTTTGGTGCCATAAGTCTGCGGATGTGCTTGACCCCATCGTTTGACCTTGATGAGGACCTTGACGACGGACCTTGACCTTTTGGATCGCCAAGGTTGCGGACTATTCTCCTCTTTGGTCTGAATCCTCATTTATACAGTTTGGTGCCATAGATCGACGGCTGTGCTTATCCCCATCCTTTGACCATGGCTATGACCTTGACGACGTAACTTGACCTTAATCCTATGGGTCGCCAAAGTTGCGGACGGTTCCCCACTTTGCTCTGATACCTCATTTGTACAGTTTGATGTCATAGGGCGTCGTCTATGCTGGTCTCCATCCTTTAACCTTGATAACGACCCTGACGACGACCTTGGCCTTGACGTTTTTGGTCGTCAAAATTGCAAATTGCTGCCATCTACGATACCTCATTTGTTTTGGTGTCACAGATTGGCAGCTATGCTTGTCCCCGTCCTTTGACCTTGACTATGAGCTTGACGACGATCCTTGGCCTTGACCTTTTGGGTCGTCAAAGTTGTGGGTTATTCTCCTCTTTAGTGTGATACCCCATTTGTACAGTTTGGTGCCATAAAATCGGCGGCTATGTTTGTTCCCGTCTTTTGACCTCGATTATGACCTTGACGACGATCCTTGGCCTTGATCTTTTGGGTCGTCAAAGTTGCGGACGGTTCCTCTCTTTGGTTTGGTATCTCATTTGCACAGTTTGATGCCATAGGCGGTCGGCTTTGTTTGTCCCCGTCGTTGACCTTAAATTTGCGTTTTTGACCTCTAGAGGTGAAATGGTCAAACTTATGGCAGAAAGAACCTCGGATTCGGAAATGGCATGGGCAGGTTGACGAAGTAGGATCATTTGGGCAAAATCTGTGGTGTGTGCTGAATACGAATATGAATATGTGTGCCAAGTTAACGGACGTCACAATAACCGCGATGACCGGTGCGGTCCTAAGCCAAGGGCGAAGAGAGTGCGGGTAAGCACGTTCCTTCCGTGCCCTTCCCCTTGCTATGCTAGTATGTCCGGGGCTCCATTACTCGTCCGTGGATCATTCGCCGTACCTGGCTTTACTAGGCGTGAGAAGCTTCGACGCCAGTCCTACGGAATGATATTCTGGTTAGTTGGCCCGGGTTACGGTGGACAGCTGCTTGGGCTCAGGCGTGTGGTGTCCAGTTCACGACACGCTACCGAGAGCTAGCGGCGTCGAAACGTCGAACACGAAACATTCCACCCGCCCGTCCGATTTTCTATTCATTGATGTAACGAGGGCACTGGAATGAAGCCAACTGGACGGACATAAGATTTTGACGCATATACATGTCACACGTCTGCGACCTTAAACCCTATTCCCGTACTCTTAAGGGATGGGCAAGTCCTCTTATGGGGGGTGTGGCTTATCTGGCTCCCTCTAAAATCTGAAGAAGTACCTGTCCGATTTGATCGCAACAAGCGGCAATCGATTCGTCATGAGGTAAACTACATTTTCATGAAACAAAACTGTGGAATGCAAGGGGCAAAAGAGTCAGAAGGGAGAGTTTTTTTAGATTTAGTATAAATTCTACGTTTATACACCGATTGGAATGCGATTAATTAATCCCATGTGAACATGAAAACATGTTGACATGAAACCAGAGCTAATCGGTGGAATTTTCCCTTTGATCCACAGATTTCGAATTTTGGTAAGTCATGAGAGCTCGCAAAGCTTGGAAAATGGGAAGCATGTTTTTTTTTTAATTTTTCCCTCTGATGCACAAATTTCGAATTTTGGTAAGTCATAGGAGCTCGTAAAGCTTGGAAAATGGGAAGCATGTTTTTTTAGACTGAATTATCATGAAACTTAAATAACTTTTGTCTTGCACTAATTATTCTATACATAAGAAGCAAAAATCGTATCAATCGTATCACTCCCTGGCACCGCCTATGTTGGCATAGGTGGTGCCAGGGAGATGCAAAAGGGGAACTGTCATGACCAAATTTTCATCAGGTCACCTTATAGCATTTGATCTCAAATGACTTCAGGTGACTTACAGCCACGTACGTTGGCCATTCATTACATTCATTCATTCATTCATTACAAAGTCTGAAAACTACTCGAGTCATTTCAGTTTACTCTCCAGCGTCCTGTTTCTGGTACCGTGATAATGGGTACGCTCGCGGACATTTTAGATCATAGCTTCGTAGCCTGACCTGATATTGACTTGGTATTTAAAATAGAATTATAGATCACTGTAAAAAGTCTGTTTATGACTAAGTCTGTTAACATTCCTGTTTTTTCATGCCGAAAATTAATGCTAAAAAACTAAGCATAAGACAAGATTTTTATATTTACCCCTGACGTGGCGTTGTGGAATAACCCCAGGGCAACAAAAATATGTTATATATTTGCCCAGTTACAGATCTGTGCATTAATATCAAGTACAAGTTCACTTCTAATCCGCTATATTTGACGGCCATTTTTTTGCTATGTTTAGCAGTGTAAAAAAGGCTTGAGTTACCTATCAAGAACTTGGCCTCCCTCCCCCTGTTTAACCCGCGCACGACCGTCGGTCGGTTTCGAACATGGGCGACTGGGGGGGGGGGCAGTTGGCCGTCCCCCCTCTAACTCACGAACGGTTGGTCGCACGATCAAAATAAGCATACCGTTGGAAAGCTTGTGACGACTAGAGCTCGAAGCTGGTCTCATTTTTAGTTTTAGGTAATATGTAGGCGATTTACGCCCTATATATGGTTTCTCATAGCCGACTGCATGAAACCGAGAAATGGCCTGAATCTCAAGGGCTGTGACTGAAAACGCATAGGTAAAGGTACCAGCGCACAAGAAAAGGTCCGCGGATGCCGATACACGTCTAATTCCACCAGATTTGTTCAGTATATGCACCGAAACGTTGAGTTAAAGACACGGCAATTCTCGCGCCAGCTGTAGGCGTGCGCTGCTGCCGTATGCGGTCACAAATTGACGGGAAGTAATTTTAGCGTTCATTTATTTTCGCAAAAAAAGACGATCTATGTAAATTTTATTGATCTTAGTGGTTCTTGTGATGGTTTTTCATGCTTAAGTTTTGGGAAAATTCATTAGTTACAAATTTACATAATTGGCGGAATTTATTCCCAAAAGCCTGTTTATTCCCAAAATATGCAACTTTTCAATTTTTTTTTTAGGTTCCTGGTATTACTTACGTCTGTGCATGCCAGTTATGCCATTTTCCACCCATTCTGAGTAATTCATCGCCGATTTCGACGATGGTACATTTTGGCTGACTACAATTATTCGTGACCTGACCTCATGTCAATGGCTGGAAGTCATTGATACTTTGCCCAATGACGGTAACTAGATGTCTGCTTTACTTCACACTAAAAATCTTATGAAATATTCCGCCAATTTCCGGAAAAACGACGACATGTCTTAAAAATGGGCTTGAACTTAGGTCAATGACCCGGGAAAATTCCGAAAAATCTGAAATGGCAGATTTGTTGCATCTATCACGATGACTAATCCCTAAAAGTATTATTGAGATATCTTGTTTTGCGAAAAAGTTAGAGGGCGCTAAACTTTTTTGTACATAGGTCTGTTTGACCTGACCTAGGTCAGGCACCTGACCTGACCTGAGGTCACAATTTTGACACGAGATGTGAAATTGATGAAGCAAAAGGTATACGAAGTTTCGTGACTCTGTGTTCGTTCGTTCTCGCAATCCCAGAAAAACCTCGTGGGGGGGGCAGTCAACTGCTCCTAGTTGTAGAAAATTGGTGCGATACGTACAAGAAATGCAGCGGGAAAGTCGCCAAATCTTGTGAAGTTGCTGAAGATCCTGAAAATGGAGAGGAAAAAAATGGGCCTTCTGAGTCCTCCCCCACCCATACGGGAATAGGGCTAATTAAAGAACTGATCATTAGGGCTTAGGGACGCACCGACTCTGTGATCATAAGGCGCCCATAATGCGGACCCCAGAACTGCGTAGGTCATGAGTGCATTTTCAGAATGACTGGAGGACATGGACTCTCTAATTTCCCGTAACATTTGATTTGTTTGCCCAGTTTCTGAGTATAAAAGCGAAATTCGTTGACTGTTGTAACGCAAAATAAGAAGAAAACGTAGCGGAGGACATGATCCGGAAAGGCGGTTTCAATGCAGTCATTTCTGTTTGTAATTAGTGGGTCATAAAAACCGTCATGTCTGAAGTCGCCAGCCTGTTGCGGCTCATCCTGACGGCCCCAGCAACGACCGGACCGCTGAGCGCAGATTCAGCCTCCTCCGGTGTACTGCGAGCTAACTCCGCCTTCCGCCTGGCCGAGAGAGGCTCTATCACGCCGCGATGCTGGCACTGGCCTATCCAGTGCGGGGGTAGGCTGGTCCGGGCGCGATGCTGGCACTGGCCTATCCAGTGCGGGGGTAGGCTGGTCCGGGCGCGATGCTGGCACTGGCCTATCCAGTGCGGGGGTAGGCTGGTCCGGGCGCGATGCTGGCACTGGCCTATCCAGTGCGGGGGTAGGCTGGTCCGGGCGCGATGCTGGCACTGGCCTATCCAGTGCGGGGGTGGGCTGGTCCGGGCGCGATGCTCTGGACTGGCCTATCCGTGGGGAGGCTGGTCCGGGCGCGATGCTGGCACTGGCCTATCCAGTGCGGGGGTAGGCTGGTCCGGGAAGCAAAGCTCAGGCTGTCCTCTGCGTAGTCGACTCAGGTGGTGATGTGCGACCTGTGGACCACTGTAATCAGCCCTATGCTGCTGCTGCTGCCCAAGACATTGGTCAAAACGATGGACCTGCCGCCGCTGGCGCACGGTACTCGATAATCACATGCTCAGAAGTTTCAGATAAGATCTATTCGTGTACAGATTTCTCCGTTCATTTTGATAACAATCTTGCAGTTATGTCTAGATTTTCACTACCCTCGCTCATCGTCATTCCCAGCCTGTTAAACTGGACGTTCACGTCCTTCACATCCAGCATTTGCGTTTCCATTGTTCAGACACAGTCAAGTTACTGTGTCTTGGTGAAATTCGGCCCACTAGACCTACTCTGTAACACATTTCAGTTCAAGGTTAGTGGTCCCACCAGTGACGCATGCCGCATCAGAAGCAAGAACAGCCTTAGGCAGCACTAATGATAATAAAAAATAGTCATGGGACAATTTACAAGGGCTTTTTATAATAATGAATCCCATATGATAAATGAGCAATGCGATTTGTTTATACATGTTATACATGTCCAGTTGTTTGCGTTTTTTTCGGCAACGGCTTGATGCGATGCCGCAAAATTTCGCATACACCACCCTTGACATGGAACCGGATTTTGAAACGTGCTGATGGTAATACGCCGGCTGTTATTGCGGGTTGACACGATCTTTGTACCTACGCAGTTTTCCCCTATAGGATCGAATAGTAAAGGTTCCGACGGCACCAATCTCCCAGTTGTCCGTGTTTTTCTCAGCAATTGCTCAACGTGGCAACCTCGGATTTTGCACACTCCTGGGCTCATATAGGGATCGGGTTCCGAAACCTTTTCCTAGAGATCCGTTGTACAGTCTGTTGAGGGCAATGAAGGCAGGGCATCTCCATTCATCGTGTCGCAGTCTTTGTCGGCCGCGATCTGCCAGCCCTGAGAAACCCCAAAGCGTGAGATTTTCCTGCTGGGCTCTTCCGCCATCAGGGATGTCTTGTTTGTCACGGTGGTGCTGCTGCTCTTGGATGCTGGCTCGTAAACGTTTTGAGTTTTTTCCTCATCACTACGTGATTATGACAGTTGTTTAAAAAGTGATCTGCTCCTAACGTATTTTACATTATTCCATGCTTTATATTACTTTACTGGTGTGGCACCTTCACCGTCTCCACTTCAGCAATGACGTGGTGTATGTGGTACACGACCATTGGTGATATAATTACGGAATGTAGATATCCCTTCCCCATGTTGTTGTTTTTTTCTTGGATTAACTACATTGTGTGTGAGAAACGTCAAATGGAGTCCGTTAGCAGGTGACGATACTTCGCAGTGAACACCCTGACCGCGATGAATTGCGGTACAGTCAAATCTCGTTACTATGCCACCCGTGGGGACCGAGCGAAAATGGCATAGTAGCGAGAGTGGCATAGTAACGAGGGTTTGTAAAACGGCTTTATTTTCTCAAGTCACCCATCAGCTCAACCCAAAGCTCTCAAGAATCGTCGGCTGGCGCATCTTCTTTCGGCGGATCCTCGTGCATCTCGTTGTCTAGCCGATCGCACGCTTGCATCACACTGGGCTTCCCGCTTCTCTGCTGCATGAACTTCCGGACGGTGCTCCATGCGCGCTGGGCTTCCTCGAACGGAACGATTTCCTCCTCGACAGTTACCTCGTCGTCTTCGCTTTCCACCGGCTCCTCGCTGCGCAGCATCTCCTCCGCAATCTCCTCCAGCGTGAAAGACCCGCAAGTCGCGAGGCGCTCGTCGGCTTCGAGAAAGTCAGACAGCTCGATCTCCTCGTTCTCGTGCATCTTTTCCTCGGCAGGCAGAGCTTCCCAGATCTCGAGCAGCTCAGCATCCTCTGGCTCAGTTTGGATCTCCTCTTCGATGAACTTGGCCTTCGCGAAACAGTTCCTGATCGTCGACTCGCTGACCTGCTCCCAAGCACGCCGGGCGACGTGTAGAGCGTCGAGCAATGTGAACTTGAACTCCTTTCCCTCGTCCATAGCCTCGAGCCGGCGGCACAGCAGGAACTTCTTGTAGTGGCGCTTGAGGTTCTCTATGATTCCCTGATCCATTGGTTGAGAATTGGCTGTCGTGTTGGGTGGGAAGAAGACCAGTTGGATGTTGTCCAGCTGGAGCTCGGGAGGGTGGCCAGAGAAGTTATCGAGACAGAGCAGCACTCTGCGTCCCTGCTGGCCGAGTCGTCCGTCCCACGCACGCAACACGTCCTCGAAAAGCTCCGCCGTCATCCACGCCTCCGAGTTCGCCTTGTACTTGACCGGGATCTCCTTGTTCTTGAAGGCACGGGGTCTCTTGGAATTGCCGATCGCCAGAAGAGGGAACTTCTCGCTGCCGCTCATGTTTGCCCCGACCAGAAGAGTGATCCTTTGCTTGCTTCTCTTTCCTCCAGTGCACCGCTCTCCCCTGAAAGCCATGGTCTTGTTCGGAAGCAGCTGCCAGAAGAGTCCAGTCTCATCCAGGCTGAAGACGTCGTCTGCGGAGAACTGCCCGAGCAAGGGCCGGGGGACCTGTTGTTGCCACTCAAGAAGGGATTGCGAATCCACCGCTCCAGTTTCGCCCTGCACTGTCTTGAACGTGATGCCGTGGCGCTTCTTGAATTGTCCAGCCAACCGTCGCTCGCCATGAAGTCCGGGATGTGCATCAGCTCGGCCAGTTTCATCGCCTTCTTGATCAGATCGCCGCTGACTGGCAGATTCTGTCCTCTTGCTTGCTTCAGCCTCATCGAGCTTCGGGTCGTGAGCCTGCGTCAGCTTGATGCGCTTCGATGGAACCCCAGCTTTGATGGCCGCCTCGATTGCATCCTTCTTGCTGAAAATGCCCTTCACGGTGGTTCTCTTAACTTCGACGTCCCATTTCTTGCTCATCTCCCTGGCCAGCTTGGACTGATTCGGCTCCTTCTTCGCGACATCGATGATCTCTTTTTTTTCCTTCAGCGTAAAGTCGGTTCGCTTGCGCTTCTGAGCTGACATTGTGGGCTGAATTTGAAAAAAAAATTAATTCGAAAATACAATACACACAATCGTGGCATAGTTGCGAGATTAGGGGATGGCACAGTAAATTTATTTTGTGTGGAACTTTGTCGGGCCCGAGCAAAAGTGGTATAATAGCGAGAGTGGCATAGTAGCGAGGTGGCATAGTAACGAGATTTGACCTTACATTTGGTGCAGCTCTTGGAGTAAGTTAAAACCAGCACCGCCTGGGGTATTCCGCCATCCGCAGCAACCTGGAGAGGTTAAAGTCGCCCCTTCCCTTCCCTTTATCTCCATAACTAAGAGCTGGATCTAAATGACTTCAACTGCCATCGACAGTGTGTGCTTTTGTCATCTTATACAATGTGAAACTTGAATTTTTGTATTGACGTCTGACGTCGCTGGCCACGAAAATGTCAGAAGCTATGGCCGAAAAATGAGCGGTATTTTTAATATGGTATAGCATCAGCTGAGCAACGACTTTGAAATTAGTATCAGACGAAAGATTACAGTTTGATTTTTTGTATGACGCAATAAATACAGCAAGAGCTATCCTAGAGAAGCCTGGGGGTTGGGGAGTTTGGTCATATGTGTGGCCGTGATGACCAGACGCTAACAATGCTATCGCACTCCTGGTTACTCTGTCGTAATGATTCGGCCCTTCTCTAAACTCCGTGTGATGTTTCAATTTATGGTCACATACACATCGCGCGGCTCAGTTCTTACGTCGTATATAGGTCATATGGTCTCATATTGGTAACACAGCTTGGTGAACAGCAGAGGTCCCGACACGTCATTTTGTTTGGTAGGGGGGAATAGCAAAGGTTGCCCCGGAAGCCAATCTAGCAAACCAAAAAAACAGAATTTCGGCTAGAACTCATCGGATTTGTATTTCTACAGGTACCAGGCCGTTTTTTACAATACTGCGTGGATAAAATGCGGTTACATTTCGATAAAGATGCAGTGTAACTTGCCTTTTGCTTGAAAATCATACAATGCAGGCGAGGGTCGGGACTTAATATATGTACATATATAGTTCGAGTGATTTCGCACTGGGCGCCGAACCAGATGGCACTGGAGAATTTTACCGTGACGTGCATCTCCATGACATGGCCGGCCCGTGCCTGGCTGACCCTTTCCGGTCTCGGGCCAAATACAGATGCCCGTTTTGAGTCTTGAGCCCAGTTCCTGCCATGTGCCGGATCTGTTGTCCGGCTCCTCATCCATCAGGCCACCACTGCGCATGATCCGACCTGACACCAACGTAAACTGTAATCGGAGGTTACATCGACATGTTATGCTCTCCCCTTTTTCATTTCGGAAATTACCGATTCTACTAGCTTGCTAATGTCATGCATGTACTCGATCTGCATCATCTGTACAACGGAAACGATAGAACATCGCACAATTCCATTTCATCAAAAAATGTCAAGAATTCTTACCAGATCTTGTACAGCCGCTCCAAACTGCTCACCCTTTCTACAATAGTCCCAGCCAGACCTCACCTAAATCTGCCATGGCTGGAGTCGAGTAGAGGCAAACGCTAATTTTCAACTCATTATTTGCATAGGTGGGCACTGGTTCGTTACTCCGTTACTCCGTTACTAACGAAGTTACTTTTTTGAGTAACGGAGTAATGGACCCGTTACTTTTATTTTACTGTAACGGACTGAGTAACGGAAGTTACTTTTGTGGTCCGTTACTCCGTTACTTTTTGGTCCGTTACTCCGTTACTCCGTTACTCCGTTACTTTTTTAACTCCTTACAGACACCGCCAGGCTTTATTTGCATCGGCACACGCCATTGGCTACTTGAATAGCCAACACCCAATAGCGTGCGGCGATACAAGCGCGGCTGGGCGCGCACTCAGCTGACAATCGCGGAGTAGACTTGTTGACAATATTCGTCAGCTGATAAACGTTGACGGCAAGCTGGCAGCAATGGTTCAGTATAAAGGCCAGCTGACTTTGGTCTCTTTTGGGACAAAAGTATTGAATTATGCGTAAGTTTGATATGACTTAAAATTATAAATTAACCAGTCGTCATTTTTCAGGCTAAAAGATATCAAAGTTATTATCATTTATACTGGAACAGCCAGCTGACGGCAGTTTTCAACGTTGTCTCAAGTTAGTCACGGATTGCTTACCACCGCCACACGGTTCACCGCCAAGATCACCCAAGGCTGCTGAGCACATGATTACTGCCGCCATGGCCTTGGATCTGTGATGTTCATGGGGCGATGGAGTTGTGACTGATTCTTGACTGGTCTGAAATTTTAACTACCTGACACTAAAATGTCCCATCAAGGCGTCTTTACGCCGCCACTGGAGGTCGAAAACCTTGACTCCGAGTCTGACGGTGCCTCAGCTTCGGAGGCAGAGGACGAGCCCGGTCTGGGTCACCCATGGCCACATCTAGAAACGTACTTTGAGTTTAAGGAGGAGGGGAAAAACGTCATTTTTACGTATGTCCTGTGCCGACCGAAAGAGGTTATAATCAAGGGTCACAAGAGTAGCCTTTCAAACCTAAAGGCACATATCAAGAGGAAGCATTATTTACGGTATTTCCAGGTGAGAACAATGTGCACAATAAGTTGTCAGTAGTGAAGCATAATTATGAGCTTGTCGACTATTGCTTGGACTATTTGCCTTAAACATATTCTCTGCAGGCAGTGAGATTCACATTACCCGGGGGGGGGGGCAGATATGCGGTAATCTACCTTTCGGCCGACGCCTACCCGTAATTTTTGTAGACGCGGAAGTGGCAACACAAGTTGTGTGAACAATTTAGCCCATTCAGGTATTTTTCTAAGCACTGGCCCTACTGGATGTGTAAACTGACTTGGTTAGGTAACTCTTGAATTTTGATTCAGTTGACACATGTTTGCCTTCAGCCGATACGAGCTAACCAAATCAAAAAAACAGGCAAATTGAACCTAACAAAAAATTAGTTTTACACGCCCATCTAGGGCAATCCCTGCAACCATACAGTAGGTTTTAGGTTAGGTTAGGTTAAATCATTTTTAACTTGGAGGACAGGCTACATTGTCCATGCGATTCGAGTTACCACTTCCACGTTCCCGAAGAAAAATATCAACTGGCCGAAACACCTTTCGGCTGACACATTATTTTTTGTAGACGCAGAAGTGAGGACCCAGACTGAAACATGATATGAGCCGTTGCCACTTTTGCACCTTCGAAAAATATGCATTGGCCGAAAGGTGAAGATTACCAATTCTGCCCCCTCCCCTCCCCGCCCTTCCAGAGATCTCGAGATGCATTCGTCCAATGTTGATGGGATGACATTTAATATGTTTCAACGAGATCTCCAATTCCGGACCCCAAAAATTCAAAAATTGCGAAAATAGGGCGTGGGGGCAAACAAACTCCAAAATTTGGGGATTTTTGAAAGGTCACTGCGGCCGTGTTTACCAACCAATTTTCACGGGAATAACACGGTTCAGCTTGGAATGTCAAAGTCTTTTATATACCGAAAGCTGGAATTTAAAATAGAAAACCATAGGCAGTTCCAGGGAGGGCAAGAAGGGTGATTTTTGAAATAAGAAATTTCCTTTGTTTTTGTTTGTTTTGGGTGATATAAACATCAGATGTACAACTAGCAAGCCAGTTTAAGTTTACATGTAGCGCAGAGGTGGATCCAGGTAAACAAAATTGGGAGGGCACCATAAGCACAATAGTGTGCTCCCCCATTTTTTTCAGTACCTGGGTGTGCGTTCGCCTGAAAATGTGTGTGCATACGCATTGTTTAGGATGTGTATGACTATATAAATGAGTCAGTGATCTTTATTTCCACTCAGAATGTCACGATAGTCAACCGCACAACTTTGAAGCTTCACGCACAGCACATTACCGCCGAAAACGGGGGCTTGGAACCGCCTCTGCGGGACCGATTTTTTTTTTAAATGTTGACAAAACACGTGTGTATCAATTCCATGAAATGCCAGAAAATCTTGTGGCGCTGCGGCAAACAGTGTGGGAGCGACAAGCAAAAAGACACGGGTAGCAGAATCTCCCCCCCCACAGGGAATAGGGTTAAATGAAGTGTTTTTAACCCGTCTCCGGCCGGGGTCAGAATGCCGTTTGCCCGGCCGGAGGGGGAGCGCGGATTTCCGTACCTCCCAGGATCTCGACTCCCATATATCGCACGGAAACAAGGAAAACATCGGCGGGAAGGTTTTGTCAAACCGAGACGAAAACATTCAAGAGTTTTGACCTCAGGTCAATTTTGAGGCCACCAGACGCCATGAAAGGTCAAAACACGTCCTTGGAATTAGGTAAATAGACACAATACCTTGTCCCTGAAAAGCTGTACTTAAGCGACATATACTGAACCGTAAGACAATAGCGAGTTCATTGATATCAATTTTGGCCTTTCACAGGGGTCATGTCAGGTAACGTCATCGTTCCAAAATGTTCCACTTGTGAACGGCTAACATCCTCCGTTGCATCTTACTTATGACCATGTTTTTGTAGCTAATTTGTGTTTTCAAGGGTGGTGAAGAGGTACTAAAGCACCTTTTTTAGTTTTTTATTTCACAATAATAAAATCCATATCAGTCATGTTTGTTTGAGTCCTTCGTCGTTTGGTATTAAAAAACCGTCAGGGGTATCAGGAATCTTACCTCCACGCGCGCGCTCGTACACAAACTAATACACACACATAATTTCAAAACAAAACAAGAAGTTCGCGAGACCGAAACGAGCTCTGAACGGAGACCATGACGTTCAGGGCGGATACTTCGAGAGGCATTGCTGATCAAACCCAGTCGATAGATGTCCGCTGTTTGTCGCATTTTGCATGCGTCCGCTCCAGCGCCGGTTGTTCCCGCTCCGTCGGCGCCGCGGGCAATGAACAGGAATTCGTTGGTTTGAACATTGTGGCTAACACAGCGGTAGAATACCCGCCGCGGCTGTTGTCCCGGCGCCACCGACCCTACAACGGCTGGTGAGGGCAGTGGGCAGCTAGCGGAGTTTTTTGGGTAAGCGCTTTTTGTTTCTTCCCTTTGTATATGGAATGCGTTTTGCAACCACAAAGCTGCATAAAAGACTTAAAACCCGCGTTCGCTTGGTATTCACTGCATTTAAAAAAGTAACGAAATAACGGAGTAACGGTAACTTCCGTTACTTTTTAAGGCAGAGTAACGGAGTAACGAGTAACGGACTGGCTTTTTTGAGTAACGGAGTAACGAGTAACGAAGTTACATTTTTGAGTAACGATGCCCACCTATGATTATTTGCTATGCAATGTCGCACGGGATTAATGTTAAAACTCTTGAACTATTTGGAGACAAGACCACCGAAGGCAGTGTTATACGAGTTTGCTTCACCTCACAAAAGGAAAACGTCACTTGACGGTGGTGCTACCCACGACAACTGAGCAAGCCACCGCTCGCTGGCCAGATTACGTGCAACCTATGTCTGTTGGCAGCTTTTAAATGCATATTCAAACCTAATAATACCTTACCTGACCAACCTAACCTGTCCTACATCTACTGCTACACCTACCCAAGTACTGACGCTTACGTTTTCACTGGTTGCACCGTCGCTACTTGTGGTGCCACTGTCACGGGCAATGATCTTGAATGGTCAGGTGATGCCAGCTCACAGATGACGTGCCCCTTGGCTCCGCCAATGCCTTCCTGTTCCATCTTAAGCAAATTATATAAAATAAGAACACACGTTCCGTATTTTCAAGCATTTTAATACATTAGTATTCGGTAACATGCAAAATACGAATGAGTTCTTATTGAAGACATGTCTTATATCCATCCTGGTGCTGAAACCGTTGCACAACCTCGTATTCAAGTGCCCATGCATAGCCCTGTCTCGGACTGCATCATTTTTTTTTTTGATATCAACATAGTTATCATTTACTGCCAGATTCAACAGCAGAAATGAAAACGCCAGAGAAAGTGTACGCTTTGCTTGCAATATCCAGCAACTGCAGCGTACACTTTCCGAGTATAAATATTGGAGCCTACATCCGGCAGTTATTGGGGGTATAGTCCCCCAACCAGATGGTTGGAGGGGACGCGTCCCTTCCGTTTCCCCTCCCCCTCCCCCGTGACGGAGCCCATGACGAACAGTAGCAGCGTTATTTTGACTTCTTTTGGTGAAAGATTGCGGATTAGCTTCGAAATAGGCCGCAAACAAATGTTGCACGTTTGTGCGGTCTATGTATAGCGCCAGTGTGCATGTGCGTTTGCATGTTCGTCGTTCTTTGAGGATGCATGGGGTTCCTATGCAGCCCCATGCATGGGAACTGATGGGAACGCACGTCCCCATGAAGGGTACAATACCGAGAAATAAATTGCTATGTTTAGTAATGGTGGTTGTGGCGATATCCCACAAGTAACAGCAAACAATTGCCATTGGATCAAGGAAAATCCGTTTCTTGGTTTCCGAAATACAACTGCTCCACGAGTTCGGCCTGATTTGTCTTTGACCTTTAACTTTTAGGATAGCGATCTGAACTCTTTGTAACGAGCAGTAGGCTCAGTGGCATCTGAGAGAGTTTTATCCTTGGCTGGTTTATTCCATGTCAGGAATGTTGTCCTTTTAGGTTTAGGTGCCTGTGCTAGGTCTAGGTTAATGCTGGTCTAGGTTAGTAAAATGGTAATGTTAGGTCTAATTTAGCTCCTTTACCTGTGATCTTATTTTTGGCACGAAACAAAAAACCATATAAGTCTTAAGGCTGCATGGCAGAGGGCCGTCGGTCGGCGTTTGAGTCGCTCAGACCGTTCCTCTGGTTCTGGCTATAGCCGAGGAGCGTCACATTCGCCCCACCCCGGCCACTGGTGCGCGGCAGGAGACCTCAGTCATTGACGCCGGTTAACTGTTTTCAGGATGCAAGTCGCCAGGAACCATGCTAGGTTCCGGAGTCGTGTCACGCGCTGAGCAAACACCGCACATAGGGATCATGCCGAGCGCTGAGAGACAACGTTTCCTGAGAATTCTAATGCGCTATTTCCTCAATAAAGAGGGGGTTCTCGAAGATGAATGGGGGCCAGATAACTGATATGGTCACTTCTTCGAAGACCCCGCCTACCCCAAACAGTTTCCTTACACATGGGTGCGTTACAACACATAGTGGATGTGTCAGGGTCGAAATGGAGTATGAAGGACGGATCGCGGCCGAATTGACGTGTTTCTGGGGATGGAATTCTACAGATTGGATTCCGGACGAAATTTTGTTACCGTCTCTTGCGTAGAGCTCATCCACTCTCAAGGTCACCCGTCAAAACCGCAGGTCAAAGTATGGAGTAGGTTGAAACCAACCTTTTACGTGATTTCGACTTTTCGGACAAAACTGAAGGTCGATCTCGATAAAAAAATCAGACCATATATTTCGGACGGTTTCTCTCGTCCTGTTTGCTGTTTGCTGCTGTTTGCTTGTCTGTGACCCTGTACTCGATCAGTGTCCAAGGACGAGCGAAATGGCCCGAAAATACATGGTCTAATTTATCGAAATCGACCTTCAGTATTGTCCAAATAGTCGAAATCACATAAACTGACCTGAATATAAACGACAACGAAATGGCATTGCGTCAACATGCAACCTTTCACTTTATGACTACCACAAATGGGCATGAAAAGCCAATCTTCGTAGCTTGTCTTAGACTTGGAAATGTGATCTTTCAAAGAGACTCTGGGCGATGAAAATCGATTTATCGGTTGATACTAAGCATGCACCTCCAAACATGCCAACTGGTTTCAGTGTTCTTTTTTTAACAGATGAAACACGTCAGCTGGTTTCCGTGTTCTTTAAACGAATGATATATCTCTGAAGTGCCGACATATAACGAGTATTGAAAATTGCACCACTGCAGTGTTCCAGCCTTGTCTTCTGATGATGGAAAATCACGGATCAGCCCCGTCTCCTGTTTCGGGATCACCTCACGTTGTCTATTACGCTGATCAGGCGGATACCAGCCCCGTCTGTGGCCGCACGTCTGCCGGCGCCTCTCCCGCTCCACGTGAATCACCAGAGGGCCCGACACCGTACAACACTCTCGGTCCGGCAGGCCATCGGCACGACCGGGTGCCGCTGCCCCCGCCCCTGCCCCCCGCCAGCCCACGCCCGAGCCGTTTGTCGTCACTTCCGGAAAAGTTCAAGCGGCCCGGCAATTACGGCTCTGTTCCGGTTTTTAGCGGCACGCGCCGCCTCCATTCAGGCCAGGTGGGGTGTGACAGCGGTTATGGATGCTTTGATTGGGCGTGCGGCGCCCCGTTCGGCCGGCTGACGGGCGGGTCACGTCGGGCCGGGCCCCGGACTGCCGCAGCGCGACCCGGAGCTGGTCCCGCCGGCCGCCGCGCCGGTACAACGCCCGGCGCCTGCGGGCCGCCCGCTGTCGGGTACTGGCTGCCCGCGGACCGGCGGCCGACCGGCCAATGGTCAGCGGGCACCACTGGCAAAGGGTCGGCCGAGGACCAGAGCAGGCGCAGTGGACTGCCAGTGACAGACCAGCAGAGGACCAGGGCAGGAACAGTAGAGGACCAGCAGAGGACCACGGGAAAGCGGTGGGGGACCATCGCAGGTCCAGTGGACTGCCAGTAAATGACCAATGAGGGACCATCGCAGGTCCAGTGAACCGCCAGTAGAGGACCAGCGGGAAACCAGAACAGGTCCAGGGGACGGCTGTGGTAGGGCTTATGAAGGACAAGCAGAGAACAAACGGCAAACCACTGGCGCGCTGCGACTCACACAATCTTTACGAGCAACTTGTACACTACAGCTACAACTACAACTACAACCTTACAAAAAAAAACACCTATGTTTCATACGCGTGGAAAGGCTGGGACACTGGGGTCAGAAAAGGAGAGAAAGGCTACCGCGCATCAGGAAAGGAAAGAAAGGCTGGCTAGGCCTTTTTGTAAAGACCGTTTAAATCGGCCACACACTGATAACAAAGATACATGGCTTCCTTCTGTATGACGGTATGCAATGGCAGTCGTAGAAACTGCAAACGGTCGGCAACCAGGCAGCCTTGCAGCCTTTACTAAGTGGCCCTACTGGGTAAAACGAATGGCATGGATGCAAAGGTCGATTTGCGCAGCAATAGCAATGCGACGGAATACAATCGACGGCTCACAAAGCCTGGTCAACACATAGACAGAGGTGTGCCAGGCTTTCCTTGGGTGAAATAGGAGACGAAAAAAATGCATTCGCTTCCTTTCAGGCGTCCGCGCCCATGTGACGTCAAAACCTTTGAATCCTGTGGTATGCGTTTCACTAGATATTGCAAATCTCTCAGGGACGGATTATACGCATTAAGATCCAGATGAAAATTTAAATTGAAGGCATCGACGACATATTTGGAACCCGTGGGACGAAGACGCTCAGTGTCGCTATTTTGAACCAAATCAAAATCTGGAGCCAGAAGTTCATCAACATTCTTGCATCCAACTGACACATTTCCGCCTCGTACAGCGAGCTTCACTCGATCTGTTGGTACCGGTTCTGCAGGAATAACATTCTGGGGCCATGAATACGTGGAGCGTTGGATTCCGATGAGTCACTGATAGGCGTGTGTGGGGAACTTAAACTGAAGTTAAAACACGACGTGTACACCCAGATCCCCATGCATAAACTTTTCCCGTTCATTGCCCGTTCATTTGCAATCAGTGGTTTCAGCTTTCAGCCAAGTGACCAGATGGCAGTCTGCTGCACTGCACGGCTGGCTGTTAAAACACCAGTTGAGTATGAGATCACCTTGGATTTGAACAACAAGTGAGTAGTTCTTCATAAAAGGGTGCTCAGTTTTCGGCTGATATATATGTGTATGTATATATATATATATATATATATATATATATATATACACATATACATTTATAGATATATATATGGGTTACATTAGTATTTACAAGACACCATTTGTATCTTGATCTCTTTAGATTACTAAAAGTACTTCCTGAATTGTTTGTCGTTACTTAAGAAAGGGGCTGGAGCCTAGCTTGATCGCTGGAAGGTTTTACGGTCATCCGGATCTTGAAACTAACAACCAAATGGGTATAATTACAAGGGAGAACCGTAAATTACAAAAAAATAAAGCAAGCTAACAGACAAATGCCTAACTTCATGTTTTGTGCTAGTTCATGTATGCGTGTCATAAGACGTAAGGGGCATTTACACAGCCGCAGGAATCGTGAAAGACAGTTCAGCCTTGTATACTCATTCTTTTTTGCGACATAGGCTCTGGGACATTGCTCGGAAGGCACCGCTTAAAAATGCCGTGGCCTCTTGAATTGTTTTGTGATTCCTTCTCCCATGAGAATTTTTGATGCGATAACGCCGACAATGTAGCACTGGAACAGAATAAGCTAAATTAATGTATCATGGTGTTTTTCCAATAAAGATCTGTGCCAGATGTATCGCACATGTTTATCAGGGTCAATGGTTCAATGGAGCCTGCTAGACGTAACAAACCTAATGAGAACGCAAATCAGTTATGTGCCTAACTTTAGAGTTACTGGGGTATCTCGAGTAAAGTTACATAATATGGTGATTCGAGTCCTAGATCTCTTTCGTCTTTTCCTTCTGACCATATATTTTTGTCACCGTTGGCTCCTTACGGACTAACTCATGCATATCTAACGAGGGTATCTAACGAGGGCACGCTTGACTGGCGCAGGCATGCATGAAACTTGTCTTTCTTCCGTGAAGAAAAATGGTCGCAATTTAATTAAGACATTTCGAAAACAAAATAGCTAAGGGGCTTTTGATATGCGAGAGCTTTTCAGTAAGACCTGTTAGTCATTATCACATTACAAATACTGTCCTTGCTCACGAGGGAGAAGCGACGCATCATATTGTTGTGTGGCCCAGACAATTAGGGATTCGTGTACGCAAAATTTGCTCAAAATTTTCACGTTGCCGGAAGCAATTTATTCATACTTGAATCTCATGAAAGTGAGTAAACATGTCGGTTTGGGAAACTTCGTACATGTCGACCCGGCTCCGAGTCAAAGGTGCATTCACTTGTCCTGGTCGTAGTGAACGTCCTGGGAACTCTGCGATAGTTATATATCTGGCTTTAACCCGGCACTGATTGGGAATGTTTCGGCACCCTCCAGCTACTGGTGGGTGGGGGGAGGGGCGTTTCTCCTCTGTCTATTTCAAGAACCAATGGCACGATTTCGACTATTCAAACGGCATTCGATAGCTTGCTTCTTTGGAGCCCCACATGATATGCCTTATTTGTTGACCCTAAAATCACGGATGTCGTCGCAGGTCAGGAGAAAGCAATAATTTGGCAGTTATTAGTCGACCGCCGCAAAAGCAGATTAACAGAGCAAGATTGAACGGAACTGGCTGGGTGCAGTATGTCTTTGGGGACTATATGCCAGGGATAACATGCCAGGAACTCACTTTGTGTGACTAACAATACTTTAGTGAACAGTGGCCCAAGGCCGGCCTGTGTTACGTCATATTAGATGATTTTCACATGCTTCTGGTATACAATTTCATGGAAAGTTTACCAATGATCCTTATTTATCCTTAACAGGAATACTTTGGTCACTGTAGCTAGATTTGTCGTAGAGAAAAGGCTATGATCTGTGCAAAGGTAGCCACTAGCCGTCTTTGCAATTACTTTAGATCATTTATGACCTGTTCGACCTGGTGCCTGGTCTTTGAGTCACTCATGATAAGCTTCATGCAGCCCACGTCGAAATGGAAACACAAATACCAGAATCGTGACAATATCTGAAAACGGCGTTTTGATTCAGCTTATGGCGTTATACAACCTGACTACCTTTGTCAACTTGCTCAGTTATTTCTTGTCAGAAAGTGGATGAGTTGGTCAGGCAGGGGTACGGAAAATGTATTCCCTCTAAGAAATCTCCTTGTCCTTTTGCCAGCAGCTCGTGGGTTAAGGCTACAAACACCTGGATTAAAGCAGAGTCTTAGCTTTTGTTTTTCACCTGAAAACAGGATTACGTATATTCTTCGCGCACCAGCTCACCTACTCTTCGCGGATGCCATCGTCATTTGATATTAGCGTGAATAAAATTTGTCACACACTGCCACTGATCACTGGATGCAATTTCGGTGCGTAATTTGGAATGCAAAAACGCCAAAAGTCTGTGCACGCTCTCCTTTAACGGCTGCCATTAGTCACATTTTCGTCACCTTTGACAGTGCAGAGTATAGCTGGTACGACTCCCCCATCCATTTCCCAACCTAACGTCACAGAGCAACGAAGTAAGACAGAATATGTATCTTGGTCTCTTGGTTACACGATGACGCCCAGTTTGACCCTCTTTGCAACACACTGTGGCCTTAAGGGTGACATCAAACGAGGCCACGACTTTCCACGGGATCTTATTAGACGTAAATTTAGGGCGTTTGCAGGGGGTCCAGAACGATTCCTGGCGATAAATAAGGGCTGAAATTACTGCAACGTCTAAAATCAACGTCTTTGTCTCATGGCCATCCGGGACCAAAAACAAATCGCTGACGTTCATTTATGATTTGATTTAAGATGGCCATGATCAAAGTAAACACATAAATACAGTAGTCATTGATACCATGGTTGAGAGGCATACAAAGTACTGAGCACGTCTGGGCTTCTTCAAGCGCTTGAAACGTTCAATGTCCGATGAGAATCGTCGCCGTAACATGATTTCTCCATGACATGCACTCGAGAAAGAGATCACAACGCAGTAACCTGTCGAGGTACTGACCCCATATTTTCAGAGGGCGTGTGAAAAGGTGCAGCACTCAGCTATGCTAAATTTCAGAGGGACTGGAAGAGTCTTTGCTAACGCAAAGCCTAGTACTAAATTTGCCACCGCAGTTTACGAAAAAATGTTTAACTCCAGGGAGGTATTCAAGCCAGGAAGCAAGCAAGCAGTCAAACGGGCAAAACTCAGAGATCTAGATTGCCATCGCCTGTAGCACTGCGCTGGGGCACGTACATCGGTCGTTTTCTCACGCCAGACCGGGGCGGGGTCGAAAACAGCGAGTCCTATCCGAGCCGGAGTCCGGATGCCTCGAGCACGACTCTTAGTCCGACTCAGTGGCTCTACTATATGGTGACGCCGAGTCTGAGTGCAAGCCACACCTAAAAAGAAAAGCTGATTCCGAACCCAGGTCCATGGCAAAAAGGCCTACGTTCGAGTCCACGTCCGAATCATGCCTGGAAAGGTAAGGATAATGGGAGTTGCGGTCCATTAACCTGCGCTCAACTGGAGGAGGTGGCGTTTCGATCCTCCACATGACTTTCAGTGGTAGCAAAAAGCACAGCGCACAGTGCGTTGAATTTTTTTGTACCTTTCTTGAATCTTTTTCGCATGTCCTGTAGAAATTTCAACTTCCGGTCATGCCACGTCACTGGCCTAGGTCACGTAAAAGAGGTCAATCTCCGTTTTTTAACCTTCTACAAACCACGCCGTGAGATCGATCGACCTGAGACTTCCAGGGATAGTAGTCTAAGTCATTTCGAAAAACTGTGCCATCTCGGATAAGTTGTCAAGGTCAAGGACAGTGATCTGAGGTCAAATCAATTTTTGCCATATTTCCCTATTTCTAGCGGTTTTGAACAGTTCCTTCGGCTTGTTGGTGCCTGAAATGCATTCCTGGGCCAAGGGAGTTACAAAACACAAGAAATGGTTTTGACCCTCATGAAAGGTCATGAGGTCAGGTCAGGTCACACTTGGGGTGAACTAGCAAAAAGGAGTCTAAAACCCCGTTTGAATGATTCCTGCGGTAAAAAATGGGGACTGAAGTCGATTTTGGGTCCAAAATTGTATCAGCACGCTTCCAAGCTGTGAAATGGCCTCAGGTCACGTGGTATCATACAAGGTCATCGTGGTAAGAGCTGAGCTTATATCCAGATGTCAAGCTTTATCTCTCTGGTTTAGTTCACGAGCGACATACTAGCGCCATCAGCTGATCACCGGCAGTAATGTCAACAGACTGCCGGCGGTAACGCAAACTGCTCATCGGCAGTTTGAGTGGTTGCCAGATGTGCAACCCGGAGTATTCTTCAAAACTGTAAGTAAAATTCTTCATGTGTTGTTACAATATCATGAAAACGACACAAGTATGAGGAAGTTCCGAACATTTCTGATGGATTCACGGAATCTGTAACAGCGTTTCTTGCGATTTATTTTGAGGACGATTTATTTTGATATAAGTCACGCATGTTGTCCATTTCACAGTGTTACGACATGCGATCCAAACGACCCTCCGGTTGCTGCACTGAGCCATGCTGTCTGCCTTATTGCCCTTTTTCTGGGGTTTGATGTGTCTAAATGCTGGTGTAATTCAGAGTGAGCATATTTTTAAGCCTGATGTAGTTCTTATTTGGCTTAATCTGAGTCTGAGTATGAATGCCAGTCAGACTTTTTTTCGTTCGATTCTGAATTTGAGTCTAGTATTTCACGTCTTTAGGTCTCAGTCTGATTCCATGGCGATCTGTGAATGGGTAAGTCTGAGTCCGAGTCCAGTCGTGGAAATTCTTAACCGATTTACAGGAGTCCGAGGCCAAAAGCTCGCGAGCCCAGAACTCAGACTCAAACCCAGGGCTGCCTCACATTCCATCTGAACGAACAGTTCCTGACCAGCGGCTCCGTAACAGCAGTTCGTCATTGACGAGCCGTAACAGTCGTTGTCCAAGCTGTCGGTAAATCACTCGATAATGCTGATTCCTCTCACCTGTCACATTTGCGCCCTCATCCCAAGTCATGTCAGAGTCTCTCTGTCACCATTGTGTTTTCAGCACGCATCGCGCCGAAAGTTACGCGTCACCACTACACCCTCACCACATACCGGATGTGCTTGTCTTCAGCCCAAGGCTGTCTCGCTGAGGCGAGCAGCCACGTTCGTTCGGGACAGCGCAGCTCACGAGGTTAACTCCAAGCGGTTTAACTTTCCAAGGCCACCGCCGCGAGCCGGAGACCTGATCGTCCCCGGTTAGTGCCGGAAATGACGCAGCCCTTCAACAGTCGTCATCTGTTCCACCAGCTTCAGGCCAATTAAGGTTATCACCTGGGCAAGCCGGAGCAGTTTCACCAGGGGTTTCAATTTTTATCTGCGACCGCCCGCGGCCGGGCTGTGCACGCTCCAGGCTCGGTGTCGCCGCTCACCCGCCGTGAAATGTGAAAACAGGACCAGGCTGCGTATAACGCCATCCGGCCGCTTCACCGCCGGCTTCTGGTCCTGTCTTCATCGGCATCCTGTCCCCCTCTTCCGTGGGACGGGAACAGGCGCCGCGGCCCAAAACGGTGTGGTTTGCAGAGGAGAAAAAAACGATGGAAACTGCACCAAGGAAACAAATTATTGAATTCTGGGGACGTCTTTTTCCCTCCCTTGCGTTTTTGAGGAACGAGAAACAACGACAGCAGGATCACATTCCCAGTATCCCAACCAAAACATGACAAATATCTGCTGTCAAAAGAAAACGAGTGACAAATCATTGCATTATAGGTCAGGTCAGGTCATATGACGTCGTCATTACCCGAATCATACATTCGGCTTTACGAAAATACTTGTGTTTTCGCACGTACCATCCTTTCCTTGGAATATTGTATAGGACCATCACAAGAAATGGCGCACATGATAAGTTACAGTTTTTGCAAGTCACTTGTGGTCTCAAGTGGTTCCAAAACGGTCATTTTATGGCTCTCCAAAGGAATGATTTGGATTTTTCGGAGACAAATGTAACCTAGCGACAGCAGTATTGCAGACGGAGAAAGACACGCCATTACTATGTTTGGGGTTTTCCTATTATGCTTAATCAGAAACATGTATAATGTCAGAATTCAAGTTAGTAACTCATCTGACCTCGTTGCCTAGGTTGATCTTTGGTGACGCTGTGTAATGCACAATTTTTTGTGACCAAAAAGTTTACTGATGCTTGATGCTGCTCATCTACCATTTTTGCGATGTCTTCTGAAATGGTTAGCAAATTACCTTAAATTTTGTGGGCTTTGACCTGACTTGTGTCGTCAGCATTTGAGGCCAACACCCGATTCTTGAGGGTGACGAACTATCGATTGCCGTCTTAATAACTCAAGTCTGATGAACGGTTGTTGAGATAAGCAGGGAGTAAATCGTATCCTCTTTGTTTGGAAAGCACAGAAACGCCCCGATCAGTGCCCAGCTAAAATAGTACTGCTATAAAGACAAGAAATCCTGGTAAGCCTGTGCACGATTTGCTGTCCAGATCAATCTCCTTCCACCACATGGTCACGAAACTAAGCTCCCAATTGACCTTAGTAACGTAATGCTTCTCTTAAAAAAAAATGTTTCATAAGGTACACACACTTAACAGACGAATTAATTCATCGGTTAAATGCAGCTTTTTAGGGGGGGTAAGCGCCTTAGCTATTTCAGTTGGAAACATATGTTAAAAGTCATTTGAACGCAGGCCATAAGGGCAGGTCATTCGAATGGGGTCATACGGACACTTCTTTCCATCCGTCAAATGTATGAGCATAGGAAAGCGCTTTATTCTCGTGGTATAAATAAATAGACCCGCCTCCCCCCATCCAAGAAAAAAGGGCAAATTACTTCAATTGGAGTGCGGAAACAAATTCCGTCCGACGTTTTTAGCCATTTTCTGTTTGTCCTTCGAACAATTTACCCTCCTTAACCCTATGCCATGTTGGAGGGAGAAGAGCAAATTCTAGCGCGCTTTCGGTTTTTCGCTTGCCCTTTCCGAGCTTTTGGGAGCTCTTGCACGGAACTTGGTGACTATTCCTAAATTCGTTTTTTACATGTTGCGACAAACTTTCAAAAATTTATCTCCCCCAGAGTCGGTTTGAGGACGCGTTTCCGAGAGACACATTTGACAAAATATCGCGTTTTCAGGAGATCGCTCACTACGACGTGGTCATGTACTATTTTAATGTCCTTTATAATGTCACGGGCAGTTAAAATAATCAGAATATTTCTAGCCTGCACAGTCTCAAGTATTTTAAGAAAAATCCTCATCACTGGCGTATTTAGGGGCATCCAAAAGGAATGTTGATATTTTCCTATTCCTATGCATTTATGACTCATTTTATAAATAAAATAAAACTAAAGTGTGATACAGACATGTTCAATTTAATTTATTCATTTAATATTCATCATTTAATATTCAGTTTAATTTAATTTAAGCCTACAACTCACTCATTTTCAACAGAAATTATGACTCGGCTTACGAAATAAAACGCAGCCATCGCCAGGTAGTTAGTAGCCCCTATTTTTCTGGTACTTGCGTCCACCTATGGGCATTTGCAATGTGCACATAATATGGTATGCGCCACAAATGGAATTTTTTTGGTCACTCATAATCTCACCGGGTTAAAAATATGTTCTAAAAAACTTGATATTTCCCCAGAAATTGCCCACTTTTATGTCCTCTGGTTAGGCCTGTGATTCTGTTTCAAAATGCGGTGCGCTTATGGCCCCAAAATCCAAATATTAGCCCTATTCCCGGCAGGGGGGCTAAATCCGCTCCCCCTTTGTTAGTTTTTGTTTTTTGGTTGTCATTTCCAGGGTTTTTGACGCAGATCCACGAAACTTGGTGACTTTTCCTAGTTGAATATTCTTTCCACGGACCGTAACAAAGTTTCGCAATTCTATTTTGCTCAGGGGCGTAGCCAGGCAACGTTTTTGGGAGGCACTTCAGGCCATTTTTGGCCCTGTTGAGGGTAAAAAGAAAATGTTTACCAAAAACAGCGTTTTTAAGACAGAACTTGAAACTTTTTATCAGTGTATAGGAAACTAGGTGGTTAACATGAAAATACAATTCTGCTCATCTGAGGTAACTCCACAAGGTTAGGTCAAGGTCAGAACCGAAAATTTATTTCCATAGTAATTATTTTAACGTCTTTTTTTCAGATGCCAAACGGGGAATTTACATGACAAAGAAGGGTGCCCTCTATTTGTGTTCCAAGTTTCAGGCTGATGTCAGGTCGGGTCACGGAGCCATGACCTAAAATTTCAGTGCACATACCTTCTAGCACAATAGCCGTAAAATGGAATTTTAGAAATAGAGTAAATTCAGATAATTAAAAACGTTTTCAAGTAATATAGAACGCAAACAGTATCACTCCAAGTGACTCTAAGGTCATTGGTAGTCATTTAAGGCCAAAGGTCGTAAGCTGACCTGAAGAACATGTGACCATGACAGTTCTCCCTTTTCATGTCCCTGGCACCGTCTATGCTAGCATTATACAAACATTGTAATACGATTTGTACTTCTTCAGCATAAAATGATTAGCAAAAGCTAAAAAAGCGTTTTAGCTCTTTTGTTAGTTCATTTTTTTAGAAACTAATCCTCCTATTTTGGAATCCTTTCAACGCCTATGAATTTTCCCAAGATTTCAAGCGTAAAGACTAATGGGAAAATTCCATCCATAATCCCTCGATTCATGCCAATTTCACCAAAATCGGTCCGTAAGCAACAGAGCTATAACAAGACCAAAAATATCCCGTATTTTTAATTTTTTGCCCCCTCTTTCCACCCCTTACAAAATCCTCAAAACTCCCTTTTATAAAAATGTAGCAAAGATCATGGACAATCGGTTGTTATTTGTTGCGATGAAATCGGATGTGTAGTTCTCGAGATATCAGATCCCCTGCAGGGAATCGGCCTATTGTCTAGTCCTCCGGGAATAGGGTTAAGTACAATACAAAACAGCATTCACGATATATTTGAACATGATGGCCAGTTAGCAAACCATACAGAAGGTTTCCCCACTTTTCTGGTAAATGAATCCGCCTATGAACATTTGTCATGCTTATATCACATTGCATGTGGCTCACACGGAAATGTTCTCCGAACACAAATAAGCTCGCTAGACTAAAAATATGTTGCAGAATGAATTAAGATCCCCAGAAACGTGTACCCATTTTCATGTGCTCTGGGCGTGCCTATAAATTTTGATAAGCGATCTCTTCCTAACATACGTCATAGGCCTTTCAATTGTCGGTACAATGGCATGAAGTAGCACAAAATCGGTCAGAAATGTGCCCGAAAAACTCGTATAAGTTAATTTCATTTTGACCCCCTATCCCCCTTTCAAAATTTTTCATGCTCCTTTCTTAGAAATCAAGACCTTGCTACAGGCTATCGAACGTCGGTTTCCGCTAGGAAATCGGACGAGTGGTTTTCGGGGGGGGGGCAGACTTTACCCCTTCCCCCAGCATGGAATCGTACGTACCGGGCAGGAGCACAGAACTGGATTAACGTTGCTTAACTATACAGCTATTAGGTACCAGGTACCTTAGTACTATCGTAGTACATTCAATATTTTGTTTTTTTTATAATCAGCATACCGTGCGTTAGTTTCCTCAGACATTTGTGTTTAGGGGGTTCGATATCATGTTCCTACTTCTGTGGTACGTGACTGAAAACCAAACGGAGCCGAGTCAATGTAGGGGATTAAATGACAAAAAACGGCCATGAGTAACTAACTGCAATAATGAGGATAAATTCAAAATCATTGCAAGGTAAAGTATGGCACAGGTGATAAGTATACGGGAGAGGCAAAGCAAAGAACAGAACAACTGTTTTGCTTCAGAAAAGAAACGGCAGATTTGGTTAACGCAAAAGAAACGCTCGCATTAAATGTAAGGCATGAGTTCTTACCACCTTCCGCGGGTGATCGCACTGGGCAGAAAGTTTATTCTTGGTGAAATATCGTGTGCTGGGAATACATTTTAGCCACAGTATCTGTGGGTTTTTCACGCGGTGTTGGTGCTGATTGATTGTCCCAAGCAGAAACAAACATGACCTGAGGTCATGTCCCGCGCTGCGGGGGCCTGCACACACGTCGGAGTCACGACGCAGATGCAAAATGAGAACGCGTGTAAGCCTGTTACATTGTCTTCGTAGCCCGCCGCTTCTGCAAAATCGTACAAACAAACGTCTGTGTTGAGCAATTCGCCCTGGATTTCGACAGTGTTCGGGCCGCGTAGATGACGATGAACGGCACAGTAACCGTTAATCGTGCAACCAAAAGTCTGATCACGGCGTTCTCACGAAGGCTGCGCCAGGCGGCCCACACCTGCGGTCGCCGCTCCCGCGTTTTAGCGGCGTTATACTCCAGACTGTGACGTGACGTTCTGCGCGTCACGCTGCGCTCAACGCCGCCACGTCGACGCGGCGGGCGCCTGCAGCCGTGCGGACATTATGGAAAGGTGAGTAGGCACGGGCCAGCACATCTCTTGTTCCGGCGAGCACGTCGTCGTCGAGCCGTCACGCGGGCCGCCATGTGAACGCGACAACAAGAGCGAAAGTCACCCGGCCCGGCGCCGTTTTCACCGGCGCACATATTGCTGCCGCCATGAATCGGCGCCTTTCGTCGGGCCCGACGCGTCTGGGACCGGCGCCGCCGCCCGGCAGTTTCCCCACGGGTCGGCCGGACGATCCGACAGGTCGGCCGGACGATCCGACAGGTCGGCCGGGCGATCCGACAGGTCGGCCGGGCGATCCGACAGGTCGGCCGGACGATCCGACAGGTCGGCCGGACGATTTGGCATTTCTGGACAGACGTTGACCGGCTGCGGTTCTCTGGGACGGTCTTCCCCACCGGACCGGGTGGGGAAGACCGTCCGGACGCGATACTGTGGTGGTATTTCACACTCCATTCAGAGACATCTTGGCACAAGTCTAATCTCGAACGCACGCCAAATGGCTGTCATATGCCATACCGCTCACTTTACCAACCGTGGAGTAGCTTTCCTCCTTCCAAAGAATTTTTTATCTTTTCATGTTTCGCAGCACGCTTTGGGATCAAGCGACTGACTGGTTTCTGATGAATATTGAACAAAATATATCTTGGGAGAGGTGAAAATGACGTTCTAGGTGTTTTTTTTCAGAATGGCTAGCAAAAGGCGGAGAATGTTATCTTTATATAGAGCATAACGGCAAGCGTACTGGTGTCTGTCGTACATTCAAACGATTGAAACCCGACATGAACGCTTCAAAAACGTCAAACGTTTTGTAAGGCGCAGACGTTTCAAATACAGCACATTAGTAAAATGCATTGGTTAGTGTGCTAAATGCATTGGCTTTATGCACACACGTCCATAAAGCCATCATAACGCGGAACATCGTGCAAGAATGATGTACTTTTAAGTTGTTTTGTTGCGCTTCACCGAAAATTTACTAGGTGTCAGTGCCTGCAGTATGTTATTTCTACAATTGAGGTCTCCTGCTCGCACTTTGAAAACGACGAGGTGCACAATATAAAGGTTCAGGAGTACATTCAAAATGGACTTATAAATGTAATCATGGGATGGAATTCTGGAATCTTGCTAGTTGCTGCAATCTTTTGCTCAATGTTGGCCTGCCATACATAACATACAAAAATTCCACCTTATCAACATCACCACAACATCCGTTTCCAAACCGCAATGTTATACGGACCACCCGCCCAGAGCGAGTGGTCCTCCGAGTCTCGATCTCAGGGTTCTGTTGCTCCGAAGCCGTGTCTTCTGAGTGTCTGGAGGACTCCCAGACAGAGCTGACGGCTGGGTCGAGCATCAGACACGTCCGAGAGTCCTCCGCAGAAAGCAGGAGCGAGCGCTTCAGCGGTGCCTCCTCATCTCGTTCCGATGTCCAGGGGTGAATCGAACGCGTCGGCGAGACCGGTGTCATAGGACGTCTCAGATCACATGTCGTTAACACCCGAATCATACATACGGCTTTATGGAAATAGCTCTGTTTTCGCACGTACCATCCCTTCTTTGGGATATTGTATAAGCACATCACAAGGAATAGCACCATGTCAAACGCCGAGTTTCCTGTGAACATAGGACCCGAGTTAGAAAGCTGACGGTTTGGAGGAGCTTACCGCCGAGCTAGCCTGGACAGCGAGCTCAAACGGAGCTCCGCAGCTCAGTCTGAAGCAGGTTGGCCCTCGCTGGGCGGCAGTTTCTCCACCTCCCGAGCAGTGCGGTCGACCTTTCCAGGGACTTGGCCGGAGTCTGAACCGAACCCACCTCGAAGCCCACGTCCCGGTTCCGACAGAGTCTGCCCAAGTGCTCCCTCCTTCGCTCTTGATTCTTCGCCACCTTGTCCCTGGCGTCCCTGTCCCTGCCCCTCCGTCCTCCGGTCTCCTCTTCAAGGCTGCGTGCAGCTTCGTCCGCAGCCGTCTTCCTCGCAGCAGCTGTGCAGGACTCCACCCTGAGGTAGCATGAGGCGTGGAATGATACGGCAACAGAAATTCCTGCAGACGCTTCACCCAGTCCTTTTTCACCGTCGCAGCAGTCTGCAAGGCCGCTTTCGTCACCCTGTTCAGCCCCTCCACTGCGCCTGTCCCTCGCAAATGCCAAGGCATCACTCTGATGGGCTGTGCTCCCACACTGCGCAGGTACGAGGTGAACTCCTGCGAAGTAAAGGTGTTCCGTTACTCGAGACAAATTCCTTTGGGTAGCCCCTGCTCGCCGCCATCTCGAAGAACTCGATCGCCGTTTGGGAGGCTGGGTGCGAGCCAAGTCCCACTTACGGTCACCTCGAGTAATAGTCAACCATGACAATGGCATATCTTCTGTGGGTTCCTCCAAGCCCTCCACCCTCCATGGACCGATGAAATCCATACCGACTTTCGACCATGGTGCTGCTGAAAACGGCACTGGAGTAGGTGGCGATGACACGTTGCTGCAGTCCAGTCCGAGGCAGCGCACAGCTCACACTGCTTGACAAGCTGTTCCACATCACTGTCCATTTCTCGCCACTAAAAGAGCTCCCTCAGCCTCAGCCGCTGTTTGATACTGACTATCCCGGGGTGCCCACTGTGTGCCAGACACAGCAGACGTCGTCTTAGTGTCTCTGGCACCACAATCCTCTCATCTCTGAAGATGAGATGGTCTACCACAGTCAGTTCATGTCTACAATGGTAGAACGGTTGCAGCCTTGCTGGAAAGTTTGCGAACCGTCTCAGCTGTCTGCCAGACACCTGCTACTCTAGATCACACAGCATTAGATCGGATTGCACAGCAGCAACCATTTTCTCTCAATCCATCACATACTTCCGCTTCATATAGTCCACGATGGCAGCCACCATCAGCTGTTCGCCGTCGGCTGGCACCACGTGAGAGACCATCAGCAGGATTAACAGGCCCACTGACGAACTGAAGGAACCGTAAAACTGTGGACCATCAGGCGACTGGCCCAGCGACGTCCTCATACCAACTCGCCTCACATCCTTCGACGTCATCAGCAGCTGCAGTGCCTGGTGATCGATCCCGAGAACAAAAGCAGAACAGAACATGCACCGATGCCAGGGCTCCACCGCTCAGCGAACGGCCAGGGCTCCACACTCTTTACATCTGCCTTTACGCTGCGGACTGAGTGGCAGAAGCGAAACGCGCAGCCCTCTCACATTCAGGGTAGAACTGGTCCAAAACTCTATTTATGCCGACGTCCGATTCCTCCACCGTCGGCAGAATAGGGTTGTACAAGGCGAGAGCAGAACTGTGAATGATGACAGTCACACTCAAGCTCCTAGGAATTTAAGTTATGAACTCTTACGTCGTTCCCCATCTCAGTACTGCCCGCAGAGGATCCACCGTCGTGGAGTATCCTTTCAGGAACTTGGCGTGAAAACCAAACAGACCCAGCGACGACTGCAGCTCCTTCGCTGGAGCCGGTGATTTCATGACAATCAGACCACTGTCTGATTGACTCACAAGGTCTGCACTCACCGAGATGCCGGTCTGCCCACCGTTAACCCCAAGAAGTCCAAGGAGTTTACTCAGAGCTTGCACTTCTCTTCGCTGAGAGTCATGTCTCAGCACTTAAGGCGACACACAACCGCCTGCAGTCTGCTGTCATGGTTCTCCCAGACTATGCCAAACTCGATGATGTCATCAAGATGCACTTGAGCACCATCCGAGCCACGAAGAATGGCTTCCGTTACTTTTTGAAACGCTGCAGGGATCGACGAGAGTTCAAACGGCACCTTTTGAAGCGACTGAGGCTGTCACGAGTCATGAAGGCTGCCAGATCTCTCGACTTCTCGCAGAGCTCGAGCCGATAGGACACTGCATGTCTGTTGCGAAAAACGCTATAAACCCTTTCAGCCTGTCTAGTATTTCCTGGATTTCAGGCTGCGGATCCTTGCTGGGCATCACGCCCTTGAGATCAGGGGACATTTTGATCCCACCTGAGCGTCTGTGAGCGATGAGCATCCGAGAAATCCAAAGAGATGAATCCGGTTTCCTATGAGCCCGTTCGCCTTCAGCTCCTTTCGGTGCTTCGCAGCTTCGGATCGCCGGCGGTAGTGGTCGGAACTCCTACCGAACTGTAGTCACGCCGTCCTTGACCCTTACTCTGTGGACAAAAACTCCCATAGGAGGCAACTGTGAATCTTTTCCCTCCTGCTCAGCAGCACAGACAACTGCTCCGTTCATGGCGTTAGCACAGCAGACTCTGTACGTCACGACCCAAGAGAGGTATAGGGTTTCGACTAGACGACTTCACGATATACTATCGCGTAAATCGAACTCGTTGCTGCTAGGTCCTGTAAGACAACTCACAACTCAACTCACTCCAACAGCTCACTCCTCCACACAAGTCAAATATCATTTCAGACGTCTTCGACGGCAGATGAGTGAGCTAATCACGATACAACTACGGAGGCGACAGGGTAACAACTGAACCGGCGTCGACCCTCATAGTAAGTACCTCTCCAGCCACTGTCACATCCAAAGTTGGCCATGCTCTTTGACCTCGACTAGGGAGGCGTGATTAGAATGACGCTTTCGCCTACTTTGGGACGCAAAGTGTCCAATCTCGAGGAAATTGTTGTACTTTTTACTTCGAGCTGGGCATCTTCTGTCCCTTGCAATATGCCCTCTCTCGTCACAAGAGCCTCGCCCTTTTCCCGTGTTGTGCCTCCCGTATCCCCTTTTTCCCCGTCTTTTCAGCCTCTAACATTTGTAGACTTCAATGACGCAGCAGCTGCAGCCACTTCCTTGCAGGCCGGCTGCTGACCGCTCACGGGCGTTTCCCTGCACTCCTTGATGTGCTGCCTCTCAGCCAGGGCCCCAAACCAGCACCCCTGGCTGCGTTCCCTCAGATTCGCTAGGCGAGTGCTCACCAACGACTGCTTCTGTCTACATCTACTGAACAGAGCCCTTCCAGTGATGACATCGCTCCGTTTTGAAAACAGCCCCTCTACAACATCACGGGTCACTTGAACTGGTGTCACATGCTCTTCATGGTCAGGCTTGAGCACAAACAGTAACATGTAGCAACATGAAACAGTAACATGTAACAGTGCGAGAGCAGAGCGCAGAGCCATTGCGGTCTTTAGTCCGTCCATCCAATGGCAATTGTATAGACCTCAAAGTCGGCATGCCAAGCAAACCATGGAACAACTCGAGTGCCTGGAAAAATTCAAGCCAGGAGCAGCAAGAGAAAAAATGAAAAGCACTGACAAAAAGAGGAACAATTTAAAAATATTTCGATTATATGCTTATTTATTTTAAGTTTATCATTGCTTAACACCCTAGATGTTCGCACGCTTCTCAGATAATAATGACAGTCCTTTTGTTTTTTTTTTGGGGGGAAGACTATTTGGTCAGAGCTCCTTCTACCCATTAGGTCGTTGCGAAGGTATTGGATGAATTAATTATGAAAACTTGCACTGAGATGTATCGGATAGGGCTGAGATAAAGGACAAGGATCGGAATAACGAGGATGAGAGGGTGGACGCCTTTTCTTTAGATGCATCGTTTCCTGTGAGGTCCCGCTCAGTTGACGTCACAGCTGACGCACTCGTCAAGGTCATTTACGGCTCGATGCGTCGGCCCACGGAGTGCTCCAAAATCAGACGTGCGACTCCGGCGCGGGGTCTTTACAGCGGTGGGCCACCGAAATGCATGGACGGCGTGCATTGTGCATATTTGAACTGAGAGGCTTCTGAAAACCTGTCTAATCAGATGACGCCATGTCACAATGTCATCGAGCAAAAATGGATAAGATTAACCCCAGAGTCTTCTTCGTAAACAGTTCTTTGTTCCGGTCGGATTCCCAAGGTCACGACTTGCAACGTGGGTAAGAGGCTCCTATTGGTGCGTGTTTCGGGCAATGCCCACTGAGACAGGTTTCATCGCCAGCGTGCGCTCTGAAGTATGAGAGAAGGTTCGGCTATCTTGGCACTGGTAAGTGGAATGAACATTGAGTACAAAGTGTTGCGAATTTTCTGAAGGAATATTGTATTATGCCTTTATCTCACCCATCCTCTCCTGGTTCTCTTAAACGCACGTCCCTGAACAAGACGACAAGTGCTATCGATATGAAACACACCCCCGCAATCCTGGCTACTCCATTGCCTTCTTCCATTGCTTCCATCCATACTTCCATTGTCATAGGTCTTCATCTACCTTGTAAATTTGGTGGCTCTAGCCCCGTTAATTTTTGGGGTCTTATGACGGTCAACTTGACTCCCATCCGAACGTGATGTATTTTATCGGCCACCCGATCGGATGTTAGAACTCGAGTTGCTGGGACATTTTTGCCCTCCCCCCGTTCCTGGTTTGCCGGCGTAACTTCCGAACGACAGACACCACTGGCCCATGTTCAGGGTTTCTCCACCAGTGACAACGGAAACTGTGCGTTCGGCGGTTATGTCAGCGGCATGCGGTGATGTCCCAGTAGTCTAGTCCAGTAGTCTTCCGCGGCGAATCACCTGCACCGGCTCCTTCTAGAAAGCGCTGCATTTAGCTCGCTGCCGCATTGGTTCAAACGCAAGGCTCAGTAGCAGGCTACTGCGTGTGGTCGATGCAGTAGGCTCAGGTTGGCAGAGCGCTGATCTCGAGTTAAATCTTGCCTTGAAGTCTTGCCGCTCATTTCAGTGGTTTACAGCCCAGCAGGGCACCTGTCTTGCCGGGTCATCTGCCTTTACAGAAGTGTCGCGCTGGTCAGTCCCAGGCCCGCCCTACCCGGCTGTTCCAGCTGATCGTACCGATCTGTCAGCTGCGTCTGAACAAGACGCGGCGGTTGCTGTTCGGGCACGACCCGGCCATGCTCTGATTCAACGGAGCGTCTCTTCCGGGCAGTCGCGATGCCCGGCCGCAGTTCGGTCTCATCTCAGACACCAGTCTCCGACCGGCGTTCGACAGGATCAGGCCGACTGCCGGCGAGGAGCGCGGCGGCGTCCGCCTCACCCCGTGTCACGCCGCGCCGCTCCGTGTCACGCCGCGCCGCTCCGTGTCACGCTGCGCCGGCCCGTGTCACGCCGCGCGGCGCGCCCGGCCGGCGGCGCCGCTCTGCTGATGAAGAGTCGCCGGCGCGTGCCATCCAGCGTCAGTGGCGCGGCCCGGTCCGTGGAGGCAGCACGTGCCGCCGTCCGCCGGGGCCAGACGCGGACGTCGCCGACTGCGGCCGACAGTGCGCGCCGTGTGACGCCGGCGAGCGGGGACGTCAGGCGCGCACGCCCCGCAGGCGGGAGCAGCGGCGGTCACTCCGGAACACGACCGGCCACCGCGCACAGGGCACAGCATGACCGGCCGTGGCATGGCGGCGGCAACGCTGATGATTCTCAGTTCCGTCCTCCACATTCAGGCGCAGCAAGGTTAGTCCTACCGGCCATCACGCGACGCCCGGATCACAGGCGTGACGTGTCTCTCTCGCTGCGTGATAGGAGCGAGACACTAAAATCATCCCTTTGATTCTAGTCTAGCAATGCTCTTGGAGATAATTTGAAGCTGCTGGGGCTGACAGGGTATTTGGACGTCATTTATGTGTTTTGCGACTTAATTCCAACATCTTTATCCACCTGTCAACCTCGGTTTCAACGGATGAACTCCATACCGAACGCAAGATAAGCTGTAAGATAACGAATAAAGTCTTGTTGACTACGTCGAACAAGAGGACCTTCATTTCAGGAGCTATTGTGGCGATTGGTTCATTGTCGTCAGAGTCAGTGGGGCCAACTAACGAGGTCTTGAAAATGAGACTCTGGTGAAGATGGCTTTGTAGCTGGGCGGTCGTCTTGATAACAGGCCAATGGAATTTTATCTGGCACGTCATGCGAGCGATTTTAGGATGAACTAGATATAGAGACAGCGTGACGAAATTGCTGCTTCACTTTGTCTGACTGCGAGATCTTTTGCCAGCCGCGTTCAAGGAGAAAACCGGTTTGGTGGTGTCCAATGGCCCGAGGTCCTGGGTCCCAGCCTGGAACTCGCCGACGTTGGACAACTTTAATGATGTTTGGTTCAAAAGACTTAAATAGAAGATAATTCCGATATCGCTTCCAATTATCCGGTGCGTTTAAGACGGTTTGGAACGAGATCTTCCATATTCTAGTTCTATTGTACTATCTCTATGAGAGCCATTGCCAAGATCACCAGTATCAGTCCCTATCCTTTGTCCTGAAAACAATGTCTCTTCAGACCGTGAAAATGGTGGCACGAGATGTGATATTTATTAGAATGCAGGATTACTGGCTCAGAAAGAGCTTTTAAAGATACCATTCACCATGGTAAACTGTGCAGGGTAGGTCCCCAAACAAAAACTGAAGTTCATTGTGGCCATTTCGTTTGTTGTTTTATTTTGTTATTTAGAAAATGTACGTAGCAGGGTGAACGTAGAAAACCCGGGCATCCCAGCATTTTGTTTTCATTTTTTGCAAACAAGGCCCAGGCAGCCATCCAGATAAATCGTGTGATAATCATGTCTTGTCTTACAGAGACGGACGAATACCACCAATGGAATATCTTATATCCTTGCAAAAATTTAGACCTTGTCCAAATGCATAGCACTTCAGCTGTAACTCCACCTCCAACTTCTGCTCCAGTTCTGTAACTAGAGTAGGCTGGTAATCATTTTATGTGTGCAGCAAGCCAAAGGGCACATGAGGCAGGAGCCCCACCAACTTTGAAATTAATTTAGCGTGAGTCCTATGGCGTTGTATGGAAAAATTGCCTTCTCACGTCTTTGAACCAATCAACTTAAAAAGGATCCATATAGCCGTTCCACACACCAACTCTAGATATTGCAGTCTTTGCAGAAAAGTTGTGTGTTCATCCGCTTTCATTTTAAGACCGTAAAACTTTAGAAATACATGTCGGAATTGGAAACATCATCATGATGTTAATACATTTTGGTCAATGTGGGATACGTTGAACAAAGGTGATACAACTTCTCTGCACTTTTCCTTTTTAGTCAGGCATCGTCACGCGTCACCACGTATGATTTCAGGGCGATCTATCTCCTGGTTCACTGCAATACGACCTACGTTTTTATTTACGGGAATAATTCCTCTTCCTGTCTCAATAGTCCTTTTCCGGGCTGGGTTGGGCGTGTGGGTCTGAATGAACCTCTTGAGGTTTTGATTTTCGTCTGACATTTCTTAACGGTTCGAGATGGAGCAATGGTGACTGGTGACTTTTGTTGGCATGCATGCACCGTGAAAAATTGTTTGCAACTTTATCAGAGATCGTACAGGATGTTTTTTAGAAGGCATTCTCGGCCATTTTCGTCACTTTCGAGTGCTTTATTTGATGTGGGAATCATGTAACAGAGTTTTGCAAAGTGCCTGATTGTTTCATGTCATATGATATACGTTGGAGTTTGTGACGACATTGACGGATGCGGAGAAGAAAAGGACTGGATAATATGACTTGTTATGCTTTATTCCTCTTCTATATTTTTAAATGCACCGAGGCAGCGGTGCCTGATCCAGGAACAAAAATGAACACTCAATAGAACAAGTGATGAACATGATTTTCACAAAGTGTGATTCCACGGACGACTGTGGATTGGTCTGTGACTTTACGTGAAGCCATATGGTTTCTGAGATATAAAGTATGGTGCCCATTGCCAGCAGCGGATTCAAGGGCAGCCTTACTTGGTGCCCATGATTCGCGCTAAATGCCACGGTACCGTTTATAACATGGTAAATAGGAACGGAAAATCGTAAAATATTACTTGACCCCTCTTTTGAGCCTTTTGTTAGGGTGCAACGCTATTGTACTCACTATCACGATGAAAATGCATCTTGGGTCACAGGAATCGTTTTGACCTCGTTTTGGACCACATCAATATGTGAAAACATACAGGCAAGAGGACAACAAACATTGCCTCCCATGTAGAGCCCTCCTGGCAACATCGCTGATGTCTGCTGTGATGCACACCACCGTGTCATCATGTCTACCTGAACTACCTGAGTAACATGTCAATATTGTTCGATTATCGAAGAGACTGCCATCCATGAATGGCGAAAAGGATCTGATACGAAAGAAAATTTTTTCAGCTTTCTGTTGACACTCTTTTCATTCACATTCGTTAAATAGGTCACCCAGAAATCATTCCGAAACTGCTAATCCGCCCTGACTTTGGGGCGATCATGAGTTCATGAGTGGAGGAAATCACGAATTGTGGCAACCTTTTCCTTTGGTGGATTGTGCCAGTTTTTTTCGGACTTAAAAAGGGTTTCATTTCGATCCTGAAGCTTAGAGCGGCTGCGTCATCTTCGTCTTGTTGATGTTTTCAAACAGAAATTTTTTGTCTTCCCTTGGATGATGCAATGAATCCAATACGGAAGAAAATCGTAGCGGCATGACTACAATTGGTCTGCATTACAATAAATGATTGCACTTGTTACAAACAGTTCGCCGTCGTTATGTTAAGATTCATGTACCACTGATTTTTCCGACGTTAGATACATAATGGATGCTGGTGCCGAAGTGAACGGTGCCGAGACTCCGGATGAATATCTTTACCTACATGAACGGTGATAAACCTGCTACTGCATGCAACATATTGCAATGCTCCCATACGTTTGGATATTTTGGAGGCATAGAGTATGAATGAAATGTGTCAGATTTAAAAACAAGTGGAACATTTTCACATTTCAGACCTAAGTTCGCCAGATAGCTGTGTTGCGAATAGACTTCGCCCGCGAATACGGTCGTCAGCGCGTAGTGAAGCATCGAAGTAATGAGTTGCTCCCACTGCGGACAGTTCGACGTCGTTTCGCCGGGGATCATATATCATTGGTCATTTCAACGCCAGGCATGTAGTCACTGCTCATGGGCGCGATGTTAGTGCTCAAAATCGGTACTTCCAGCTAACGTGAACGATGCTAAATCCATGTCGTTACATGCAATACAGTGCCATACAACCATAGACGCTGTGGTAAGTGCGCTTTTTGGCAGATGCCCCATGATTAATATGCCTGAATCTTTGTGCCCCCTGAAATTTTGACAGAGTCAACTTTATCATTTCATTGGCCATTTTTTTCTCCATTTTTTATAGGAACATATCATCTACTGCGTCCGAATTGGATAATTTTAATTTTTACTTCGGTTTAGAAGAAGCGAAAATTTTTGCCCGATTTCGGACCAAAATATTTATGGGGGAAATACCATCCATATGGCGAACGAGCGATTCGGTCCCTGTCGTGCAATCAAAACATATCCACCGAAATAGGTGCTTCTGCGCCCAGTTCCAATTATCAGGGCGCAAGTTTCTATTATTGGTCCTTTGCAACACCGTTGGAAGGTAATATTTTACTTTGCATTCCAAATGTGGCAATGCACTCCAAAATATAGGAAAGGTTCCAATGGCTCATTTCAGGTTTTAGACACCAAAGACTGAGAAAAGTACAAAAAGTATACTTGTCCTCATTTTATGGTCCCTGAATGCACCGTTGATCGGTGTAGGAAAATATGTTCGCATTAAAGATATATTTAAGGCTATTGGGTGTCATTCTCGCTCGCCTTTGAGAACTTTCTACTGTCAGTATTTTATTGGAGGACGGTTAATAAATTTGCCATCACACTCCCATTGTATGGTCCCCGAAACAGCCATTGAAGCCTGTTTGGATTCTGAAATCTGAAGAATTCTAAATAAGGTTCCAAGGACTCGTTTGCCGAGCCGAGTGGCAAACAAATTGGACGAGTAGCCTTGACCTACGAAGGAGAGATGTAGCTAAAAAACAAGAGTCCCTAAACAGGGTTAAATGTGCAATTTGTACCACTGCGTTAAAACTGGCATTGTCTCACGGACCAATAATCTCGGAAGAGAAAGGTCTTTACGTCCCCTATTATCACCTACGTCATTTGCTAACCTCGAACACCGACTGCCATAAAAAGGTGCAACACAAAAAAATACAACGCAGAACAACTAAAGCGACATAAATTGACCTTGAATAGACGCAGGCTGACTTCGGTTTGCCCATCATCATTTGCGTCATTTGCTAATTTCGCATAACGACTGGTGTAATAACGTGTAACACAAAACTACTTCAAACAGTTTACAGAAACCTTGAAGAAGCACTGGCTGGCTGGTGGCTACTTTTCACGTGTCTAGGACGCCAGCAAACGATCTTTTATCCCTTACGTTTACGTGGTTTACGTGATCTAGCAGCGGTCTTTTCATGCCTACCCAGGGAGCAACATACAAAAGGGCCTTGATCCCTGGGACTTGTCTTGCTACTCAGCGGGGTATTGTAAGCTGTGCTGTGCAACCAAATGATGTGGCTGAAAAGGCACGTGACGCAGGGGACACCGAGCGTATGGCCGTACGCCGCCGTATTTCTCTCTGAAGTCCGTTTGAACATTTCACAGGCCTATCTGGCGAATATCGCGCAATTTACATAATACACGCTCGCTTTATTTCAATCGGCACGTTATCTACACCGCTGTTATCAATTACACGGAACCAGAGAGTGGCAGCCCGGGCCTGCCTCCTTGGTGCTCCTTGATCACAGGTCTTTTCCGTGTTATTGTCTTGGAATGAGACGGAAACAGGCGCTGATGAGCCTTACATCCATGAGGTGATTAGAGCCCATTACCATTAAGCCAGGACAGCCATCCGCGCACTACCGTCCCGCAGCGGTAGGCCAAAAGGATGCGCTAAAAACGAAACTTGATGGGATAAAAAGGGACTTAAAAAAAAACAGTGACAGGAACTACAGACGACCATACTCTTCTTTGCTCGGCAAACAAATTTTACCAAATTAGTCATGGATGATGCTGTCTGTGATCTTCCATGTTCGTAGTAGGAATGCACTATTACTTTATAACTACGGATAAACTAAAATATTATTGAAATATAACAAAGTAATTGCATTAATAAATCATCTATCCGCGGTAATAAATAGATAATCAACTAATTTATTGCTTCGAATGAAAGTAACTCTACACATTTGTCACAAGCCATGCTGTATGGTTTCCTGCAGAGTCCTTCTTGCTGATCGTTAATCCGCAACAGTAAAAGCGTTCCGGTTTCCAACCTTGAATTCTTGCGCTCATACGATTTCCGCGATGCGACATGATTAAGTCAGACAACTGAAACGGTCCTCAACAAAGTCGAACGGCTAAGGTAGTTATTTACAGTCAGACGGCTGAACCAGTCATTTACTTAGACAGCTGACCCCGTACTCTTCGTAGTCAGATGGCTGTAGCAGTCCTCGACACAGTCAGACAGCTGATACAGCCCTTTGCAAAATAGAACGGCAGAAACAGTTTTCTAACAAGTTGTCTGCACCGTTCTTTGGTACCTTAGAGTCATAAATGAAACATTTAAGGTCTTCGCTAACGTTTCACACCTTCGATGGCAAAATAAATTCATGCTATTCAATAATCCACGCGTGACTGCTGGTGAAGTGTAATTATGACCCAGCCAGATTTAGGTGTTTGTGTGACTAGTACAATTCTGCCCGTTTTGCGAATCCATTGTTCGTCTGTGAACTGGCATGTGCGCCCTCCACGTAACATTTGAAAGCCACACCATTCTCGACTACGTGTCACGCGTTGCCAAAACATATGCGACCAAGCAGTCTATAGAGACTGAGGTTCAAATGTATCCAGCACTGTCCCGTTACCTTTGCAGCCGACTTTGCCAGTCTTTTCTGTCCGTCACGTTCCCGTGTGGCATCCACCGTAAAAGGAGGCGTAACGCGTACGTGACGCCTGGGTACCGGACGCGTGGTCTGGGCACTCGGACGTCCCTGAGCAGACAGTGACGGTCTGCTGACCTCCAGCCTCGGTGGGTAAAACGGTGCTAGAAACCAAAATAGGTTTTTGCAGTTCTTGTTTGTATTCCGCTTTAGACGCGTGCAGATGGTTTCAAAGAAACAGCGCAACATAGCTGTGTGACAGAAGCACGTTGTGTGACAATACAACAAAAATAACTTTGTCCTTGAAACAAAAATGTAAAATGTCAGATTTTATGGAGGTTTTTGGATTTAAACTGCTAGAGCTACTCACAAGAACCGAAGTATGTTGATTCGCATTTCATGATTAACCCCTCTTCAACACAATGTGTTCCCAATATAATGAAAAGAACAACATTTCGAGCTTTGACTGAAAAGAGTAAACCCTGTTCTCAAACGACTTGACTACAAATCTCATCATATGAAATTTTCTGCATCAAATTGTACAACTTCATAAATACGCATAAAAACAGTACAGTTTCTGCAGTTTATTGGTGTGAACTGCCCATTCGTCCAGAGCCTCGTAACATTTCTTGCAGCGATGGCAATATCCCGTGGGCCAAGAATTTCGTGCATCTTGCCGCCCTGCACCATGTGCCACTGCATTTTCCACAGCTGCCTGTTAATCCGGTGAGAGTATGCGTCCGGAAGTAAGCAACAGCCACTGCGTTCGCTTGTTACACCAGGCATGAATCAAGTTCGCTTTAGATGACATTTATTTGACTAGAAATGTAAATATGAACTCCGAATATTTCAACTGACAGAACAAAATCTGAAAATTGTCCGAAGGAATGCCATCTTTTGACCTACAAAAAATATCAAGCGTTTGACGATTATCGCCTTCAACGCCGAATAACAGTGTGTCCTGAGAGTAAAATCAACAACAAACCTATCTCCGTAACAAGCCGCCAGTTTTAATTTTAAGACAACCATTCTCTTCCCTCACACGGCAATGAACAGGACCGCTGTCCTCACACGGCAATGAACAGGACTGCTGCCCACACACGGCACTGAACGAGACTGCTGCTCCCATACGGCTCTGTCGAGAACTGCTTCCCTCACACGGTTCTGAACAGGACTGTTGTTCTCATACGGCTCTGTCGAGAACTGCTGCCCATACACGGTTCTGAACAGGACCGCTGCCCTCGTACGGCTTTGAACAGGACTGCTGCTCCCATACGGCTCTGTTCGAGAACTGCTGCCCACACACGGCACTGAACAAGACTGCTGCTCCCATACGGCACTGAACAGGACTGCTTCCCTCACACGGCTCTAACCAGGAGTGCTGCCCACCTACGGTTCTGAGCAGCACTGCTACCCTCACACGGCTTTGAACAGGACTGCTGTTCACCCACGGTTCTGAACAGCAGTGCTGCCCTCACACGGCGATGTCGAGGAGTGACGACCTTACATGGGTATGTCGAGGGCTGCTGGTCTCCACGGCACTGAACAAGACTGCTACCTTCACACGGCTCCCTTGCCAGCGGCATGATGTTCCATCCTAACTAACAACATGAAAAAAACACTGCAGATCGACCCAGCTTAGGACTATAACGCAAAAATACTTCCGATGTTCTGTGACGTATCACACGCTTTGGAAAGCTATGCGATTGCTGTGTTTATTGCTGTGTGCAGTCCGATCCTGTGTGCAATGATGGCGCGTCCAGCCTAATGGGGGGGGGGGCCGACCGGAGCTGGTTTCCACTGTCACGGCCCGAAACAGTTGTACCAAGAAATTGCCGTTTCGCCTTTGCCGCGTAGCCAACCATCAGAAAGCACCTTCCTGGAAACACCGAACGGACACTTGAAACAGTAGCGTTTGGTTTGGTTCGGTCTGGTTTCAAGCTGTTGCCCGGTGACATTTCAGGACTTCCAACCAATACTGAACGTGACGTTTCAATGTGGAAGTCCAGCCTGCCGCTTCACGGCACGTTGACGTAACCCAGTATGCTGAACCGACTGTTCGATTCGTTGACCACGGTCAGTGACCACGACGGGGCAGGAGGGGCGCTGTAATGAGGGCGACAGAGCGCGTCAGGGACGGCTCCTCGCTGTGGCAACTGCGTCCCGCTCCTCCATCAAAGCTTGCCTCACGGACAGCCGGCAGCGCTGCCACTCGGCCAGAACGCGCTGAAAGCCTGGTGTCCGAGCCCCGTGAACGATTGCTCCGTCCGTGGTCGATCAGATTGCTGTGCTTCCATCCACAGCAGCACACATTGTTCGTCTAAAAATAATCGAAAAACCGTCTCATGATGCAAACTGAGGCACAAATGGATGCGATATCGGTCGGACGTGAAATCATTCTGGTTTCCACTGTCATTTGCGCATACATGCGAAATGAAACGCGGACGTAGTTTACCAAGAGCTGTTCCCAGAAAGGCTCTGTCTCTTTTCATTGTCTCCAAATGTCTGTTTTGCCTAGGAAAAAGAATGCTTTAAGTCTACCGATGAATCTTCCAACACAATCTTGTCGCACGCCTCAGCACCACGCTCTCTACATGAAAGGCGAGACTAGCCCATGGCCTCAATATTCATCCAGCGAACATTTTCTTTTTACCAAGCTGGCCTTGAAGTGACGGCCCGCAGGGCACCGTTGCGTCAGGTGCTCCATGGTAAGAGCGACCATTTCAGTTGAGCAGAACTGCGTTGCAGGGTGCGGGTCGGCGGGGCTGCCGGCGCGCGCTGTCTCCGGTGGCTGGGTACCGGCTCTTTCCGGGCGCCTGGTTACGACATCCCGGTCTCGGTCACGGTCCGGCCAGCCCGGCACCGTAAAGACAATAAACCGCACCGTTTCCGGGTTACCCAGGCACGCCGGGGCTGCGTCCCTGAGGTCTCCGGAATCGAATGGATTATATATATGTATACGTATGTATATACATATATTTATATTCGTATGTGTATATATTTTGGAACCGAGCTGTTTTCAAGCATAGTTTATTGAAAACCACTGCAGACTTATTATTCTTTGTCTTTTTGACAGTTTTCCGACGTTTCGGATTAAGGCTTTGCGTTCCGGTGTTTGTTTAGTCAATATACCCCAAAAACTCATTAGTATACAAGGCAGGTACCGTGTTATATTACATCTGAACTTTGTCATCCTGATTTAGGACATCTTTAGTCAATAATTAAAAAAACTGCTACGTTGCGAAAATGAAAATCCAAACGTTTGACATTCCCAGAAATGATATTGAGAAACTGACGCTTCATTGGTGGTGGGTCGTCGAAATTATACATTTAGTTATTTTTATTGTGGTGATTTCTATATATATCATATCATTTATATATATAGCAATATATATCTATATTAAATATAGAAATGCAATTTATATCTATATTAGATTGCTCAGATCAGATCTATATATATATATATATATATATATATATATATATATATATATATATATATATATATATATTATATATATATATATATATATATATATATATATATATATATATAGTATTGCTAACTTTGATATTTTATTTATTTATTATTTACATTTATATTCTCATTATATTTCTTTTGTTATTACATCCGATATGATGAATATCATTATATTTCTTATATTGTTACATGTAAATAATTTAATTATTCGAAAAAAATCGATGGGTGAAGTCGAAATCTTAGGTCGCTTTCATGTCTGCGTACAATGTCTCGCGGTCCCCATAGGTTGGCTTCAGCACACAAACAGCACACAGCACACAGCTTCAGCACACCGTGCGTATTCGTCTAACGATTCATGAATGTGTCCCGTTCGCAAATGTAGGTCGCTTTGAGAACGTGTAGATGCTTTCCAGCTCTCGTGATTATGGTGGTGTTTTCAACCACCGTTTGCCGTGTGAGTGGTTGTTGATGGTCCTCGGTGTGCGTAACCGGGCAGCCTCGCTATACATGCATTGTTATGCGGTGCGCAAACGTTGTTGTATGTCCGATATAGCCACTGTGAGGTAGAAACGCGCAGTCTTCTAGCCGGCATTTGTAGTGGTAAACCACATCGGCCTGTTTCACAGGGCATGATCGGCACTTAGATTGTTGTGGATGAAAATGCTTGACATCTTTGGGCTTTTGTGGTAAATCGTGAGCTTGAGCGCACCCCCAGCTGATCTGAGAGTTCAGCTGCTGTGCAAACATTTTCCGACAATGCTGTACGCATGGGACACTGTGTTCGTGTGTGGCCTCGACTCTGTGAACACTAGATGGCATGTGCAGTTTCATCATGACCTTGCGGATATCGTCTTCTGCGGTCGAGATGACGTAGATAAATAATTTTCTGGTCGTAAATAGTAGCTGAGATACAAAGTAAAAGTCAAAGTAATTTTAGGTATGCTTTAGGGAATCCATTTCCAAGCTATGACGTGAGACGGGCGTGATTGGCAGTGCATTGCAAACTATCTTTTCGACTTATTTTCCAGCGTCGTTTTCAGTGTCACAGCAAAGGCGAATGTTTTGCTTTTCCCAAATCTTCATTTTCTCCTACTGTGCATGAAGATGGAAAGGTACATCAAACGATGAAACTCTAAATGACTCTAAAAATTCTAGAAACTCAAGATGCATGGTCATTTTTTACCCAGTGTTTTTATTTTAATTTTGCTTTGATTTTTCCGTATCCGTTCTTGACTTTCTTGCGTTCTTTTACACGAGGTCATCTGTTTTGGCTGCCAGTCGTCTTAATCAGTCGTCAGCCATTAGTCGAAATGCAAGATTTAAGTACTCAACTTACTTCACAAAAAGAAAAAGGAGGAGCAAAGCCATTGAAACTATTGACACCAATCGGCATCAGCCGAAAGCGACCACTGATGAACGATCAGAACTGAATAAACGAACAAAGCGAACGAAACGGACCGAACGAATTGAAATAATGAAATTACGGTATCTGAAGCAAAGCAGTCATTCATTATCTCATATAACTTATTGCCATCAATTTCACATAATCCTTACCTTCGCTTCCTCTTTATCTGCCAACCTGCTGACAACGACTAGCGTAGCGACTGATGGCTGCAGCGCACCGGAAGGCTCATCCTACTTTCTGACCGACTGCAAGTCCACCTGCCATCTGCCAAATAAACCATACTTCCCTTCCAGGCTTTCCCTTCATAATTCGTATCTTTCTTCTTCCCGCTCTTATTGTGTCTATTGCGACGATTACGTTAATAGCCTCGATGTCCGAGGATGTATCTGTATGTCTTAACAGTGCAATACAATACAACACAATGCACGTTCGTACGGGTATTAAATCGTATACGAGTAAAAATCAAAGTTCTGAAGCTCCATCTTCTCACCCCTCCATTTGATGCCGTTTTATCAGAAAATGTTTCTGTCCAAATATGAACTTAATCCGATAATAATCAGAGGTCGCCCAGGAGGTCTAAAGTTTCATACTCAATAATGTGTATTAGATACCTTTCCCCTGTACCTCCCCCTCTTCTTCACCACGGGCCACCAACCCTCACTGTCGCTGGGGGTTGGTGATGGTGGACTTCCTGGCTTCAGGGAAGCGGGCCCGGTGGTCCTTCACCACCTGGAGGAGACACTGGGGCTAGTCCTCCGAGGTGGCAACCTTCCAGAAGAAGTCTTGAGCCACTCTTGGGCCACCCTTCTCTCTGCGCTGTCATTGCTTCACCACTGCCAGTGAGGTGACCCTCCGCAAGGTCTCCTGGTAGGAGGACAGGGGCGTCCACAAGGGAGGGGACACTTCCATTCACTCCCGGGCAGGTTCAGCTGCTTCAAATATCCCGGATACCGGGATAGTGCTGGTAGGTCCGGAGGGCCTTGAGGAGGCTCAAGTCGTTGGGGCGGGGGTGGCTGGCGGGGGAGGGCCGAGGACAGCCAAGCCTTGGCGGACCCAATGAAGGCTGCTAAGTCCTTGATCCTTGTCACCTCGGCTGGGGCCATCTGGAATTGGTACGGGAAAAAGTAAGTTTTGATGGCATACAGCACGTGTGGCCTGTGCCATGCCCCATGAGTTCGGAAGTGGACACCGCGGCACGGTAAAACGCCGAGGAAGATGGTGCAGAACTTCGGAGGTTGTTCGTAGTCCTTTCGAAGGAAGGATCCGCAGCCGCGGAAGAAGTGAAAGATGGTGTCTCTGATCGGTGACTGCCTCCAATAGTGTCGGACCCGACATGGCATCCTTGAAATATCTTTGCTCAATCTATGACCAGTGCTTCCTAAAGCATCGGAAGAGCTGTATCACGGACCGCTGGAAGGGCACTTCACTTGACATGCAGCTCCAGCTATCAGCTCATAGTTGTGGTGAGGGCACGCGAGGAAGAAGAGTTTCCTGTCCAGAGTTTGGGATAGGAGCTCACAGGCCCCTTGTCGTCCTCCAGTATAAGAGGCCGCGGTGTCGAATGACAGGTCTTGGACACGGTCATTGATCCCCCAGTCATCCAGACAATCATTGACAGCCTGAGCCTGTGCTTGTCCTGATCCAGAGGGAGTGTTACGGGCTGTGAGGAGCTTCTCAACTCCGTCTTCGGACACGAAATCAGAGCCCGTTCAGGCCCCGCTGTCCACTGGCCACGGAGACTACGGAGACGGAGACTTCACAACGTGATCAGCGTCCCAGGGCTCGCAGGCAGCCTCTAGCCTCTAGGCAGAGAATCCTGGTGACACCCTAGGGATGCGGACCTCCTATCAGTCTTGCGGGTAAATGTGTCCCAGATTTAAACTAATTCATTTGGAGTGGTCGGGTCACCGCTGACCGCACTCACTGTGCGCTGAGGAGCCAGGTGACCTCGATGTGCTCTTCCCAATCGGGCGATTTACCTGCTACTGCAGAAATTTGCTCCCTAACTGACTTGCTAAAACGAACCCTGAAGGGGAAGAATGCGTCCTTTTCATACCCAACCCTTTTTTTATTTCGGCGACCTTGCTTCGATGTTTAGGAAATACAGGGATATTTTATTTTCCGGTTTAAGATTTCGGATCACAAGACGGGTATGGACCCCAAACCACTGGATGCGCCTATGTAGCCACCTCCATGGGGCTGCCCAGTATCTTGTCGGGATCTGAACACCTCTCCCCGAGTGTCTGCAAGTATTTACAAAGAATATGACAGTAAAACTTTTCATGATACTAGACAGTGATTCATTATACCTTTTGCCGCCGCAAAGTACCTAGAACTCAGCATCATTTCTGTGGTGGTGCAATAAGGCACGTCATGTGGCGCAAATATGGCGGGTTTGTCCTAACTGCGCCTTTTTCTACGTCTTGCTAGAAAATGAATAACGAATGGTAGACAAAGACTGAAGTTTTAAAACACTGGAGGTTATGGTGGTCAAAAGACCAGGAAAGGTATATGAGGAAGAAATGAGACAATTTTTTCCATATCATAGTCACAGTGGCCGTTTTTCGAAAAAGGTTGCACAAATTAGGCAGTTCCCCTATCAATTTACCACATTATCCAGAAAACTGATACATAAGATTCGCTAATAAATAAGTGGCATGCTGCTTTGTGCGTGACTTTTTGATACCGATTAAAAGCTATTTTCAAAAAGTTGCTAACTAAAATGCTATCACGGTCGTGGCTGATAAGCATCGAAAAAAGGTGGCGTGCGAAACGTTAACAAGGGGCGATCTGGACGCAAAACATCGATCCGGACTGTAGCGGACCTTGACGAAGTCGCATCCGCGCTGGAAAACACACGGTCTGGGAACAAGTACCGCCAGTCCCCTAGTCTCTCGCATGGTTCGTTCTGGCGCATGGCTCTGCAAGACGTGAAGAAGTCCCCGTAGAAGATACAGGTAAAGCAACTGCGATGAACCCGTGAAGAAACTGTGGGAATGATTTGAAGAGTCGATGGCTGCGGAACCAGACTTCATGGAACATGCCTAGTTCTCTGATGAGTTTCATTTCCACCTCCACGGACATGTGAACAGAAAGAACACCGACTTCTGGGGATCCGAGCCGTCAGACCAGGTTATCTAGAGGCCGCCTCATGACCAGCAATACACCGTCTGGATGGCGGTCAGCAGCATCGGCATCATAGGGCCGTTTTGTGCGCGTCGTCCAAACTGTACCTATATTGGTCATACTACAACGACCCTGGGGAGAAGTATGACCATGCATCTACAAGTCGGCGGTCCTCATAAACATACCAGTGGCGTCCACCACGTCACCATCTCCAGGGAAACCCTCATGAACGAAGCAACCATACTGACTCGTTGTCCAGAAAAAAGCATAACTTGCAAATACTGGAAGATACAACAGAATACAGACATATACACAACAGAAGCTATATACATCAGCGATTGCGATCCTCATATCAAATGGCAAGGTAACGGCCAGGGCACTCTCTCTTATTGCACAAAGCTGGATTCATTTCGTGTAATTTCATTAGAAAGTAACGATCGCGACAAAAAACGACCCTTACTCAGCAATGCCGTATTTCCTCGTATTTATGATATTTTAATCACGTTGTCAGCGGCCGGTCGGTCGGTTCAGTTCGGGTGGCTGAGGTAGGCGGGCCGGGGTCGGGCGGCTGGGTCAGGCTGGCCGGGCCGGGCCTGCCCGGTCACGGTCGGCGGGTTTCCACTCTCTCGCCGTGGAGCGCCACTGAAGCCAGCGGAGCGGCGTCGGCTGTTTCGGCCTGGCGCCACCGCCGCCCGACGTCAGCCCATCAATCAGCTGCGTAACAGGCGCGGAGCCCGGCCAGCGGGCAGCGGGCTCCAGCGGCCGTCACCCGCCGCCGACCCGGCGGCCCGGCCACGCACCGCGGCTCCCCTGTCGACGTGGAAACAATCAGAATGTCGCATCGGTCACCCTGCATCATCAGTCATCGCTCGTCACCTCGGTCATTGTGCACCATCGGTCACCACTCGCCACATCGGTCACCATGCGCCATCAGTCACTACTCACTACATCTGTCACCCGGCGCCGTCATTCGCCACCAGAGTACGGAACGGAAAAATCCAGTTCGACCCCGTCCAATCCGTATCCGGCCAGACTGGATTCGGATCCAGTCAAAATTCATAAATTTCTTCCAAGGCTGATCCAGTCCGGATCCGATCCGCAGCAAACAGTAGGCCAGAAACTACAGAAGCCAGACTGAGAACCTTTATGTCTAATCGTATGCAAACTTGTATGCTAAAAAGCTAGGTTGAAAACTGTCTAATTCTAGCACAAGAAAACTTACAAAAAATACATCGGAATGATGGTTAGACATTGTCATCTGACTACACATTATGTTTTTTTTCAAGATATATCATCTCTGTTTAAACTTGTCGTTTCTCTGTCCTCTCAGATTTTTTTTAAACGTTTTCAATTAATTTTTTGTCAGTTACTTAAATACCATAAGTTCATGGAACTTCTGATCCAAATCCGCTTCAAATTCTAGTCTTGAACATACTTGTCGATCCAGTCCGGATCCAGTCCGACGAATTGGATCGGAATATACATTATGATTATTATAAGTTTAATGTTATTAGCGTTTCGTTTATTTATTGTAAGCTTCGCCGGATCGATCCAGTCCGTTTCGTATTCTGTTCACCTTTCGTCACCTTCCGCCATCAGTCACCACTCGCCACATTGGTCACCTTGCGTCATCAGTCACCACTCGTAACATCGGCCATACTGCGTCATCAGTCACCACGCAGCTTCGGCGACCTGCCGTGATTATGCCTTGCGCCCGGAAATGCGAAGTAGGTGCTGCCTTGATCATCAAGAAAGGCGTCTGTGTGGTCATTCGGGACGCAGTCGTTATACCAGAGCAAGTATAACTCGCAAAGGCATTCTTCCACGCTTAAAGAGTTGTGTGTGTGCGTGTGGTCAAGCATGCTTACTTCCAGGCTGCGTGCACCTGGAAGTCTTCTGGCATTTATTAAGACATATTTCACCTTGGTGGCACGTTTCCGTGAATCGGAGTACTTTTTATAGTCATAAGTTTACAGTGTTTTTTCCTTATTTTAAACCTTATCTGAGAAAGGACTGGTCGTGATTTGCATAGAACGGCATTCTGGGCGCAATTGTTGCGAGATCTTTTTCTTGGTATATTTTCCGCTTTCGGAACGTCGCATTCACTGGTTTATTGGCAAGGAATTTATCTGATTGTACTTCACTTACATGTATGTATTTGAATTACCTAAGAACGGAAGTCGCAATGAGAGTGTGATGTATAAATGCCCAAGAGACTGCGAGACAAGACACGTATATGTAAAATGGGCTTGGATGAAAAGGGTAAGGCGTGCCCCTTTTTCCTCAGTCTTTAATGCAGCACTCAGCCCACGATAATTTGGTGTTTGGGTACCACAAATAAGTTTTGTCTACAATATGTGCACCTCGAATGTGCATATGCTCGAAAAAGCCTGGAATACTCCGCAAAACTACGTATGAGTGGATTAAACGCTTTTTGTGAACGCAACACGGAAGGTGCAACGTCTCTCAGATGCTGGCTGTCCTCAGCAGCTGTGTAGCCCCCACCATCAGGCCCGAGCCACTACCATCAGATTAGAAACACTGCTACCAGTCCCGAGATGCTACCATCAGGCCTGACACATCACCATCAAATCCGAGACACTACCATCATGTCAGAGACATTGCTACCAGACTCGAGACACTGCCATCAGGTCTGATACATCACACATCAGTCCCGGCCTCCTCGTTATTTTAGTGGATAGAGGTTCGGGCTTATAATCGTAAGGCCGTCGGTTCAAACCTCGACGCCACTAGCTCTCGATCGGTGACACGTTTGGTGTGGATTGGAGACTGGACGCTTGAGCCCAAGTCGCTGTGCGCCATAACCTAAACCAAACCATCAGACCCGAGACAGTAGCATGAGTCCCGAAGCCCTCCCATCAGGCCGTACGTGTAAGAGACTCTGCCATCAGCCCCACGATCCGAGGACGAGGGACACCGCACTGCTGTTCTGATAGGCCGAACGGCTGACTGTGGCAGACCGTAGAACGATCAGTAGTGAGTAGTGGCTCGACGCACTACGTGAGAGGCTCTATCGATCATAAACTTAACAACGGGGCTGAGAGACTGAAGCTGATAGAAGGGGGAAGACAAAGTGTTTCGAGACGAAAGCATTCCGAATAAGCAATCTATTAAAACGTTGCCCGCCCGCCGACAAAGTCCAATTTCAGGAGCGACCAACGATATGCACGGAACGCAACATTAGTTACGAAACAGAGCATGCAATGTCCTATAGTTTTCACAGCTTAGCATCTTTTATCGGGCCATCAGCACTGAATGTTCATGAAGATGAATATCGATAGAAGAAGATTATACCAACACAAAACTCTCGTCAACTTGGTGATGTCATTATGTCGCTTAGAAAGTGCAAATACTGGGACAGAAGGGGAAAGAGGAAGCTGCGAGGTGCTTCCCTCTAGGCTCGATACATTTTAGCACTACCATGACGCTGCGTTGAATGAAAGGGCTTCAAATTGATTTTTGCTCACCCCCATTGCGGACTCTAAAAAACGATTCCCCTGTAGCGGTGAAACTTAAATAACCAAATGCTTACTGCCACAAAAGAGGCATGGTTTGGCACGCGTTGGAAAATTCATACCCTGTTCCACAAACCAAGGTAACGTGACTGCTATCTTCCTTTTTGAGACATCTTTTATGAACATCTAATGAAGTCTGGTAGTTTCCTAGGGTGCTTTACTTTACTCACTTAGTTACGCGTAGACGTTTCTAATGCTTGTTGCCAAGCATGTCTTTATCATAGTTTTTGACTTTGTGACCGTTGCAAACACGGTTGGCAAACCACGGTTGTACCTATGAAAGAGAGAAATATAAACCAGAAGAAACTTGCTGCAAACAGTGCAAAAATGTAAATCCGCGGACTTATATTTTCTCATCAACTTAAGGTTCACTAAAAAACGCTTAAGTTTTATCTTTTTGCGTGATCATGAAATACGAGGATACCATAGCTCTGGCTAAATAACTGTCCAGTTTCTGTCGCCTCATCCAGTGTGTCAATAATCCTTCAAAAACACATAGAAAGTAGAAAGTGCCCATTCTTAAACGAACACGAAGCGCGAGCATTACCATGACGATAATCGTTTTGCACTTCGTTGTACCATGCAAAACTATGAAAAGCGAGCATTACTGGCAATCATGTATTCAGTGAGGCAGCAAGGAGTGGTTTTTCCCGATGCCTATGTTTACGATGTGCGTTGCATGAACGCTTACATGTGACGTCGTTTTGAACAATGAGCTTAGATCATATGCTTTTATGCATTCTCTGGTCAGCTACTTCGCCGTCAGTTAAATTCCTGCGTTGTTGACATACCGATAATGTGTGACGCCATGATTAGTAAATCAGTCTCCAGTTTGTGCAGATGTTTTGTTGCCGAACAGTCAAAGGTGTCATTTTACTTTTGTGTTTTCACTTTTACAGATTTGATCGGAATGGTTTGGTAATGGTTTGGAATCAGGACCCGTGCCTTGCGAAGCTTGTTGCACCGACTTTGAACCCCCAATCGATCGTGCGGTTCCATTAGCGGCTGATTTTTTGACGAATGTGTAGCCACGGCGCGGTAACCGTATACATCGTTCATCTGCCGGCAGAATGTTATCGTTCCCTGGCGTCCGACAAGCGACTGGGTGGACAGTTCATCAGCCGTCGCTACAGCGAGACCTCGCTGACAGACTGTGCCGACAAGTGTCTCCGGTCAGAGACACTTTGTCACGCCTTTAGCTACAGACGGTGAGTACAGGTGGCCATCCGGCTAAAAGCAGTGAGTACAGCTGAACACCCAGCTACAATGAAAGTGAGAATAGCTGGTACTAAAGGTAACGAATCCAGACTCGCGTTCAGCACCGTTTTACCCCTCGTACTGAATTACAGGCCAGATTGGTATGCAAATCCGTCAGCGTATCAAATCTTAAATCATAAGCTCTCATGTATTCACCATGCTGCATGCTATGGTTCACCGGCTACAGACAGCGAGAACAGACAGTGAGTATTCACTCAGCTACAGACAATAAGTACAGCTGACCGCCCAGCTACAGTGAGTACACTGACTAAAGGTCACATCCCGCACCACTTCTGAAGCCCCCATTTTCCGCTCCACCTTGGCTGATGGTCATGTACATACTTGAGACATGTACTGTACAGGACGACTGTGATGCGCCTGTACTATGCCTTTACATACACCTTTACTTACTACGACTGTGCGTAATGCAGCCCCCGTTGGCCTCTGCTCTGGAACGGACGCTCACGACGCACCCGTCGCAGAATAACGCATGCATGCGGATCTTCAGCATTAGCAAAAAGAAAGCGTGTCATGCCTTGGTCGGCTGTGTCAGGTAACGAGCGTCAAGGCGCCTTTGATAATTAACACGAGACTGAGGTGCCGAGTCCAGACTAGCGCTCAGCACCGTTTAACCCGTTATATTACATTACTAAACGCCAGATTCGTATGCAGATCCTTCGGCGTATGAAATCGTTAATCGTAGGTTCTCATGTATTCATGATGCTGCGTGCTGTCACTGGCCGACGTTCTTCCTTGTGCTGGATTCGGAAGAGAAAATACGCATTATCACGCATGCGCACAGTGGACAAGCGTGAAAGTGACAGGCGCCACATAGCTAGTCGCACGCGACGCGGGGCACGACCATGGCGCGCATGCGCAGCCAGTTAAGCATATTAATTATGCAATATCTTTGAGGGGAAACTGGTCAGATTTTCATGTTTTAGGTATGGGTGACACTCTTTATTCATCGGAGGTTCACCACGAATTTCAAAGACTTCACCACGAAAGACTCCACATATCTTCGGAACGGTTACGAAATTTCGACGTTGACGCAACGCTTTCTTACATATGAAAATATCTCGACGACCACCTAAACGGAGTAGACTTTATTTCTGTTTTTGTTTTTGGAACAAAGTAAGAGGCTAAACATAGGTAAAAATGAGAGGTTAAACATAACTTTAAAGCTCATTGCACCAGCACGTGGTAACATGAAATTTCCGCCTACCCAATCGCGAGCTTTCCGTTCCACCACAGACTGCTTGCATCGTGCTACTGTTTCTTTACTTTGAGGCTGTCATCCCGGAACAAACTTTTACCAAACAACTGCTACGAAAATGTTTTCGCGGAAAGTTGGAACTAAATGAAAAAATGCATCGTCTCCAAAAAAACACCCATGAATTGATCCTATTTGGGCAGGTGCTCAACCCTATTCCGTGCGCGCTTCCTTGAGGTACTTGAGCGTGCAGAGAAAGGGGCAGACTCCCCCCCCCCGCCGAGATCACGAGAACTACTGCTCCGACTTCCGCACAAAAATCGGCGTCCATTCGCCGTACCGTGATCAACATTTCTATTAGACAAAGGATCAAAAATTTTTGAATGGGGGGGTCACAGGACGAAAGGAGTACAGATTTCACGGGTGGTTTCGAACAGTCCCTGCTGCCGTGTTTCTGAACGCGGTTATGAACTGCCGTGTTCCCGCGCAACTATCATGGATCAGCAGCAAATGACTGAGTGTTGTACATCTTGCCATGGATTGGGGAAGGAGAGGGGGCCGTTTAACGCTCCCCCTGGTGCATTTCTTAGATGTCTCCCAAAGGAATAAACCCATCGTGCTGAAACTGTGAGTGCCTTTTACCATCAGTGCTGCACATGAAATATGGGAACTAAGTCATCTTCGGTCACGTTTAAATGACGTCATACAAACGACCATGTTTTACAATTTGACGTTCAACTTTACTTCAACGCCGTATTGTTCGTGCTTTTGCAGTGAACGATGACCGTTGTTTTCACTGCATATCAGCATGACCTAAGAGTTCAATATGGAGCACCTCTGACCTCATGCTAGGCTATCCTAGGTCAAATATGTATTTTTCATTTTTTGGACCCAGTGAGGTAAACTGGTGACTTTTGTTTGACGTGCTGGATGGCCGGCGTGGAGACATCGGCCTTTGCGATTTTGTGCAACATTTCGTGGAAATATGCAAGATAAGATGAACAGACTCGAAGCGTCGTCCAGAGATGCCAGACGAGTTCACTTGCTTTCTTTACTCCGAATTTGCAATTAAAGAATGTCGCAATGCTTTCTTTTGCATGGTAATGGGGCATTTTCAAGGTATTTTTCTTCCAAGGCTATTTCAAAGTGTCTTTTTAGAGTCTCTGTACCAAATGGGCCGGGAAACACATACCGTATGCCACGCCATAACGGAGGTCGAAGTTGACCCAACCTGTACCCTTGACCTTTTATGACTCCGGGTGAGATGACACTTAGAATACGAGATTAATCTGCCAGGAGCTCATCGTCACGCAATCTTCAGTCTCTGTTCGCTTTCGATTTTGATCAGGCGACACACGATGGGCACTTTTTTGTTTGACCTGGCCTGTGACGTAATCGATAAAAACATAAAAAAATGTATATATCACAAGCCCGAGAGGTTCGGTGCTATCGATGGGCATTTTTATCAGCCATATAGTACGACTGGTTCTCGAGATGGACGGGAGGGGGGTGTTAAATGTCCCTCCCAGTCAGTCGATGAAAGATGGCGAAATACCCCAGTTAATGCCGGGATACACCATGGCAGGGTATGCAGCAGCAGCTTTTCAAAACATAATTTCCGTATTTATTCCGTACAACGAAGCCAAAAGAGATGTTGCATAAATATAACACCAGTGCAGTACACATGCATCCAAAAAAACTGATAGGCGAGGCAGAGACAGGGAGGCAAAAGAGCACGGCTATCCGCGCGGGACATTTATGCATGACAACACGCTCTGCCGCACAGCGACTCATGAACGGATGATTACCGAGTCCCCCCCCCCCCTCCCCTTACGCTGTACCCTTCTTACCCTGTAGACACCACTGCACAAAAATTTCAAATGCGTGCCCCTGCACGCCTCATGCACGCCTGTATACCCCGGCACACTTTTCTTATGTCATTAGCGATCCTACAAAAGACTGAAGTAGATATGGGTTTAGCTTAGTGCCCTTCAACCCCTTTTATTGTGCCTTGGCCCACCTCTGTCATATGTAGCAATTTTGTGTAGATGTGAACATTTCAGACAAATCATGCGGTTTTAATCCCCACATACCCCTCAGCACCGACGTACGCAGCCCGTAGCGCTACCTCACAATGTTTGGCAAGCCTTCCGTTTGCCCCGCCCCGTTTGGAACAATCCCTGTCAGAGTTTTCTGTACGATGACATTAAGCAGGCACATACTTAGTACACGTATTTCCTTTAGTTCAATCACAAAGTACTCTTGTGTACTCAAGGAAGTGACTATAATCACGTGGAAAAAAACACAGGCAGCCAGTCGCCGAAGTTCACTGCAGGTCCCCCCAAAATCAAGCCCTGGAGTCGCATCTAGCTATGGTATTAGCTCGAAATTTTGATACAACACGTAACAAGAAATCGGAGAAGTAACATACTTTTAAGGAGCTGCAACAAACCGTTTGGAAACAACAATGGAAAAGCATAAGGAGGCAGAATCTACACCCTCTCTGTCTTGCACGTAATAGGGTTAATATGCCCCCTTTAGGTTTTTCGCCTGCCATTTCTGAGCATTCTGGCGTAAAATGGTCAGTTTTGGCAACCCGTTACTGAAATTCTTTTTCGCATACGCTTTGAAAAATTGAGTTTCTCACGTTATCAGAGGCGAGTCAAGGATGGAGTTTCGAGAGCACGCTAGGCCGTTTTTCGTCACTTTCGAGTCTACGGTCTCGATACGCTCTGTACGATACTATAAAAATTTAGTGATCATTTTTTGCGCTTCACCTGTCCATTTCATGCCCCATGACATATCTATTACATTTCATGGCGGCAGTGATGGATCCAGCAAAATGAGGCAAAGAAAAATTTTCTTTTGGAAGAAGAGCTAATGAACTATATCACGTCAAGGACGTGCATATTTATCCCTCGTTGCTGTTTGTTTCGACACGTAAGGTCAAGGGAGAAAGCCAAGGGAGGGTCTAACGAGTGCCCATTTTGGTCCCTTGAACTCAAGCAACCGAACACAGCATTAAACAGGAGGGGTAGGTAAATTCCAGTTAATCCCGATATGGGATATTGTGGTAGCTAACGATTCGACAGTCAATTCTGTGCGGCGTAGTCTGAGGTTATAGCGAGCAATTAGGCAGCGAATGTAAAGCGTGATTTTTTTAGTCTGTGGCGCACGATTAGAGGAAGTAAATATATAAAACGCTCCTGATAATAGGGAACGATTGGGCGGACGGATTTAAAACGCAGCACCTTTATTTTGCAGCGTACGTCAAGGACATACAAGGCGTAATTTCAGATCGCGTCTGTTCCGTTAAAGAGCAGCGGTAGTTAATGTTACGCTCGACGGATTCTATATTAGTATATATTTTTCATATAGCGAGAACGTTATAGTGCATGAATAGGTAGGGCGACCTTATAAAGCGCAGTTCTGGGGTGTAGCGAACGATCATATTAGGCAAATACGCACGACATACCTTTAATTGATAGCGAACGATATGACGAGGCGAATGTAGAGCACAGGTTTATTTTATAGCGAACGATTATACAAGTTTGTGTAAAATGTAGTACAGGTTACAGCGATCGACGAAGTGAACAGAACATGTAAAGCCTAGGTTTGAAATTTGGCAGGGATTTCGACGAGACCAATATGGATGCGCATTTTTAGATCATGTCTCTTTTGTTTAAGGGTAGCCACAATTAATGTTCCGCGGGACTGAGCTCATTTTTTCGAATTCTTGCACTTGTATTTGCTTGTCTGTGACCCTGTACCTAACCACTGTCCAAGGACGAGCGAAATTGTCCCAAGTATATGGTCTGATATCTTATCGAGATCAACCTTCAGTGTTGTACGAAAAGTCGAAATCACACAGAAGCAAATGTTTTTTGACACGTACAGTACGGTACAATACAATACGACATTTTGCCGGCAGTGGATCCAGGGGAAAATTGCTTGGTGACCATAAATCGTGCTGAGAACCACGGTATCGTTGATAGCGTGGCAAATAAGGGCGATGAATGTATAAGATTCCCCCCTCCCTTTCAGACTGCTGGCATCGTCACTGGTACTTGCCATTAAGAACAGAATGCATGTTTGGTCACAAAAAATGTTCTGGACCCGTTTTGGACCCTGTCAGCATGTAAAATGGTTAATGCAAAGGCTAATGTAAAACAGATAGGCGAACATCGGCCCCGTGTGGTGCCCCGGCTACACCATTGGTATATGCTGTGGTGTATACCACCATCCCAACCTAATGTCAGACTCAGAAGTCAGGCGGTATCCCACTGATGCTCACACCCGCACGCAATACAAATCAGGACTAAACCCCTTCCTTCGTTTTTGGTTTCCGGTATTGCAACTATAAACTATCTACTTTTTTGTTCTATGTATTTGCAAAATATAGCAAAGGTTGCAATGGCTGGTTTCAGGCCATTCCATATGGCAACAACTCGCAAAAGTACAAACATTTAACACTGTCCACTTTGTTGTAGTCTCAGTATGCGCCAATGAGAATGTGAATATATATATATATATATATATATATATATATATATATATATTGACCTTGCATGTATAGGTTAGACCCGCCGGTCCCATTTTTCTTATTCTTTTGGAACTTTCCAGCAACAATATCGGAGCCAAGAGCGACCAGCTGATAGCTCCATCGGAGTTTTTTTTTCGTTGTATTTTGAAGCTCATAAAACTGTGTACTAGGTCCCAAAGATTCGTGCGAGCCTTTTCTTAGGGAAATCGAACTTTTGGTTCCAAAGATATGAAGGGGCCGAATCAGCCCCTCTCCAGCGAGCCTCAGCTCTAAAACCCACGTTCCGGAAAAGGGTTAAGGGGCATTCCGTGTTTCTAGCTAGAAATAAATTCGCTTCATACGCAGCCCACCTGGACGTCCCAATTATATTTGCGATATCTCCAGTTGTGCGTTGTAAAAGGGTGCTTGACCGTGGCGTTGAGGGTCTGAGACCGGCGCTGGGCTTCAGCGTCAGAGCGGCCGCCGTTTCAGGCCCGACACGTCCGTGAACGGCGTGGCCGTGGACCTGAACTGCGAGCTGACCTCGGCCACTGTGGAGGCCGCCGACCGCCTGCTGATCGACGTGGCCGGGTACGAGACGTTCCGTATGGAGGACCGGCCCGGCTGCAGGGACGTCCTGCCGGGCAGCTCCGGCACCTCGCCAATGGAGAGCAGAGGTAATGACCCAAACTCTGGCACCTCACCAATGGAGAGAAGAAGTACCGACTCACATTCCGGCACCTCACCAGTGGAGACCAGAGGTACCGACCCTCACTTCAGCACCTCACCAGTGGAGAACAGAAGTGCTGACCTGGCCCACACTCCGGCACCTCACCAGTGGAATGTAGAGGTACCGACCCATACTCCGGCACTTCATCAGTGGAGAGCAGAGGTACCGACCCGCACTCCAACACCTCACCAATGGAGTACAGAGGTACTGATGGAGAACCGACATCTCGACTCACACAAGTGGGTGGTGGTAGGGGAGGGGTCCAATTCCTACAGCTCTCCACTTCGGGGAAGAGTGCATCACATGCTGCTGAATACACCGGTCAGAAAGAGAGGGCAATGGTGCGTCCACGTCGACCTACTTTCATTCTGATATTGTTAAATGCCATTGCACTGCATTCACTGTATTCACTGTATTGTGGTCGTATGCTGCTGGACCGTTTAACACGTGGCATTGGCGTTGTGTAAACTGTGGTAACGGTGTACGCACTGCCAAGTGATATGACGAATGCGTTGCGGCAGTATTTTGGTATTTTCGTGTATGCCAATGTATGCCTACAGTGTCTGTTGGTCCAGAATCACTGACGTGCTGGGCCTGCTCCCTATCACTGACAGACTCTGCCGGATCCGTACTCTACCGGCTCTGAATCACTGACATACTCTGCCGGCTCCTTGTCGCTATCGCCCTGGTAGACTCGTCTCAGTGTTCGTATTACTCTCAAACTGGTGTGTCAATGTGCTCCTTTTAGGAAACCCAACTCGCCGCAGACAGTTCGGTATGTCAGGTGATCGTCTGGAGCCAGTATGCGACCTTCCTCAGGGGGCTGCTTGTTGCGTCAGCCTGCGCCGCCAGATTGTTTGCTGCAAGTGTTCGTCTGCGCCGTCAGAGTGTTTGTTTCGTCAGTGTGTTTGTCTGCGCCATCAGACTGTTTCCGCCGCGTCATCACCGGCCGCCAGCTGCGTGCAGACGCTGTGCGCTACTCGCTGAGGTCCAGTTCGCTCAGCCGCTGCCAGCAGAGCTGTCTGGACGCCGACTTCTTCTGCACCGCCTTCTCCTACAAGTACGACGTCCGGCCCGGCCGAAACCAGCAGCCGATGCACGGTTGCTGTATTCCTTTCCATGACATAACTCAGGCACAATGTTCAGCTCTGCACATGCTGTGGAACGCGTTGTCATTCATCACTCTGTTCACGGCTATGGCCGTTTGGTGGCGTACTTGACTCGTTCTTTTTTTCAGTACGGCTATATGCCGCTAACATGGCGTTACGGCTATATGCCGCTAACATGGCGTCATCATGAGGTTTTCAGTAAATCCGAAAGCTGCCATGATTGAGAAATTGTTTCAGGCCAATTATCTCCTCGTCGTTACGTCGATAACAATCATGTCATCATTTTCGTGGAGACCCTGCATAAATCGTACCTTTCGACACTGCCTACCCTGTTTCACCGCTCCAAATGGTGCGTTGCGTTCAGGACCGAGTACAACACGAATGAGATCAACTGTGAGCTATCGGGAGAGTCCGGCTGGGAGCAGACCCTGGAGTCGGCCCCTCTGTTCGACACGTACGAACGGGAGAGAACCTCTGCCTGCGGCTTCTACGGTGGATCGGGCCCCGAGACAGGCGTCCCCGGCAGAGACGGTGAGGGTAAACTCAGAAACGGGGAGATTATACTCAGGGACGGTGAGAATGGACTCAGAGACGGTGAGAGTAAACTCAGACACGGTGAGAGTAAACTCAGGTACGGTGAGAGCAAACTCAGAAATGGGGAGGCTAAACTAAGGGACGATGAGCATAAACTTTAGGACGATGACACTTAACTAAGAGACTGTGAGAACAAATTTGAGACGGTGGGAGTAAACTCAAAGGCGGTAAGTGTCAACTTAAAGACAGTGAGATTAAACTCGGGGACGGTGAGTCTAAATGCAGGGACAGTGAGAGTAATTCTAGGGTGATGAGACTAAACTCAGAACCCATGAGAGTCAGCTCTGGGTGGGCGAGATTAAAGTCAGGAACGGTGTGAGAGAGTTCAGGAAATATGAAAGAAAACCCATCGACGTAAGAAAAACGCAAGGGCGATGAGATAGAACTTCGGGGTGGTGAGGAAAAACGCGGTAACGTTGTGAGGGAACTCACAGATGGTGAGAGAGACGCCAGGGACGATGAGAGAGGGAACTCAGAGTGAGAGGGCAATTAGGAGCGATCGGATGAAGTTCAGGGAAAGTGACAAGAAACTCCGGGACGATAAAAGGAAATGCAGGAACAAGCACTACGAACCCAGCTACGGCGAGGAGAACTCAAATGTAATGAAAAGACCTCAGGGGCAGGGAAACGATGGCAAAGGTCATAGTAGGCGGAAGTAAACTCATGTATGGTGAGAGTGGGCCAAAAGGCTGTGAGACTGAGCCCAGGGGTCCGTGGCAAATAGCGTAGGGATGGTGAGCGTGATCCGAGGGACCAAGAGTGGGCACAGGGACCGCCCGCGGAAAGACCTCAGTGATGAAGAAAATGAGGTGACAGACTATGTACGCGCATTTCATGACGCTGAAAGCATCTTTAGAGACGAAGAAGAAAATCGGAGGTGGTCAATGAAACCCCGGGCCGCGGCGAGCGACGACGAAGGGGCTGTGAGATGGCAACCCGGGGAGTGTACGAGATAGTCGCAGAACCATCGAGCTGGGAAGTCACGGTCAGCGAGTGGCGCCTCAGGGACGACGACAGGGAACGGAAAGGAATCCCAGTGACAGTAGGATCTCAGGGATGTTCACTTGGAGCTTGAGAGAGATGAGTGCATGACGGATGATGGAAGGTTGGATGCGATGAATACAGACCTGTCCTCAGGCCGTTGCTGTTCGTCTGTGAGCTGCCTCAGGCGGTTGCTGCCTGACCTCTTCGGGCCGGTTTGACTCGCCTGTGACCTGCCTCAGGCTGTTACCGGCTGATGGAGCGGGGTCGGGCCATCGATGTCCAGGACGTGACTCGGCGCGTTGCCGCCTCCAGCCTGCGCCAGTGCGAGGACGCCTGCACTCAGGCGCCGTTCCGGTGCCAGGCCTTCAGTTACAGGCAGGTTTCCTAGCCGTGGCGTCACGGCGCCGGCCTCGGAGCCTACTGGCCACTCATGGTACCGGCATTCAATGGTGATGCGGATGGAATGGTTCAGTAATGCAAGTTTGCTTTTTGAAAACGAAGTTGGACTTTTTTCCGGTTACGTTTTCGTTGCACACGGTTTTCAAAGCGGTTGCACAAGTCAGCATGCCATGGTCAAGGGACTTTGAGTTTATTTCACGACGCCTTCTGCCATAATTACCCGGAGATTACGTGGTGGGGCCATCGACCATCGGGCCATTGTCTCCTTTCACTCATCTGTTGCTGCCCATTTCGCGGTGTATTGAATGCAGTTCGGCTCATAGCTCTATGCCAAGCCTTTTCCGCCCGAAGCCTGCTGTTGCGGAGCGGTCACGGAGGACGGAAGTGCCGGATTGTGCGGACGTACGGCCGTGCCCGTCCGGGCGGCAGGAGCCGCTGGTGACGTGACGCGTGCCTGTCCGTGTGGCTGGTGCTGTTGGTGAGACGTGCTTGTCCGTGTGGCTGGTGCCGTTGGTGAGGTGTGCCTGCCCGTGTGGCTTGTGCCGTTGGTGACGCGTGCCTGTCCGTGCGGCTGGTGCCGTTGGTGACGCGTGCCTGTCCGTGTGGCTTGTGCCGTTGGTGATGCGTGCCTGTCCGTGTGGCTTGTGCCGTTGGTGAGGCGTGCCTGTCCGTGTGGCTGGTGCCGTTGGTGACGCGTGCCTGTCCGTGTGGCTTGTGCCGTTGGTGACGCGTGCTGGGCGCTGGTAGGAGGCCGGACTACACCGCGGACCGCAACTGTCAGCTGTCGGGCCGCCGCGGCCGGCTTCACACGGTGGCGCAGGCCGAGTTTTCCACCTACCAGCGTGGTTATGGCCGCGAGTGCTCCGGCTCCGGCTCAGGCTCAGGCTCAGGCTCCGGCTCCGGCTCCGGCTCCGGATCAACAGTTCGTGAGTTGCCACTGGCCGTCTGGCGAGGTCCCGGCGCAGATCTGATCTGCCTCGGAACCAGGCTAAAAGTCACTTCCTGTCGAAATTGATCGCGCTGTATGAGTTGGACGATACCCTTTATGGGGCTGGTATACGGCAACTTGTCGTTTTGGAACGCCTAGACACAGAGAATTCCCCTCGCGACGAAACAGTGTAAATTGTTCGCGGTCAGACGATGATTTACGGCCTTCGTTGGTGCGGTCTTCAGAACTGTGAGCTCTGCGGTTTTCTGCAGGCTGTTTCCGCCTGAATGCGCCGGACACCCGCCTCAGAGTGAGTCTGATCATCCGCAACGTCATGACGACGACCGTTCAGAACTGCGCCTGAGGAGTGCAAAATCACCACCGACTGTCGCTCATTCAGCTACAGGTGAGGAGTGCAGACGCTGCCTGTTGCCGCTCCTTCAGCTACAGGTGAGTTCAAAACCACCACCGACTGCCGCCCTTCATTTGCACGTAAGGCGAACTAAACCACCACCAGCTATCGACTCAGATGCAGATAAGAAATGCGAAATCGGTATTAACTCACTCACTGATTCACGGACTCCCTCACTCACGGAGACTCGGAAAGCAGTGCAAAGCTACGAGAACCATCTCGTAGAACCATCTGCACCCTTATGGCTAAGCATAAACAAGCAAACCAAATCTCATCCGGCAAGCAGTCGACTAGCTGTGCTGAGCGGGCGCCGCCAGGTCATGCGTGTGGCGGCTGGCTGTGCTGATTTTCGATTTATCTCGGCTCTGCCGCAGGCGGGACACGGCCGGCAGCCAGCTGAACTGCGAGATGTCGCGGCTGGCGGTGCGCGGCGTGGGCGACGCCAGCGTCGAGGCCGACAACCGGTACGACACCTACAGCCGCGAGTACGGGGCAGCCTGCCAGACCGGCGGCGGCGGACCGACCAGCCCCGCCCAGAACGGTACGGCACGCGCAGGCTGCACCGGACCGGCCTGGACCCGAACAGGACACTGTCTGAGCTTAGACTGGACCAGATTCAACTGGAGACTGAGCCCAGATTGCTTCGAATCTAGACTGTCCTCGTCCACATCCAGGCACAATTTAGATAGACTGAGAACAGAACCAGACGGCACAGAGTCGGTCAACAGAGCGGACCAAACATGAAATCGATTCAGCTGAACCGATCTGGAGTGAATCAAAGCAGAGACTCCCCATAGAAATGTCCCCTTCCGCAAGTTTGGCCATTTGTTTGATGAATGTTCAGGTGATTTTTGTCAGTGTTGCATGTGTCTCATGACCAGCCATACCACGCTCCTAGCATTTTTTTCTCGATTTCTATTGTTGCGTTTTGGAACGTGCTGCAAGAGTTCCGGTGAAATGTGCCAATGAATGTGAAAGGACATGAAATGCTTGCGATGTCTTCATGTTGGAAGAGAACGCGTACTTTGTCATTCGCTGTGCGCAAACCATAAAACACGTCCAGACGCTCGCTCTGGTAGAGCTCAGACATTCGCAGGGGAAACGTTCGCAGGAATGTTTCCTGCGAACGTTGCGAACGAATGTTTCCTGCGAATGAGTTGGCTAAGACAAGACTGGAAGCTAGATCCCAGGGCGTTGGTCACATAAATTAAGCTACTTTATGCAATGTACAGCGGTCAGATCATCTGACAAGCAGATCCACAGAAACGCCTTTGACGGAGCGGCGGTATTCAGGCATCCGACGCAGTGGTCAGGTCAGCTGATGCAGCGGTCCAGACACCACTGACTGGGCAGTGGTCAGGTCAGCTGATGCAGCGGTCCAGACATCACTGACCGGGCAGTGGTCAGGTCAGCTGATGCAGCGGTCCAGACACCACTGACCGGGCAGTGGTCAGGTCAGCTGACGGATCGGTCCAGACACCACTGACCGGGCAGTGGTCAGGTCAGCTGACGGAGCGGTCCAGACACCACTGACCGGGCAGTGGTCAGGTCAGCTGACGCAGCGGTCCAGACACCACTGACTGGGCAGTGGTCAGGTCAGCTGATGCAGCGGTCCAGACACCACTGTCCGGGCAGTGGTCAGGTCAGCTGACAGAGCGGTCCAGACACCACTGAAGCGGTGATCAGATCAGCGCTGACGCGGCGGTCCAGACCCGGCAGCGGCGAGACAGGGCGGCCGGCGCCAGCCGTGACCGGCCGGTCGTTGGCTGCTTCTATTGTCCGCCGCGGCCGGCCCGAGGGCAGGGCTGCGTCCAAGGCGTCCGCGACCGCGGCTCGGCATTGTGTGACTGGGCAGGCTTTCTACGTGATTATAAACAGAGGCAGCGGGCCGTGCGGTGACACTGGTGCGCGGCCTGTTCGCGTCCGGCGGCACGGCGGCTTCGGCCGTGCGGGGACGGTGGCGGCACGCGCTGAGACGGTGGCGGCACTGCCAGCACGGCCACCGGCCGGGGCCCGGCAGACGACCAGAGCCTTATAAGGCTCGGGCTGGCAGAATATAAATACCGGCAGTGTACAAATACTTTGCCGGTTAGCAGCGTCTGTGGCCAGACTGCCAGTTTCCAGAAGTCCGTGTTGTGTACACTTTCCGTCGATGGATAAACATTACACGGAACAAAATATGTCTCGTTTAAGACACTTTGCGTCCGTTTTAGGTAGACTTCTGGAACGTGTGGCACTTGCTGTTTGCTTCCCAGAGAATGCAGCATCTAGTTCATGATGTTGATACTCATCATGAATCGCATCCTGAATCGTAGCATGAATCGTATCCATCGTGAAACCTACCATTTTAACTTCCTATTCTCTGCAAGGATATAGAAACTTTTGTTTAGCACTGGTGGCCTCAAACTGCCCAGGCGTTCAACCAAAGCGGTCGTCAAGCATGACTGCCTACCTCATTAAGCCACCCACTCAAACGCCCCGGACACCGGCAATTTTACGTTCCCATAACTTTTATGGATAAATAATGGTCCGGCGATATCCACTGCCTTGTTCAGCGCAACAGTTTGGTCTCGGAACTTTTAACTGTGCTGGGCAGATCAGTCTGGCCAGCGCTAGCTTCCACGTTCCGGCGAGATGAGTTTGTGTCGTCTCGGCGGGCGCTGTTTGGCTCGCAGGTCAGCTGGCACCTGAATGATAAAGGTTACGCGGACCACCACACGGTCATGTATGTCTGAAGATACAATAGACTTCTACCGTAAAATTATCCTGCATGTGAAGCTGCACGATAGGGTGTCGGTTCAGGTTTCATTCAATGAGCACTTCATACGAAGGGCACTGATCCCCGAACACCACCCGAAATCATACGGACGAGGCTTACGACAAGCAAATAAACGTTTGTCTTTCATGGCAGGACTTTGCCGTGACTAGAATTCTCAACACCTTCCTGACGCCAGCTCATGCTCTGACGCCCCGAGTGGACAAATCACTGACGCATTGCTGCCCAGAAATTACAATGACGTCGTCGGAACGTTCTCGGGTACATCGCATGTCTCAAATAGAAATCGGCGAGACACATGGACTCATGCGTGATGACGACCAGATCACGATGGCTGTTGTTCAATTCATTCTCACTGACCCGTATCTTCGTGGTGATCCCAGAACTAACGCTTCACGTCCGCGCGGCAGGCGGCTGCTACCGGCTGGTGAGCCGGGAGCAGCGGCTGCAGCGGTCCCGCATTGACGCCGTGTTCAGCGCCGCCACCCGCCAGGAGTGTGAACGAATCTGCTACATGTCTTACATGGGCTGCAGGTCGTTCAGCTTCACGTGAGTGTGCTACGGGGTGGTGACTGGAATGCATGGTTTTATTCCACAAGGCAGATTCAACAGCTCATGGTTAGAAGGGGCCGCAGATCCTTCAGGTTCACGTGAGTGTGCTATGAAATGATTAATGGTTACTGGAATGCTTGGTTTTACCCCACAAGGTAGATTCGACACTTCATAGAGTTTCGGCTGGTCCGCATTGTCGCCATTACAGTGCCGTCTGGCTGCGATCAGTCCAAACTAAGAGACCGTGGGCCGTCCCGTGTGTCCGGGAGCCAGCAGGTGCGCAGTAACTGCGCTCTGCTCCTGAGAATAACCCGCCGTGTGCCATGTGTCCAGGAGCCGGCAGGTGCGCAGTAACTGCGCTCTGTCCTGAGAATAACCCGCCGTGTGCCATCCAGGAGCCGGCAGGTGCGCAGTAACTGCGCTCTGTCGCGGGAGGACGCTTACATCAGTCGCCTGGAGCCGGACCGTGAGGCCGACACCTACCAGCGCGACTTCAGCCGGGCCTGCCAGTTCGGCACGGGCGAGGAGCACAACACGGACGGTACTGCCACCTACCGGCCGACTGGCCGCCGATATTGGACGAGTGGTGCTGTGATAAACCTACGGACATCAGCCCTTGCGTTCTCGTGTCGTCCGATCCCACGTGCATGATGTCCAAGTCTGCTCGGTAGCAGCACTGTTCCACTCAAACCATCGTAATAGAAAACTACGAAATGAATATTACTGGCGAAAGAGTTCTACAGCCAACACCAAGCCAAACCAAGGACTTAAGGACGAGTGCAACTCTTTACGCCTAACAGCACGTGGCACAAGTCATTCGCGTATTTAACCCAAACTTGGAAGATTTCTAGCATAACCGTCACTTGCAGCACTTTTATCCTGCAAGGCAATGGATACGACTTGTGTCGGCCGTTAACGATGGCGACCCATCGCTGCTGATGGCCCCGTCCAGCAGAAGCTGCCTGGTATTTAATTCAGGCGATTACCACCGTGGAGTCAGCCGTTGCCCGAACTGCTGATTGCAGTCAGTCGCTCTTGTCTGAACGTCGACCTCCTCCTCCTGCCGACAGAGTGCTTCCGACACATTTCGCGGGACATGCGCCTGCCCAACACGCGCACCGACGTCTCGATGCGAGCCAACAACCTGGTCTCCTGCCAGCAGGAGTGCAAACGTTCCGGCTGCAACACGCTCAGTTACAAGTGAGCCCCGAGCCTGCCAGTGAAGTGTCCGGTCCTCACCGCACCATCCTGTGCGATCGAAGCAGAGCTCGTTGCATGTTTTCGGCCGTCGCTTGTGGCCTGCACTTGAAGTGGCCATTATTGGTACCGTTTCTTAAAACGGTTCACTCGTCTACACGAGTGAACCGTTTTAGGAAAATCACGCAGGCTTCCATAGCCGAATGCGATAGTTTTTGTCTCCGACTGATCCGGCGCGTGAAATTACGCTTCGCGTTTTTGTTCATGATTTGGCCTTGTTTGCGGCTGGTTTGTGAGTAAACTGCGTCTGCCGCGTCTGTTGCAGACTGTCGTCGCTTATGGGCAATATTGACTGCCGTGGCTGTTGCAGACTACCTTGCTTACCAGCGCTATGCTCGTTTACGGGCAACATTAACTGCAGCGTCTGTTGCAGACTGCCTTGCTTACTGGCACTATGACCAGCTGCATCTGTTGCAGACCGTCGTCGTTCACGGGCAATATTAACTGTCGCGTCTGTTGCAGACTGCTTTGCTTACCGGTGCAATGATTTGTCGCGTCTGTTGTAGAGTGACGGTTTAATTAAGGGCGCTATGAACTGCGGCGTCTGTTGCAGACTGACTTCGTTTACGGGCGAGATGAACTGCCGCCTGAGCCGAGACCTGCTGACATCGCGCGATCTCATCTCCGACTCGGAGCACGACACGTACATCCGGCAGGACAGCCCGCGATGCGGCTCGCCGGGTCTGCCCGGACCGTCGGGCGTCGGTGAGCACAGGCGGCGACCCAGGCAGGCGGCGGATGGACACTGTGGTCCGGGCGGGCAGGGGATCCGCCGCCGTCTCGGTCAGACCGCCTCAAACCACCTCTGACGGCGGGTTTTGTTTTTACTGCGCCTCATCAGTAACGTCGGCCACGTCCATCTGACCGGGGCCGGAGTCGGCAGTGGCTTGACTTGATCGCAGCTCGAGAAAAAGGAAACCCGGAGATTAACGAGTCAACTCGAAACCGCGAAGGCCCGGTTCAGGTCCGGACGACCGTGCGAATTTCGCTCCGGACTGCTTCTATAGTCGCCTGACTCCGCTTCATCACCAGCTTGTTCCAACGCGTTAACAAAACCAACGAACCACTGTCGGCACCCGCTTCGATCGTGGCGCTGTGTGACCGGCGCTCGGTGCCCGCCAGGCGCCTGTTACAGGCTGGTGGGGCCCAACCTGCGCCACCGGGACCGCTACATCCACGGGGCCGTCATGCTTACCAGCCAGCTGCAGTGCGAGGACGAGTGCTCCCGACTGCGGGGCTGCACCGCCTTCAGTTTCAGGTGAGCGCTTCATCGGGAAATACACCAACTTGAACGTCAGGTGACTTAGTAGAGAACTGCATCATCTTCGGCTCCAGGTGAGTTTTGCGAGGGTGAATACATGGCCTTCAACTTCAAGTAAGTTCCCCGAACTACCGTCAGCTTCACGTGAGCTCGCAGTAGAAGACAGTAACACGTTCAATTTCAGCTGACCTCTAACCGTAAGGTTTTAAGACTTCTGATCTCCCCCGCCCCAACCTCACGTCTGCTGGTTCACTGAGAACCAGCTAAAAGTGGTGAGCTGTTTGTGTTGATGACAAAACAAGTAATCTCAACTGAGCCATCGCATCAGCATTTAGAAATCAGGTATCTTACAGACAAGCAGCTGAGCAATACCTACCGGGCCAACAGGGCCGGACAGAGATCAGAGGGTGAGGGAGCTGACGGTGTCAAAGGGGTCCTCGATGAGCTCGAAAGTAAAGGAAAAGTATCAAAAGACAACAAGCATGGGAACAGTACATGAAGGGGCTAAAAGCGAGGGGCCTCCTGCATTCCTTCCCCCTCCCCGCCACGCCTGCGGCTGCCGGTCAGCAATTTTTTGTCTATCTTGCGGCCGCGTGGTACAGTGAGCAGCCGGAGACGCTGGCGTCGCTCAGTCTGGGCGGGTTTAGGGACGCAATAAAGATTCGTTCTGCTGTGTTGATGTGTTGTTGGCGTTTCGTGGTGCTGTTTTGACACTCTCTTTTTAAATGTATGGCTCTGACACAGAATGGCCACTGCTTTGCTGAGTGCTAGCACTGTGTGTGTATTTCTGTAAGCGGTCTTCACGCATAGGCAATGAAAAGGACGACATTATGGAAAGCTACGACATCTGCAAGATGCTGCTACCACGTTCTTTAGGCTCCTACCAGTATTTACCATGATTATCGGTAATGGCTAATTCGCGGCAGCGCGATGACCATAAGCATTGAACGGCCTCTGGGGCATGAGCCGACCAGAACAACGGCTCGTTGCTGCCAACAAGGTCAGGCCAAGAGGTTAGGAAGCCACCGCCCGTGGAGCAGGCAGCGGTTACCGCACATCACGCACAGATGTCGCTACTGGCGACCATAGGGGCCGCCCACACGGGGGACGACGACATTTCGCCCGCGTCACCGATGACGAACGACCTGAGGATTTGTGCTCGCCTGGCGTACACCGTGCGGTGTCCCGGGCATCGTCGAGGACAGGACAACACTTCCCCTACACAGTCTTGTTTTTTTGGCTGGAAGGCTCTGTTGTAGTTTAAATATGTTGTTGCACCTCAGATGTGTCAATTTGTATTCTTTTGCTTGCGTCATGCCCCTCCCCCATTGTGGGTCTTGGCCCCTGCAAAGGCGATTTTAGCCCCAATATTTTTTCACTTCTCTAAACAAGAGAAACATTGTTTGTTCTTTCGAAAATGATAAGTAAGAAATGGGAATAAAAATTTCCGCCAACAAAATTGGAGTGAGTTAAATTTGTTCACAAACCCTCATTGGGGAGGAAGTTATGTTTCCAGGCACTCGGTTCGGTACCCCCATTGACACAGAACGACACCGCTGTTGCGCCTTATTAACTTTAGTATCAGAAAACAACCACTTGCTTTTCTGCCCCCGTTGAATGAAATTGGATACGTATCTGGGTAATTTAAAAACGATTAATATGCCATTATTTATACATTACATTAAAAACATACATACATTACATTACATTAAAATTGCCCATATGAATGCTGTTTGGAGCCGACGGGCTTTGGCAATCGCCCTAGACAGCAACAAAGTATAACGCATTTGATGACAAAATATAACGCATTTAAACAATATTTTGCCGCTGAAGTCCAGTTTGATTATGTCTTGCTGAATAAACTGGTTGCAAGCGTGCCTTTTTTGCGTCTGCTGGCATTACAGTCCAGAGGTTAAATAAGCAAGGGAATTCTTGGACGGGCAAGTCAGTCACAAGTTATGTGTAATTATGTCATATCATTCATGCGAAGGCTCAGAGCAACGGAGATATTTCCCAATTTGCGCCAAACCCTGAAGGGCTGACCGTTGTGCCCCGGTGAGTGGCAGCACTGAGCGTTCGTTAAAACACCCTGAGGAGTCCCAAATCCGTCCTGTCTGGCCCAGCACGTCACCAGGTGGCTCTGAAACGAAAGTCCGCATTGTTCATCAGTAATGATATCCGCCGCGTGTGTTTTTTAGCGAGGTCGGCTGCCTTCCGACACAAACAGGTCGTCGTAAACAGTACCAGAGCGTGCCTACGAAGGCACGCAGCCCGTCCGCGTCCCACCTGGAGGATCTGATTCATTGGTTTACGATGAGCAAAGACCCACCGTCTGGGGTGGTATACATGCAGCAAGGATTTGCTGTCTGGAGTACTGCACTCAGAGCCGAGAACCACTGTGTGGAGTGATGTACATTGATTGGGCACGGTGGGCAGCTGTACAACAAAACAGATGAACAGAACAAGGAGTACCATAATCCGACCTGACTGCTTTGGATGAATGCTCTAGTTTGGTATGTGATGGAAAAGGAAATGAAAAATGAAGCACACGGACATGGATGGACGTTACTGCCAATGCATGAACGGGCGTGGAACCAACTAAAGAACGTATGCTGTGTGGGCAGTGAAACCCTGCCTGAACCTGTACACCGTCTGTTGTCGGGGAATCTGGGCTGCTGGCGGTGTGTGGGTCGGCTCAGATCGGTCTCAGTCTGCCGGGGATGACAACCGTGGGTCGGCTCTCTGCCGGGAACGATAGTCGTGGGTCGTCTCTCTGGCGGGGACAGTAACCGTGGGTCGGCTCTCTGCCGGGGACGGTAACCGTGGGTCGGCTCTCTGCCGGGGACGGTAACCGTGGTTCGGCTCAGATCGGTCTCAGTCTGCCGGGGATCATAACCGTGGGTTGGCTCTCTGCCGGGAACGATAGTCGTGGGTCGTCTCTCTGCCGGGAACGGTAACTGTGGGTTGGCTCTCTGCCGGGGACGGTAACCGTGGGTCGGCTCTCTGCCGGGGACGGTAACCGTGGGTCGGCTCAGATCGGTCTCAGTCTGCCGGGGATCATAACCGTGGGTTGGCTCTCTGCCGGGGACAATAGTCGTGGGTCGGCTCTTTGCCGGGGACGGTAACCGTGGGTTAGCTCTCTGCCAGGGACGGTAACCGTGGGTCGGCTCTGCCGGCGACCGTAGTCGTGGGTCGGCTCAGACCGGTCTCCGTCTGCTGGGGGCCTGTCGGACGCAGAGGAGACAAAGCCACGACACGGCCGCTGATCCCACCAGGGACGACCAGGGCTCCGTTTCCGGATTAAGGGGCCTGGAGCCCTTCATCCGTCATTTTTAGCTCCTCGCTATTGTTCTCGAGTTACAAGGACGACCCAGGAGGATTTGCAGACTGCAAACGTTATGCCAGCGAAATAGAGCGAAGGATATTGCAGTAAGGTATGGGTGATCCCTATGTTTCATTGTTAATGTAGAGTTACATCATTTTCCTCTTTGTTCCTTCAGTTTTAGAAAAGGTCATAATCGAATGCACGAAACTACATTTTTAGAATTAACACAGATATTTATGTTAAATATAATTTCGATTCCTCGTGAGATCCTCATGCTCAAAAGGCTCACATCAGTCACCCTGTTCTGTTGATTATAATTCTGATTCAACACCTGACTGGTAGTCCAATGTATGTGCACATAATAGTCAACCCTAGTTCAAAAACAAGGCAATACCTAAGCGCAGCTTTATAATTTATAAACAATCCTGAACCTACTCGGCTCATCAAAACGGTATTCGGACAATGACTGAGACACGACCATTCATGGGAGTGTCCGGTGGGACGCCGGACACTCTGTGACGTCACACTGGGATACGGCCATTAATGGGAGTGGCTGCTGGGACGGCGGGCGCTCTGTGACGTCACACTGACACACGGCCATTAATGGGAATGACTGGCGGGACGCTGGACGCTCTGTGACGTCACTTCATGTCTGCCGCCGCCAGTCTGCCGTCACTCCGTTTACTATGCGGGGGCGGCGGCGGCAGCCCCGTCCGCCGACCCAGTTCACGTGTGCTGGCGGAAAAACGGTAATACACGGTGTGGGTGGCACGTAAGTGGAGCAAAGTGTAAAGACCGGGCAGCCTGGTGGCGCGGGCTGGTGCCACACCCCTCAGGCTCACAGGCGCACCGCACCGCTGGCCGACCGTTAATTTGGCTCACTTCCATCATTTGCTGCGTGCTCGTCGTGCCCAGAACCCGAGTCCGTTTGCATTCAGGCAATCTAGTATTTCTAAGAGCATTACACAGGGAAGGTGCGAGATGTACGGATGCAGATGGAGCGGTGAAACTGAAAACTGGAGTCGCTGAGTACTGGAAAGGGCAAAGTGACAAACCACATGGGAAATATTGATGCAGTGGTAAAGCAGTAGAGAAAGGTTCTTAACCTTGCTGGGCTGGCCTCCGGATCCATTTTCGCCAGTCGGGGGTTCATGGGAACCCAATGCCTCCAACTTCTCGAGAACTGTAAGTCGCACGGAGAAAATAAAAGCGACGCTGGAAAGTCACTGGAGAAACTAAAAGAAAGCACTTGGATTTTGTATAAGGTCAAGATGATGGCAGTAAAAAGAAGGTCTGAATTACTTTTGCGGGCCGAAAAAGGCACTTTAGGCTTAATTTGACTGCTTCAATCAAAACCGAAAATAAAACGAAAAATCGTCTTTTTTCGGGCAGGGGTCGCTTTTTTCCAAAGTTATAGGAATCTGTTTCGGCTGGAATACGCCGCAAATGTGTCTGACAAGCGCATGAAGCCTCCAACTAACTTATTAAGGTCAAACAAGGCCAACCTAGGTCTACGTATTGACGCCTATATGGTGGGCGTTCCTTATGTCTGTCACATTATCTGCTGCATTACCACTGATTATACACGATACAGCATAAAATTCTATAGCATGGGTAATATCACACAACATATCTGTGTAACTTCCATTTTGCATGGAAGTCACAGGTGTTTGATGGTAGTCATGATCACAATGTAAAAAACAAATATTTGGAAGGAAAGTATTTTGGCGACGGCAAGGAATTCTACTTTGGCTACCAAAAATAAAAGGATGGGATAGTGCAAAAGCTGCAAACTGTGCGGAAAGAAGACAAGGGTGTAATTTCGGGGGATTTTTTACGAACTTTTTTACACACACTTGAACAAGATATCTGATGCTCTCAGTTACTGCTCACATTTTACGTGGGTGGTTGGTTAGACGGAGCATACTGTTTACACACTGACGCCAAATTTTCCACGACTTTTCTCCATTTGTTAATGGATTTTTTTACCTTTCTTAAATTCAAAAAAGTGTTCTTTTCGGCGTTTAAATAGTTTCCTATATATCTTTTAACCCCTCAACACTTGGAATGCAACACATTTTTCGACAATGCCAGATATACAGTTTGCCCCAAAGAGCGCAAATACGTAACACTTTAACATCCACTCGTACTCGCCCTCCTTCTAAGAAATCCACGACGACAACCCTGCGCAAAGAGAACGCCGCATCACGTTCTAGTTTCTTCCTAATTCAATACAATTCTTATTTCCCGTGGTCATACGACGTACATTCGCATTGGCAGCAAGTGCAATGTTTCGAAAGTTCAGTTCAGGCCAGTCTGTTTCAGATAGGATTGGTCACCATTGGCAGTAAGTTCATGCCATATGTTAATACTTCCGAAGTACAAATGACTTACGAAAAACATTCCAAGACCGTAAACTAATGAACTTTATTCGGTTGCGGGTCTGAAAGTTCGGTATGAAACGTGACCTGGCCCCAGGTCCCAGACCAGGGGTAAAATTGCATGCACGGAGAACATGAGAAGCACCAGTGTGTATATTTGAGCTTCAGAACCGTAGTGGTATTAGCCGGCTCGCGATGACTCACCAGGGGGCGACTCGCCTCCTGTTATGAGTGAAAAAGCAGTACGTTCGAACATGAAACTGTGCTCTCTTAAAAAAAAAAACAGACAGCCGACAGCCACACATGTTCTAGCAGCTGCCAGGAGCAACGTAGCACAGCACGTGTCTCGTATACGTGTTGACAACGCCTACGTAAAATGGATTGCAACACCGCAAAATCACAGAACCAGATCCTCAGCCTCAGTAGCAAACGTGGAAAAGGCTGAACGTTTGGCTGACGGTCAATGACCTGGACATTTTCGAAGAATTCGAGATAGCAGACTTGTTCTAATTGTCATGTTCTATAAAAAAACAAGTTCCATGTCAGCTGATAAATCTCACAAGCTGTTGTTGCAGCGCGGTATATGTATATATATACATATACATACATATATACATATATATTATATATATATATATATATATATATATATAGGGGGGGGTCACCCAGCCTAGTTATACCACCTCCCATGATCTATTTGGGACAGCTGATTGCCAGTTAAAGGACATTTTTTGAGAGAGACGGCATGACAGCAGATTTGATCCTTTCCTCTTTCTCTTTGGCAACGACGAGTGGTGGGTCCGTGAAGTTTGAGTGCAAGTTTGGAATTATATTCTTGGATGAATAACGGAACTATCAATGCCGTGGAACAAAATCGGTGCTATGCAGTGTCTCCGTTAGAATTACGTTTATTATTTTGTCAGAATAGAGGTGACATGTGAGCACGTTTCCTTTCATACGTGGCTAGTTATGGTAGAGCCATTGCCGTTTTTACGCCACCACTTGCCCGACTTGATTGCGCCAGTGGCGCAATCGGGGCAGGACAAGGTAACGATGTGCTAATGGTTGTTCCATTGTTATGTATGTGTGTGGGACCCATTTAAAGAGAGAATCACGGGGCGTGGCGATTCGGCTGCAAAGTGTGTACCTTGAGAGTGAGACAGACGCGTCGTCAGAGCCTCCTTAGGAGAGTTATAGCCCTCACATACACACACGGAGCCCGTTCAGCCCTCCGTCGTCCATGCGGGCCGTATAAACTAATGCAAAACATCATTTTTCCCCCTTCCCCATGTAATCAACACCCCTAAATCATGCAGGCAGCCCCAGGCCGAGAATCTTGGCAACAATTGTGGAACAAGAACCTCCTATCAATCTTGCGGGTAAAGGTTTTTCAGACTTTGGCCAGTTCATTTATAGAGGTTGGCTCACCGCTAACCATACCAACGGTGCTCTTTCGGTCGAAGCCAAATGGCGTCGCTGCGCGTTTCCCTACCGACGGATTGGACCACCCCTGCAGGAGTTTGCTCCCTAGTCGACATGTTGAAATAGACCCTGGAGGAAGACGAATGCACCTTTTTCCAACCCCAAAACTCTTATGATTTCGGCGACCTTACTTCGACATTTGGAAAATGCAGGACCGTTTCATTTTCAGGCTTGACCCTATTCCCGGCAGGGAGGGGGCCGAATCCGCCCCCCTTCGGGTTTTTTGCTTGTCAGTCCCAGGGTTTTTGATGCAGACTTACAAAAGTTGATCGCTTTTCCTAGCTATTCTTTCTATGTACTTTGACAAAATTTCGAAACCCTATTCCGCTCAGGGGCGGAGCCAGGCAACGGTTTTGGGAGGCATCTCAGGCCATTTTCGGCCCTGTTCAGGGTAACAGGAAAATGACTACCAAAGACAGCGTTTTTGAAATGGAGCTTGAAACTTTATACGGATGTATAGCTAAATAGTGGAGCAACGTACGAACACAATGTCGCTTATCTTAGGTCACTTTACAGGGTCAGGTCAAGGTCTAAATTCAAAGTTTGGTTTTATAGTAATAATTTCGGCCCTTTTTTCAAATGCTGACCCCGGAATATATGTGACATAGAAGGGTGCCCTGTACTTGCTTGTCAAGTTTCAGCTCGATATCAGGTCGGGTCACGGAGCTATGACCTAAAATGTCAGTGCGCGTACCCTACATCACAATAGCCGTAATTGTAGTAGCCGAATTTTTTAAATAGTGAATTCAAATCATTAAAAGCGTTTTCAGGTAATATTAAATGCATACGAGATCATTCCAAGTGACTCCAAGGTCACTGGAGGTCATTTAAGGTTAAAGGTCACAAGTTGATCTGAAGAACATGTGACCAATGCAGTTCCCCCTTTTTCATGTCCCTGGCACCGCCTATGCTAACATTATATAAACATTGTAATACGATTTGCACTTCTTTAGCATGACATGACTAGCAAAAGCCAAAAAAGTGCCTTTACCTTTTTTGTTCATTCAGTTATTGAAAAACTTATCCTTCTATTTTTGAAACCCGTGAACGCCTATGAATTTTCTCAAACTTTCAAACATGTGCACCAGTGGTAGAAGTCCCATCCATAATCTCTCGATTCATGTCAATTTCATCGAAATCGGTCTATAAACAACGCAGATATGAGAAGTCCAAAAATACCCCCATTTTGATATTTTTCCTCCCCTGTATCCACCCCTTTCAAAATTTTGAAGACTTCTTTTTTAAAAGTGTAGTTTACGTCATGGCAAATCGATTGACGTTTGTTGTGATGAAATCGGATGTGTAGTTTTCGAGATCTCGGGGGCCGAATTCGCCCTCCCGTGCCGGGAATCGGCCATACCGTGTAGCCCTCCGGGAATAGGGTTAAGGGCGGAACAGTTTCTGGTCACAAGAGGGGTATGATCCCCAAACCCATCAGTTGTCCCTCTGTAGCAACCCCCTCGGGGTCCTGCCATCATTGTGTCTGGGTTCCAGCACTTCTCCCAGCCAAATGAGAGATATTGGTAGAAAGAATAACTAGCACAGTTGCTCACGATACACCAGGTAGTGGTCAATTATCTTCTTTGTGACCAAAAAAAAGTATATGGAACTTCATTTTTTTATGATTGCGCATCACATCACATCACATGGCGAAAAAGCGGCACGGTTGCCGTTATCGCGCCTTTGGGGTTTCGTACTACGTGTTAAATAAAGCAAAATAGCAGGCAAAGACTGAAGCACTAAAATGCCAGATATTCTGGTGGTAAAAATACCTTGGGAAATATACGACAATGGAATAAGACAATTCTTGTCATATCATAATCACAGTGCCCTTTTTCGACAAGGCAAAGCAAACTGAACAGCTTCTCTCATACACCCGTACATATGCATCGGTGTTTGGCTTATGATAAAACAATAATAAAGAATGTGGCCCTGTGATCTCTGTCAATGCTTACACGGTGTAGCCTCATAATCGTGCGATTATGCATGCATCGCACCTACACTTAACATAATAGCTATAGACATATTTCTAAGCAAACCCTCATTCTGCTCGCAGGCAGTTCTCGCTTCTTTGTAATCAGAAATTCTGTGGTCTGGCAACACGTTTCGCGCACACTTTGGTACGGGCTCTGGGCACGCAATGGTAGGCCGCTCTCCCCGTTTGACAGCGCTGAAGGGAATGACGTAATACGCGGTCGGTCAGTCTCCAGAAGTGGTGGGAGCCTGTTGCTAGGTGGAAGGCATCATAATCCCGCACCATCTATCCGGGATTTAGTCTCGACATGAACCTTTTTAACATGAATTATCTATGGCGAGAAGCCTTGTTTTTCGTCCGATTTTGACAGAACGTTTTCCAGACAATGACACTTAGGTTGGAACGGCTGTCTGCAGAATTTTGCCATCTTTGAGCCAGAAGTGTAGAAGATATCCCAAAAAATTACGGCACGGATGGTTTGACGCCGACAGTAACTGGCTGATCTAGCAAGATGAGACGCCGGCGAGTTGAAACACTGCTGATATCAACCGCCTGTTCACCATTCTAAACATTAGTCGTCCTTCAGCTAGACACATTTCTGACATCAGTTTCCGGTGGTCTAACTTTGAGATAGAGCTGCCGCAGCTCGTGCTTTACATGGACGGAGCACCGCCGACTGAGGGCGTCTTCACTGCCGCAGGGCCGGCTACGCTCGCACGGAGAACTGCCTGCTGAGCCGCGAGGGCGGCCAGCAGATGAACCACCTGCTGGAGATGGTGCTGCAGCGCGACCCCGGCTGGAGCGTGTTCCAGCTGGACAGCACCTCCGGCCAGTGTTCGTCGCCCGTCGTCGGTCCTGGCCCCGCAGGCCCGGGCGGCGGTCGGCCCGGCTCCGCAACAGGTCAGTCCGGCCCCTCAGCCGAGAGGCGGAGAGAGAGGGTACGGGAGTTGGGGCGCGAAGGAGGGACAGCAGAGAAATGTTGGATCAAGAGAAGACGACGAAATCTGCATCCGGCGTTTGTTGTGACGGCACGGAGGTGAAAACCGTCCAAGAACGTGGTAATTCTTCATCAGAATACGATTATATCATTATTATAGATCGTACCTTGGTACACTGTGCACGTGGAAAGCAAGACGCATTGCACTGAGTGGCGGCGAAGAAAACCGGTGTATACGTGGGGTATGCACATTCATATGTCTGCATGGGCATGGGCATTTTTTGTGCAAATCTAAGGTCGGTAAACATTGCCTTGATTGAAGTGTGCATGGAAATTTCGTTTTAGCCATCAGAAAAAAGAACTTTGTCATAGCAGAGTCGAAGTCGAACAGGCATCACAGTTTGTTCTCTAGCTGGCTGTGAGCTAAACATTCCTCCTTTTGGGCAAATCTTCGAGATACACCCTCCTTCCCCCCAAAAAAAAAACATTTTCACCATGCCTACCATGACTGCAAACGACCAGCACAAACGTCGCCATCGTTGATTAAATACGTTACGTTGATAAAAAGAACCATTTTCATTCCGTGTAGCACGCTATTTCTTCCATACCTAAATTGCCGCTGCCTCATCCGGGGAGTAAATTGTACACAATACTTAGAAAAACCGGTGTTCCTCCAAAGGCGAGCTGTTGCAATAACAAACAACGTTTACCCTTCACATGGTTCGGACCAATGTTCATACACTACAGAAAACTGAAATGGCGTGATATTGCAAAAACATTTTGCATACTTTACAAAGTAAACGCGAACAGCGAATATAGCATTGGCATGAAATCAACATTTAAGACACTTTTCAAAAAGAAGTTTCGACTTTTCTCCTCCGCATACCAGGGATTAGTTAAATTGTGGCGGGACAGTAGGGATACCAGGGATTATTCGACTTTCACCTCTGTAACCAAAATTACGGAATGGCATTATGGCGTCCAGAAGTGCCCATTATCAATGATATTCTGCCATCAAAACGGAAAATTCGACGCAACATGGAAAACGCATTTCTTGCTCATGACATGCTGGATAAAACAATATAAAACAAAAAATGAATCAGCTTAAAATTAATTGCACTGGATGGCAGAGGAAAAGGTAAAAATAACCGTAGTACTAAGAAGGCGTGCTTATGTCTTTTGGGGATTAATCTTCTGTGTGGTAATCTAAAATCTTTTCATCTCGGTTTAGGCTCGCACAGGCATTCTTAACCAGCTCTGGGGTGGCCCGCCTGACAAGCCCCTTTTAAATCTTGGTGGATCCGTCATTACCTGACAAGTTGTGTTTTCACGCTTGACACAAAGGGAAGAAATGTAACGTGCTGTCATTAACTACCAACACAACTAATTTCAAATTAGATTTAGCGGGCAGTCGGAAGCGTCTTGTCAAGACTGCTTTCCCTTTTTTTCAACTATCGCCTTTCTCTCTCGCCAATGTTCACCATTTAGTCACCTTCAACAGTACGGGGGGAGAGGAGGGAAGGTACGACCCCCAGCCATTTACAAACTTGACGTGATGGAGCAACGAAACAAGAACGAGCGTGTAGCTTTGTCTTTTAGCTACGCGGTGACATCCTGTCTGATCCCGTTTTTGTTCACTCAGGGACCTTACAGGTGACCTCAAAGGATGCCATGTCGGCGGGTTCTGGTTTTAATGGAATCCTATGAGACATAACATGAAGAACGTTTTTCATGGGTCCAACACGACTTCTGGCGATGAATAAGGACTCAAACTACTGTTGGTATTGATTTCTTTTCTGATTTTTCATGGTACTGTTTACATCTGTTTACATCAAACATCTGTTTACATATAGCGTTCCTGATTACATCATGGTCTTTCCAAGGTTGATAAAAGGTCGAAAAAATCAGTGACTTCCATTCATGATTCTGCCCTTAAGATGACCTTGACCCAAGCAAAGATTGCGGTCCAGGGATCACTAACACCATGGGTGTTACCCACTTTAAGACTGAGTGAGATCTAGTACCGTAAAATACTTCAAACGTTTGTTACCCGATGAAGACCGTCGCCGTCACATTATTTCTACGTTACACGCCCTCTATGGAGAAGTCGTATGTCAGTGACCTATGAAGCTATTGACTTCAAATTTTTCGGCAAGCCATAAAAAAGCTTGACGCTCAGGTACACGAAATGCCAGATTAATTTAAAAAGTCGTTCTGGGATAACTTCCGCAAAACCACAGTGACAGAAAGCGTACTCAGGAGAGTTCACAGGGGCATTAACTTCCAGACCTCAGCGGAGTTTTCTGCGCCGAGTGATATGCACCGGCAGGTCACATGACTCTTGGGTTCTAAGTACTTCTGATCTGTTGAGCCCATCCTTTAGCAAACTTTGGGAAAACCGCTGGCGACCGCTGCGTGGTTGGGTGGCCGGCCCAAAAGACATTAACGTGCTCTCGGTGAAGAAGTGGGCTCTGAAACGAAAAAGAACGGCTGAAAAGTTTTGTTTCAAAACTTCCATATATATATATATATATATATATATATATATATATATATATATGTATATATATATATATATATATATATATATATATATATATGTATATATATACACATGCCTATAACAAAGTGTGAACAAATGGCTAGCATCTTCAGGCAAATGATGGATGACCCCCAAGTCAGGCTGTTGTCTCTCCGTCAGGTACTTTCTCCCGTAGTCTTTACTCTTAATGGACGTCAGGCTTGTTACCTAGACGCTCATTGAAAGGGCTGCTTCATCCCAGCCCGTTTGTCTCATTTTCAAAGTGGAAGAAAGAACCAAGGACAAATGTGTAGCGCGTGCCATTCTTTTTACTTACCTATTTCATTTGCCCATTTCAGGTCATACTGTGACCTCTGAAATTACTGGGAAACAGAGTGTTTCTTACCGTTGTTTGCTGTCCTTCTTGTCCTGTCGTAGATGTTTGGTATTTCTGCTTCAAAACCATGTTTTAAGACGTAAAATTACTTTCATGAATGAAATCAGCAGCGACAAATACTTTTGAAACTGTTCAAAGCTAGCTCAAGGTAACCTAGTGCAAACGACATCACTTGAACTCCCAGAGGTCGCTGACGTTTCAAAAACCGAAACATACTTTAACTTCTAGGTACGTTGAGCCGTACGCCAAAGAATGACCCTGTATCTCTTCAGATTGTCAAGGAAGAAGACAAAATGCAGTTGGGATCTGGAAAAAGGCTTGCAAGCCCTTCATAATGACGCCAGAACTCTGACACAACCCTGAAAAAAATGTTGCAAAAGACGTGTAAAAGAGGTTAAGTCAAACAGCGTAAGTTGGACTTTCCTGACGCAGCCTTTTTATCGGCAGTTCATGAGAAACTTTACAGGGCGCGATAACCACTCCCTCCCTCCTCCGGCTAGGGCTGGCATTACTAGGCGGTCGTCGCCGGCAGGCGGTGTATTTGGTCTCCGCGGTCTAAGTCTGCTTAAGGAGCTCCTGTTTTGGGTCTGTCTTCACCGAAGTTCAGCAGGGAGGGAGGGAATTTCAAACCGAGGTCGGGGTATCCTTACCATCGGCAGGTCTTTTCTTGGGAAAGGCGACTACTTGGAACCTAACCAACAACTGAAAAGCGGTAGGACGGAGATCAGTTTTTCGGCGTTTGGGAAGCCAAGCATAGCAAGGAAAGTAAGGCTTAACAGGTAAATGTGAAATGATATTTATTTCGTTCTACACAAGCCTGGGCTGTGTCACAGACTCAGTCGGAACTGTGCCATAAGTTGGGATGCTTACTACACCTGGCATTTTAATCAGAATGTTGTCATTTCATTTGAGGACTGTTTTCCAGCTGTTTGTAATTAAACCAAATACACTACTTCAATACGTATTCATGCTCGGGTTTTATACGACGGAATGGACGTCACGCGGAATGCGCTGACGTAGTGAGTTGGCTTTAACTGCACTTTTTTTTACCCGAACTGGTCATATAGTTTTTGAGCCTTTCTCTATGGTGATTTAATACACTTGTACATGAAATACTTGACACAGAGCTATTTACTCGCAAAACAAAAAGCATTTCAGGCTTTGAAAACTACCTACAAGTAATTATGGTGCCCGTCTTTGATGGTTTGGCAGGGCCGCCTTCCTATCCGGCTGGCACAGTGTACAGCGGGTCACATGTGTCCCGTCACATGTGACCCGTCACGGGACCGGAGAACTGTAACGGGTGGACACACTGAGGGACGGTGACCGGTGGCACTATTTGTAGCGGGTCTGTGGCGGGTGAGTTGTGACGGGTGAGCGCACTGCAGGACGGTGACCGGTGGTACAGTTTGTAGCGGGTCTGTGGCGGGTGAGTTGTGACGGGTGAGCGCACTGCAGGACGGTGACCGGTGGCACTATTTGTAGCGGGTCTGTGGCGGGTGAGTTGTGACGGGTTAGCGCACTGCAGGACGGTGACCGGTGGTACAGTTTGTAGCGGGTCTGTGGCGGGTGAGTTGTGACGGGTTAGCGCACTGCAGGACGGTGACCGGTGGCACTATTTGTAGCGGGTCTGTGGCGGGTGAGTTGTGACGGGTGAGCGCACTGCAGGACGGTGACCGGTGGTACTATTTGTAGCGGGTCTGTGGCGGGTGAGCTGTGACGAGTGGACGCACTGCAGGACGGTGACCGGAGCCTGTCGGCCTTTCGTCCATGCAGTGGCACAGCTGTGACGGCACGTTTGTTGCGCTTTGCTGGGCCCGCTGCCATTGCCAGTTAGGACCCCTATCAGCAATGCCATCTACGTCGGCATTGTTTCCGTTCCGGCGCACATCCTGTGAGCCGGCGAAGCGGTGGGGTGGGGTGCGCTAGGCAGGGCAGTGTTATACGGATCCGTGCGGTACCGTTCAGCCCCTGCATCTGACGGGGACTGGGCAGGGCAGTGTTGTAAGGATCCGTGCGGTACCGTTCAGCCCTTGCATCTGACGGGGACTGGGCAGGGCCGTGTTGTACGGATCCGTGCGGTACTGTTCACCCTCAGTCCTGCCTCGCTCGACGGAGTAGAACGGACTGTCGTGTGGCCGCCTGACGGCTCATTTCGGTATTCACACAATATCGATTATGGCACTGAGTGTATGCGTGGGGGGAGGGGGGATGGAAGGTGGAGCCCCCTCCCCAGCAAATCGAAGGTCGCGACAAACCCGAGGGAGTATCGGCCTAAACGGATCTAGCCTAACCCAACCTGATCTAATCAAACCTTACCTGGTGTGACTTTCTTAATGACTTCGAATTTTATTCTTAATGCTATACTGTATATTATATTGCATACTGTGTATACAATACATATGCAAATGCATTATACCCATGCTGTGTATGTACCATACATGTAGTATAGGTATACATGATGATACGCAAAACGCATATTTACCATATATATATATATATATATATATATATATATATATATATATATATATATATATTTATATATATATACCATAATATATCATATTTAGCATTACGCCTACCTTACAATTATAATTTCCATTAAAAATCGTGCTACCATTTCGTGACGCACCTGGTGTATGTGGATTATCCACATCGCGTCAGATCTCTTGATTCTCCGTATCGGGAATTTTCACTTATTGCGATTTTTAACTTCACACGGAAACCACAAATATAAAGAAAATATTAGGAAAGAGGCTGATAGGAATTTGCATCAATATGCGTGTTTTGCGTCTAGAGTTCATGGAGTAGACGGGAACCTTGTATTTTTGGGGAAATTTTGGTGCATAATGGTTATGCACAATTGCCCAAAAATACATTAACTTTCTCCTGCGAGATTACGAGTTGAAAAGCTTCTTGTTTTGCGAAGTCAGAAACCTCCCGGGGCAGACGTTGATCTGTTGCTTCATGCGTTGGCAGTTAAGTTTGTCTTGCCTACCTTATCTGACTAACAACACAGTAGGCGCATTTAAAGAGGCGCAAAATGCATACCATCTTATTCAGAATTAAACAAGCAGAAGTATGATTTAAAAACTGTATCCCTTTGATAATTATATTTAACAATTCAAGGTAACTAGTACAACTTTACATCTCGCTGTAGGTGCCCAGCCATCCGTAGTCCTGATTCGGGCACCCCAGTCATGTTTGGGACACACAGGGTATTAAAGTCACTTTTTTCAAAAACGGTCATATTTACCCAGAGACCCTGCACTGTGTTTAGTGGACAATGTTTAGTGGAGGTCATGTCTATAGCCAAATGGTAAGCATGAACGTTAATGTGGTTCCTGGCACTCCGCATGCTTGGAAGCCGAATGGCAATGTAAATGTTATGTTAAAGGGGACGTTCCCGAAATAAATGGCCACTTAGCTCACCGGCCGAACGCATAATGGCATAAGCAGCATCATCTGTTTATTTGTGCTTCCTAGTCTTCTAGTCAGCTTTCTGTCTGCTCCAAACCTTGTATAAATGCTTCCCGAAACCACGTGGAGCGGAAAGATGGCAAGTGAGAGAAAGAGCGTGTTTATAAAATCTGGCAAAATGAACGAACTGAGCTGTAAGGGGAAAAATACATAAATTTCCTGCAAGTCACATCACCAAAAGTATTTGCACACAGCTCTTCTATATACTCCATTCACTACAATTCCTTTTTTCTATTGAGAGCATACCGTGAGAAAATGAAATGTTCGGCACTGAAAATGTGATCCTCGTGCAGTCGCAATGTCACCTACCCTAGTGTTTACTTGGGTGAAATAGGAAAATTTTGGGCCGTTAGGGTTGGAGCAGAGGAAAGGTGCGAACCCCTGCCTGTTTGAGTGTCTCTGCATCTGCACCACCCAAGGCAGAGAGAGAAAGAGAGAGAGAGGGGGGGGGTAGTCAGAAAAGATGGCACTGCTATCGTCTCGCCAGCAGGTCCACACATTTGCCTCCCATCAGAACCGGAACATTTAAAACCTATACAAGCTTGGCTAGTATCGCTTTTCCTGCACTTTGCGGCAGCATACCAGGTTGCAAAGTCTATGGCTTTTCTCTTTGTATCGGACTGAAAACTTCCAGATAATAAATGTGGTTGCAAAGAGCTTAAGCAAACTTTCGCGCATTTTTCGTGATACTTCCTGACATTTTCTGGGCATTTAGCATCACAGTGCACCGTAAAATGTGACTTTTTACGTACTGAGATCAGGAAGAGACCTCATTATGATTCATGTTTTTGGTTAATGATTACAAAATTACCGTTAGGTGCCGAGATACCAGGAGATTTAACGTTGGCAGTAACAAATAGACCGTTTCTATTGCATCCCTCCAGCACATTTTTCCGTTTTTTTTGGGGGGGGTTGACCAGAAAAGTCTCCGCAGGCGTTGGAATACCAGTGTTAGATCATAGTGACACAAAGGACCGTTTCCTCAGCTTTTTGCCAGTAACTCTTCGTATGCAGCACGCAGAGCTTCCTAGCCTCACTATCTAACTACTTAAACCAAGAGGGTCTCGTTCAACTAACGTTCAGCTACCTGTCTCCGACCGGCCGAAGGCCTTCGACGTCACGACTGATGACTACCAGTGTTCGGTGATCCATAGTAATGGCATTTTACTCTTGACATTGCCACTTTACTCTCGGTCAATCCATCGCATGGTGTTGTTCGTAGAAGTTTTTTTTTTGACCGAAGGTCGGCGTCTTTTACGTGACATAGGCCCGTGATTCGACATCATCTGAAGTTAAAAACGGTACATGATAGGCACAATGGTGCTGAAAATTCAGTGCCCTTCGTCTGCTGTTTTTTTTTTTTACTGTCACCAAAAGTCATTAAGTGGAGATGGGCATAGAAACGCCCCCCTCCCCGGTTAGGCAATGATTAATGCTGTTTCACCTGTTTCCGATATAATTGTGCAATGAAGGGCAACATGATCAGGCTTAGTGAATTTAAATGATGTCATAAATGAATAAAAACTGGCGTTTAGACAAATATATAGATATATATTTAGATCTTTTGGATTTAGATAGATTTGGACGAGATAGGCATTTAGATAAAAGTGGAACAAGTCCATTCAGTCTGATCGATAACGATAGGTGATAAAAAACCAGACAAGTGGTTTGGTCCAGCAGAAGGTACTGCTGCTGGCCAAACCGTCGAATCATTTCTTTGGCGGTATATTTAACTTTCGCCACGAAATGAGTTATTACCAGGAATTGCTCCATCGGATGCAGACCTTAAATTTGGTGCAGCTTTGCGTAGCACGGACCTTAATCTCGAAGATTTTCCTTAAAATATATGAGTCCATAATGACATTTTTACTCAGTAGGTGATGATTCAGTTTTTTTCGGGATACACATGAGTATAAATTGCCAGTGGGATCCCACTGACGAAGGCGTTTTAAGTCGTGCAGAAACAACTGGGCTCTTTATAAGATCAGACCCATACATTCACGTGAACTCCGAAACAACTTAATCATTTCCATAAAATATTTCCGGATATAGGTTATCGAACCAAAATTTATTGTCTCCCGATACCGCCTCTGCTTAACTCATGAAAGTGAAGCCATTTGGATTGACACCCAGAACCCAAAAACTCATAAGAAAATCGAAGGTAAAGCACTCATCACGTTTACTTACGATATGAAAACACGTGCATCCAGAATTTTTTTTTTGATGATGTCTTGAAAATGCATTTTCCATGTCAAATGTGCAGTTCCTCTCCCTAATCGAATATCAGCTACAGGGGACAAGGCAACAGCTGTGAAGCGTTTTCAAATTCTGAAAAACAGGAGACATCCGTCCCATCTCTCTATGTTGACCTAATCAAAAATAAGACGAAGATCATTTATATCCCATGCTTCCACATGTTTGAAAATGCTGCGTGCTGGCGAGGGAGGCAGTCGCTGAAAGCATTCAGAATTTAAGCCGACTGTACCCTGTGGAAAACGCCACATTAGCAGGTTTGGTAGGTACTATGTCTTTACGCTATTAATGACTGCCTTTCTGGTTTTCATTCCTTCGCTATCGGGCGAACAGAATTCCAACAAGAGACAAAAATTGTATCGTCGCGTGCATTCAGATGTTTAATTCAAAATCGAAAGAAATGAAAGCGTGCTTCGCACGTTTTTAGCGAATGAGATTTCGTACATGATGGTCGCTCGGAAAAGTTCAGATCGTGGTGTTACTCAGTTAGACAGTGTGCCCAAGTTTCAGAGCGTCTAGCGCCCGAATGCGCCAGTCGATTGCGGCGCAAGTGGCACCATCGGGTGAGCCGTCTCGGCGGACAGATTGCGGTGCAGGCTTCGAAGCGTTTCACGCGATTTGGATTTGGATTTGGAAGATTGGCGTGAGCCGGACCTCTGCTGAATTCGATTAATCACGGGCAAAGATGAAACGGCGGGTGCTGTTGACTCAAGGCTTGGTGACAGTATGGGTCCCACTTGCGGGTACTTGCTTTTGTGTTCGGCACCCACATGCGATCCACGTGGCGATCCACAGGCACATGTTCCAATTTGGACTCGGGGACCTCCGAGTGCCGTCAGAAATGACCTAATTCAATGGCACTCTTTATGATAGGAGTGATTCAACGGGCTTCGTGCAACGCACGTGCGCCGCTTTTACACCCGTGTTTCTTATGGACCAATTGCCGGGACGCAAACGGCGCAGTTTGGTGCGATGTTGGCTTGAAAAGACAGATGGACAGCTGGGCGATTGATTTCGATGGATTCAGGTGGAAACGGGGATGCGGCCTGCACGTGAAGCGCAAGGCGCCCAAGACCCGTTCCTCATTGCCGCAAAAGCTCTACCGCTGGGGTGTTGAAAACTGGCGGGCACGTGATACGTGGCTGTCGATATATGCGTCTGTTTTAGATGTCAGTAGCTTCAGTTTGGTGTGTGCAGGATGCACGTGCTGAGGCGGACCCCTTTGTCATTCAGGCCTTTGGTTTGGGAACCGTTGATGCTGGAGGCGCCAAATTTCGTGGTGGGCTGCAAAGTCACAAACGCCATCCAGGACAAGCAAGATTTAGGACATCAGCGGCCAGATGCCATCCATGTGAGAGTGCAGGCTGTTGGACTTGGGATCCTCCGTTTGCGGGAAGTCCGTGATATCTACCTTATTACCTTTATTTAGATAAGGACACTAAGCGGGTGCACAGGTTTGCGTGCCACACAAAGCTTCGGTTTTGTCCCCATGCCAACCGTGTAACGCTTTTGTTTGCCTCCAGTGCTTCTAGTGTTTTCCGTTTTTGTTTGCCTCAGAGTGCGTGAAATGCCCAACTTTGATCTTTTTACAATCGAAATGGAAGAAAACAAAGAAAACAATACTCTGGAACAAATAGATAAGTTCACACAAAGCCAAGTGTCAGTATCAGTATCAAAAAACGTTTATTGACATCAATAATCTGGGAGCTTTTCAACATGCAAAAGCGAGGAAAGGGTTTTTCATCCGGATCTATTATTTATTACATTGCAGTGTACCAGAACGTAGCACGGTTCTGAATTTACGTATTCCATTGATTTTCTTTATATGGCGGGCAATGAAAAGGGGGTCTAAAAAATGCTAAACGTCGCATGACTTTTAACTGATCATTTATACATCACCTACAAAGTTTTTGAACATAGCACGCGGACCAATCAGAAAACAGTAACTATGGTGCGGGAAAGATGTCTGACTGTGCTGCCGTTGCGATGGTGAGATTCGTGCTGACTTCACTGTAAGGAACGATTATCTTGGTCATGGTTCTACGAGACGAACACAAACATCCCCAGAGCGCAGCAGATTTACAGCCGGTGGTAATGGTAACGGTCGGTGCAAACTGCGAGGCGCGGGTCTGTCAGTGGCGCAGCGGTGAAGCGGCTCGCTCGAGCCGACTCTGTAGTGACCGACTGGCCGGCGGCCCGGCCACCGGCGGTCCGGGCGACGGCGGCCGGCAAGGCCAGCCCGGCGGCCGCTATAACAGCCGGCGGCCGGGCGGCGGGCCGCCAGAGCCCTGGAGCGCGCCCGGCCGCCAGCAGCAGCAGCCGCAGCAGCGACCGGCCGACGCCATGACCGTGCTCTCCGCCGTCCGCCGCCTGACGGCCGTGCTGGCCGTGCTGGCCGTGCTGGCCGCAGCGCGCGCCGCCGACACCAAGAAGGAGAAGTCGACCGAGAAGGAGACCGGCAAGGAGAAGCGACTGCCGACCAGCGCCCTGGTCGAGCCGCGCTGGAGCTGGTCCGGCGGCCAGCGGCAGCAGTACCAGTGCCCGCCGCCGGAATTCTTCTACGCCAGCTGCCACATGTCGGACAGCTTCACCGCCTACCGGGACGTGCACCCGCAGTACCACCTGCAGCACGACGCCCACTTCCGGCCGATCGCCGGCCCGGCCAGCGGCGGCCTGCCCCGCGCCCCCAGACCGACGCTCGTCACTTTCGTCGCCGAGGAGGCGTCCAAGCCGGCACGCTACGACCCGTGGGCCCGACCGTCGGGCTACGACCGAGCCGTGGGTCCGGCTGACGATCACTGGAGGCAGAGTAAGTGGGCAGGCCCGCGCAGGAGCCGCGCATGCTGGGTAAATCGGCACCGCAGCCGCCGGAAACCAAAACCAGTTGACAGCGCTCGATTGAAGTTTACCAAGGCATTAAAGGAGACTCATTCGGAGATGGTCCTGGTGATAATGTAACGCATTCGCGTATCTTGAAAACTGGGAAATTAACATTACAACGAAGGAAAGTTTGGTATTATTTGGACCAAAACGAGCTTTCATCACATCTGGGCTGCGTAGACAAGATTAAGATAACGCAAAGTTACATTTTATCAGTGCTTCGTAATTTTGGGAATCGGTCACCATCAAAGACGATTTATTAGACAAGATAACAGTACTAGGATTTTTTTAGCTACCATGCCGTGGACCCTGATGCTCCGTTTTCGGGACAGTCGATTAGTTTCGTGCAATGTTTTTTCGAAATTATTATAAAACTGTCTACCAAAAATCAAAACAACTTACATTCTTAACACGATTGTGCGATTATCTCGTGCATTGGCTCATGACTGTGACATGCATCTGTGGGGTTTGTATAAACATCATCTGCCGGCCCTTAACGAAAACGTTTTCATTCTGACGGAATTTCCGATAAATCACATCACTTTCATTCATTTTAAGTGTTTTTTGGCAAATTCAGCTGGCATTGGAGCAGCCTTATGCACCAAAAGTAAAAACAGGTAACTTGTAATCCATCCTTTGCCGTTATTTAAATTGAACCTATTATGATCGCAAACGGCTGGACAAACTATGGTTCCCATCACTGGCAACGTAGAACAGGCACTGATTTTCAAAGTTTTGAAATATTTGGAGGCAAGACGGTAGGACCGTAAAATCAAAATTTCACATCACAGGATCTGTACGCATACACTGTATCGTTACAGCGTACTTTCGAAAATCATCCTTGTTAGGATGATTTGAGCGCCGAGATGCACGACATATGTGGGAATAATCGGGAAACATCATGTAGGAAACAAAACATGCTCTTTTAGCAACAAGCTGTCATCTGAAAGTGAGAAACCACGTGCACCGGAGCACGATCTAAAGGCTCCCCTGATGTAATCGATCATCCTTCCCCTTTGTTTTGCTCATTACCAGGAAAAAAGCTTAGCATCAATTTATATATTCAGCATTTGTGATCGAGATAATTTTGGTTGCATGCTAAATAAGAACTGCACCCGTGCCCGCTGTACGCATGCCTGTTAATTAAATAACAATCCTTGAAATAGCGAAGGTATTGATGGCTATTTTTCTGTACTGGGTTTGGCTGATGGCTGAGCTAAACTGCATGATCCTCTAAACGAAACAAAGTTCGTGCTCGAACACTCTGAACTGAACCTGAACGGCCTGATTGTGTGATTGCAGGTCAGCTCCCGGAAATAGTGTGAGGCCCGTGCCTGAATTTGCCGGCCACCACTGCCCGCCGGGCGCCACGCTTCGGGCCCACAATGGGCGTGCTTGTCTGCACCGCACTGTTGGCCGCCATGTGCGCACAAACCATTGCACGTGCTCAAACCGGAACGTCCGGCCTTCAGCCGAGCCAGGCTTCGTAACTTCTCTGCGGCTGTAGCCTTGCGGGAGCGGTTCTGTTGAAATGGCCCGAGAAGGGTAGTCCCGCACAGGGCGTTGATGCCAAGCTCGGAATCTCAACGTCGCGTGAGGAGAAGGCGCGGTAGACGTAGAGCTGCATTTAAGAGTTTCACGCCGGTTTTTATGTGTGCCTACGAAGGACGCCGTAGGACAGTCGCTTCGGTAAAATAACTTAAAATGACGTCTTGTTAATGCTGACAAAGCTTGAGCATAGCGTCTTTGGGTTTACTTGCTATGCGCATGTGCTGTCACTGCATGGCCTTTGCACGACCACTTGCTTTTATTTATTAATGAGTGTTTGCAACGCTTTTGAGAATGATACTGGTAGGTAGATTCAACATGTCATGCGAGTAATTTGGTGTGGTTTTTCCTTATTGCTTCTTCCATGCATCTGTCCTTTCACTGGTGCTGACTTCCCTGCTTAGAGCGTGAATAAAGCATGCTATGGTATTTGGTTGTTTCTGCTGGTAATGTTGTCTCACCGGCGCGAAATTAACATTTCCAAAATCGGCTTATATTATAGTATGTAAAATGAAATCAATTATGTATGCTTCCGAAACTTATCGTCAACATAATAAAGTACCTTCCAAACTCCACGTGAGTTCCTGCTGACTCGGTATTTATGACTGGTGTTTCGAAACCGAAATTTTAGTGTTGGTAAACACTTTTCAGGAGAAATCAATTACATTCGGTTGCTGTCCTCCAAATGGGGTGTGAAACATGACCTGCCCTCAGACCACCAGTCAGAAGCTAAAACAAGCGATCCGCGGGGCATAAGAAGCATCACTGCGTTCACTGAAGCTTGAAAATCATCAAACCAAACCCACAATCCAAACGACAGGCGTAAAAAAAAAACGGGAAGTGCGTATGAACGAAAGTCTTCATACCAAAACCATCAGTCTTCTAGAACGTCACTGTCGCTTTCAGTTACGCATAACTCATACAGGATGGTTTCTACTCAGCTCATGTACTGGAACAGAAACCCCTTACTCATGCAAAAACTGTAAAGTACAAGGCGAAATTAAACGCATCAAAGCCAGACTTCAGACACTTTAAAAACACACTGAATGACCAAACACAGTTTGACTACGTGGCGGCAGTTACGCTGCGCTTCGACACATGTTACGCTGGGGAGATTTCGGGATCCATTTCCATAAATTTCTTCTTTGTTTCATTACTGTAGCATACAAATGCCGTGTAATACGCCATGTTTCCAATTTCTTCGTTGTGAAAAAGGTTTCGAGGCCGGTCGCACTCATGTTTATTACGACCCTGGCAAACGGTTTCGACACGAACAAAATCAACTCACCACCGGCAATAATACTTTCCTACAAAAATGGGTGGTTTGGTTGCTCAGTGTGCCAGCTAGGAAAATTTTCAAGATTCCCAGAAAAGTCCTGAGGTGCAGGTGGAATCTAATGAAACTGATGAAGGTTCTCGGAAATTTTGGTATTGGAAACATTAATTGACGTAAGTCGCACATCCTCTTGTTTATTTCATAGGGTCGCAACCTGGTACCCAAGTGGCCCCCTGGCTACTGCACTGCATTTACCGTTTCGTGTTTGATCAATGGTAATGCTGCAGGCAATCCGACAGAGACTAGAAACTCACGACCAACAGGAGTCGAAACTTTGACATGAGTTAACCTTGTTTAAACGTAGTGAGGTGGATGCAGACTTGATCTGCGTGCCAAACACATTTGCAAAATGTTTTAGCCAGTGTGTCCTCAATTCAGAAAAATGTGAGTCGTACCCGTGCAAACAAGTAACATTTCCCGATCGCTTTCAGCCTCATCTGAAATAATAAATTTTGACCCCAAGTGACCTTCTTCTGCGCCGTATCGTTAAAGGAGGCCTTCTTTTTACTGTTAACCCTTTGGTGGGTATATACAATTCTTTGTTACTTTTTCTTCCAAAAATGACATCATATGAGTTAACCTGGGGTGATCTCTGATGATATGGCATGGAATGAAAGCAAAAAAATGGATTGCTTTGGAAAGCCACAGCCTTTCCAAACTTTGTACTGTTTCTGTGATTCTTATAATTCTCGAGATTTTGGGAGGCGGTTGTCATGAATCTCCCTGCTTAGCAGAGGTGGATCCGAAAGCCAGCCTCGGCGAGGGTTAAAACTCCCCACAAGCTGAGCCCAGATAAGTTCGGTGTGATTGCTTGCGTTAGAGGAGGGTAGTCACCAACTTTTTCCTATTCTCAAAATTTCATGAGACGCAGTCCGTTCTCATTTTGTTCTTAAAATCACGAAAAGCCTATGAACTATGCGTTCGCTTAATTGCCTCATCAAAGCAAATCAAGAAATTTTCACTAGTGACCTCGCCGTCATGTCTAAACCATTTAATATGACATTTTTAATTTTTATATTTTACCTTTCCAAAAGGCTTTTCGGGGTCGTTTGTTCATTTCGAGGCAAACTTTGGGGGAGTTCAGTAGTGCCTGCATGTGTCCTTAAGGGGGAGGAGCTCAGTGTAAACTGAAATCATACAAAAACCTCCGGCCAGGAGGACGCTGTGCAATGATTTCCGCAAAAATCGCTGCTCTTTGGAGGGAGGGCGGCCCCCCCCCCGACCCCCTTTGGCTGCGCCTGCGCCTAGCTCTGATGCCGCTCTCCGTGTGGTGATGGCCTCTGACGCCCGGTCTCCATATGGCGATAGCCTGCTTCCCGCTCTCCAGTTGGTGATGACCTCTGGAGGCCGAAATAACAAGAAAGATCCTGTCTTGAAGCATGAGGAAAACAGTCTCCAGTCAGGCATTGCCTAATAACAAACCAACGGGAAAACAGTGGCCTTGGCTTTATTTGTCGTGATTGCACAACAGTAAAATTTGTCCCGAACTGTAGCGCGAACGTTCTGGCTGGTCTGTCACAAAAGCATCCAGCGCTTTCCCGGGATGCGTGACAGTAAGCGGTCTGCGTCGTGCTTTGACTAGAAATTCTATGTCACCTGTCTTTCAACCACGCTTGTGCTCTGACTATGCCCAGAAATCTAACAATAAGTGCTTCCATGTATGACACTTGAAAACAAAGTTAGCCCTCGCCGGGAGTAAGACCCTTCATCCACGCCCGGATGGGGGGAGCTGGTTGTTACCACCCCATCCCATTTTTCTTCTAATTGCGACAGAGCGACGAAACAAAAACGAACATATAGCGCCGTTCTTTTTTATTCGAATGTTACCTGCTTTCATCCCTTCACCCCATCTTTTCCCTTTATCTCCCAGGTTGCGGCGAAAGAGAATAACTAATCGCCTTCTATCTCCGCTGGCATCGTACCAGTTTTATAGCATTGCGGCCGATAAATCATGCTTTTGTAGCAACGGTGTGAGTCGTTGTGGCCAGTTTTTGCTTTTATATGAGTTCAAGATATGGTCCATGAAAGGTAAATGATCATTGTCACAGCAGTCTGTTACGCGGCTAGTGCCAAAAATGATGTTTGATTGCCACATACTACGGTTCTGATCATTGAGAAAAGAAAATCGTTGTCTGTGCTGAAATTGCCACCACGAATTACCCTACGACAGGTTCAAAGTCATTTCGAGGCCATCTAAGGTCAGTTATCTCACATCACCTTGAACAGGTCATTAATCCTTCAAAACCCGACATGTTTTTAAGAACATGTTCTAACAGTTCTGCATCGAAAAGGCTCCACATGCTGTGCGATTCCTGAGGAAGGAGCCAAAATGTCGCTCAGATGTAAAAAAAAAACGGCTCGCAGGCCCTGGAGAACGACATCATAAGTCGATGACCTGACATTACACTTTTTCAAGGAGCAGAAAGAGTATAAGGTTAACTGATGCAAATGTCAGGCTCTTGACGCGTGCTGTTCATCAGCAGTCGGAGGCAGACGCAGAGGAGTGGCTACCACCTTTGTCGTCGGGAGAAAATTAAGTCTGCTAAAACAATTCATGATCTTACATAGTTTTATGTGACCCAAAGTCCGCAAGGGCCCACACAGCACGCTTTATAACCAGAAGTATACTACGCGTCTTCTGTAACAATACGCGATGACGTCTTCACAAATAAATGAAAAATTACGGAGAACCGACAAAAAATCATTGTTATTGTTTGATATACTGTTTTGTTGCTACGCTGCTTATTCTTACAATGCTTACCCGAAATCGTGAAGATACTGTGAGTAATTATGAGGAAGAAACGAGTTTACTTTCACAACAGTTTGCTTTCACAAGACATTTCGATGCAACAAAAGACCGTATGTGCCCATCGGGGTTGCACCGTTTTTAGCTGTATGACTCAGTGCCTGGTGCATACACGCACACATACACCTTGTGCACAAACGCACATACTCATACACCGACATCTACGGTCGATATACACAATTACATATCACACAGCCACCAATATGTCACACTCTGTCCAGGCTAAATGGTGTGACGCTGGGTGACGTACCCATGATCTCTGCCGTATTTCTCTAAATTGCTCTTAAATGCTGCTAGGAAAGCATTTTCTATTACATTCTCTGGTAATCTACTCCACAAAGTTACGGCTCTTGGACTAAAGAAACCTCGTCTTGCAAAATGTATTACCCTTCGCTTTCCTCAGTTTAAATCTATGCCTCTCTTCCGTTTTCCCTGGTCTTAATATCTGAAACATGTCATAAACGGAACATAAGGAATCCCAGCAGATTTATGAGACATGGTCATCCTGTTCTAAATCCTATGTTAGGTATCCCGTATCAAATAATGATAGTGTAAATGCGTCTGCGCAAAGTCTTTGGCACCTTTTCCGATATTTGGCATACAAGAGACGTCAGGCTTACAGGTCTGTAATTCTCACATCCTGTTTGTCACCCTTTTTTGAAAATTTGCACAATATTCGCGCATTTCCATTCCCGAGGAATTTCTGAATGCTGTAAAGATCTGTAAAGAGTACACACAACGTTACTGCTACTTGCTCCTCCGTTTCATTCAATATTCTTGCAAGTATGTTATCTGGCCCGGCAGTTTTGCTTATTTTCTGTTCGCGTGAATGCTTCCCAATAGTGTTAACTGATATTTCGACGGTCCCTTTTCATCTTTATGATTTCCTTAATCATCTACACACTGAAAACTTTCCAGACTCCTTAGTGAAAACAGACGCAAAATGGGTACGAAAAATCCTTTATCATGTCTTTATCTCTATACCTATGTATTTATATCTATACCATCTGCCTCCAAAGACCCAATGCCTGGGCGTTCTGCGTTAAATTTCTAAAACCTAAAAAACGTCATTACCGTACCGGCGCAGTCTGGCCATGTTTATCTCACCTGCTCGTTTTTCCCGTCGTATGCATTTCTTTAGATTATTTCATACCTGTCCATAATGCTCAGCATTAACAACTGACCCGTTGACCTTGAAAGTTCTAAATTCTGCCTTTTTTGTCCTCCTAGTTGCTTTCATTGTTCACTCAGCCATACCGGCCGCACTGTTCCATTATTTGTTTACTGTTCCCTGGGCATTGTGGAAAGTCTGTGTTGCCTGGAGTATCTCTTTATATCTTGTTCATATCTCAATAGCATTCTTTGCACCCAGTTCGAGATCCCACTCTACTGCACCCAAAAGAGTGCGCATGAGGCCGTCATACCCTTTTAATGAATTTGGTACCAGTGTAGAAACCAGCAAGCGCGCATCTATGATACTGGGAGCGATTCATGAAAACATTTCATATAAAAGTAAAGAGGTAGTTGTACGGCTGTAACGCGCATATGTAAGTGGTGGCACACGGAATTAAAAAAACAGTTATTTTTGTACGTAATGAAAAGAATGGCATAATGGCACTTAGCCTTGGAGGCTGGTCACTGAGTCCCAGACATCCTTTCCATTTGCTCGGCCTTTGCCCATTGTTGCCCCGGCACCGCCCTTGAAAAATAATCGCTGCGGTTTTTGTCTCAGTAGCAGGCTATGGCTCAGATGCCCGCCCCTATTGAACAACAACGACCCGTAGACTTTGCAGTACAAGTCACCTGGAATGGGTATTCGGCATGTGTGTCGAGTACCAGAATGAAGCGAATGCATGCTTATGCGTGCATGCGAAGAATACATGAGACGCGCTCACCGCATGATGACGTGACGCAGACACCAGACCCGCCCCAGGTCCTGGTCTAGCGGTGGGGTAAAAAGTGAAAGTGCACTGCACGGCTGGCTGAGGTTTGCGTCACGGCGGAGAGTGCGCTGAATGCGTGTGCCTCTCCTCGGTCACGGCGTACCTCTGGGCCGTCTGTCTGTCCGTCTGTCTGTCCGTCACTCCACGCACGCCGCCGACCAGAAAAACGCCACCAACAGTAACAATGCCGTGCATGGGGCGGGAGCAACAAGAGCGGCCGCATGACTCGAGCGAACCAGGACGCTACAATAACAACGCGAATGCCTGCAGGGCACGGGGTCTACGAGGTGATCAGCGCAGTTGACGCCGTGTGAAAGCAGTGACGGTGTATTCTTTGTCGTAATCATGATGAACACGTGGGATTTCGGGCGGATCTCCACAGTCACGGACCGCTCATCGAAGCCCACCTCAGGGATACTATCCATGTTTTCTTTGCCCCTGCAGCTAAAGGTGTCCGTTCATTTCCGTCGGACGAGGTGTTTGTTACAGCCTGATTCCTCGGAGCAGACCCCAAGGTCGGAGAACGCTGCCTCAGCCGGTGGCGCTGTCGCATTTCGGCCTATCCTGCTCGTGACGGAGGTATCAGATTTCCGTCCGACTCATCCGTAGGACAGTCCCTGGCGACTTCCTCGAGGAGGATGTATTTCAAATAACGTGGAACGCACTTTACTCGAGCTGCCCGTTTCGTAACCACGTCCGGTGATCACGTAGGCGCGGCGTCGGCTGCCGTTGTACATTTTACAGTGGCGGGCGGGGCCGCTGTCGGTATACAGTGGCAGGCGGAGCCGCTGTCGGTATACAGTGGCTGGCAGGACCGCTGTCGGCATACAGTGGCTGGCAGGACCGTCGGCCGTTAGCCGGGCTGCTCGGCTGGCGGTCTTAATTGGCGACGTATGAGTCCGGCGCAGCTCACGGTCGACTTGGTCCGAGTACCGCTGCGGCAGGCAGGAGCCGTCGCCTGCCTCGTTTGTTCCGGTGAGCTGCTCTGTGGAACTTCGAGGTCCGGCGTGGCCCAACAATGCGGTGACACCCAGAAACGGCAGCCTGTAACGGAACTCCAGCTTTCTGCCGCGGTGTCGAACTTTTCTCGCCATCGTCAAGACTGGAAGCTGGCGTCAGCGCTTCAGTCGATCTTAGCGAGCCAGACTTATAGATGCGACGTAAACGGAAGTGTCCAGAATGCAATGTCAAAAGGACCGGGAGTGCCCCCAGAAGGCCATTCTCACATGGCCTTGTCCTGCTGGACAACAGTCATCTGTACCCGGAACCTAAGCGTTGCCTGCCCATGTAAATCATGGTCAATGATTCTCGCATTGTCACCACCCCAGGTCACGGTATTTCTACTCCTTAGTACGGGGGGGGGGACTGGGTGGCCACGGCTCCTTCGGCCACAGCGGTGAGAATGTTTGTGCAAGTCTGATGTGCTACGCTTTGCGACGTTTCGATCTCACAATGGGCCATTGTCGACCCACGTCATGTCGTGATTCCCGGCTTCCAGTGCAAAACACTGATCGCGGGCGAACCGCACGCCTGTGCCCGTGTGTATCCCATAGATATATGTTGCGTGCCTCTATGCTGACTTATGAAGTCTCCTGCCAGTGGGAATAAGTAGAAGCGGTCTGCTTCACTGCAATCCAGCTGTGTTGGGGATCACCACGGCCAGTCTCATCCTAGTCAACCATGAGTTAACTGCATTGGGCATCGCAAACCCGGTCTCGATCTCGGGCCGCTGGGTATGCGCTGCGATGGGAATCTCTGATCCAATCCTGATCCCGTGCCGCCGGTTGTTCGATGCAGCGGAAATCGCTGCAGCTGGTCTGATCCTGGTCGCGATGCTGGGTTTCGATGCTGGTCTGATCCTGGTCGTGATGCTGGGTTATGATGCTGGTCTGATCCTGGTCCCGATGCTGGATTATGATGGTGGTCTGACCCTGGTCGTGATGTTGGGTTATGATGCTGGTCTGATCCTGGTCCCGATGCTGAATTATGATGGTGGTCTGACTTTGGTCGTGATGTCGGGTTATGACGCTGGTCCGGTCCTGGTCGTGATGCCGGATTATGACTCTGATCTGATCCCGATCGTGACGCCCAGGGTGCTACCGGCTGCAGCGCCGTGACCAGCGACTGGAGAACCACATCCTGCAGGTGATCCAGTCCCGGGAGCTCCGCGACTGCGAGGAGTCGTGCAACCGCGACCGCAGATGTGTCTCCTTCAACTTCAGGTCAGTCACGGACAGTGGCGCCGACATTGTCAATGACATTTTGAACCAATGACCCTTGACACTGCAAGCAGAGTCCTTCCGGGTTGTCAGGAGAAATTGCCCCAGGCAACTTTTCACTCCTGAAAAAGTCCGAAAAGTGTTTACGAACTGATATTCTTTATCTATCCGTCGTTGTTCTGAAACGATTTAAAAATTGGTCAAGATGAGATTCTCGATTGTTGGGAAAACATAGGTCAGCTACACGTAAAGTCATCGAGTTCAAAACCCGGCAGTGTCTGGTGTTATTGTCTGCGTGGGTCGCGTTCCTGTCGGCGTATGTGGGTCGGCAGGAGTGACCTCTGTATGGGTCGGCAGGAGCGACCGTCTGTACGAGACTCCTGAGTGACCCGGGTGTAAATCGGCAGGAGTGACCCTGTTGAGACGGTGTGCGAGCTGACCGACATGGACAGCTACGCACAGTACGCTGAGTTCCGTCCGATCGCCGGCTGGGACTTCTACGAGAAGGACGCCTCCTCCTTACTGCTCCGGTTGGGACAATAACTACTACGACACCAACAACTTTGGCTACGCGTGTGAGTTTGATGCCCCAGTTGACCCCTGTCCGATGCAGTCACACGACCGTTCGAGCAAACGTCCCAGCAGGACACATCATTGCAGCAGGACCTGTCATTGTCACAACAGTCGAGGGCAGGACAACCGGTGGGCAATCCAAACATTTGTAAATAACATTTGGTTCGTCGCCAGTGGAGTATGCGCCGCATCGTCAGTTGTTTTAAAGGCATCGCAGCCAGCCTTGGCCACGTCCATGCTACCCGTATGTAAGACCGGCAACAGCTGAAGCCGGACAGAGCCCAGTTGTGTTGAAGAACTAAGCCCTTGATAGCGTCTCGGGTGTGTCGGCTGACCTTGACGGCGTCACCCCGCGAGCCGTGACACGAGGTCGGACGGCCGCTCGGCGCCGTGCCGTGACGTGACGGTCGGTCACGCGCTGGAGCCCCAGTGACCGGCCGCCGCGGCGCCCGCAGATTGTTCGCTGCGCGTGCGGGACAACAGCCTGCTGAGCGTGAGCGCCGTGCGACGAGACATTACGGCGCGGAGCCTGGCCGACTGCGAGCAGGCCTGCCGTGAGGAGCGCAACTTCCGCTGCGAGACCTTCTCGTTCGGGTCAGTGTAGCGGCGGCAGCGCTCCGAGCCGAAGTCTCTCTCTCTCTCTCTTTTTGGGAGGAGTTCCTTTTCTCTTCTCTTTCTCTTTATTATCTTGGGACGGTTCATCCTTCTGTCTTCTCTTCTGTCCTGCATTTCTCTCACGGAACACTTCTGCTCTCTTCAGTACCTCACTTTTACAGCCACGTTTCAGGAATGTCAGAGCCGTTGTGATGACAGAACTTACCAGCTCGTCCGGACTTGACCTTTATGTCTACCAACACGGACAACTTACGTTGCCCTGTCGTTTCAAATGATCATTTACGCTGCGCAACGGGTATTTTGTACGTGAAAATTTCACCATGTCTGGCAATCGATCCATACGGTTTTGCGTTGTGATTTCGGGTGATAATTCCACGCATGCACGGTCCGGCGCACTGCCAAGGTACTAGCTATTTCGACACCGAAGGACAACCATTGCCGTAACTGCTTCACGCTGTTATCCATCAGTGCTGGATAACGCGCACGCGCTTTACTACGATGAATTAGCTCCTCTGAACCTGACAGAGCCATTTACTGGCCTTTAACTCTGGGATGTGGTGACGACAGGGGACGGACCGCCTGGAACAGTGGACCCATTGTTGTAGGACGCGCCCGCTTCTTACGGACGGAAAGGTAGAGTAATGCAGTTGTAAATATGAAGTAAATGCTCAGTCAAAAAGCATCCAAGTGGAGTCGGAAAACTCTCTGGAAGAGCACCTACCGTCACCATCGGTGACGCTCTAGCTCTTGGCCCTATGAAGACGAACTAAAAAATATCTCCATTCGTTGACAGGGTATTGGTTTTAAGTGCAGAGGGTCCGTGCAAGATACCAGCTGGGTTTTCAGCATAGGCGTAGTAACGATTTTCAGTTTGATGCGGACAAAACCATTTTAAGGCGATGTCTTTCCACGAAAGACATTGCAATAGAACTTGTATTAAAACTACTCATAACTTGTAGGGCTGCCGCCTTTCAAGCTCTCTGGAATGCAAGAGCAAAGATTTTCAGATTGGTGGAGTTTTACTTTCTGATGACAGCGATAAAGGAAATCCGTCCATGCCCAAGAGACCGCCGCTTGTATCTGGCTCTAAAAAGAACAAGGCAAGCAACAGAAACACATAGAGGATCATATAAATAAAGAGGATATATAAATATAATAAAAAATGAAAGGGAACATAAATTGGGCCCAAGAGAGGCTTCCGATTATTCTTTACAAAGCCGATGCCGCGGCCCGATGGATAAAGAGCCGGACAACAGAGCCCCGCGCGTGGCACACGTTGGATTCGAGTCCAAGAACGGGTACCAGGATTTGGCCCGAGAGGGGAAAGTTCAGTCACGCACGGGGCCGCCGTGTCGTGGAGCTGCGCGGCACAACAACGATCCTCCAGCACCATTTGGTTGGGCGCCTGAGGCGAAGTTATTCCGTATTTGGGAACACTTGGGTGGCGGGGCTGGGTCCAACAAGGTCGGCTTTGCGTGGACTTGGGTCCCATCGCTACCCTTCTCAGCACGTGCGGACCACGGTTACTGAAAACAGCTTAATAAACTAAATGGAAAACTTCTGCGGACTAAATTAAGAAGGACGCCACGGATGTTTAGACCTCAATGGACTCAAGCAAGCGGTCGTGCTGTCTCTTGAGGTCCGCCGAGACGTTCATCGGCAGGTACGACACTCCGTTTCGTGAGCTTGGACAGTTGTAGAAAGAGGAGTGGAAAGCGCAGGGAACTCCTCTTGGCGTTATGAACTATAACATTGTTTTCTCTGTCAGTTTGGAAAAATTGTAAGACGCCTTTCGCATCGAGCAATTTGTTTAGAAAACGATTCATTTCTGTTGTTTGTTTTAAACATACAAATCCATCGGGATGTAAAAAATATTGGAATGGCAAACTTGAAGGGTTTCCAAAACTGTGTTTATGCTCAAGGTGCAGATCGCTGCATTCCATTTGTACGGAAAACCCTCCGCTAATGAAGGGCATCTTTAATATGACAAAAAGACACCGCTTCCTAAAAAAAAAATCCAGGCCAGAGGTGTTCACGTCATTGGTCAAATGCTGGATCAGCCACGGAGGACAACGTCAGCGCTAGAGATTCTTTGTTTCGGCATCGGTTGATTAACTGGTCCCAGCATCCGCTATTCTGGCCTAGTGATCTGTGTGTGGGAGGTGATTGTGTTTACTCGTTAGCGCTGTTTGTTCGTCTTGCTGAAAGGTGTTGTGATCTTACCTCCTGTGCCTGTTGATCCTGCTTAGATATTTCGCGTCTCAATCCCTGCTGTTCAGCTGTTCCTCTTCATGCGCTGTATCGGTGCCCCTAAATACGTGTTTTATCAGTGCCGCTGTATGGTGCCGCCATATCTAGGCTGCTGTATCTTTGCCGCTGCATCAGTGCGTTGGATCGGTGGTGCTGTATCGGTGCTGCTGTGTAAATGTGCTGTATCGGTGCTGCTGTACTGATGCTGTTGTATCGGGGCTGCTGTATCGGTGCTGCTGTAACGGCCCCGATGTCTGCTCCCAGGATCCTGCCTGGCGGCCGGGCCTTCTCCTGCCACCTGACTGACCTCCGCATCAGCGAGCTCTCACCGCGAGACGTAGAGCCGCGACCCAACTTCGAGATCTACGACTTCCACGGCAACGGCCGCGAGTGCGACCGACCCAACGATCAGTACGACTACAGGTGGGCCCACAACCAGTGCGCGGTGCGCCTACGGGTGGGCAATGCCTCGCATAGCAATGTCTCGGCCAAAACGGCAGTAGTCACCGGAAATGACTGGAACCAGGCACGTATCGAGGATTTTCCTCAGGGGGCCAGATGTCAAATTTTGCCATATCCTACTGGCAAATGACGAAATTTATCGGAAAACAGCATTTTTATGTAATTTACCCAACGCTTAATGCACAGGAAGACAGTTAATGTTTGCTTTTGCAGCATATAATGGTCATTATTATGTATTCCTGTAAAGCTGACATAGCTAGTGAGGACCACTTGGCTAGGGGGGTCATGGCCCCCATGGCTACCCCTTGCCTGCGCCCCTGGCCAGAGCGCCGCCGTCACGATCGCCGTCCGCCGAGCCTGGCTCACGGCGCCGCCCCGGCAGGCACGGCCACCTGGAGACGTGCTCGGGACGAGCGTGCGCGCGCGGCCCGTGCCGCATCGACCGGTCGGGCGGCTACTGGTACTGCTTCACCGACAACAACGAGGCCATCTGGGACTACTGCTGCGACCCGGACAGCCCGTGCCAGCCGGACCCGCACATGGGTCTGGAGACGTGCGTACCTCGTCTGCGGGCTCTGCGCCAGTACTGAGGCCGAGCTAGAGGGCGCTGCCTGCCGCCCGGGGTGTCGGCGGACCCAGGGTTGTTGTTTGCTCCTTGGCACATGCTGCCAAGGATTACGGCCTGTTATAGGTGGTCACGGCAGGAGGATGACAACATGCTCTAGGCTTTAGAAGCGACATCTCGCCTGGTGATGGGCCCAGTCCTTTGTGTTCTGCGTCTGCGACGTCAACTGAACCGGGCCGCGAACGGTGTCAGCAGTTGCCATGAGCCGTCACTCGTCACGGGCGGACGTCAATGCTCGGAACAATGACGTCGCGCTCCTGATCGCCCGGCGTGACCCGCAGGTGTCACGTGACCCAGCGTCGCGGCCTCTACCGTAACGCCGGCCTGGACACCGCCTGGAGGCCGTGCAGCTACCGGCAGAACCGGTACGCCTACCTGACTCGCAACTCCACCGACCACATCGTGAGCGAGACCAACACCACGACGGCGGAGCCGGCGGTCGGCGGCGCCGCGCGGAACCACCTGCTCGAGACCATCGACCTGGAGCGCGAGCGTAGCAAAGACAAGAACTGATCCAGTCCGGGGCCTGCCCGGCTGTAGCGGCATTACGTGCACAGTACATAGACTGAGAGACGGCGCGCCCGGGCAGGCGACGCGACGCAGCCATGTCCGTGCTGCCATCTGGCGGACTTTTATGTAAGCTCCGTTTGACTGGTCGTGCGCTCTCGCTTGATTTCCTAGTTCTGTTGCCGTATTGGTAAACAAGATAAGCCAAAGCAGACTATGCGGTAAAATTACGAAGTTTTTATTGGTGGTGGCAGTGTGCACCTAAGTGTTTGTAAATAGTGTATTGAGGCACACTCTGAGTGAGGGCCTTGACGCGAAAGAATGGCGGTTAATCTCGTGCACTGCCGAAGAGATAATCGTGATTCCAGTCAGATATCTCTTGTTCCATATACACTATAGCGCTAGCTCTGCGTAAACCGTGTGTAGGGTTCCAGAAAGTCCGTGAAATAGCCCAACGAATTTTCAGAGATGTTTCTGTTCCGCAAAAGAGGTGCAGCGCTTTTCGTAGCTGCATGAACATTGAAACCTTACCGCAGAACAGACAGGCGATCTGTCTCAATACAGCCAATCATGATTCTTCTACAAAGGCCTCTGGAGACGTCATAGACCATGACTGGAAACGCGTCGTCTTGCGAAAGAGGAACGGTGCGTAAACGAGAAGGGACAGGCGTGCGCTAAAATTTGCTAACGTATCCCTTCATTTACGTCCGACCAAAAGGTACATGATTCTCAGGATACGCCCATTTGAACTATGGCGTAGCAGGAAAGATTCCGATGTAGGAACATCTGCTCTGCATTTCTGATCATCTTTCTGTGTCGCGCCGGATACGACCACGAAATAAATCCCAAACACTGGACAGTCGGTCAGTCCCCCGGTCGTCCGAGAACGGCTGACGCCTATCAGCCATCCCGAGACCGCCAGTCGCGAGGCGCGGTGTCCGCAGCTCTATCGCGGGACGTCTGCACGGAGTGAGGACACCGTTGTCGATAACAGGCCGCTGGGACGCCGACGTCGTTGGCGGCGTCTGAGCGCTCGGCCAGGGGTGACTGCGTTTTGTGTTCTGTGCTCCCTGTGTTCTGTCTGCCGGTGTTCAGTGTTCTCTGCGTTCCGTCGTCCGCCTCCGGGTGCATCCTACCGGAGAGTGCCCAGAACACACGGCTGCGCCGAGCCCAGGCCCCTGATAAACACTCACAGCGGGCACGGCTGTCCGAAGCCCGGATCAACACGCGCCGCACGTCACAGCGAGCTGAGCTCTGAGCTCATCGTCGTTCCTCTATTCGTTGAAGGGAAAACCGGTCTTTTCTCCGAATGGGGCTCGTTGCGCTTCTGCGGTGGCACTTGGCTGCGGTCGCCTCTGTCCGTTCGAGGTATGCGATAAGGTCGGGCCTCAAGATGAACCCCAGCGCCGCGCGGCGACCAGCCGCTGCAGTCCGATGGGCCGGCCCTGATGGCACCGCCCGGCCGGTGAAAGTGCACTCTCACGGTGACCAGCCGCGTCGCAGTCGAGACGACCCCAGATCTGCGATGGCGGACTCAGGCCTTCATGCGGAGAAACAAACACCGGGTTATCGAAGACCGTCACGCTCAGAACGGGTGAACATGCAGGGCATTGAAGTGAGACGGGCGGAAGCATCCCCGACAGAATTATTAGGAGTTCTTAGGCGCCAAATATTGTCATAAATAACACGGTTTCCTGGAGGTGCCCGATTGTACGAGTATTTCATCACGGGGACGGACAATAACATGTTGCGAAGTCCTTTGATATTGTGAGCGCCATTTCTAAAAGGGAGGAAGCCGCTCCGTACCTCTCTTCTGTTCCCTATTCCACAGCCCTTGTGGCTTACCTTCTACCAATGAGTCACCCACCGGTCGAATGCGGTCTGTGGCTGTTCGAAAAATGAGGTGATTTTTTTTCTTTCACGTGGAAATACACCATATAAAATTGGAAAGCTCATTCCAATCCTTCACCTCTGCATATGCATCAGATCAATATGCATATGCATATTGATCTACATCTATACGCCTTGCCGCCTTGGCTTGTATTGAAGAGTGGGTCGCGTTATAAGGTAATTTTCCTGCAAACCAGATTAAGAAAATCTTCAGCAAAACGACCGCTTTGAAAAAAAAACATGAAAAACCCATGACTGCACCAGCCCTAGGTCGTTCGGCCTGCCCGCAGGGACGGCGGATTGCATTTTCGGCTGGGGGGGGGCAAGCTCTGTCGGATCAACAACCGACCTCATTTGCGTTACCTGCTTTCCCCATCCCGAAAAAATAACTGAATTTCGTTCTTTTTACTATCGCCCAGTTTTTATTTCAATAAGCAAACCTTTTTCCCAGGTTTTGGCGCTAGCGCACAGTTGTGTTCTCCAAAATGCATGGATTTTTCTATTCAGGTCTGTACCAGTTGCCATTTTTCAGGTCTTTGCCATTGGGCATCCATCTACATAATGGCGAATGATGCAAACTTCTGCTTGTTATTATGTTTGCATTTACATCACGAATTCCAATCATCATAAATACATTTTTAAACGGTTGAAAGGCAGTTTCCTTCCATAACATTCAATTATAACTCGACGCTTAGTAACAAAGCTCTTACAGACTATCACACGAGAACGAAATCATTATCTCAAGCACTTGCCAAAGCAGCTTTGCCTGTCCCCCACACACGCATAATTGTAACAATGCCAGCACAAATCTCTGACATAATGGACCAGGGGCGTAGCCAGGATTCCGCCCAGGGGGAAGGAAAACTGTATCAAGGGGACCCTCGAAACTCATGGGAGCCCTCGCGTAGGGCGGATCCAGGGTTTCGCTAAGGCGGGGAAGGGGTGGAGGCAAATGGTCAGCGCGGGACCCCCATTGTTGCCCTTCAGATATGGAAAATGATATAATTTTGCTTTTGCGATATAAAATTGACCGAAAAAATTCAAACGTGTCACCTTGTTTGAGACAATTCTGCGTTTTGTTTCCGAACAAGGTGCCCGAAATATGATAAAAACGGCGAGATTTTAGGCGGTTCCGTCCCCCCCCCTTCATTTGAAATGTCGTGTCTGTATCTGGTCCAGGTCCCGTCTGTCCGCCCCCAATCCCGTAGCTTCTGGAATTTTTTAGTTAAGGTTAGTTTAGTTTAGTTTAGTTTAGCTTAGGTCAGCTTAGTTTAGGTTCCCTCTTGCAGTTATAGGGGCACTTTTGGTGGTCTCGGGCCGTCTGCCGTGTCAGGATCCTCTAGTGGTCTCAGGTTCCTTTTACAGTTTCACGTGTCCCGCGGGACGTCTCAGGCGCTCCTTTGGCAGTTTCAGGAGCACCTCGGACAGTCTCAGGGACCCATCTGGCAGTTTCAGGGACGCTTAAACCATCTCGGATTCCTTCCTGTCGTCCCTGGGACGTTTTTGCCGTCCAAGGAGCCCCTCAGGCACTAAAAAAGGCCCTGTGTAATTCTCTCTGCTGTGACAGGGGCGCTTCTTACAATCGTCTAAGTCCTTTGGCCGTTTCACGAGCAGTCTGGACGTCTCAAGGTCTAGTAGTTTCAGGAGCCCCTTTGGTCGTCTCAGGGGCCCCTATTGCTAAAGACTTCTAGTTAGCAGTCTCAAAGATCCCTCTCTAGCAGTATCAGTGGAACCCCTGCGGTCCTGGCTACCCTCTTGTCGTCTCTGGGAAACATTTTTGCCATCTCAGGGATCCTCTGGCAGTTACAAAAGACCTTTTGGCAATTTCAGGGCCCCTGTGCAGAGCCTAGACCCTCTGAACGTCCCCAGTGGTCCCCATGGCTGTATCAGGGGTCTTCCTCTGTTACATGAGGTGCATCTGGCAGTCTTTTAGGGTCCCTCTAGCCGCAACAACTCTAGCCGTTTTGTTGGCACTTCATGGGCCTCACTGGCAGTCTCAGGGGGATCTTGCCCGTGCCAGGAGCCCGCTTATTACATTCGGGGTGGTATATTCCTCTGGTCGCCCAGCGCCCCGTCAAGTCCAAATACCGTCTCAGAGGCACTCTTATTGACATTGTCTCGCAGGGGTCCTGCGGCCTTTTTGGAGGTCTCAGGAGTCATCTGCGGTGTACAAGCCCATCTTGCCGTCCCAGAAACCACCTGACAGCATCAAAACCCCCAAGGTTTCAAAAAGGCCAATGTAGCCCATTTGTGGCTTCTCTCGGAACTGAGTAGGTTACCGACGAATCCCCTTTCAGGTGGCCGCTCTGGCTGACCAGGGTCTCCTTATGCCGTGCCAGGCACCATCTAAGGTTCATTCCGTCTCAGGTGCCTCTCTGGCAATGTTAGCGGTCTCATGGACCCTTGCTATGTTGGGGTCCCTTGCGGTTCCAGGGGCCCTCGAAGAGCTCCAAGGACCCTTCTTTCTATCTTAGGGGCCATCTTACCATGTCAGGGTCTCATTAACCCTCCCGGAGGCCCTCTGACTACATCAAGAACCTTCAGCTTTTTACTCACAGGGGCCCCCTAGGGACTCAGTCCTCATCTTCGCCGTCTCAGGGGCCCTATGAGCCATTCAGCTGTCTCAGGGACACCCTGCCGTGTTGGGGTCCTGTTGTGGTCTCAGGAGCCCTCTGGGAGCTTCAGGGGCCCTCTATGCGCCTCAGAGGTCATCTAGCCCTCCAGGGGGCCTCTCTGACTGCATCAAGGGCCCGTCAGGTTCTTATAGACCCCGTGAAGCTCATTCGGGCCCCTTTTAAATCTGACAGGGACCCCTTCTCAGTCCTAAGGGGGAGGGGCGGTCACCCCAATTGCTTCCCCTTTGGATCCGCGCCTGGCCCTCGGCATCAGTGGGGTCCCATGTAGCTAAAATTACTGTCAGTTTGTAAAGGGGCTCCGCTGAAGTGTATAGGGGGTCCACGCTCGCCTGTAAAGACGTTCCTGGCGACCTGGCGGTGCCTGTTACAGGTCGGCAGGGACATCTTTACAGGTAAGCAGGGGCTCCTGAATGATCGTTTAGGGGCACCTGTTGGTCAGGGGGGTCAATGGCTGTCTGTAGAGGGCACCCTATCTGTCTGTAAAGGGCCCCTGTCGACCTCTGGAGGCACGGACAGGACCCTTTTTCCAGACCGAAAGGAGATTCCTTCAGAGGCTGGCAGGGGTCCTTTATGGGTCTATATGAGGCCCTCCTCAAACAAGCAGTGAATTCCCCTACAAGCTAGCAGGGGCCCCTAAACGCTCATTCAGACCACAGGCCTCTCTTCATAGCACAAAGCCTTCTTGTGTATTCGGAGTACGTTTTCTTTCGGTTCGTAGATCGATTTTTTTCTCTTTTTCTGATAGCGTAAGGTTGATTTTTTACGATTTTGTTTGGTGCAGTGACCAAATTTCTGGGGGGGCAAAAACATAGTTTTTCCCCCCAACCGCCAGGCTGGGGGGTCGGCCGCCCCTCCTGCCCCCCTTTTCCGCCGCCACTGCCTGCCCGTCATTAGCGCACGAAATTCTGAATACGCCGCTGTTTGCATATCGATAAAAATGAACAGTCTTTGATTGTATCGCAAACAAAAATCAACGGAGGTTTAAGGATTACTGTATTCCTCCAGGCATGTGGTCAATGGTCAGATACTATTGGTGTGCCAGACTTTGTACGCACGTGCGCAGTGTCACGCTCTTCGCACGCCGAAAGCCCATTCAACTCTGTGCTGCAAAACATGCCAGAACACGTTCAACGCAAGACCAAAACCGACATACCGAAGACGACCATGCAAAAGCCGACTGATCGCTTTGTCACTACTACAGGGGAGGAGAGTTCGGCACGCCGGTGGCGCCATCTACTCTGCGCGACACTGCTCCCAGTCAGGCCAGAACTTGGCCTTCATGCGCTCGTGGTACTGCACCAGCAGGTCGTGGTTGTCGCGCACGTAGCGCTCCACCTCCGGGGCGCAGCCGTAGATGACCTGGGTCATCTCAGCGAACACGGCGGCGTCGTAGACGGTCGGCGAGCTGTCCAGCAGGAAGGGCTTGTCGCCGAGGAATGTCCTCGATGGCGCGCAGGTCACGGCGCAGGAAAAACAAAGCTTCTTCCTCCGTGAAACGGCCCATCCCCATGATGTACATCATCTTCCTTATGTGGCCAATAACCATCGGCTTCATCAAAGTTATGGCACCACGGTACACCTTTGGGAAGCAGGCCAGGATGTAGGACATGCGATCGATAACGTAGCGCTTGTAGGCTACAGCCATGATAAGGTGCTCATCGACCATGACTTGGACAGCGCGCCCGACTGCGTGCTCCGACGGAGACAGCTTTTCCTGCAGCGGCTTGTTGAAGTGCTTCGTCAGGAAGTTGATGATGAGCTCCGAGTCGGACAATTCCTGGCCGTTGATCGTGATCCACGGACATTTGTTCCTCGCGGGCCCCTGGGGCTCCTCCGTGTCCACCACGTACTTGATGCCGGCCATGCGCAGGAACGTCTCCAGCTTGAGCGCGAACGGTGACAGGTTGGGCGTGTTGGTGGCCCGCTCGAACTGGTGCAGCACCACCACGTCCCTGCCGGCCTGGTTCCAGCGCTGCCGGCGCTGCCGCCGCTTGTAGGCGTTGTACAGCTTGACGCCGAGCCCCAGCAGCGCGGCTCCCAGCACCACCTTACCCAGGCGGCGACCGGCCGTGGTACGCGCGCATCCCGACACCTCCCTCCACACGACGCCGGGACGGAACGCCGGCAGCGACACGCGCTCCGCGTACGCCATGTTGGACGCCTGCAGTGTTCACGCCTCGTGCTACTTACACCACTCCAGACCCCTGACTGGCACTGTGGCCGGGTGCCGTCATCAGCTGACGACACGGCCGGCGCAGGCGCTCTGTCGACCAGTGAGCCCTTTCGCCGATCAGGGGCGGCTCCAGCAAACGCAGATCGTCCGCTCCTCTGCGCCAGTGGTGGCGTCAAAGCGTAGCCAATGTAGGCATTGTTTACCCATTCAAGGAACATGCGTTTTGGTGATCCTTTTCACCGTAGAAACGGTGCTAGGGCTAGCAGCAATTACACTGAATCCTGAGGCAAAGTTCTTCAAACTTGTCTTACAACCACTTTTCAGTTTGGAGACCACAGAAAAGGAGAAAACTGCTGCACTGATTACTTCGCGGGGGTTAGAAAAATAACTGCTGTCCGTATGGTTCTTACTGAGTGCCACCGGTCACGTCTGTACTTTGCAACAAGTTACAGATTGGAAAAACATTGTTTCCGTCATAAGCCGTGAAACGAAATTTGCTTGAAGTAGATTTAGTAGCAGCCTTCAGTTAGAGCCCATGTAAAGATTTACCCATTGAGAGAACATATGTTTGGAGCCCTTCCACTCTGGTAACAGTGCTAATGAAAGCAGCAATTAAATTGAATCTTGAGACAAAGTTCTTCAAACTTTTCTAGCAACTCTTCTTCGGTATCGAGATCACAGAGAAAAAGAAAGAGAAAAAAACGTTGCTGCACTGCTTTCTTGGCGCTGACTAGAAGACGACTGTTTTTTTTCAATTTGATTCTTATTACATCCCACTGGTCACGTCTGTACTTTGCAACAAGCTGTATATTGCAAATAACGTTATTACCGCCATAAGGCGTTAACCCGGCCCCGACTGGGGTTGACCGCCCCAACCCCGGAGGTTTTCCAAGATTGCGAGAGAACAAATAAACGCAGCGTCACGAAATTTTGTGTACCTTTTGCTTATTGATTTGCATACCAGTTTTGACCTCAGGTCAAGACATGTGTATGACCTAGGTCAAGTCACGTGGACCTATGTCCAAAAAAGTCCAAAAAGGGTCAGGTGGGTCCTGAGACGGCAAAATGGGACCCTACACGACAGATGGCCCCTGAGACCGCCAAAGAGGTCTGAGAAGCCGTGCGAGGCAAAGACGATAAGATGTCCTTTTAGGCGGTATGAGGTTTTCGAACGGCCAGAGAGTCGCGGGTGTGCTAAGCGGGCTCTTGGCATAGAAAAGGTCCGCCTGAGACTGCTAGTGAGACCCCGACTGCCAGATATACCCAACGTAACAGAGGAAGACCCCTGATACTGCCATGGAAACTACCGGAGGTGTCCAGAGGGCCCATGACACTGCATAGGGGATTTGAAATCGCCAAAAGATCTTTTGTAACTGCCAGAGGACCCATGAAACGACAATAATGGTCTCCAGAGTCGACAAGAGGTGCACCTAGGAAAACAGGGGGTCCATTGAGACTGCTAGAGAGGGGCCATTGGGGTCTCTGAGACCGCTCACCAGCAGTCTCTAGCAGGGACCACTGAGATGACCAGTGAGGCCTGTGAAACCACTTAGCCTTGAGACGTCCAGACAGCTCCTGAAACGGCCAAAAGAGCTTAAGCATTGCCAGGGACGCCTCTGTCACGGCAGGGAGAGACTTACGGAGGGCCCTTGTTACTGCCTGAGGGACTTGCCAGGCGGCAAAAATTCTCCAGGGACGAGAGGAGGAAACCCGAGATCGCTTAAGTGTCTGTGAAGCCACCAGATGGGTTCCGCCCTAAGTGTCTGTAAAATGAATGAGACCACTAAAGGGCCCCGACTCGGCAGACGATCCGAAACCACCAGGAAGCCGACAAAAAGTCTCCAGAAGCTACGTTGCGCCACCGGAAGCACCTGAAGCGCCAACAAGTGCCCCGAATACGGCTTGAGAGACTTAAGACTGCTAGATATATCCAGTGTAACAGAGTAAGACCCCTGATACAGCCATGGAGGCTACGGGAGACGTTCAAAGGGCCCATGACACTGCACAGGGGCCCTAAAATCGCCAAAAGGTCTTTTGTAACTGTCAGAGGCCCCTGAGATGGCAATATGTTCCCCAGAGACCAATGTTCCACCAAAAACCTAGCAAAAAAGTCTCAAGAAGCTACGAGGGGACAGAGGGGCTCCTGGACAACAGAAACGACATTTCAAGTAGGGACAGGGACGCAACCGCCTAAAATCCCACCGTTGTTGTCATATTTCGGCCACTTTGTACGGGAACAAAACGCAGCATTTTTTTAAATGAGTTGACGTGCTTGACATTTGTCGCTTACTTTATAGTACAGAAAGCGCAGAATTATATTATTATTCGGATATTCCAGCCAGAATTATATAATTATTCGGATATTCCAGCCAACAACCGAGCAGATCAAGGTTTTTTCATATCTGAAGAGCCAAAAAATGCGGGCCAAGGCCGGGAGGGGAGCTCCGCGTTGACCATTCCCCTCCCCCTGGCGAAATCCTGCATCCGCCTTTGCCACTCACAGATACCATGCCTGTGCCTGTCTGGTCCCAGTCCACCTCTCTGTTCCGTTTCATTACCATTGTTAACCTATTTCGAGTTTCGAGACTGTTGAGTTTTAGTTAATCTTTCAGAGACGTCATATTTCACGACGCGTTCGGAACCGTCGATCTTACTGTCTTAGAGGCTGACGTTGATCTGTCTCATGAAGATGCTCCGTGCTTTGACATCGTGCTAGTTGTGCAGGCTGTGGGTAACTCCATGGCTTTAGGCGATTATTTTGGGGAAGATGTGTTGTTTCAAAGGTACAAAACGCCTTGGATCGGGCTATTTTTTCATTGCGCGTCTTTTGGTGTCAATATGGTCCGACAACTACGCGGACTTCTGGAGTTATGAGAGGTGTGAAGCCTGCGCTTAGAATATCGTGGCAATGGCCTTAAATTGGGATTGGCAGCACAGGGCAGGCATGATTTGAGTGGTGCCTTATGACCTACCAGTACCTGCCAATGCTGTGATGTTTCCGTGGCATTTTATAACAACATTAAAGGCTTGTGATTGTGGCCATACCTATTGCATCAAAGTGTTGGTGGCTAATGCATTGTTGTATCCTTCATTTCATATTTGAGCTGGCAAGCAAAGATACCAACGAATTGTGCTGTGTTCACTTGTTGATTGCGGGTTGGTGGTAAACATAAATTCCAAGAGCCTAGTTTGTCCTTGTTTTGATTTTCAAAAGAAGAAGGCACTAGGATACCATGGGTGCACAAGTGTGTTAGAGTAGAGAAATCTAACATAGCTAATGCAGCAATTTGCTTGAAATACTTTGTGGAGGAAAATTGTGGCCCATTATATCTTGTGAAGAAGAGTGGTTGCCATTATGAAATCTGTGCTGAGAAGTTATGCATTGTTATCCAAAAATCTTTCATTATGCATGTCAAGGTATTAGATTTGTGGCCAAAGGTGGATCCAGAGCACTGGTGTTTGGCAGTCTGGGGGGCCAGATTCCAAAAAGGTGTACTGGTTTAAAAAAAAAAAACATTGGATTCTGCCTGATTTTACTTTGAAGACTGTTGTAAAGCAAACTTCTTCATAAAAGCTGCTTAGATTTCCTTTGGATTCCAGACCTGCATCAACTTGCCTGTTTTTTCTGTTGGGGGGGGGGCATGGTCCTCTTGCCCCCCTTGATCCATTATTATGTGTGGTACTACTTGGGTAGCAACTGACATATTTGTTTAGATGTGTTAGTGCTAGCTTAGCCACTAATTTATTGTCATATAGGGAAAGGTTTGCTATTCCCTTGGTATAACAACCTTTTGGTGCCAATTTGCAAGTAGATATCACCTATCAATCCCAGTAGGTACAGCACACTAAGAACAATAATTCATTGCTTGGATATTCATGTGGCATATGCCAAAAGGCGAAATTGGTCAAAATAATGCATCGGTGATGCCAGTGAAAATGCATTTTATCTGATAAGCCTCTGAGTTATCTGCAGCTTTTCATTCTGCAAACAACAGTTTCCAGTCACTCAGGTCAGTCAGTCAGTCATGCGTTCAGTTGGCAGTACAGTCAGTATGTCTTTATGCAGTACCCCAAGGCGAGTTTGTGGGAACGGTCGGGGACCGTCACGGGCATTGGCTGGCCACGAAATTACCCGGTACGCATGCCCAGCGAGCGCACATACTGGCGCAACAGCCGGTATCTCCGGCCCCCGCGACCGCTCGTGACGGTCTCGCAAGGTGGCGGCAGAAATTGAGACAACGGCGACGACAGCTGCCTCGATTCCGGCGGCCGCCACGGCGGCGACGGCGGCATTAAGGGCAAGGCGGCCTTCGCGCCAACGGCGTTGAGTGTGGCAGCGACCGCATGGGCGCTAGACCTCCGGCAGTGCTGCCCGCGAGGCGGGCTGCAGACTGCACTCGGGCTGCGAGGACGCCAGCAGCCCCAGAAACTCTCGGTTAACTGGTCCGAGCCAGTGTATCGTTACGTGTGAAAGGTACGGCAGCAGAGTAGTAGCCAGACCAAGCAGAGATGATCGGTTTCGTGGGGGTGGCTGTATTGTTATTGACTGTTGCTTTGTTCTGTTTGCGGTGGTGTGTATGGTCGGACGTATGGGTTGGTCTCCTCCACGTCTTAGGGTGAGGTGGTGTGTAGCCATGACTGCGCTGGGCTCGGACGCCGGCGCCTGCAGCCCCCTGACCCGGCGGGCCTTCGCGGCCGACCGGTTGACCGTATCTAGCTTTGGACGGTGGTTGTACCACCCCACCTGACATGTGCGCTTGTCGGGAGGAACCGAATACAGTCTCAAGAGAGAGCCCAGCTTTAAGAGGTGTCCCGGTCTGCTGCGGTGCTCGGAAAAGTGTCCCGGCCTGCCGCTCCACTCGGAGATACGTCATGGCCTCAACGATAAATGTTAAAATGTATCACCGTGTTTCACGTCTATTTACTCTCATTATTAAAAGAAAAAAATGATGCAAATGGTTCGCTGAGGTCTAAAGCCAGAGCCCGTGCTGAGCGGTGATTGTGTAGACGGCCATGCACCGGGTCACGCTATGCCAACCTAATTGCATAATTCAGAGGCAAAAGTTTTACGTGCGGGTGTGACCCACACGTTCGCAAGGTAGTGAGCATCTTCTTCTATGGGTCGCTTGGAACGTTAAGTTGCCTCCAGGAGAAAAGGCGAGAGCCGAGACGATTGAACCGTAGTGGGCAGCGGCAGTAGACGTTTAACCAACTGAGCCACCGAGACGACAGTCGCAAAAATACATGCACCTTTCTTACGGATCACCATTTTGTTTTCATGAAAACATGGCATACCGCATGATACTGTGTCCGTTAAAATCAGGGTGAAGACGAAGCACAAGCGTCCGACGGCCGAGATCTGGGCTGCTTATTCAATGCCCATGGCGGGCGCCGACAGAGTAACTCCCAGTGACGTCACACAGCGGCTTGGGCAGAGTGTAAACAAATCACTTCGTGACCATACCTCCTATAGAGGGCCTTGGTCTTGACTGAGTATTTCAAGTTCAGGTCATTGACCTATGATGTTATTTTTTCTTCTGCTGCATATCAGATTTCCAGCACACGGGACAGCTTGAGCGTACATGAGGGCGCTTCACGAATCTTTTGGCTTATTTTCGGTGAAGGTAGCCAACATCGGTATATCTGACCACTCCTAGCGTTTATATTATATATATTTAACATGAGTATTAGTGCGTCAAACGTGTTCGTAATAGGGTCCATGAATGCATATTTCATACAAATCGACATATTGCAAAGAAAATGTGAACCAGATCACAAAATAGTTTCCCTTGACCTTCAATGACCGACTTGAAATGACCCTGGTATATAAAAACGTATCCATGTGCTTACATGTGTTTCGATTAGGGTGACTGAATGCATATTTCATGCAAGTCGACATGTCACAAAACAAATCTGGACCAGATCACAAGATATTTGACCTTGACCTTTGATAACCTTTACCTTCACTGACCATGGTATATGTAAGCGTAGCAGCGTGCGCACACGTGTTTTTATTGCGGTCTTTGAATGCATATTTCATGGGCGCCGAATGACCCTGCAGTCGGTGCGCCCCTAAGCCCCAATAACCAACCAATGACCAACCGAAAGCATATTTCACACAAACCGACATGTTGCAAAACAAATCTAGATAACGCACAAACTGGTTAACCTTCACCTTTGATGGCCTTGACCCTTATTGATCCTGTCTTTGGTTTTTGTTTATCCATGACTTATGCCCGAATGACGTCGCGTGACTGTGTTCAAACGGTAATCTGACGTACAACGCTAATCCTTTCACAAAGTTCCCATTTGTGAACGACAGCCGTTGTTTTCGTTGTGTTTGCCTGACTTCAAACGCTTGAAACTTCAAAAATTTCCGGCCGATTTCCGATGTTTCTGCGTCAATCGACGCATTGTTTAATTTCCATCAACGTCACAAAGTAGCAGTAACGAGCTCTGATCCGTTCTCGAGATTTTCAAGAAAAACAGGTCGGGAGCGCAAAATGACTGCCAACTTATATTGGGGCAAACAGACATTATCTAGGCAACATTTCAACCTCCGGCCTTCACGCTCATTTAAGCTCTACCTGTTTCAATGAACCGCAAAAATACACCATATGCCCCTCAATCGATTCATATACCTTTCACGATAGTCGGGAAACCGATGAAACGACAAGTCCGGACACTTGCTTTTATGATTAGAGCAGTTTATGGCTCCACAACACATGCTTCCGTCATGGTGCGTGGCCATGGCTGAAGTCTGACCTTATCGAGAGACGCGGCGCACTCGTCTTGCGCCGGGTACGTCAAATCAGCCGAGTTTCCAAGCCAGGCATACGTCATCCATGGCCAGACTTTACGCACCTGCGCAGTGGCACGCTCTTCGCACGTCGAACACCCTCTACAGATTCAACTTTGTGCTGCTAAGCATTCCAGAACACTTCAACGCAAGACCAAAACCGACACACAAAAGACGACTACGCAAAAGCCGACTGATCGTTTGTCACTACTACAGGGGAGGAGAGTGCGGACGCCGGTGGCGCCATCTACTCTGCGCGACACTGCTCCCAGTCGGGCCAATACTTGGCCTTCATGCGCTCGTGGTACTGCACCAGCAGGTCGTGGTTGTCGCGCACGTAGCGCTCCACCTCCGGGGCGCAACCGTAGATGACCTGGGTCATCTCAGCGAACACGGCGGCGTCGTAGGTGGTTGGCGAGCTGCCCAGCAGGAAGGGTTTGTCGGCGAGGATGTCCTCGATGGCGTGCAGGTCACGGCGCAGGAAAAACAAAGCTTCTTCCTCCGTGAAACGACCTATCCCGACGATGTACATCAGCTTCCTTACCCGAGCAACAAACATCGGCTTCATCAAAGTTATGGCACGACGGTACACCTTTGGGAAACAGGCCAGGATGTAGGTCATGCGATCGATAACGTAGCGCTTGTAGGCTACAGCCATGATAAGGTGCTCATCGACCATGACTTGGACAGCGCGCCCGACTGCGTGCTCCGACGGAGACAGCTTCTCCTGCAGCGGCTTGTTAAAGTGCTTCGTCAGGAAGTCGATGATGAGCTCGGAGTCGGACAGCTCCTGGCCGTTGATCGTGATCCACGGACATTTGTCCCTCGCGGGCCCCTGGGGCTCCTCAGTGTCCACCACGTACTTGATGCCGGCCATGCGCAGGAACGTCTCTAGCTTGAGCGCGAACGGTGACAGGTTGGGCGTGTTGGTGGCCCGCTCGAACTGGTGCAGCACCACCACGTCCCTGCCGGCCTGGTTCCAGCGCTGCCGGCGCTGCCGCCGCTTGTAGGCGATGTAAAGCTTGACGCCGAGCCCCAGCAGCGCGGCTCCCAGCAACACCTTACCCAGGCGGCGACCGGCCGTGGTACGCGCGCATCCTGACACCTCCCTCCACACGACGCCGGGACGGAACGCCGGCAGCGACGCGCGCTCCGCGTACGCCATGTTGGACGCCTGCAGTGTTCACGCCTCGTGCTACTTACACCACTCCAGACCCCTGACTGACCCTGTGGCCGGGTGCCGTCATCAGCTGACGACACGGCCGGCGCAGGCGCGGTGCCGGCCGGTGTGACCTTGAACCGACCAGGGGCGGCTCCAGCAAATGCAGATCGTCCGCTCCTCTGCGCCAGTAGCGGCTTCAAAGCGTAGCCAATGTAGGCTTTGTTTACCCATTGAAAAAACGTGTTTTCGTGAGCGTCTCCGCCGTAGAAACGATGCTAGGGCTAGCAGCAGTTACACTGAATCCTGAGACAAAGCTCTTCAAACTTCTCTTAGTCATTCTTCGGTTTGGAGACCACAGAGGAGAAGACTCGTCTGCACTGATTGGTTGGTGCTGACTGGAAAAATAACTGCTGCCAGTTTCATTTTTACTGAGTGCGACCGGTCACGCCTGTACCTTGCAACAAGTTGCAAACCGCAAATAACATTGTTTCCGTCATAGGCCGTTAGATGAAATTGGCTGAGAATAGATTTAGTAGCGGCTTTCAATGGTAGCCAATGTAAAGATTTACCCATTGAAAGAACATGTTTTGGTGAACCTTTTCACTCTGGAAACAGTGCTATGAAAGCAGCAATTGTACTGAATCTTGAGACAAAGTTCTTCAGACTTCTCCTACAACTCTTCTTCGGTCTGGAGACCACACACAGAGAGAGCAAGAGAGAGAGAGAGAAGTGAGAGAAAGAGAGAGACAGAGAGAGAGTCAGAGAGACAGAGAGAGAGAGAGAAAGACAGAGAGGGGGAGAGAGAGAGAGAGAGGGAGTGAAAAAAAACGCTTCATTGCCTTCTTGGCGCTGACTAGAAGACTACTGTTTTGCCAGTTTGATTCTTATTACATCCCACTGGTCACGTCTGTATTTTGCAACAAGTTGTATATTGCAAATAATGTTAGTACCGCCATAAGACGTTAACCCGGCCCCGACTGGGCGGTTGAACGCTCCCCCTCGAAGTTTTCCAAGATTGCGAGAGAACAAATAAACGCAGCGCCACGAAACTTCGTGTACCTTTTGCTTATTCATTTCTATACCAGTTTTGATCTCAGGTCAAGTCATGTGTCCGACCTAGGTCAAGTCACATGGACCTATGTCCAAAAAAGTTTAATGCTCTGCGACTTTTCGGAAAACACAATATGACAACATAACTTCCAGGGATTGGAAATATTGATGGATCCAACAAACTTGCTATCTCAGATTTACTGGAACTTTCTGGGCCATTGACCTATGATCATTCCCAATTTTAAGCATGTCGTCAATTTTTCGGAATCTGACGGAATTTTTCATGTATTAGTGTATATTTTAATATGGTTTAAGTATGGGGTAATGTAGGCATCCATTTACCGTCAATGGGCAAAGTATCAATGACTTGTAGCCATTGACCTGAGGTCAGGATCACGAATAACTGTTACGAGTCGACATGCACTAACATCACAATCGGCGATGAACTGCCCAGAAAGGGTTGGGAATAGCAGGACTGGCTCGCACAGTTGAAAGGAATACCAAGAAGTTCAAAAAGTCCCCAAAAACTACATGTTTCGGAAATAAACAGACTCTCGTGAATAAAACTCCGCCAGTTGTGCAGATTGATAGTCACCGATTTTTTTTTTTAATAAGCATGAGAAACCGTCACAAGAGACCCAAAGATAAAGAACTATTACATGGAAAGGCCTATGTCGCGAAAATAAAGAAACGCTAGGATTAGTTCTCGTTAATTTCATACCGCGTTCGGCTACGGCAACCGCCGGCAGTTGGCACGAAAAACACCGTGTTTTAACTCAACGTTTCGGCGTATATATTACACCATCGGCGTCTGCGGACTTGCATCTGTTCATCGCATACCTTGACTTTACCTTTACTTTACCTGTCCGATCTCGGAAACGGTAAAAGTTGGAGGTATGAAATTTTGTGGGTAGGGTACGGCCATAAAGGTTTATATAGTGTACAAGTTTCATGGCCCTAGGTCAATATCTGGTGAAATGGGTCGAAAATGTCAATTTTGGACACTTTCTCGACCCATACAGACCATTCCATACAGTTTTTCCAACGAAACGGGAAAGGATGTGTGTTTGAACTTTAAAACGTGGACTGCGACAATTTCCATTTATTTGGCGTTTTGACCAGGGAGAGGGGGGCTGTCACCAGTGTTATCGGCCATAGAAACGCTTTTTTTGTTAGTAACGACCCGAAGTGACGTCACTGGGGTAGAGTCGCTCGGAGTCAAACGTAAACAATCCAGCGGCCACTGCAACGGTTGACTGTGCCGTGAAGTGGCGGGTCCGGTTGCGACGTGGTTTCTGCGCTTTTAAAGTGTTTCTTACCAGCGTATTGAAAAGAAGTCGCCACAAACGATTTTTTTTTTATTTGGGCCAGTTCTTGTATCACACGACGCCGGAAATTGACCTTGACAGCAGTAAGGCGTCGTGTGGAGGGAGGTGTCAGGATGCGCGCGTACCACGGCCGGTCGCCGCCTGGGTAAGGTGGTGCTGGGAGCCGCGCTGCTGGGGCTCGGCGTCAAGCTGTACAACGCTTACAAGCGGCGGCAGCGCCGGCAGCGCTGGAACCAGGCCGGCAGGGACGTGGTGGTGCTGCACCAGTTCGAGCGGGCCACAAACACACCCAACCTGTCACCGTTCGCGCTCAAACTGGAGACGTTCCTGCGCATGGCCGGCATCAAGCACGTGGTGGACACGGAGGAGCCCCAGGGGCCCGTGAGGAACAAACGTCCGTGGATCACGATCAACGGCCAGGAGCTGTCCGACTCCGAGCTCATCATCGACTTCCTGACGAAGCACTTCAACAAGCCGCTGCAGGAAAAGCTGTCTCCGTCGGAGCACGCAGTCGGGCGCGTTGTCCAAGTCATGGTCGATGAGCACCTTATCATGGCTGTAGCCTACAAGCGCTACGTTATCGATCGCATGTCCTACATCCTGGCCTGCTTCCCAAAGGTGTACCGTCGTGCCATAACTTTGATGAAGCCGATGTTTGTTGCTCGGGTAAGGAAGCTGATGTACATCGTCGGGATAGGTCGTTTCACGGAGGAAGAAGCTTTGTTTTTCCTGCGCCGTGACCTGCACGCCATCGAGGACATCCTCGGCGACAAGCCCTTCCTGCTGGACAGCTCGCCGACCGTCTACGACGCCGCCGTGTTCGCTGAGATGACCCAGGTCATTTACGGCTGCGCCCCGGAGGTGGAGCGCTACGTGCGCGACAACCACGACCTGCTGGTGCAGTACCACGAGCGCATGAAGGCCAAGTATTGGCCCGACTGGGAGCAGTGTCGCGCAGAGTAGATGGCGCCACCGGCGTCCGAACTCTCCTCCCCTTTAGTAGTGACAAAGCGATCAGTCGGCTTTTGCGTAGTCGTCTTCTGTGTGTCGGTTTTGGTCTTGCGTTGAACGTGTTCTGGAATGTTTTGCAGCACAAAGTTGAATCTGTAGAGGGCGTTCGACGTGCGAAGAGCGTGCCACTGCGCAGGTGCGTAAAGTCTGACCATGGATGACGTATGCCTGGCTTGGAAACTCGGCTGATTTGACGTACCCGGCGCAAGACGAGTGCGCCGCGTCTCTCGATAAGGACAGACTTCAGCCATGGCCACGCACCATGACGGAAGCATGTGTTGTGGAGCCATAAACTGCTCTAATCATAAAAGCAAGTGTCCGGATTTGTCGTTTCATCGGTTTCCCGACTATCGTGAAAGGTATATGAATCGATTGAGGGGCATATGGTGTATTTTTGCGGTGCATTGAGACAGGTAGAGCTTGAATGAGCGTGAAGGCCGGAGGTTGAAATGTTGCCTAGATAATGTCTGTTTGCCCCAATATATATATACCAGTTTTGATCTCAGGTCAAGTCATGTCTGACCTACGTCAAGTCACCTACGTCCAAAAAGTTAAGTGCCCTGTGACTTTTCGGAAAACATGATACGACAACATAACTTCCAGGGATTGGAAATATTGATGGATCCAACAAACTTGCGAGTTCAGATTTATTGGAACTTTCCGCTTCATTGACGTACGATCAGCCGCATTTTTTTTTAAGACATGCCGATTTTTCGGAATTTGACGGAATTTTTCATGTATTAGTGTATATATTAATGTGGTTTTAGTGTAGGGTAAAGCAGGCTTCCATTTACCGTCAGTGGGCAAAGTATTAATGAGTTCCAGCCATTGACCTGAGGTCAGGCCACGAATAACTGTTAGGACTCAAAATGCACTGCTGTCACAGTCGACGATGAATTGCCCAGAACGGGATGGGAATGGCAGAACTGGCTCGCACAGTTGAGAGGAATACCAAGAAGTTCGAAAAATTCCGAAAACTACATATTTGGGAAATAAACATACTCTCGTGAATAAAACATCGCCAGTTGTGTAGATTGATAACTGTCGATTTTTTTTTAACTAAGCATGAGAAACAGTCACAAGAGCCACTATGATAAAGAAATATTACATGTAAAGGCCTATGTCGCGAAAATAAAGAAACGCTAGGGTAAGTTCTCGTTAATTTCATGCCGAGTTCAGCTACGGCAACCGCCGGCAGTTGCGCGAAAATCAGCGTGTTTTTAACTCAACGTTTCGGCGTATATATTACACAAATCGTAGAAATCAGGCATGCATCGGCATCTGCGGACTTGCATCTGTTCATCGGTGCCTTTACCTTGACTTTACCTTTACCAGCCCATGAGATCTATGCCGCTTCTCGGTTTCAGCATGCAGTATGCAGTCGGCCGCGAGAAAACATATGGGGCGTACATATTATCCAAAACTAAAAACGAGATCAATTGCGAACCATGTTTGTCACGAGCTGTCCATCGGTGTGCTTATTTTTATCGTGTGACAAGCCGTTCGTGAGTTAGAGGGACTGCGGCCAACCAGCTCCCCCCCAGTCGGCCGCGATCAGCGCCACCGTCAGTCGGGTGCAGGTTAACCCGGGCAGTGGAAGGGGGTTTCGGGCTAACGCGCACTGGAAGGGAGGCGCAAAAGTGCCCCCCTCTCATCTCGGAAACGGGAAGAGTTGGATATATAAAATATTGTGGGTAGGGTAGGACCATAAAGATTTCTATAGTGTGTAGGTTTTATGACCCTAGGTCAATATCCTTAACACTATTCCCGGCAGGGGGGCTGAATCCGGCCCACCTCGGGTTTTTTGCAGGCCAATTCTAGGCTTTTTGACGCAGCTTCACAAAACTTGGTCACTTTTCCTAGCTTTTCTTTCTACGTGCCGTGACAAAATTTCAGAATTCTATTTTGCTCGGGGGGGGGGAGCCAGGCAACGTTTTTGGGAAGCACCTCATGCCATTTTTGGCCATGTTGAGGGTAAAAGGAAAATGCCTGCCGAAAACAGAGTTTTTAAGATAGAACTAAAAACTTTATATGGATGTATAGCTAATTAGTTGGACAATGTGCAGATATAATTTTGTTTATCTGAGGTCACTTTACAAGGTGAAGTCAAGCTCAAAAGTCAAAATTAGTTTTTTCGTTATCATTTCGCCGCCGTTTTTTCAAATGCCAAAGTCGGAATACGTATGACGCAGAACGGTGCCTTCTACTTGTGTACCAAGTTTCAGCTTGATATCAGGTCGGGTCACGGAGCTATCACCTAAAATGTCAGTGCGCGTACCCTATATCGCAATAGCCATAAAATGAAATTTTTGAAATAGAGTGAATTCAAATGATTAAAAACGTTTACAGATAATATCAACTGCACACAAGATCATTCCAGGTGACTGACCCCAAGGTCACTGGAGGTCATTTAAGGTCAAAGGTCACAAGTTGATCTGAGAAACGTGTGACCATGAAAGTTCCCCTTTTTCATGTCCCTGGCACCGCCTATGCTAACATTATACAAACATTGTAATGCGATTCGTACTTCTTTAGTATAACATGACTAGCAGAAGCCAAAAAAGGGTGTTTGCCTCTTTTGTTCATTCAGTTGTTAGAAAACTAATCCTCCTATTTTTAAAACCCTGTGAACGCCCATGAATTTTCTCAAAATTTCGGATTTGCGGACCCATGGTAAAAGCCCTATCCATAATCTCTCGATTCATGCCAGTTTCATCGGAATCGGTCAATAAACAAGGGAGTTAAAAGAAGTCCAAAAGTACCCCTGATTTTGACATTTTTGCCCCCCTGTATCCACAAATCTCAAAATTTTGAAAATGTCTTTTTATAAAAATGTAGTTCACGTCACGGCAAATCGATTGCCGTTTGTTGCGATGAAATCGGACGAGTAGTTCTCGAGATCTCAGGGGGGGGCCGAATCCGCCCCCTCTGCCGGGAATCGACCATACCGTCTAGCCCTCCGGGAATAGGGTTAATGAAAGACTTTTGGATGGCAATGCATTACTTCTCAGCACAGATTTCATAATGGCAACCACTCTTTTTCACAAGATATAATGGGCCACAATTTGCCTCAACAAAGTATTCCGAGCAAACTGCTGCATTAGCTATGTTAGACTTCTCTGCTCTAACACATTTGTGCACCCATGGTATCCTAGTGCCTTCTTCTTTTGGAAATCAAAACAACGACAAACTAAGTTCTTGGCATTTATATTTACCACCAACCTGCAGTCAACAAGTGAACACAGCATAATTCATTCGCATCTTTGCTTGTCAGCTCAAATATGAAATGAAGGATACAACACATTTCACACAAGGATACAACATTAACCCTATTCACGGCAGGGGGGGCGGAATCAGCCCCCCCTCGGGTTTTTTGCTTGCCAATTCCAGGCTTTTTAACGCAGCTTCACGAAACTTGGTCACTTTTCCTAGCTATTCTTTCTACGTGCCGTGGCAAAATTTCATAATTCTACTTTGCTCAGGGGCGGAGCCAGGCAACGTTTTTGGGAGGCACCTCATGCCATTTTTGGCCATGTTAAGGGTAAAAGGAAAATGTCTGCCAAAAACAAATTTTGTAAGATAGAACTTAAAACTTTACATGGATGTATAGCTAAATAGTTGGGCCATGTGCGGATGTAATTTTGTTCACCTGAGGTCATTTTACAAGGTCAAGTCAAGGTCAAAAGTCAAAATTTGTTTTTTCGCAATACTTTCGGCGCCGTTTTTTCAAATGCCAAACCCGGAATATATATGACGTAGAAGTGTGCCTTCTACTTGTGTACCACGTTTCAGCTTGATATCAGGTCGGGTCACGGAGCTATGACCTAAAATGTCAGTGTGCGTACCCTATATCGCAATAGCCATAAAATGAAATTTTTGAAATAGAGTGAATTCAAACGATTGAAAACCTGTTAAGATAATATTATGATATTATGATATAAATGCATAGGAGATCATTCCAAGTGACCCCCAGGTCACTGGAGGTCATTTAACGTCAAAGGTCACAAGTTGATCTGAGAAACGTGTGACCATGACAGTTCCCCCTTTTTCATGTCCCTGGCACCGCCAATGCCAACATTATACAAACATTGTAATGCGATTTGTACTTCTTTAGTATAACATGACTAGCAGAAGCCAAAAAAGGGCGTTTGCCTCTTTTGTTCATTCAGTTGTTAGAAAACTAATCCTCCTATTTTTGAAACCCTGTGAAAGCCCATGAATTTTCTCAAAATTTCAGATTTGCGGACCCATGGTAAAAGCCCTATCCATAATCTCTCGATTCATGCCAGTTTCATCGAAATCGGTCGATAAACAACGGAGATATAAGAAGTCCAAAAGTACCCCCCATTTTGACATTTTTGCCCCCCTGTATCCACAAATTTCAAAACTTTGAAAATTTCTTTTTATAAAAATGTAGCTCACGTCACGGCAAATCGATTGCCGTTTGTTGCGATGAAATCGGATGTGTAGTTCTCGAGATCTCAGGGGGGGCCGAATCCGCCCCCCCCCCTGCCGGGAATCGGCCATACCGTCTAGCCCTCCGGGAATAGGGTTAAAGGGAGTGTGTCTAATCAAATCTCGAATTTTAGCTGTATACGTGGAATCAAAGAGGACATTGGCCTGAATCGTCACGTATCATTCGTTTTCCCCAAATCGCCTTCGTTGACCTACGACAGCCAAACATTTACCGATATTTCCCATTACTCCAGCACCGTGCTGCCAGCAGAGATTTATCGGTTTTACTCCAGCTCGTTTTCGTCACTAAGTGGGACCGATAGCTCCGATAACACATCGTTAACCCCAGCGAATCATCTTTTGAGTTGCCGGCTCATCAGCAATGACAGCAGATTGTGTCCAGCGAATCATCTTTCAAGCTGCGAGCTGATCGGCAAGGACAGCAGACTGTGAACACATCAATCTCAGCAGCCTGGCGGCCAGGGCCGTACCGAGGTATGTTGGTAAAAACTTGCGCACCGTACGGGGATTTGACTGCAAAGGTTTTGGTCAATGATTTTCTACCCACATTCTTGACCCATATGTACATGTCCCTGTCACAAAATGACGTTACCGTATTGTTTATCTAACCTCGTAAGTATTTTGCTATATGATAGATATTCAGTAACTTGAAATAGCCAACGATAGATCATAATTAGTGTTATTAGGATTCAAATTTTGGTCTTCAGAATTTTCCAAGTTCGAAGTTGAAAGCTGATTGGATAGAACATGTACTTTTCGGTAAAAATTGGGCAACTTACTGCAAGCCAACAGCCAAAAATCTGATACTTCAATGTTTAATATACCAAACATAAACTTGGCTCCATGCAACATACACAGGTAAAATTTTGACACTGTCATCAAGTACCGTGGCTGGCTAAGCTTGCCCCACCCCAGATTGAGAAATATGTTGGAATTTCCTCAGACTTGGGTCTTGGACAGTTTTTTGTGTCCCTGTACTCCAGATTTTGTCTTTCAGGTTGTGACTGGGCCAGATACAAAGTTTTGTATGCCAGGGCAAATCTAATTGAAAAACAAATATTTGAGTACAAAAGTTTGCAGTTGACATAGTAGCAATCTTAGTCGTAAAGTAAGGATAGAGGATTTTCATCAATATTCCGTGATAGGTTGTAAGTTCTTTTTTTCTTTGGATACTGCAAACTGTTGTTTGGAATGATATGGATAGTTGCATTGTTAATGTTTGGGTTCTCAGTCCTGGCACCACACTTATGTAGCTCCACAGTGAGGCTATTCTTTCTTATTCATTCTTGAATGTCACTTCAGCATTAGCTCAGTTGTTCTTTTCTTTTGTAGTGAATATTTGAATCTGTTTTTGAAGCCAGTGCAAATAGTCAAGCCTGACTGATGTGTGTCTGAACAAGAAATTGACATGCAGTGTAGTGGCTGCCATTTTGTTGACTGCTGGTTGGCAAATGCAAAATTGACAACAGCCCATTTGTCATTTTGGAATATCACCCTCCCAGTCATCACTTAGCAGCTAACAAAAAGGCATGCACCAAATGGCGTGTTGATTTTTTGTCATAGAATTTGACTGATGTCCAGATTAAACCAATCCAGGCAAAAAAACAGCAATGATGCAGTCACACATACCACTTTTCATGGGTTAATGTTATTGTGTGTATATGTAAATGATGCCCACCAGTTAATGGTGGGCAAACAATAGGTATTTACATGGGACACTGACATCATTAAAATAATGGTGGCTATTTGCATGATGAACATCTGAACATTGCTACCCATATCATTAACCGTGCTGCAAGAAATACATAATTGTGCAGATCTAACTGTAAATGGTAAAGCGTGTTAGATGAATTAACGTGCCTGTAGGGGTTGGCTAATGTCCTTAGGCTTAATGACACTATCATGAGGTCAGATATTACTGGCATTATCAACTGGTATTTGGCCTGCCAAGCGTTAACGGAATAAACTGTTTCCAGTAGCCATATCAGAGGATGTAATTCATGCATGGTGGCTATATTTCAATATAAGGAACATCAGAAATAATATTGCTTGCACAACATTACTCTTTTGACCCCGACAGCAGTTATCACACACCTGTTGCAAACCTAGTGAGTGTGTTGCACAAGTGTGATGCCAGTTCAGAAATTTGCAAAAATGCTTCCGTTTATTTTTGGTGGCAATTGGCAAGGTGCAGATAAGCCTATTGGCTGACTGCCGATGCCATCAGAATAGTTCAAATTTAAAATCAGCTTGTGGGTGTTCCTACTAACAACTGACAGTAATTTTACAGGGCTATCTAGAATCGAGGTAATAACTCACATGTTGTATCATGTCCATTGAAAAATCGCATGCTGAGCATGTGACAGCAATGCCTGCTGGAGTCAACAGTTTATGATTGCACTTGTCCGCTGACAGGCTACACACTATCATTCTGACAGTCAGTGCGTCTGTAGAATCAAAGAACTGTATCTATCTATGTATCATCTGTTGAATCAAAGAACGAATAGTAAAATGGCTATTAAATCATATTCATAGATTACATAAAAATGCAACTCCTTTACATTATCAAACATTTGAAAATTTGATTTACTTGTGACAGTTTCCATCATCTATCTCGGGGTACATGGTAAACCCGGCAATACCAGGTGCAGCCGCGGCAAAAAAAAAAAATACTTAATAACATGCAAAAAACAATACCATATTTCAGGTGGGGATAACTCGGCCGGGGTGTTCGACGATTAGTATCATCCTGCGTTGTGTGGGCCATCCGCCGACGATTCCCAGAGCCTAACTATGAGGGTTGCAACGGCTTCCGGAGCGTGCTCCAGGAGCTTTGAGCCACCCACAGTCCTCCCCCCCCCCAGCGCCAACTGCTCGGCGCGATGCGGCGGCGCCGGCCGCTCCGGATGCGCAGACTCCTCGGCGGCGCCGACAGCTCTCGACGTGCCGACTCCTCGGCCAGGCTGCCGCCGGCGCTGGCGGCGCTGGATGTATCGACTCATTCACGGCGCCGGCTGCTCCAGTCGCGCCGACCCCTCTGCGCGCTCCGCGGCGACGCCCAATGCGCAGACACCTCGGCCACGTCGGCAGCGGCGCGGGCAGCGCCAATTGCCCGGCGCGGCGGTGCCAGCCACTCCGGCTGCGCAGACTCCTCGGCCAGCTCGCCGTCGGCGCCGGCGGCGCTGGATGCACCGATTTAATTGCGGCGTCGACCACTCCCGTCGCGCCGACCCCTCTGCGCGCTCCGCGGCGACGCCGGCGACATCGGATGCGCAGTCCTCAGCCAGTATCGCGGTGACGCGGGCAGTGTCAACTGCTCGTCGCGTTGTGGCGGCGCTAGCCACTCCGGATGTGCAAACTCCTCAGCGAGCTTGGCGGCGGCGCCTGCCGCGCCGGAAGTAACGATCCTCATGGAGGTCGGCAGCGGCGCCGGCCGTTCCGGGTGTGCAGACTCCTCGGCGACTCGATGGCGACGGCGGTAACCGCCTCAATGATACCGCAGATGGGCTTTACGTTGCTCCTTGAACGAGCTGATGTCCTCCGCCGATGGTCGGGCACCAGGGTTTACATAGGAATGCAGGCGTCGTGGACAATCGGACAACTTCGGACGTGGGCCAGAGACGGAAGCCTCTTTCCTGAAAGCCACCATCAACTGGAGCATCTCCGCAACGTCCGGGTAGCCCTTTAGAGCTGTCTCTTGTCGAAGGGCGACCTTTCTCTTTGTCCGTCTGTGCACAGGGACTAACCTGTAAACAGTAATTGGTTGTAGGCATGCGTGATGACTGACCAGCTTATATCTGAACAACGCACTGCCTGTCAGAATGATAGTGTGTAGCCTGTCAGCGGACAAGTGCAATCATAAACTGTTGACTCCAGCAGGCATTGCTGTCACATGCTCAGCATGCGATTTTACAATGGACATGATACAACATGTGAGTTATCACCTCGGTTCTAGATAGCCCTGTAAAATTACTGTCAGTTGTTAGTAGGCACACCCACAAGCTGATTTTAAATTTGAACTATTCTGATGGCATCGACAGTCAGCCAATAGGCTTATCTGCACCTTGCCAATTGCCACCAAAAGTAAACGGAAGCATTTTTGCAAATTTCTGAACTGGCATGGGTCCGCAAATCTGAAATTTTGAGAAAATTCATGGGCGTTCACAGGGTTTTAAAAATAGGAGGATTAGTTTTCTAACAACTGAATGAACAAAAGAGGCAAACACCCTTTTTGGCTTCTGCTAGTCATGTTATACTAAAGAAGTACGAATCGCATTACAATGTTTGTATAATGTTAGCATAGGCGGTGCCAGGGACATGAAAAAGGGGGAACTGTCATGGTCACACGTTTCTCAGATCAACTTGTGACCTTTGACCTTAAATGACCTCCAGTGACCTTGGGGTCACCTGGAATGATCTCGTGTGCATTTCATAGTATCTGTAAACGTTTTCAATCACTTGAATTCATTCTATTTCAAAAATTTCATTTTATGGCTATTGCAATATAGGGTACGCGCACTGACATTTTAGGTGATAGCTCCGTGACCCGACCTGATATCAGGCTGTAACTTGGTGCACAAGTAGAAGGCACCGTTCTACGTCATAAGTATTCCGGGTTTGGCATTTGAAAAAACGGCGGCGAAATTATTGCAAAAAAACTAATTTTGAATTTTGGCCCTGACCTGACCTTGTCAAATGACCTCAGATAAACAAAATTATATCTGCACATTGTCCAACTATTTAGCTATACATCCATATTAAAGTTTTAAGTTCTATCTTAAAAACTCTGTTTATGGCAGGCATTTTCCTTTTACCCTCAACATGGCCAAAAATGGCATGAGGTGCTTCCCAAAAACGTTGCCTGGCTCCGCCCCTGAGCAAAATAGAATTCTGAAATTTTGTCACGGCACGTAGAAAGAAAAGCTAGGAAAAGTGACCAAGTTTCGTGAAGCTGCGTTAAAAAGCCTAGAATTGGCAAGCAAAAAACTGGAGGGGGGGCCGATTTAGCCCCCCTGCCGGGAATAGGGTTAAGCATGTGAAGGTATTAGATTTGTAGCCAAAGGTGGATCCAGAGCACTGGTGCTTGGCAGAAGGCAAAATTGGTCAAAATAATGCATCAGTGATGCCAGTGAAGATGCACTTCAATTTCATAAGTCTCTAATTTATCTACAGCTTTCCATTCTGCAAACAACAGTTTTCAGTCACTCAGGTCAGTCAGTCATGCATTCAGTTAGCAGTCTTGACAGTATTTGTTTTTCACAGCCTCACTGCAACATATATTTCTAGCAGTGCTTGCCGAGTTCTCACGACACCAAGTAGTAAGTATGTCTGGCTGGTTGACTTTTTGTTGGGTGTTTTGTGCATGTTGTACTTTTACCAGTTTCTTCTTTTATTTCAGTTTTATATAAACCATTGGAAAGTCACTAGTCTCAATATTAATTGTTCACTGACTGACTACATTTGGACCATGTAATGCTAGCTATGTGAATATGAAGTGAATTAACCGGTCCGCGACTGGGCGGCAGTTGACTGCCCCCCTGAGGTTTTTCTGGAATTGCGAGAGAACGAACAAACACAGAGTCACGAAACTTTGTGTACCTTTTGCTTCATCAATTTTACATCTCGTGTCAAAATTTTGACCTCAGGTCAGGTCAGGTGCCTGACCTATGTCAGGTCAAATAGACCTATGTCAAAAAAAAAGTTTAGCGCACTGTCACTTTTTTGAAAAAACAAGATATCCCAATAATACTTTCAGGGTATTAGTGAACGTGATAGATGCAACAAATCTCATATCTCAGATTTTTCGGAATTTTTCGGGTCATTGACCTAAGGTCAAGCCCATTTTTAAGACATGTCGTTTTTCGGAAATTGACGGCATATGTCATAACATTTTTAGTGTGGAGTAAAGCAAACATCTTGTTACCGTCATTGGGCAAAGTATCAATGACTTCCAGCCATTGACCTGAGGTCAGGTCACGAATAACTGTAGTCAGCCAAAATGTACCACCGTCAAAATCATCGATGAATTACTCAGAATGGGTAGAAAATGGCAGAACTAGCTTGCACAGACGTAAGTAAAACCGGGAACCTCAAAAGTTTCAAAAATAGCATATTTTGGAAATAAACAGGCTCTCGCGAATAAAGCTCTGCCAATTTTGTACATTGGTAACTAATGATTTTTTCCAAAATTTAAGTATGAAAACCATCACAAGAACCTCTAAGATCAATAAAATATACATAGATCGTCTTTTTTAGCGAAAGTAAAGGAACGCTACAATTAGTTCCCGTCAATTTGTTAGTGTATACGGCAGCAGCGCACGCCTTCAGCTGCCGCGAGAAATGCCGTGTCTTTAAATCAACGTTTCGACGTATATATTGAACAAATCTGGGAAATTAAACGTATATCGGCATCCGCGGACGTTTACTTTTGCGCTAGTGCCTTTACCTAAGCGTTTTTAGTCACAGCCCTTGAGATTCAGGCCATTTCTCGGTCTCATGCAGTCGGCTGTGAGGAAACATATATATAGGACGTAAATTGCTTACATATTATCTAAAACTGAAAATGAGACCAGTTTCGAGCTCTACTCGTCACAAGCTTTCCAACGGTGTGCTTATTTTTCATCGTGCGACCAACCGTTCGTGAGTTAGAGAGGCCAACTGCGCCCCCCCCCCCAGTCGCCCATGTTCGAAACGGGCCGACGGTCGTGCGCGGGTTAATTATAATTTCAAGTGATATATAGTTAATTTATCATATGTGGAAGATAACACATTTTATTAGATGCGCTTTATTTACAGCAACAATAAAGCATAGAAGGTGCAGTGTGACTGCTGAGGTTGCCTCCGTCCATGCCATCTGTCTTGTTTTCATGTTACTTTGCTCAGTTGGATTGTGTGTAATGACATCTGGATTGCTCAGCTGTCATTGATATGCTAGACAGATCTAATGCAACAGTTTAAAGCTGGTCGCAACCTGCATTAGAGGTATCATAAATTAAGGGCAGTTAAGTGAAGTATGCCAATACCATGTAAAAATGCCAATGAAATTTGAAAATACGACAACACGTAGTAATAACGCGTAGTTTTGTGCATGTAACTACATGTATGTCGTCTCGGACGCTTGTAACTACATTTGTAACTACATGTGCGACCGCCCGCTCCGGCCTCTCCGTACCTGACAGCACGTCTTTATGCAGGACCCCAAGCCGAGTCTGTGGGAACGGTCGGGGACCGTCACGGGCATTGGCTGGCGACGAAATTACCTGGTACGTATGCCCAGCGAGCGCACATACTGGCGCAACAGCCGGCATCTCCGGCCCCCGCGACCGTTCGTGACGGTCTCGCAAGGTGGCGGCAGAAATTGAGACAACGGCGACGGCAGCTTCCTCGATTCCGGCGGCCGCCACGGCGGCGACGGCGACATTAAAGGTGATGGCAGCCGCGACGACGGCCCTGACGACGTTGGATATGGCGATCGGCGTCCTTCGCGTCAACGGCGTTGCGTGTGGCAGCGACCGCATGGGCGCTAGACCTCCGGCAGTGCTGCCCGCGAGGCGAGCTGCAGACTGCACTCGGGCTGCAAGGACGCCAGCAGCCGCAGAAACTCTCGGTTAACTGGCCCGAGCCAGTGTATCGTTACGTGTGAAAGGTACGGCAGCAGAGTAGTAGCCAGACCAAGCAGAGATGATCGGTTTCGTGGGGGTGGCTGTATTGTTATTGGCTGTTGCTTTGTCCTGTTTGTGGTGGTTTGCATAGTCGGACGTATGGGCTGGTCTCCTCCACGCCTTAGGGTGAGGTGGTGTGTAGCCATGACTGCGCTGGGCTCGGACGCCGGCGCCTGCAGCCCGCTGACCCGGCGGGCCTTCGCGGCCGACCGGTTGACCGTATCTAGCCTTGGACGGTGGTTGTACCACCCCACCTGACATGTGCGCTTGTCGGGAGGAACCGAATACAGTCTCAAGAGAGAGCCCAGCTTTAAGAGGTGTCCCGGTCTGTTGCGGTGCTCGGAAAAGTGTCCCGGTCTGCCGCTCCACTCGGAGACACGTCATGGCCTCAACGATAAATGTTAAAATGTATCACCGTGTTTCAAGTCTATTACTCTCATTATTAAAAGAAAAAATGATGCAAATGGTTCGCTGAGGTCTAAAGTCAGAGCCCGTGCTGAGCGGTGATTGTATAGACGGTCATGCACCGGGTCACGCTATGCCAACCTAATTGCATAATTCAGAGGCGAAGGTTTAACGTGCGGGTGTGACCCACACGATCGCAAGGTAGTGAGCATCTTCTTCTATGGGTCGCTTGGAGCGTTAAGTGGCCTCCAGGAGAAAAAGTGAGAACCGAGACGATTCGGCCGTAGTGGGCAGCGGCAGTAGACGTCTAACCAACTGAGCCACCGACACGACAGTCGCAGAATACATGCACCTTTCTTACGGATCATCATTTTGTTTTCATGAAAACATGGCATACCGCATGATACTGTGTCCGTTAAAATCAGGGTGAACACGAAGCACAAGCGTCCGACGGCCGAGATCTGGGCTGCTTATTCAATGCCCACGGCGGGCGCCGACGGAGTAACTCCCAGTGATGTCACACAGCGGCTTGCGCCGAATGTAAACAAATCGCTTGGTGACCATACCTCCTATAGAGGGCCTTGGTCTTGACTGAGTATTTCAGGCTCAGGTCATTGGCCTATGATGTTATTTCGTCATCTTTTGCATATCAGATTTCGAGTAACATGGGACAGATTGAGCGTAAATGAGGGCGCTTCACGAATTTCTTAGCGTATTTTCAGTGAAGGCAGCCAACGTCGGTACATTTGACCAGTCCTAACGTTTACATTTATGCGTTTCTGTTTATAACGTTTATAATATATATATATATATATATATATATATATATATATATATATATATATATATATATATATAGGCATATATCTTTATAACGTTTATATATATATGTGTAATATGAGTATTAGAGCGCCAAGCGTGTTCTTAATAAGATCCATGAATGCATATTTCGTACAAATCGACATATTGCAAAGAAAATCTCGACCACGTCACAAAATAGTTGCCCTTGACCTTAAATGACCTTCGCCCGAAATGACCTTGGTATATATAAACGTATCCATGCGCGTACATGTGTTTTGATTGCGGTAATTGAATGCAATTTCATACAAATCGACATGTCACAAAACAAATCTGGACCAGATCACAAGATATTTGACCTTGACCTTTGATTACCTTCACCTTCACTGACCATGGTATACGTAAGCGTATCACCATGCGCACACGTCTTTTTATTGTGGTTTTTGAATGCATATTTCATACAAACCGACATGTTGCAAAACAAATTTAGATAACGCACAAGCTGGTTAACCTTCACCTTTGATGGCCTTGACCCTTATTGACCCTGGCTTTGGTTTTTGTTTATCCATGACTTATGCCCGAATGACGTCGCGTGATTGTGTCAAACGGTAATCTGACGTACAACGCTAATCCTTTCACAAAGTTCTCATTTGTGAACGACAGCCGTTGTTTTCGTTATGTTTGCCTGAATTCAAATACTTCAAATTTCAACAATTTCCGGCCGATTTTCGATTTATCTGCGTCAATCGACGCATTGTTCAATTCCCAGCAACGTCACAAAGCAGCAGTAACGAGCTCCGATCCGTTCTCGAGATTTTCAAGAAAAACAGGTCGGGGGCGCAAAATGACTGCCAACTTACATTGAGACAGACATTATCTAGGCAGCATTTCAACCTCAGACCTTCACGATCATTTAAGCTCTATCTGTCTCAATGCACCGCAAAAATACACCATATGCCCCTCATTCCATTCATTTACCTTTCACAATCGCCGGGAAACCTATGAAACGACAAGTCCGTACACTTGCCTTTAGAATTAGAGCAATTTGGGGCTCCACACCATGCTTCCGTCATGGCGCGTAGCCATGGTTGACTGTCATTCTCGAGAGACGCGGCGCACTCGTCTTGCGCCGGGTACGTCAAATCAGCCGAGTTTCCAAGCCAGGCATACTTCATCCATGGTCAGACTTTTTATGCACCTACACGTTTAATGAAAGACCAAAGCCGACACACAGAAGACGACTACGCAAAAGCTCACTCATCGCTTTGTCACTACTACAGGGGAGGAGAGTTCGCATGCCGGTGGCGCCATCTACTCTGCGCGACACTGCTCCCAGTCAGGCCAATACTTGGCCTTCATGCGCTCGTGGTACTGCACCAGCAGGTCGTGGTTGTCGCGCACGTAGCGCTCCACCTCCGGGGCGCAGCCGTAAATGACCTGGGTCATCTCAGCGAACACGGCGGCGTCGTAGACGGTCGGCGAGCTGTCCAGCAGGAAGGGCTTGTCGCCGAGGATGTCCTCGATGGCGCGCAGGTCACGGCGCAGGAAAAACAAAGCTTCTTCCTCCGTGAAACGGCCCATTCCGATCATGTACATCATCTTCCTTATCTGGCCAATAATCATCGGCTTCAAAAAAAACATGACACGACGATACACCTTTGGGAAGCAGGCCTGGATGTAGGACATGCGATCGATAATGTAGCGCTTGTAGGCTACAGCCATGATAAGGTGCTCATCGACCATGACTTGGACAGCGCGCCCGACTGCGTGCTCCGACGGAGACAGCTTTTCCTGCAGCGGCTTTTTAAAGTGCTTCGTCAGAAAGTCGATGATGAGCTCCGAGTCAGACAACTCCTGGCCGTTGATCGTGATCCACGGACATTTTTTCCTCGCGGGCCCCTGGGGCTCCTCCGTGTCCACCACGTACTTGATGCCGGCCATGCGCAGGAACGTCTCTAGCTTCAGCGCGAACGGTGACAGGTTGGGCGTGTTGGTGGCCCGCTCGAACTGGTGCAGCACCACCACGTCCTTGCCGGCCTGGTTCCAGCGCTGCCGGCGCTGCCGCCGCTTGTAGGCGTTGTACAGCTTGATGCCGAGCCCCAGCAGCGCGGCTCCCAGCACCACCTTACCCAGGCGGCGACCGGCCGTGGTACGCGCGCATCCCGACACCTCCCTCCACACGACGCCGGGACGGAACGCCGGCAGCGACACGCGCTCCGCGTACGCCATGTTGGACGCCTGCAGTGCTCACGCCTCGTGCTACTTACACCACTCCAGACCCCTGACTGGCACTGTGGCCGGGTGCCGTCATCAGCTGACGACACGGCCGGCGCAGGCGCGGTGCCGGCCGGTGTGACCTTGAACCGACCAGGGGCGGCTCCAGCAAATGCAGATCGTCCGCTCCTCTGCGGCAGTAGCGGCTTCAAAGCGTAGCCAATGTAGGCTTTGTTTACCCATTGAAAAAACGTGTTTTCGTGAGCGTCTCCGCCGTAGAAACGATGCTAGGGCTAGCAGCAATTACACTGAATCCTGAGACAAAGCTCTTCAAACTTCTCTTAGTCATTCTTCGGTTTGGAGACCACAGAGGAGAAGACTCGTCTGCACTGATTGGTTGGTGCTGACTGGAAAAATAACTGCTGCCAGTTTCATTTTTACTGAGTGCGGCCGGTCACGCCTGTACCTTGCAATAAGTTGCAAACCGCAAATATCATTGTTTCCGTCGTGGGCCGTTAGATGAAATTGGCTGGGAATAGATTTAGTAGCGGCTTTCAATGGTAGCCAATGTAAAGATTTACCCATTGAAAGAACATGTTTTGGTGAACCTTTTCACTCTGGAAACAGTGCTATGAAAGCAGCAGTTGTGCTGAATCTTGAGACAAAGTTCTTCAAACTTCTCCTACAACTCTTCTTCGGTCTGGAGACCACACACAGAGAGAGCAAGAGAGAGAGAGAGAGAGAGGGGGGAGAGAGAGTGAGAGAGAGAGAGAGACAGAGAGAGGGACAGAGAGAGAGACAGAGAGAGAGAGACAGAGAGAGAGAGAGAGAGAGAGAGAGGGAGAGAGAGAGAGAGAGAGAGGGAGGGAGGGAGAGAGAGAGAGAGGGAGTGAAAAAAAGACGCTTCATTGCCTTCTTGGCGCTGACTAGAAGACTACTGTTTTGCCAGTTTGATTCTTATTACATCCCACTGGTCACGTCTGTATTTTGCAACAAATTGTATATTGCAAATAATGTTAGTACCGCCATAAGACGTTAACCTGGCCCCGACTGGGGGTTGAACGCTCCCCCTCGAAGTTTTCCAAGATTGCGAGAGAACGAATAAACGCAGCGCCACGAAACTTCGTGTACCTTTTGCTTATTCATTTCTATACCAGTTTTGATCTCAGGTCAAGTCATGTGTCCGATCTAGGTCAAGTCACGTGGACCTATGTCCAAAAAAGTTTAATGCTCTGCAACTTTTCGGAAAACATGATACGACAACATAACTTCCAGGGATTGGAAATATTGATGGGTCCAACAAACTTGCTATCTCAGATTTACTGGAACTTTCGGGGTCATTGGCCTATGACCGAGCCCAATTTTAAGCATGTCGTCAATTTTTCGGAATTTGACGGAATTTTTCATGTATTAGCGTATATCTTAATGTGGTTTTAGTATGGGGTAATGCAGGCATCCATTTACCGTCAATGGGCAAAGTATCAATGACTTGTAGCCATTGACCTGAGGTCAGGTCACGAATAACTGTTACGAGTCGACATGCACTAACATCACAATCGGCGATGAACTGCCCAGAAAGGGTTGGGAATAGCAGGACTGGCTCGCACAGTGGAGAGGAATACCAAGAAGTTCAAAAAGTTCCCGAAAACTACATGTTTCGGAAATAAACAGACTCTCGTGAATAAAACTCCGCCAGTTGTGCAGATTGATAATCACCGATTTCTTTAAAAAAATAAGCAGGAGAAACCGTCACAAGAGACCCAAAGATAAAGAACTATTACATGGAAAGGCCTATGTCGCGAAAATAAAGAAACGCTAGGATTAGTTCCCGTTAATTTCATATCGCGTGCGGCTACGGCAACCGCCGGCAGTTGGCGCGAAAATCACCGTGTTTTAACTCAACGTTTCGGCGTATATATTACACCATCGGCGTCTGCGGACTTGCATCTGTTCATCGCATACCATGACTTTACCTTTACTTTACCTTTCCGATCTCGGAAACGGTAAGAGTTGGAGGTATGAAATTTTGTGGGTAGGGTACAGCCATAAAGGTTTATATAGTGTACAAGTTTCATGGCCCTAGGTCAATATCTGGTGAAATGGGTCGAAAATGTCAATTTTGGACACTTTCTCGACCCATACAGACCATTCCATACAGTTTTTCCAACGAAACGGGAAAGGGTGTGTGTTTGAACGTTAAAACGTGGACTGCGACAATTTCCATTCATTTGGCGTTTTGACCAGGGAGAGGGGGGTGTCACCAGTGTTTATCGGCCATAGAAACGCTTTTTTGTTAGCAACGACCCGAAGTGACGTCACTGGAGTAGAGTCGCTGGGAGTCAAACGTAAACAATCCAGCGGCCAATGCAACGGTTGACAGTGCCGTGAAGTGGCGGGTCCGGTTGCGACGTGGTTTCTGCGCTCTTAAAGTGTTTCTTACCAGCGTATTTAAAAGACGTCGCCACCAATGATTTTTTTTTTTTATTTGGGCCAGTTCTTGTAGCACACGACGCCGGAAATTGACCTTGACAGCAGTAAGGCATCGTGTGGAGGGAGGTGTCGGGATGCGCGCGTACCACGGCCGGTCGCCGCCTGGGTAAGGTGGTGCTGGGAGCCGCGCTGCTGGGGCTCGGCGTCAAGCTGTACAACGCCTAAAAGCGGCGGCAGCGCCGGCAGCGCTGGAACCAGCCCGGCAGGGACGTGGTGGTGCTGCACCAGTTCGAGCGGGCCACCAACACGCCCAACCTGTCACCATTCGCGCTCAAGCTGGAGACGTTCCTGCGCATGGCCGGCATCAAGTACGTGGTGGACACGGAGGAGCCCCAGGGGCCCGTGAGGAACAAATGTCCGTGGATCACGATCAACGGCCAGGAGCTGTCCGACTCGGAGCTCATCATCGACTTCCTGACGAAGCACTTCAACAAGCCCCTGCAGGAAAAGCTGTCTCCGTCGGAGCACGCAGTCGGGCGCGCTGTCCAAGTCATGGTCGATGAGCACCTTATCATGGCTGTAGGCTACAAGCGCTGTGTTATCGATCGTATGTCCTACATCCTGGCCTGCTTCCCAAAGGTGTACCGTCGTGCCATAACTGTGATGAAGCCGATGTTTGTTGCCCGGATGAGGAAGGTGTTCTACATCGTCGGGATAGGTCGTTTCACGAAGGAAGAAACTTTGTTTTTCCTGCGCCGTGACCTGCGCGCCATCGAGGACATCCTCGGCGACACACCCTTCCTGCTGGGCAATTCGCCAGCCATCTACGACGTCGCCGTGTTCGCTGAGATGACCCAGGTCGTTTACGGCTGCGCCCCGGAGGTGGAGCGGTACGTGCGCGACAACCACGACCTGCTGGTGCAGTACCACGAGCGCATGAAGGCCAAGTTCTGGCCCGACTGGGAGCAGTGTCGCGCAGAGTAGATGGCGCCACCGGCGTGCGAACTCTCCTCCCCTGTAGCAGTGACAAAGCGATCAGTCGGCTTTTGCGTAGTCGTCTTCTGTGTGTCGGTTTTGGTCTTGCGTTGAACGTGTTCTGGAATGTCTTGCAGCACAAAGTTGAATCTGTAGAGGGCGTTCGACGTGCGAAGAGCGTCACACGGCGCAGGTGCGTAAAGTCTGGCCATGGATGACGTATGCCTGGCTTGGAAACTCGGCTGATTTGACGTACCCGGCGCAAGACGAGTGCGCCGCGTCTCTCGATAAGGACGGACTTCAACCATGGCCACGCACCATGACGGAAGCATGTGTTGTGGAGCCATAAACTGCTCTAATCATAAAAGCAAGTGTCCGGATTTGTCGTTTCATCGGTTTCCCGACTATCGTGAAAGGTATATGAATCGATTGAGGGGCATATGGTGTATTTTTGCGGTTCATTGAGACAGGTAGAGCTTAAATGAGCGTGAAGGCCGGAGGTTGAAATGTTGCCTAGATAATGTCTGTTTGCCCCAACATATATAACAGTTTTGATCTCACGTCAAGTCATATGTCTGACCTACGTCAAGTCACCTACGTCCAAAAAGTTAAGTGCCCTGTGACTTTTCGTAAAACATGACACGACAACATAACTTCCAGGGATTGGAAATATTGATGGATGCAACAAACCTGCTACCTCAGATTTATTGGAACTTTCCGCTTCATTGACGTACAATCAGCCCCATTTTTTTAAGACATGTCGTCGATTGTTCGGAATTTGACGGAATTTTTTCGTATATTAGTGTATATATCAATGTGGTTTTAGTGTGGGGTAAAGCAAGCACCCATTTACCGTCAATGCGCAAAGTATTAATGAGTCCCAGCCATTGACCTGAGGTCAGGCCACGAATAACTGTTAGGACTCAAAATGCACTGCTGTCACAGTCGACGATGAACTGCCCAGAACGGGTTGGGAATGGCAGAACTGGCTCGCACAGTTGAGAGGAATACCAAGAAGTTTGAAAAGTTCCAAAAAGTACATATTTCGGAAATAAACATACTCTCGTGAATAAAACACCGCCAGTTGTGTAGATTGATAACAGTCGATTTTTTCTAACTAATCATGAGAAACAGTCACAAGAGCCACTATGATAAAGAAATATGACATGGAAAGGCCTATGTCGTGAAAATAAAGAAACGCTAGGGTTAGTTCCCGTTAATTTCATACCGAGTTCGGCTACGGCAACCGCCGGCAGTTGCGCGAAAATCAGCGTGTTTTTAACTCAACGTTTCGGCGTATATATTACACAAATCGTAGGAATCAGGCATGCATCGGCATCTGCGGACTTGCATTTGTTCATCGGTGCCTTTACCTTGACTTTACCTTTAACAGCCCATGAGATCTATGCCGCTTCTCGGTTTCAGCATGCAGTATGCAGTCGGCCGCGAGAAAACATATGGGGCGTACATGGCGTACATATTATCCAAAACCAAAAACGAGATCGGTTGCGAACCATGTTTGTCACGAGCTTTCCAACGGTGTGCTTATTTTTATCGTGTGACCAGCCGTTCGTGAATTAGAGGGAGTGCGGTCAACCAGCTCTCCCCCAGTCGGCCGCGATCAGCGCCACCGTCAGTCGGGTGCGGGTTAACCCGGGCAGTGGAAGGGGGTTTCGGGCTAACGCGCACTGGAAGGGAGGCGTAAAAGTGCCCCCCTCCCATCTCGGAAACGGCAAGAGTTGGATATATAAAATATTGTGGGTAGGGTAGGACCATAAAGATTTATATAGTGTGCAAGTTTTATGATCCTAGGTCAATATCCTTAACCCTATTCCCGGCAGGGCGGGGCTGAATCCGCCCCCCCTCGGGTTTTTTGCTTGCCAATTCTAGGCTTTTTGACGCAGTTTCACGAAACTTGGTCACTTTTCCTAGCTATTTTTTTTACGTGCTGTGAAAAAATTTCAAAATTGTATTTTGCTCAGGGGCGGAGCTAGGTAACGTTTTTGGGAGGTACCTCATGCCATTGTTGGCCATGTTGAGGGTAAAAGGAAAATGGCTGCCAAAAACAGGTTTTTTAAGATACAACTTAAAACTTTATTTAGATATATAGCTAAATAGTTGGGCAATGTTCAGATGTAGTTTTGTTTATCTGAGGTAATTTTACAAGGTCAGGTCAAGGTCAAAAGTCAACATTTGTTTTTTTGCAATAATTTCGCCGCCGTTTTTTCAAATGCCAAACCCGGAATACATATGACGTAGAAGGGTGCCTTCTACTTGGGTACCAAAGTTTCAGCTTGATATCAGGTCGGGGCACGGAGCTATCCCCTAGAATGTCAGTGCGCGTACCCTATATCGCAATAGCCATAAAATGACATTTTTGAAATAGAGTGAATTCAAATGATTGAAAACGTTCACAGATAATATTAAATGCACACAAGATCATTCCAGTGACCCCAAGTCATTTACGATCATTTAAGGTGAAGAAACGTGTGACCATGACAGGTCCCCCTTTTCATGTCCCTCGCACCGCCTATGCTAACATTATACAAACACTGTAATGCGATTTGTACTTCTTTAGTATAACATGACTAGCAGAAGTCAAAAAAGGGTGTTTGCCTCTTTTGTTCATTCAGTTGTTAGAAAACTAATCCTCCTATTTTTAAAACCCTGTGAACGACCATGAATTTTCTCAAAATTTCAGATTTGCGGACCCATGGTAAAAGCCCTATCCATAATCTCTCGATTCATGCCAGTTTCATCGAAATCGGTCGACAAACAACGGAGTTATAAGAAGTCCAAAAGTACCCCTGATTCTGACATTTTGGCCTTCTGTATCCACAAATTTCAAAATTTTGAAAATTTCTTTTTGTAAAAATGTAGTTCACGTCACGGCAAATCGATTGCCGTTTGTTGCGATGAAATCGAACTAGTAGTTCTCGAGATCTCAGGGGGGGCCGAATCCGGCCCCCTGCCGGGAATCGACCATACCGTCTAGCCCTCCGGGAATAGGGTTAAGGTGAAATGGGTCGAAAATGTCAATTTTGGACACTTTCTCGACCCATACAGACCATTCCGTACAGTTTTTCCGACGAAACGGGGAAGGGTGTGTGTTTGAACGTTAAAACATGGACTGCGACAATTTCCATTCAGTCTTGACCAGCGGGACCAGTGTTATCGGCCAAAGGTGCTAGCAACGACCCCGAAGTGACGTCACTGGGGTAGAGTGGCTAGGAGTCGAACGTAAACAATCCAGCGGCCCCTGACAACGGTTGACTGTGCCCTGAACCGGCTGGTCCGGTTGCGCCGTGGTTTCTGCGTTCTTAAAGTGTTTTTGCCTGCGTATTGAAAAGAAGTTGTCGCCACAAATCATTTTTTTATTTGGGCCAGTTCTGGTATCACACCACGCCGGAAATTGGCCCTGACAGCAGTAAGCGATGAAGTAGTCTGGGATGATGAAAAAGCCAAATGCCCATGTGAAAGAACTGGATTTTGCAAAGACTGGACCCTCCTGTTGATGTTTGCAGCCTTCACACTTCTCATAACTTCAGAAATCCGCGTAGTTGTCGGACCATATTGGCGCCAAAAGACGGGGAAAGAAAAAATAGCCCGATCCAAGCGTTTCTAACCTTTGAAACATTACAACTTTCCCAAAATCATCGCCTAAAGCGATCGAGTTATCCACAACCTGCACAACTAGCACGATGTCGAAGCACGGAGCATCTTCATGAGACAGATCAACGTCAGCCTCTGAGACGGTAAGATCGACGGTTCAGAACGCCTGCTGAAACGTGCTGACGTTTCACGAGACGTCATTTGCACCATTTTTTTTAATAATGAGAGTAAATAGACTTGAAACACGATGATACATTTTAACATTTATCGTTGAGACCATGACGTATCTCCGAGTGGGCCGGCAGACCGGGACACTTTTCCGAGCACCGCAGCAGACCGGGACACCTCTTAAAGCTGGGCTCTCTCTTGAGGCTGTATTCGGTTCCTCCCGACAAGCGCACATGTCAGGTGGGGTGGTACAACCACCGTCCAAGGCTAGATACGGTCAACCGGTCGGCCGCGAACGCCCGCCGGGTCAGCGGGCTGCAGGCGCCGGCGTCCGAGCCCAGCGCAGTCATGGCTACACACCACCTCACCCTAAGACGCGGAGGAGACCAGCCCATACGTCCGACGATGCAAACCACCACAAACAGAACAAAGCGACAGCCAATAACAATACAGCCACCCCCACGAAACCGATCATCTCTGCTTGGTCTGGCTACTACTCTGTTGCCGTACCTTTCACACGTAACGATACACTGGCTCGGACCAGTTATCCGAGATAGTTCTGCGGCTGCTGGCGTCCTTGCAGCCGGAGTGCAGTCCGCAGCCCGCCTCGTGGGCAGCACTGCCGGAGCTCTAGCGCCCATGCGGTCGCTGCCACACGCAACGCCGTTGACGCGAAGGACGCCGATCGCCATATCCAACGTCGTCAGGGCCGTCGTCGCGCCTGCCATCACCTTTAATGTCGCCGTCGCCGCCGTGGCGGCCGCCGGAATCGAGGAAGCTGTCGTCGCCGTTGTCTCAATTTCTGCCGCCACCTTGCGAGACCGTCACAAACGGTCGCGGGGGCCGGAGATGCCGGCTGTTGCGCCAGTATGTGCGCTCGCTGGGCATACGTACCAGGTAATTTCGTCGCCAGCCAATGCCCGTGACGGTCCCCGACCGTTCCCAAAGACTCGCCTTGGGGTCCTGCATAAAGACGTGCTGTCAGGTACGGAGAGGCCGGAGCGGGCGGTCGCACATGTAGTTACAAATGTAGTTACAAGTGTCCGAGATGACATACATGTAGTTACATGCACAAAACTACACGTTATTACTACGTGTTGTCGTATTTTCAAATTTCATTGGCATTTTTTACATGGTATTGGCATACTTCACTTAACTGCCCTTAATTTATGATACCTCTAATGCAGGTTGCAACCAGCTTTAAACTGTTGCATTACATCTGTCTAGCATATCAATGACAGCTGAGCAGTCCAGATGTCATTACACACAATCCAACTGAGCAAAGTAACATGAAAACAAGACAGATGGCATGGACGGAGGCAACATCAGCAGTCACACTGCACCTTCTATGCTGTATTGTTGCTGTAAATAAAGCGCATCTAATAAAATGTGCTATCTTCCACAGATGATAACTTAACTACATATCACTTCAAATTATAATTAACCCGCGCACGACCGTCGGTCCGTTTCGAACATGGGCGACTGGGGGGGGGGGGCGCAGTTGGCCGCCCCCTCTCTAACTCACGAACGGTTGGTCGCACGATGAAAAATAAGCACACCGTTGGAAAGCTTGTGACGAGTAGAGCTCGAAACTGGTCTCATTTTCAGTTTTAGATAATATGTAAGCAATTTACGTCCTATATATATGTTTTCTCATAGCCGACTGCATGAGACCGAGAAATGGCCTGAATCTCAAGGGCTGTGACTAAAAACGCTTAGGTAAAGGCACTAGCGCAGAAGTAAAAGTCCGCGGATGCCGATACACGTTTAATTTCCCAGATTTGTTCAATATATACGTCGAAACGTTGAGTGAAAGACACGGCATTTCTCGCGGCAGCTGAAGGCGTGCGCTGCTGCACACGCTAACATGCACTAACATGCACATGCACTAACAAATTGACGGGAACTAATTGTAGCGTTCCTTTACTTTCGCTAAAAAAGACGATCTATGTATATTTTATTGATCTTAGAGGTTCATGTCATGGTTTTCATACTTAAATTTTGGAAAAAATCATTAGTTACCAATCTACAAAATTGGCAGAGCTTTATTCGCGAGAGCCTGTTTATTTCCAAAATATGTTATTTCTGAAACTTTTGAGTTTCCCGGTTTTACTTACGTCTGTGCAAGCTAGTTCTGTCATTTTCTACCCATTCTGAGTAATTCATCGATGATTTTGACGGTGGTACATTTTGGCTGACTACAGTTATTCGTGACCTGACCTCAGGTCAATGGCTGGAAGTCATTGATACTTTGCCCAATGACGGTAACTAGATGTTTGCTTTACTCCACACTAAAAATGTTATGACATATGCCGTCAATTTCCGAAAAACGACATGTCTTAAAAATGGGCTTGACATTAGGTCAATGACCCGGAAAATTCCGAAAAATCTGAGATATGAGATTTGTTGCATCTATCACGTTTACTAATCCCTGAAAGCATTATTGGGATATCTTGTTTTGTGAAAAAAGTGACAGGGCGCTAAACTTTTTTTTTGACATAGGTCTATTTGACCTGACATAGGTCAGACACCTGACCTGACCTGAGGTCAGAATTTTGACACGAGATGTAAAATTGATGAAGAAAAGGTACACAAAGTTTCGTGACTCTGTGTTTGTTCGTTCTCTCGCAATTCCAGAAAAACCTCAGGGGGGCAGTCAACTGCCCCCCCAAGTCGCGGACGGGTTAATTCACTTCATATTCACATAGCTAACATTACATGGTCCAGATGTAGTCAGTCAGTGCACAATTAATATTGAGACTAGTGACCTTCCAATGATTTATATAAAACTGAAATAAAAGAAGAAACTGGTAAAAGTACAACATGCACAAAACACCCAACAAAAGGTAAACCAGCCAGACATGCTTACTACATGGTGTCGTGAGAACTCGGCAAGCACTGCTAGAAATATATGTTGCAGTGAGGCTGTGAAAAACAAATACTGTCAAGACTGCTAACTGAATGCATGACTGACTGACCTGAGTGAATGAAAACTGTTGTTTGCAGAATGAAAAGCTGCAGATAACTTAGAGGCTTATCAAATTAAAGTGCATCTTCACTGGCATCACTGATGCATTATTTTGACCAATTTTGCCTGCTGCCAAACACCAGTGCTCTGGATCCACCTTTGGCCACAAATCTAATACCTTCACATGCTTAACCCTATTCCCGGCAGGGGGGCTGAATTTGCCCCCCCTCGGGTTTTTTGCTTGCCAATTCTATGCTTTTTAACGCAGTTTTACGAAACTTGGTCACTTTTCCTAGCTTTTCTTTCTACGTGCCGTGACAAAATTTCAGAATTCTATTTTGCTCAGGGGCGGAGCCAGGCAACATTTTTGAGAAACACCTCATGCCATTTTTGGCCATGTCAAGGGTAAAAGGAACATGCCTGCCAAAAACAGAGTTTTTAAGATAGAACTTAAAACTTTATATGGATGTATAGCTAAATAGTTGGGCAATGTGCAGATGTAATTTTGTTTATCTGAGGTCACTTTACAAGATGAAATGAAGGTCAAAAATCAAAATTTGTTTTTCGTTATAATTTCGGCGCCGTTTTTTTCAAATGGCAAACCCGGAATATGTATGGCGTAGAACGGTACCCTCTACTTGTGTACCAAGTTTCAGCTTGATATCAGGTCGGGTCACGGAGCTATCACCTAAAATGTCAGTGCGCGTACCCTATATCGCAATAGCCATAAAATGAAATTTTTGAAATGGAGTGAATTCAAATGATTGAAAACGTTTACAGATAATATCAAATGCACACGAGATCATTCCAGGCGACCCCAAGGTCACTGGAGGTCATTTAAAGTCAAAGGTCACAAGAAACGTTTGACCATGACAGGTCCCCTTTTTCATGTCCCTGGCACCGCCTATACTAACATTATACAAACACTGTAATGCGATTTGTACTTCTTTAGTATAACATGACTAGCAGAAGCCAAAAAGGGTGTTTGCCTCTTTTGTTTATTCAGTTGTTAGAAAACTAGTCCTCCTATTTTTGAAACCCTGTGAACGCCCATGAATTTTCTCAAAATTTCAAATTTGTGGACCCATGGTAAAAGCCCTATCCATAATCTCTCGATTCATGCCAGTTTTTCGATTCATGTCAGTCGATAAACAAGGGATTTATAACAAGTCCAAAAGTACCCCTGATTTTGACATTTTTGCCCCCCTGTATCCACAAATCTCAAACTTTTGAAAATTTCTTTTTATAAAAATGTGGCTCACGTCACGGCAAATCGATTGCCGTTTGTTGCGATGAAATCGGACTAGTAGTTCTCGAGATCTCAGGGGGGGGGGCCGAATCCGCCCCCCCCCCCTGCCGGGAATCGACCATACCGTCTAGCCCTCCGGGAATAGGGTTAATGAAAGACTTTTGGATGGCAATGCATCACTTCTCAGCACAGATTTCATAATGGCAACCACTCTTCTTCACAAGATATAATGGGCCACAATTTGCCTCAACAAAGTATTCCGAGCAAACTGCTGCATTAGCTATGTTAGATTTCTCTGCTCTAACACATTTGTGCACCCATGGTATCCTAGTGCCTTCTTCTTTTGGAAATCAAAACAACGACAAACTAAGCTCTTGGCATTTATATTTACCACCAACCTGCAGTCAACAAGTGCAGGTTGGTTGTAGGCATGTGTGATGACTGACCAGCTTATATCTGAACAACGCACTGCCTGTCAGAATGATAGTGTGTAGCCTGTCAGCGGACAAGTGCAATCATAAACTGTTGACTCCAGCAGGCATTGCTGTCACATGCTCAGCATGCGATTTTACAATGGACATGATACAACATGTGAGTTATCACCTCGGTTCTAGATAGCCCTGTAAAATCACTGTCAGTTGTTAGTAGGCACACCCACAAGCTGATTTTAAATTTGAACTATTCTGATGGCATCGACAGTCAGCCAATAGGCTTATCTGCACCTTGCCAATTGCCACCAGAAGTAAACGGAAGCATTTTTGCAAATTTCTGAACTGGCATCACACTTGTGCAACACACTCACTAGGTTTGCAACAGGTCTGTGATAACTGCTGTCGGCGTCAAAAGAGTAATGTTGTGCAAGCAATATTATTTCTGATGTTCTTTATATTGAAATATAGCCACCATGCATGAATTACATTCTCTGATATGGCTACTAGAAGCAGTTTATTCCGTTAATGCTTGGCAGGCCAAATACCAGTTGATAATGCCAGTAATATCTGACCTCATGATAGTGTCATTAAGCCTAAGGACATTAGCCAACCCCTACAGGCACGTTAATTCATCTAACACACTTTACCATTTACAGTTAGATCTGCACAATTATGTATTTCTTGCAGCACGGTTAATGATATGGGTAGCAATGTTCAGATGTTCATCATGCCAATAGCCACCACTATTTTAATGATGTCAGTGTCCCATGTAAATACCTTGGAACTTGGAAATACCTATACCTATATACCTATATACCTAATACCTAACTTGGAAAATTCTGAAGACCAAAATTTGAATCCTGATAACACTAATTATGATCTATCGTTGGCTATTTCAAGTTACTGAATATCTATCATATAGCAAAATACTTACGAGGTTACGTTAACAATAAGGTAACGTCATTTTGTGACAGGGACATGTACACATGGGTCAAGAATGTGGGTAGAAAATCATCGACCAAAACCTTTGCAGTCAAACCCCCGTACGGTGCGCAAGTTTTTACCAACATACCTCGGTACGGCCCTGGCCGCCAGGCTGCTGAGATTGATGTGTTCACAGTCTGCTGTCCTTGCCGATCAGCTCGCAACTCGAAAGATGATTCGCTGGACACAATCTGCTGTCATTGCTGATGAGCCGGCAACTCAAAAGATGATTCGCTGGGGTTAACGATGTGTTATCGGAGCTATCGGTCCCACTTAGTGGCGAAAAGGAGCTGGAGTAAAACCGATAAATCTCTGCTGGCAGCACGGTGCTGGAGTAATGGGAAATATCGGTAAATATTTGGCTGTCGTAGGTCAACGAAGGCGATTTGGGGGAAACGAATGATACGTGACGATTCAGGCCAGTGTCCTCTTTGATCGCACGTATACAGCTAAAATTCGAGATTTGACTAGACACACTCCCTTTAACCATTACCTGCCAATGTTGTGATGTTTCTGTGGCATTTAATAACAACATTAAAGGCTTGTGATTGTGGCCACACCTATTGCATCAAAGTGTTTGTGGTTTATGCATTGTTGTATTCTTCATTTCATATTTGAGCTGACAAGCAAAGATGCCAATGAATTGTGCTGTGTTCACTTGTTGACTGCAGGTTGGTGGTAAATACAAATGCCAAGAGCCTAGTTTGTCGTTGTTTTGATTTCCAAAAGAAGAAGGCACTAGGATACCATGGGTGCACAAATGTGTTAGAGCAGAGGAATCTAACATAGCTAATGCAGCAGTTTGCTCGGAATACTTTGCTGAGGCAAATTGTGGCCCATTGTATCTTGTGAAGAAGAGTGGTTGCCATTATGAAATCTGTGCTGAGAAGTGATGCAGTGCCATCCAAAAGTCTTTCATTAACCCTATTCCCGGAGGGCTAGACGGTATGGTCGATTCCCGGCAGCGGACGGATTCGCCCCCCCCCCCCTGAGATCTCGAGAACTACTAATCCGATATCATCGCAACAAACGGCGATCGATTTCCCGTGACGCGAACTACATTTATATAAAAAAGAAATTTTCAAAATTTTGAGATTTGTGCATACAGGGGGGCAAAAATGTCAAAATCAGGGGTACTTTTGGACTTCTTATAACTCCGTTGTTTATTGACCGATTTCGATGAAACTGGCATGAATCGAGAGATTATGGACAGGGCTTTTACCATGGGTCCGCAAATCTGAAATTTTGAGAAAATTCATGGGCGTTCACAGGGTTTCAAAAATAGGAGACCTAGTTTTCTAACAACTGAATGAACAAAAGAGGCAAACACCCTTTTTTGGCTTCTGCTAATGATGTTATACTAAAGAAGTACAAATCGCATTACAGTGTTTGTATAATGTTAGTATAAACGGTGCCAGGGACATGAAAAAGGGGACCTGTCATGGTCACACGTTTCTTGTGACCTTTGACTTTAAATGACCTCCAGTAACCTTGGAGTCGCCTGGAATGATCTCGTGTGTATTTAATATTATCTGTGAACGTTTTCAATCATTTGAATTCACTCCATTTCAAAAATTTCATTTTATAGCTATTGCGATATAGGGTACGCGCACTGACATTTTAGGTGATAGCTCCGTGCCCCGACCTGATATCAAGCTGAAACTTGGTACACAAATAGAAGGCACTCTCCTACGTCATATATGTTGCGGGTTTGGCATTTTAAAAAACGGCGCCGAAATTATAACGAAAAACAAATTTTGACTTTTTACCTTGACCTGACCTTGTAAAATGACCTCAGCTAAACAAAATTAAATCTGCACATTGCCCATTTATTTAGCTATACATCCATATAAAGTTTTAAGTTCTATCTTAAAATCTCTGTTTTTGGCAGGCATTTTCCTTTTACCCTCAACATGGCCAAAAATGGCATGAGGTGCCTTCCAAAAACGTTGCCTGGCTCCGCCCCTGAGCAAAATAAAATTCTGAAATTTTGTCACGGCACGTAGAAAAAAAGCTAGGAAAAGTGACTAAGTCTCGTGAAACTGCGTTAAAAAGCCTGGAATTGGCAAGCAAAAAACCCGAGGGGGGATTCAGCCCCCCTGCCGGGAATAGGGTTAAGCATGTGAAGGCATTAGATTTGTGGCCAAAGGTGGATTCAGAGCACTGGTGTTTGGCAGAAGGCAAAACTGGTCAAAATAATGCATCAGTGATGCCAGTGAAGATGCACTTTAATTTGATAAGCCTCTAAGTTATCTGCAGCTTTTCATTCTGCAAACAACAGTTTTCAGTCACTCAGGTCAGTCAGTCATGCATTCAGTTAGCAGTCTTGACAGTATTTGTTTTTCACAGCCTCACTGCAACATATATTTCTAGCAGTGCTTGCTGAGTTCTCACGACACCAAGTAGTAAGCATGTCTGGCTGGTTTACTTTTTGTTGGGTGTTTTGTGCATGTTGTACTTTTACCAGTTTCTTCTTTTATTTCAGTTTTATATAAATCATTGGAAGGTCACTAGTCTCAATATTAATTGTGCACTGTCTGACTACATCTGGACCATGTAATGATAGATATGTAAATATGAAGTGAATTAACCCGTCCGCGACTTGGGGGGGCAGTTGACTGCCCCCCTGAGGTTTTTCTGGAATTGCGAGAGAACGAACAAACACAGAGTCACGAAACTTTGTGTACCTTTTCTTCATCAATTTTACATCTCGTGTCAAAATTCTGACCTCAGGTCAGGCCAGGTGCCTGACCTATGTCAGGTCAAATAGACCTATGTCAAAAAAAGTTTAGCGCCCTGTCACTTTTTTCACAAAACAAGATAGCTCAATCATACTTTCAGGGATTAGTGAACGTGATAGATGCAACAAATCTCATATCTCAGATTTTTCGGAATTTTCCGGGTCATTGACCTAAGGTCAAGCCCATTTTTAGGACATGTCGTTTTTCGGAAATTGACGGCATATGTCATAACATTTTTAGTGTGGAGTAAAGCAAACATCTAGTTACCGTCATTGGGCAAAGTATCAATGACTTCCAGCCATTGACCTGAGGTCAGGTCACGAATAACTGAAGTCAACCAAAATGTACCACCGTCAAAATCATCGATGATTTACTCAGAATGGGTAGAAAATGGCAGAACTAGCTTGCACAGACGTAAGTAAAACCGGGAACCTCAAAAGTTTCAAAAATAGCATATTTTGGAAATAAACAGGCTCTCGCGAATAAAGCTCTGCCAATTTTGTAGATTGGTAACTAATGATTTTTTCCAAAATTTAAACATGAAAACCATCACAAGAACCTCTAAGATCAATAAAATATACATAGATCGTCTTTTTTAACAAAAATAAAGGAACGCTGCAATTAGTTCCCGTCAATTTGTTAGTGTATACGGCAGCAGCGCACGCCTTCAGCTGCCGCGAGAAATGCCGTGTCTTTAAATCAACGTTTCGACGTATATATTGAACAAATCTGGGAAATTAAACGTATATCGGCATCCGCGGACGTTTACTTCTGCGCTAGTGCCTTTACCTAAGCGTTTTTAGTCACAGCCCTTGAGATTCAGGCCATTTCTCGGTCCCATGCAGTCGGCTATGAGAAAACATATATATAGGACGTAAATTGCTTACATATTATCTAAAACTGAAAATGACACAAGTTTCGAGCTCTATTCGTCACAAGCTTTCCAACGGTGTGCTTATTTTTCATCGTGCGACCAACCGTTCGTGAGTTAGAGAGGGGGTGGCCAACTGCGCCCCCCCCCCCAGTCGCCCATGTTCGAAACGGACCGACGGTCGTGCGCGGGTTAATTATAATTTGAAGTGATATATAGTTAATTTATCATATGTGGAAGATAACACATTTTATTAGATGCGCTTTATTTACAGCAACAATAAAGCATAGAAGGTGCAGTGTGACTGCTGAGGTTGCCTCCGTCCATGCCATCTGTCTTGTTTTCATGTTACTTTGCTCAGTTGGATTGTGTGTAATGACATCTGGATTGCTCAGCTGTCATTGATATGCTAGACAGATCTAATGCAACAGTTTAAAGCTGGTCGCAACCTGCATTAGAGGTATCATAAATTAAGGGCAGTTAAGTGAAGTATGCCAATACCATGTAAAAATGCCAATGAAATTTGAAAATACGACAACACGTAGTAATAACGCGTAGTTTTGTGCATGTAACTACATGTATGTCGTCTCGGACGCTTGTAACTACATTTGTAACTACATGTGCGACCGCCCGCTCCGGCCTCTCCGTACCTGACAGCACGTCTTTATGCAGGACCCCAAGCCGAGTCTGTGGGAACGGTCGGGGACCGTCACGGGCATTGGCTGGCGACGAAATTACCTGGTACGTATGCCCAGCGAGCGCACATACTGGCGCAACAGCCGGCATCTCCGGCCCCCGCGACCGTTCGTGACGGTCTCGCAAGGTGGCGGCAGAAATTGAGACAACGGCGACGACAGCTTCCTCGATTCCGGCGGCCGCCACGGCGGCGACGGCGACATTAAAGGTGATGGCAGCCGCGACGACGGCCCTGACGACGTTGGATATGGCGATCGGCGTCCTTCGCGTCAACGGCGTTGCGTGTGGCAGCGACCGCATGGGCGCTAGAGCTCCGGCAGTGCTGCCCGCGAGGCGGGCTGCGGACTGCACTCCGGCTGCAAGGACGCCAGCAGCCGCAAAAACTCTCGGACAACTGGTCCGAGCCAGTGTATCGTTACGTGTGAAAGGTACGGCAACAGAGTAGTAGCCAGACCAAGCAGAGATGATGGGTTTCGTGGGAGGTGGCTGTATTGTTATTGGCTGTTGCTTTGTCCTGTTTGTCGTGGTTTGCATAGTCGGGACGTATGGGCTGGTCTCCTCCGCGTCTTAGGGTGAGGTGGTGTGTAGCCATGACTGCGCTGGGCTCGGACGCCGGCGCCTGCAGCCCGCTGACCCGGCGGGCCTTCGCGGCCGACCGGTTGACCGTATCTAGCCTTGGACGGTGGTTGTACCACCCCACCTGACATGTGCGCTTGTCGGGAGGAACCGAATACAGCCTCAAGAGAGAGCCCAGCTTTAAGAGGTGTCCCGGTCTGCTGCGGTGCTCGGAAAAGTGACCCGGTCTGCCGCTCCACTCGGAGATACGTCATGGCCTCAACGATAAATGTTAAAATGTATCACCGTGTTTCGAGTCTATTTATTCTCATTATTAAAAGAAAAAAATGATGCAAATGGTTCGCTGAGGTCTAAAGCCAGAGCCCATGCTGAGCGGTGATTGTGCAGACGGTCATGCACCGGGTCGCACTATGCCAACCTAAATGCATAATTCAGAGGCGAAGGTTTAACGTGCGGGTGTGACCCACACTATCGCAAGGTAGTGAGCATCTTCTTCAATGGGTCGCTTGGAGCGTTAAGTTGCCTCCAGGAGAAAAAGTGAGAGCCGAGACGATTCGGCCGTAGTGGGCAGCGGCAGTAGACGTTTAACCAACTGAGCCACCGACACGACAGTCGCAGAATACATGCACCTTTCTTACGGATCATCATTTTGTTTTCATGAAAACATGGCATACCGCATGATACTGTGTCCGTTAAAATCAGGGTGAAGACGAAGCACAAGCGTCCGACGGTCGAGATCTGGGCTGCTTATTCAATGCCCATGGCGGACGCCGACGGAGTAACTCCCAGTGACGTCACACAGCGGCTTGGGCAGAGTGTAAACAAATCACTTCGTGACCATACCTCCTATAGAGGGCCTTGGTCTTGACTGAGTATTTCAAGTTCAGGTCATTGACCTATGATGTTATTTTTTCTTCTGCTGCATATCAGATTTCGAGCAACATGGGACAGCTTGACCGTACATGAGGGCGCTTCACGAATCTTTTGGCTTATTTTCAGTGAAGGTAGCCAACATCGGTGGCATTTGACCACTCCTAGCGTTTATATTATATACATGTAATATGAATATTAGTGCGTCAAACGTGTTCGTAATAGGGTCCATGAATGCATATTTCGTACAAATCGACATATTCCAAAGAAAATGTGGACCAGATCACAAAATATTTTCCCTTGACCTTCAATGACCGACTTGAAATGACCCTGGTCGATATAAACGTACCCATGTGCGTACATGTGTTTTGATTAGGGTGACTGAATGCATATTTCATGCAAATCGACATGTCACAAAACAAATCTGGACCAGGTTACAAGATATTTGACCTTGACCTTTGATTACCTTGACCTTCACTGACCATGGTATACGTAAGCGTATCAGCGTGCGCACACGTGTTTTTATTGCGGTCTTTGAATGCATATTTCATACAAACCGACATGTTGCAAAACAAATCTAGATAACGCACAAGCTGGTTAACCTTCACCTTTGATGGCCTTGACCCTTATTTACTGTGGCTTTGGTTTTTGTTTATCCATGACTTATGCCCGAATGACGTCGCGTGATTGTGTTCAAACGGTAATCTGACGCACAACGCTAATCCTTTCACAAAGTTCCCATTTGTGAACGACAGCCGTTGTTTTCGTTATGTTTGCCTGAGTTCAAATACTTGAAACTTCAATAATTTGCGGCCGATTTTTCATTTATCTGAGTCAATCGATGCATTGTTCAGTTTCCATCAACGTCACAAAGTAGCAGTAACAAGCTCCGATCCGTTCTCGAGATTTTCGAGAAAAACAGGTGGGGGGGGGCGCAAAATGACTGCCAACTTATATTGGGGCAAACAGACATTATCTAGGCAACATTTCAACCTCCGACCTTCATACTTATTTGAGCTCTACCTGTCTCAATGCACGGCAAAAATACACCATATGCCCCTCATTCCATTAATTTACCTTTCACAATCGTCGGGAAACCTTTCAAACGACAAGTCCGGACACTTGCTTTTATGATTAGAGCAGTTTAGGGCTCCACAACACATGCTTCCGTCATGGTGCGTGGCCATGATTGACGTCTGTCGTTATCGAGAGAGGCGGCGCACCAGTCTTGCGCCGGGTACGTCAAATCAGCCGAGTTTCCAAGCCAGGCATACGTCATCCATGGCCAGACTTTACGCACCTGCGCAGTGGCACGCTCTTCGCACGTCGAACGCCCTCTACAGATTCAACTTTGTGCTGCAAAACATGCCAGAACACGTTCAACGCAAGACCAAAACAGACATACCGAAAACGACCACGCTAAAGCCGACTGATCGCTTTGTCACTACTACAGGGGAGGAGAGTTCGCACGCCGGTGGCGCCATCTACTCTGCGCGACACTGCTCCCAGTCAGGCCAATACTTGGCCTTCATGCGCTCGTGGTACTGCACCAGCAGGTCGTGGTTGTCGCGCACGTACCGCTCCACCTCCGGGGCGCAGCCGTAAATGACCTGGGTCATCTCAGCGAACACGGCGGCGTCGTAGACGGTCGGCGAGCTGTCCAGCAGGAAGGGCTTGTCGCCGAGAATGTCCTCGATGGCGCGCAGGTCACGGCGCAGGAAAAACAAAGCTTCTTCCTCCGTGAAACGGCCCATCCCCATGATGTACAGCACCTTCCTTATCTGGGCAAGAAATATCGGCTTCATCAAAATGATGACACGACGGTACACCTTTGGGAAGCAGGCCAGGATGTAGGACATACGATCGATAACATAGCGCTTGTAGCCTACAGCCACGATAAGGTGCTCATCGACCATGAGTTGGACAGCGCGCCCGACTGCGTGCTCCGACGGAGACAGCTTCTCCTGCAGTGGCTTGTTGAAGTGCTTTGTCAGGAAGTCGATGATGAGCTCCGAGTCGGACAGCTCCTGGCCGTTGATCGTGATCCACGGACATTTGTTCCTCACGGGCCCCTGGGGCTCCTCCGTGTCCACCACGTGCTTGATGCCGGCCATGCGCAGGAACGTCTCCAGCTTGAGCGCGAACGGTGACAGGTTGGGCGTGTTGGTGGCCCGCTCGAACTGGTGCAGCACCACCACGTCCCTGCCGGCCTGGTTCCAGCGCTGCCGGCGCTGCCGCCGCTTGTAAGCGCTGTACAGCTTGACGCCGAGCCCCAGCAGCGCGGCTCCCAGCACCACCTTACCCAGGCGGCGACCGGCCGTGGTACGCGCGCATCCCGACACCTCCCTCCACACGACGCCGGGACGGAACGCCGGCAGCGACACGCGCTCCGCGTACGCCATGTTGGACGCCTGCAGTGTTCACGCAGCTCACCGCTCACGCTCCTCCAAACCGCTGACTGGCACTGTGGCCGGACGTCGTCACCGGTTGACGACACGGCCGGCGCAGGCGCGGTGCCGACCGGTGTGACCTTGAACCGACCAGGGACGACGCCAGCAAACGCAAATCGTCCGCTCCTCTGCGCCAGTGGCGGCGCCAAAGCTCAGCCAACGAAGGCATTGTTTACCCTTTGAAAAAAATGTCTTTTGGTGATCCTTTTCGTCGTAGATACGGTGCTAGGGCTAGCAGCAATTACACTGAATCCTGAGACAAATTTCTTCAAACTTATCTTACAATCACTTTTCAGTTTGGAGACCACAGAAAAGGAGAAAACTGCTGCACTGATTACTTCGCGGGGGGTTAGAAAAATAACTGCTGCCCGTATGGTTCTTACTGAGTGCCACCGGTCACGTCTGTACTTTGCAACAAGTTACAGATTGGAAAAACATTGTTCCCGTCATAAGCCGTAAAACGAAATTTGCTTGAAGTAGATTTAGTAGCAGCCTCAATTAGAGCCCATGTAAAGATTTACCCATTGAGAGAACATATGTTTGGAGCCCTTCCACTCTGGTAACAGTGCTAATGAAAGCAGCAATTAAACTGAATCTTGAGACAAAGTTCTTCAAACTTTTCTTGCAACTCTTCTTCGGTATCGAGATCACAGAGAAAAAGAGAGAGAAAAAAACGTTGCTGCACTGCTTTCTTGGCGCTGACTAGAAGACGACTGTTTTTTTTTCTAATTTGATTCTTATTACATCCCACTGGTCACGTATGCTGTACTTTGCAACAAGTTGTATATTGCAAATAACGTTATTACCGCCATAAGGCGTTAACCCGGCCCCGACTGGGGTTGACCGCCCCACCCCCCGAGGTTTTCCACGATTGCGAGAGAACGAATAAACGCAGCGTCACGAAACTTTGTGTACCTTTTGCTTATTGATTTGCATACCAGTTTTGACCTCAGGTCAAGACATGTGTATGACCTAGGTCAAGTCACGTGGACCTATGTCCAAAAAAGTTTAATGCTCTGCGACTTTTCGGAGAACATGATATCACACCATAACTTTCAAGGATTGGAAATGTTGATGAATGCAACAAACTTGTTATCCCAGATTTACTGAAACTTTCCGCTCCATTGACCTATGGTCAACTCCATTTCCAAGTCATGTCGTGGATGTTTTGGAATTTGACGGAATTTTTCATATATTAGTGTATATGTTAATGTGGTTATGGTGTGCGGTGACGCAGTTATCCATTTACCGTCAATGGGCAAAAGATCAATGACTTGCAGCCATTGACCTGAATTCAGGTCACGAATAACTGTGATGAGTTGAAATGCATTACCGTCACAATGGGCGGTGAATTGTCCAGAACGGATTGGGAATGGCAGAACTGGCTCGCACAGCTGAGAGGAATACCAAGAAGTTCAAAAAGTTTCCAATATTGCATATTTCGGAAATAAACAGATTGCCATGAATAAAACTCCGACAGTTGTGTAGATCGATAACTACCGAATTAAAAGACAATAAGCATGAGAAACCGTCACAAGAGCCACTAAGATAAAGAAATATTACAAGGAAAGGCCTACGTCGCGAAAATAAAGAAACGCTAGGGTTGGTTCCCGTTAATTTCATACCGCGTTCGGCTACCGCAACCGCCGGCAGTTGGCGCGAAAATCACCTTGTCTTTAACTCAACGTTTCGGCGTATATATTGCACATATCACAGGAATTGAGCATGCATCGGCATCTGCGTATCTGCACCTGTTCATCGGTGCCTTTACCTTGACTTTATTAATCGCAGCCCATGAAATCCAAGGTGCCTCTTGGTTTCACTACGCAGTAGGCAGTCGGCTGCCAGAAAGCAAACGGGGCGTAAATGGCTAACATATTGCCCAGAACTAAAAACGAGACCAGTTGCGCGCCCTGCTTGTCACGAGCTTTCCAACGGTGTGCTTATTTTTGTCGTCTGACCAGCCGTTCGTGAATTAGAGGGAGTGTGGTCAACCGCCTCCCCCCCAGTCGAGCGTGATCGGCGCCACCGTCAGTCGGGTGCGGGTTAACTCGCGCATTGGAGGGCGGTTTCGCGCTAACGCGCACTGGAAGGAAGGCACAAAAGTGCCCCCTCCGATCTGGGAAACAGTAACAGTACATATGAAACTTTTTGGGTGAGGTAGGGCCATAAATATTTATATAGTGTGCAAGTTTCATGATCCTAGGTCAATATCTTTAATGTCGAATGGGGTCGAAAATGTCGATTTTAGACACTTTCTCGGGCAGTACAGGCCATTCCGTACAGCTTTTCAATGGAAACAGGAAAACGGCGTGTGTTTGAGCGTTAAAACGTGGACTGCAACAATTTCTATTCATTTGGCGTCTTGAATGATTATTTCAGGCTCAGATCATTGACCTATGATGTCATTTTTTCATCTTTTGCATGTCAGACTTCGAACAATACGGTATAGCTTGAGTGTAAATGAGGGCGCTACACGCATCTTTTGGCGTATTTTCAGTGAAGGTAGCCAACATCGGTACATTTGATCATTCCCAGCGTTTACATTTCTGCATATATGTACACGCACACACACACGCATATATATATATACATATATATACATATATATATATATATATATATATATATATATATATATATATATATATATATATATATATATATGAGTATCAGTGCGCCAAACGTGTCCTTAATAGGGTCCATAAATACATATTTCATACAAATCGACATATTGCAAAGAAAATCTGGGCCAGGTCACAAAATAGTTGCCTTAGACCTTTGAAGACCTTGGTCTGAAATGACCCTGGTATATATCAACGTATCCATATGCGTACACGTGTTTTTATTAGAGTCATTCAATGCATATTACATACAAATCGATACGCCACAAAGCAAATCTGGGCAAGGTCACAATATATTTGACCTTGACCTTTGATGACCTTGATCTTCACTGACCATGGTATATGTAAGCGTATCAGCGTGCGCACATGCAATTTTATCATGGTTTTCCATGCATATTTCATACAAACCGACATGTTGCAAAGGGAATCTTGATGACGCCACGAACTGATTGACCTTGACCTTTGATGACCTTGGCCCTTATTGACCCTGGCTTTGGTTTTTGTTTATCCATGACTTATGCCCGAATGACGTCGCGTGATTGTGTTCAAACGATAATCTTACGTAGAACGTTAATCCTCTCAGAAATTCCCCATTTGTCAGCGACAACAGTTGTTTTTGTTATGTTGCCCTGACTTCAGATACTTGAAACTTGAAAAATTTCCGGCCGGTTTTCGATTTTTCTCCGTCCATCGACGCATTACTGCATTGCCATAAATGCCACAAAGTAGCAGCAACGAGCTCTGATCTGCTCTCGAGATTTTCAAGAAAAACAGATGGGGGCACAAAAAGACCCCTTTTAAGTGCGTGTTTTAAATACAATTTGCTAGGAACAGATTTAGTTGGATCTTTAAGGGTAGGCATCATAAGATTGTTTACCCATTGAAAGATGACGAATTGTGCGATTTTTCATATTATAAAAATGGTGTCGGTAAAGAAAATGGTGAAGAATCTTAGAGCAATTTTTCGTTTTTTTTCATATGTAATAGTTTTTTGGTGATGAGGCCATTTGATAAGAGAAGAACGTTGTTGTACGTTGTTTACCCGGACAGCCACAAAAACAGCTAGACTGCCAGTTTACCTTATGCTCACTGGCATGCCGATTTCGGTTCGTTCTGCTTAAATAGCTAATAACGCCAATGTTGTTTACTACGTGTGATGTGTGCTAAGCAAGTGTAAAGGTGCTTGATACAGGTGTACTTGTACGCTGGAACACGATTAGGTAGCTCGTAGATTGTTATTTGTTTCAAGGGTCAAGATGACCAGATCCAGATAAGATCCCGAGCAACTCATTCCTCATTTGACAGTGGCTTAGGATTACCACTTGTTTCATTATATTTCCCACTGCTTTCGCCTTCAGTAAATTCCTTATTAAGCCAATGCAAACCATATATTCAGGAAGTCCTCAGTATTACTATTACTATTTTATTATTACTATTACTATTATTATACTATTATTATTACTATTATTACCATTACTATCAGTTGCATGCACTTGTACGTTTTGGTGCCAAATTGGGGTACAATAAATTAGTTGCACAGTTTTGGTTCATTTTACTGAGGCCTCGTAACGACCTGTGGTTGCTTTACATCACGGTGCGTGCAAAACTCCACTTCACGTCCAGCTTCCTGCTTATCCAGCCATGTCTGGGTGCGCGGTCGGCCGGCTTACAGTGGGTTCGCCGGGTGACCTGTTTGTTGATCTGGGCGGCGACGTTTCGCCCGGCTGGCATGATCACCGTGACCTGCGAGCGCCGTCGGCTGGCGGGCAGCGGGGTCGCCGGGTGACCTGATCCACCTCGAGCGGCAACGTCTCGTCGATTCGGGCATTGACTGCATGCTGCTGATGACGTTGCCTGCCTTCCTGACAGGTGGCGATGTGGCAGTAGTAGGGCAAGAAGTCATTTTGCACCCTGTTCACACAAGTGCCCATCCCTTGCCTCGTAAATACCCCTGATGGCCTAGAGTCAGAGGGGTTTCGCCTGTTTCCAGCACTAAAACCACTCCTATCTGGTTGGTTCAGTGCTGTGAGCAGGTTCTGTGACTACAGGACCGACCCCCCACAAAACTTTTTTCTCAAAACTAATGTGCAAAAACGGCTTCCCGTTGATTGATGAGTCGTAATACCTGCCGTGAGGAAATTATTCGGGTAACGTTAAATCCATGGAGCTCAAGCTATTTTCAGGGAACTTGTTTCTGCATTTTTGGCTTTCAAGTCTTCGTCGTTGTCTCCATGACAACCTATCGAACGCATATAACACAGAGGTCATCCATCTGGCGTGGTATGGAGGCTGGCATAGAGCAACCAGATGACGTGTAGTGGAGGTACTACAAAACAGCTCGAGCTATTCTGCCGCGCTCGTGTACATGCCGTATTGGTTAAAGGTGCCAAACGCAGCAGAATCTCTGTTCCATGACATGAAGCTCTACCACATGCTCTCTGAATACTCCAATGCGACTGAATGTGCCCCGGTCGTGGCAGCAACTCAGCGTAGGCTCAGTCGCGCCACTTGTGGTATTTAACGGAAGCGGTGGTGTCCCTAGCACTATGCAGCCGACAGATCTCGCCGCCTATGAAAGCTGAGATGGCAGGGTGAATCCTCAGCATAACAAGGCCAGAAGGCTTCGCCCTCAGCAAGCCCGTGTTCCCGAAGGTGATAGCAGCTACCAGGCTCCCGGAGCTCGTGGGACCGAGCTCATGGTGCGCCTTTGAAATTCTCAACGTGAATCCAGACTGGATGGAGCGAGATCCAAACGAATGGGAGTTAACTTCCTCGTCTCATGACTCTGAAGAGCTCACACGAAATATCAGATGTGTAAATGTGTAAATGACCCCACCGAAAGGGCAATAAAGTTGATACAGGACTTTGCTGACGGAACTGACGACGAAGATCAGCTGCAGGCCTTGTTGCAGACCAAAGAACACCTTCACCAGAAGCATCCAAGCTTGGCGAAAGCCGCGATAGCGTAGGACGCTGAAAAGCATGCTTGGTGTTACAAGGCATAAAAAGGTGTTAAGGAACATTTATCATACGTGTCACCAGGCACCAAACAATAAACTTCCATGATTTCTGAGTGCTGTTTGTTAAAAACACGAACGCCTTTCACACCGAGGTACAAACAAAAAGAAGGAAAAAAGGGGACCCAAAAGGGGAACCCCAAAAAAAAAAAAAAAAAAAAAAAAAACTTAAAAAAAAAAATTAATTTTGGGGAAAGAAAAAAAAAAAAAAAAAAGGGGGGGGGGGTTTTTTTTTTTTTTTTTTAAAAACGAAGACTTGGACGCCAAATGGCAGAAACATGTTAATCGAAAATAACTTGAGCTCCATGGATTTTAACTTTATCAGTCCAACCCCCTCACGGCGGGCCTTACAATTCATCCATGAATGGGAAACCATTATTGCGCGTTAATTTTGAGAAAACGTTTTTTTGGGGGTCGATCTAAGGACCAGTTTTATAATTTATGTGTACTTATTAACATCCGCTCACTGGAACGGGGGTATTTTTGTGACCCTCCCCTGTTTTTTATGTCGAAAATGGATCGGAGCTGGTTGCTGTTACTTTGTGAGTTTTATCGCAACCGAATAACTCGTTGATTGACGCAGAAAGTCAAAAATGGCGGGGAGATTTCGAAGTTTCAAGCATTTAAAGTTAAGCAAATGTAACGAGAACGACGGTTGTCGCTGACGACTGGGAACTTTGTGAAAGGACTAGCGTTCTACCCGAGATTGCCGTTTAAACACAATCAGGCGACATCATTCGGGCATAAGCGGTGGATGCACCATGACCAAAGCCAGGGTCAGTAAGGATCAAGGAAATGTCTAGGTCAACCAGCTTGTGACCTGATCCGAATTTGCTTTGGAACATGTCGATTCATATGAAATATGCATTTAAAGACCCTAATAAAAACACTTGTATGCACAGGGGTACTCTTCTTTATACCAGTGTCAGTGGAGGTCAAGGTCATCAAAGGACAGGGATAACTATTTTATGATCTGGTCGAGATTTGCTTTGCAGTATGTCGATTTTTCTGAAATATGCCTTCAAGGACCCTACTATAAATGCGTTTGGCACAGTCATACTCATATGTATGTACATATGTGCATGTACGTACATTCGTAATATCTACGCATGTACACACACACACATATATATATATATATATATATATATACATATATATGTATGTATAATTTTTGCCTTTTACAGCGCTCTAACCGTGTAACTGTGTTCGTTATGACCAAACGACGTTAACGCAGACAGTGGACATAAAACTTATTTGCTTATTTGGGTAAAAAAACTTCATCCAGTGACAATGACATTGCTTCACTTTTTATCTTGCGTACGTGGGCTAGTAAAAGCTGGAAGTCATCAAATGTACCGATGTTGGCCACCTTCACTGAAAATTTGCCAAAAGATGCGTGCAGCTCCCTTATTTACACTCAAGCTATCCCGTGTTGCTCGAAATCTGATCTGCAAAACATAAAAAATAACTCCATTGGCCAATGACCTGACATGACCTCGACCCGAAATCCTTCGTCAAGACGCCAAATGAATTGAAATTGTCCTATCCATGCTTTAACGCTCAAACACGAACTCTTTTAAGTTCCGTTCGAAAAATCGTACGGAATGGCCTGTACAAGCCGAAGAAGTGTCCAAAGTGGTCCTTTTCGACCCCATTTGACACTGAAGATATAAATCTAGGGTTATGAAAATTCCGCACAATTTAAATCATTGTGGCCCCACCCTGCCTCATAACATCCCATGTCTCTGGCTTTTTCCGGTCTCTGAAATCGGAGGGGAGCACTTTTGTGCCCTCCTCCCCCGTTCCAGTGCGCCTTGGCGCGAAACCCCCTTCCACTGCGTAGGTTAACTAACGAACGATTTCATTTGCCTCTCCAAAGAAACTCAATCAGTGGCCTCCATAAAGAACATTAGGGCCAAAAATGTATATATAAACGTACATTTTGTTATCATGAAAAAGAACAACTTCCATGGTTTCTCTCATTGACGTCATATTCGCTTTTGGCTTAAATACTGTGTATTCGCAAATGCACAAATTCACAAATTCCTTCCAAAATGCGGCCGTGGACGCATTTCGCGTAGTTCACAATGCGTTTATGCAGGTTACATGCTTGTCTGCGTAAAACAGACACGCTGCAAAGAGTCTCAACATTGTCTGTCATTTTAACCGAAGTCCTCAGATGGCAGGCATACAGTGCGGTCTCCTTCCTTGAAGAAATATATGGGATTGTGACACGCACGCCGGGACCGACGAGCATTGGCCGTCTGGAGGGTTTTACGTCAGAGGTCCAGCTGCCCTTTAAGAACCTGACGTGCCTACTAGTGACGAAGCACAGGTAACTGCCAGAGTGTACAACGTGGACGATGCCCGCCATCTCGACGGTCGCAGAGCCACCCGAAGTGTTCCCTGAGAAAGGTAGGAGGCGGGTGGAGTCCGAACTTGTGGAGCTTGTAACGAACTCGGGCGGGGGAGCAACACGACGGCGATTATGTGCTGCAACGCCGTGACGGCTGCGTGCCGTTTCATCTGGTGTTCTCACGCAGGCGTCACAAGGGTGTCACTGAAAGTCGGAGCGCCTTCTGGAACGGTACTCCCCGTCTCGGACAACGGCTGGTCAACACGGAAGATGTTTTCATTGTGGCTGAAGTCCTTCAGGAGCGAGATCAGCACCAGTACGACTAGACATATCTCACTGGAGATTATCAGCATCACCAGGAATAATGGAGTGTACATCTTGACCTTTCCATCCCACACCTCTCACATAATCTTACAATTTTTCTACTTGGTATTTTTCTAAACGTATAAGAATGCGTCTCGACTACATTACGCCGCAGATGTGAAGCATCTGAAGTCTACAACTATCATATTAAGGTCAAACAAGGTCAGAGTAGGTCGACGCATTGACGCCTATACGTTGGGAGTTCCTCATGTATTTCGCATCATCTGCCGTATTACCATTGATTGGGCACAATACATTGTAGAATCCCATAGCATAGGTTCGTGTAGGTATCCCTCTATAACATGACACCTGTGCTATAAAGCATCTTGCATGTACCGAGCGGCAGGCACGGGAACAGGGAACACAAACCAAATATGAAGTCTGAAAGTATATTCGCCACGTCAATGGTATATATTTTGGAAACCAAAAACAAAAGAGCCGGGATAGTTCAAATTGCACAGAATGGAGGCAAGGGTATAATTTTTATTGTTTGGGCTCATAAAAAGTGTGCTCGCATTAAGAAAAACAAGCATTACTATTTCAAAATGTCAAATAAGGTCAGCCTGGTTCTAATGGGATGAGGTCACCCTTGGCAAGTAAGTTGGTGACTATGAATGAACTTGATGAAACCCGACGAAATGCTAAAAACACAAGAGATTGCCGGCGTTTCAGCTTTATCGCTCTCTTCAGGCAATACAGCCGAAAAGTCTTAACGCTATTCCCGGAGGGCTAAATGGTATGGCCAATTCCCGGCAGGGGGAGAGGGCGAATTCGGCCCTCCCCCGAGATCTCGAGAACTACTCGTCCGATTTCTTCGCGACAAACGACACTCGGCTTGCCATGACGTTAACTACATTTCCATAGGAAGAGGTCTTCAAAATTTTGAAAGGATTTTATAGAAGGGGGCAAAAAGTCAAAATGGGGAGATATTTTTGGACTTCTTATAACTCTGTTATTTATGGACTGATTTGGATGAAATTGAAATGAATCGAGAGACTTTGGATGGGACGTTCACCGTCAGTCCATGCATTTGAAATTTTGGGAAAACTCATAGGCGTTCACAGGGTTTTGAAAAAAGGAAGACAGGTTTTTCAAAAACCAAATTAAAAAAAGTTAAAAGCGCTTTTTTAGCTTCTATTAGTCATGTTATGCTGAAGCAGTACAAAGCATATTACAATGTTTGCATAATGTTAACACAGGCGGTGCAAGGGTCATCAAAAAGGGGAACTGCCATGGTCACATGTTCTTCAGGTCAGTTTGCAACCTTTGGCCTTTAATGACCTTCAGTGGCTTTAGAGTCATTTGGAATGATCTTGTGTGCATTTCGTATTATTTGAAAACGTTTTCAATCATTTGAATTTACTCTATTTATCAAATTCTACATTTGCGGCTGTTGTGATATAGGGTGCGAGCACTGGACATTTTAGGTCACAGCTCCATGACCCGACCTGACAGCAAGCTGAAACATGTTTTACAGGTGAAGGGCACGCTTCTTCGTCATGTACGTTTCGAGTTTGGCATTTGAAAAAACGGCGCCAAAATTATTACTTTAAAACCAAATTTATAATTTTGACGTTGACATAAACTTGTGAAGTAATCTCAGGCAAACAAAATTGTATTTGTGTATTGCCCATCTGTTGTCTCATTCATTAATATAAATTTCTAAGTTTTATCTTAAGAACGCTTTTTTGGTGGGTATTTTCCTGTTGCCCTCAACAGGACCAAAAATGACCTGAGGTGCCTCCCAAAAACGTTGCCTGGCTCCGCCCCATGATTAAAAGAGAATTGCGAATTTTTTTACAATACGTAGAAAGAGTAGTTAGGAGAAGTCACCAAGTTTCGTGAAGTTGCGTCCAAAACCCTGGAATCAGCAAGCAAAAAACCAGAGGGGCGGATTCAGCCCCCCCCCCCTGCCAGGAATAGGGTTAAAATATGAGTAAAGACTTAGAGTAGAAAAAACAGGGGACAGGGAATCCAGGATGTTGTCAAGAAAAACAAGATAGTACGCAGTCGGCGTATCTGCCGGGCCAGCCGGTGCCGTCGTTCAACCTGCTGACAGGGCTCTCGACGCGCGCCGCCACTGACGTCGTCCCGGGCCTGGCCGAGGTTGTGCGCAGGTTGCAGACGGAGCCCAGCTGAGGCACAGCTGGCCGGGACAGGGGACCAGGAACAGGACAGCAGACCAAGGGAATTGAGGGCGGGGTTGGTATCACATACGGAGACAGGGAGAGCTGGGACAGAGGCCTTGGACAGAGGACTGCGACAGGGGACCAGGAAACAAAACGGCGGACGGGACAGGACGGGACATGAAGGCACAGGAGCAGGGAACCCCGCGTGGGACGGCATCAGTCGGTAAGAGGGGAGCGAAGATGGGGACAGACGGCCAAGACAGCACACCAAAAGAGTGGACCAGAGATGGAGCAGGAGGATATGATTGCAGCACGGGGACATGGTACGGGGCCACGGGATCACGGACAGGTATGGGAATAGGGTACCAGGGAGAGGGGATCACGACAGGGGCCAGAGGTGGTGACAGGGACCGAGTAACAACCAAGACAGCGGACCAAAATAGGGGGCCAGGCACGGGACAGGGGACATTGGGGCACATGGGCAGGAGAACGGGGTGTTATATCACGGTCGGGAACAGGAGAGCAGGGACGGGGGACAAGGACCATGACAGAGGATCAAGGCAGCAGACCAAAACGGCGGGCCAGAGACGGGGCAATGGACATGATTGGGGCACCGAGACAGGTGGTGGGGGTGCGGGATCACGGGCGAGGGAGCAGGGATGGGGACAGGGGACCAGGACTGGGGATTTAGACAGGGGTTCGCGGCCGGGAACAAGGGATGGGAACATGGACTGCCTCAGGCGACCAAGACAGAGGGCCAGAACAGCGAGCCGGGGCCGGGACAGTGAACATGCATGGGACATGGGAACATGGGACATGAGGAAAGGGGACTGGCCGGACATCGAAAGCAGGTACGCGAACAGGGAACCAGGGACAGGAAAACAAGGAATGAGGACGGAGATCGTGTCAGGGCATCGAGACAGCGAGCGAAGACAGCAGACCAAAACAGCGGACCAGGAAAGGGACAGGCAGGGAATGAGCGCGGGGATGGAGGAATGTGGACAGGGACCGGGTAAGGGGACAAAAGAACAGACCAGGGATGTGGCGGGGGATATGACTGGGGAATGGGGACTGGGTGCAGGGGCGCTACAAGGGACAGATAAAGCAGAATGGAACGGGGCAGAGGACCAGGGATCGGGACGGCCAGGAATCAAGCCGCAAGCCAGAAATCGGGACAACAGACCGGGAACGTCGTGAACCGACACAGGGAATGACGACCGAGGATGGGATCACGGTTGGTGACGTGGGGGCAAGGACGGGTACAGGGGGCTAGGGACTTGGGATTTCGACAGGGGCCCACGACAAGAGAACAGGAATGGTAACAGGCACCGTGTCAGGACACCAAGACTTGACCCAAACAGCAGATCACGTACGGAACAAGGAACAGGACTGGGGCTTAGGAACAGGGCACCGGGACAGTGGACCAGGGTAGGGACAAGAGACAGTGGAAGCGAAATGGAACCAAGACAGGCTACCACAATAATTGCTGAGATGATGCCGGGACTGGCAACCACGACGCTGGCCTAAATAGACTTAAAAGGGGCCCCAAAATAGATTAGAGAATAAAATGTCTCCGCAGGGCGAGGATCCTAAGAAAACCATGCACGTCCTATATGGCTAAGAGCACATTGGGATGAATGAAGAGCAAATTTCAATGGTTTTCCACAGCATGCTACCGTATCTCCGCAAATGGAGGATCCCAAGAAGATCATGCACGCCCTGTGCCAAAGCACTGGACAGAGAACATTGGAATGAATAAATGAATGGAATGAATGAATGAATAAAACGTTTGGTGGTTTTGCACAACATGCCATCAGATGATATGCCAGTTCTGTGACGTCACCAGAAAACGAAGGATTCTTTTCCAGGTTCATAACTTTGCTGCTAATGGACCGATTTTTATGTGTTTTTTTTTTTTTAATGAAACCTAAGCGTGCTCTAAACGTGCCGCGGGCACGCGGCAGGACCGCGCTAGTTTTGTAGACATATTTCGCTGTTATCAAACTTGTCAAAAATCACCGGACGTGTAGTTTATACAAAGCTGACTCAATACAAACTCGAAGCCAACAAAATTTTTAACTCCTCATAGTACGCTGACCGGCGGGTCATTTCATGGAGGACGCTGTACCCGATGTTGTCACATAGATAACAAATAGCAGCGATTCAGGTTTGATTTCTTCATTCACGGCGACTGACCTCAGTAAGGCTTCCGACATTGTTGATCACGGTATCCTGATGCGGAAGATGTGGTGCGGCATATCAGGGCGCTGGTTTTCCAGCTGTCGGACCGGCCGCGGGCAGGTGGTCCGCGGGCGTTGGGAGATTAGATCTGTTCAGTCCGGTGTGAAGCAGGGCAATATCGCCGGACCAGTCGTCTCCACTCTTGCTGTTGCCGAAATCCCCTGCTTCTTTCTCTAGGGATCGGCTTGTGTGCTACGCGAATTACTCCCAGATATTGGACAACTCAGACAAATACAGGACCGGGACCTGACTGTCACGGTCCTGCGGAACTAAAAACTCGACTCGAGGAAACTTCGGCAACACATAATAATTGGCTCGAAGACATCTCCTGCTTAATATGCAAGCAGAAAAAACAATTTATCCCGACTTACACCAGTCATTTGCTGAAGAGTGTCTGAAACTTTTCGTTTGGTTTCTCTGGGTGCACAGTCCGGTCCTGTGACACAGAGAAAATTGCCGTCGTTACCGTAGCCCAGAGACTGACGTGGGACAATCACATTTCACTCGTCGTGCGTGTTGCGGAGCTCCAGTCCTTTTTTACAAATTTCTATGGCACTTTACACTGGGTACCCTCAAAAAATTATTATTCAGGGCCACAGAATCTTTCGAGTATTTTGTTGCTTATGACTGTGGGAAGAAGCAGCCAACACTCAACTCAACCGCGTCCAAAAAGCCATGAACTGTGAGGCTCGCGAGATCTCCGGCACTAGGTGCTGTGATCAGATGTCTCACGCCTGTGCTTCGCTGCGATCGTCGACAGTACAACAGCTCGTTCGTGAGCAAAACTGCATCAAAGTTTGTCGAGTTGTCAACGAGTCTCTAGCTCTTCATGCTAAAAGCACTGCTCACTCGACCCTCCATCAGAGCGAAGCATGTCATCCGCGTGGCCGACGCCGATCATCGGCTCCTCGCCGAAGATCGGCTGTATCCCACACAGAGAGCATTGCGATACCAGCCGCCCTCTGGAACCATCTGCTCCCATCTGTCACTGAATGAGACACCTTGACTGCCCTATGAAATCCTGACTTTGCCATGTGAAATAAATGTGCAAATCTTCTCGGAATGCAGCGCCGTATGCTTCTTTTGTGCCGTGTCCTTTCACTGCGTGTGCTTTCCTGCTGTTTTAACCCGTCCACGACCGTCGGTCGGCGACGATCTCCCCCGACTGGCGGGGGGCGGTTGACCGCCCCCCCCCCTCTAAGTCATGAACGGTTGGTCGCATGACAAAAAATATGCACACCGTTGGAAAGCTTGTCACCAGTAGAGTTTGAAACTGGTCTCATTTTCAGTTTCAGATAATACGTAACCAATATATGGCCCATGTATATTTTCTCATAGGCGACAGCATGAGAACGAGAAATGACCTGAATCTCAACGGCTGTGGCTAACAACGCATAGGTAAAGACACCAACGCACAAGCAAAGGTTCGCGGATGCCGATACATGTCTAATTTCTCAGATTTGTTAAATATATACGCCGAAACATTGAGTTAAAGACACGGCAATTTTCACGCCAGTTATCGGCGGGCGCCGCAGCCGTACGCAGCAAGGAATTAACGGGAACTAATTTTAGCATTCCTTTATTTTCGCGAAAAACCTATCCATGTAAATTTTACTGATTTTAGTGGCTCTTGTGATGGTTTCTCATGCTCAAATTTTGGAAAAACCCATTAGTTACCGATTTACACCAATGGCGAAGCTTTATTCGCGAGAGCCTGTTTATTTCCAAAATATGCAATTTTTTAACTTTTTGAGGTTCTTGGTGTTGCTTACGTCTGTGCAAGCCAGTCCTACCATTTTCTACTCATTCTGAGTAATTCACCGCTGATTTTGACGGTGGTACATTTTGGCTCACAACAGTTTTTCGTGACCTGACCTCAGGTCAATGGCTGGAAATTATTGATACTTTTCCCAATGACGGTAACTAGATGTCTGCTTCACTCCACACTAAAAGCGTTATAAAATATCCCGCCAATTTCCGAAAAAACGACGACAGGTCTTAAAAATGCGTTTTACATAAGGTCAGTGACCCAGAAGACCCCAAAAATCTGAGATAGCAGATTTGTTGCAACTATGAAGATCACTAATTCCTGAAAGTATTATTATGATCACCTGTTTTCCGAAAAAGTTACAGAGAGATAAACTTTTTTGGACATAGGTCCGTTTGACCTCACCTAGGTCAAACATCTCACTTGGCCTGAGGCCAAAACTTTGACACAAGGTGTAAAAGTAATCAAGCAAAATGTACATGAAGTTTTATGGCGCTGTGTTTGTTTACTCTCTCACAATCCTAGAAAAACCTTAGGGGAACGGTCAACCGACCGCCACCTGTAGAGGGCGGGTTAATAACTTTTTCCTTGTGTGACCAGACAGCTTGAAAATTTTTTGTCCCAAATGGATAGACTCGATTGTTAAAGAAGCAACCTTAATTCAGAAGAAATAAAAGTCCAAAACTCCTTTTGTAAACAACCGGTCCCTGCAGTTCACTTATGTCCGGGAAGAATCTGCCACGAAACTTGCGGGAATATTACATAATTTTGGGTATTATTGAAGAACTAACAGTACGCATTTTAAGCATAATTATCTGAAACTCTCCGGGGCGTAACTCCGCTTGCTGTGGCACCAAAAAAGACGTAAAACGTTCAGAGGAAAATTCTCGCTACTGTTCAGGCAGAATCAATGATTTGTTGGGAGAACATTTACGAAACCAGTTAACGTGTTCAATCAGGCCCTGATTTTGTCCCCTAAAAAACTTGTGGTGCGCATTTCAACATTTGCCAACGCGCCGAACGGATGTGGTTCCTCCGAAGATAGACGCTTGCCTCCGTGCTTCGCTGGTGTATTATTCAGAAAATTTTAATACATACACATAGGTACAGACATTCAGTAAAGAATATGAAGACTGGCCTGACAGCCATGTATATTGGGTTATTCATCTTGTTGGCAATCAGAGACGTCAGCCAAGTCTGACATGACGAATTTCCATCTGGCCCCCCACCTGCAGAAAAGACGTATCTGAATCCAGAGGAAACTGGTGTAATGCTTGTCAAAACCCCAGTTGGAAATATGGATTTAAGCACAATTATGAAACAACTAATGTCGAAAACCACAACAGAATTCGGATATCCGAGGAGCCAAGGAGACCACGCAGACGGGACAGAGAACTCAAAGTTTGACCACCATCGCTGAGAACAAATTAAGTTTCTCGCGGTTGTGGTAGAGGATGGTGAAGAAAGGTCGGTCCACAGTAAACTGAACTGGCGGCCGGGGGATCTGCGCACTGGTCACGCCGACGACAACAGCGACGGCCGCTGCCGCTTCGGTGCCCTCCTCGTTCACCTCCATGAACACCTTGTGGATAATCTTGTTTACTTGCAGGTGAAGATTGCTGATGCCAGTAAGATTCGCTGACTTAGAAAAAACCCGACGCATCCCAAGCTGCTGCATATGCGAGGATAAGAGGTACGATGCTTCGACCTTGAAGCGAGGCATCCTGACGATGACATCTGTGAAGTAGAGCTTGCTGTACAGATGGGAAATGTCCAGCGAGTCCAACGAGCTGTGCAGCTTGTCAAAGGCCGCCAGCGTCCGTTCCGCCGGCCGCAACACCAGCAGAGAATAGTCCGTGTCTGCATAAGGCAGTGAGACCATGTCAAAGCTTCCAAAGGAGCCATAGAGTAATCTATGATCAAGTTTCATTAATGGCACGGGTCGCTCCCCGTCGATGGTGAGAAATGTTCCAGGTGTGGCGGCGTCAAACTCCTTCTTCCACTTGCCCTTGAAGTAAAGCGCACCAACTAGCACGAACGATGCCTCTTCCATCGTCTTCTGGTCGACTAGATTTGGGATTCGGCCACGGGTAACCTTCGCTACCGCCGTATTTACTTTGTTGGCGCCGTCCGCCCCCGAGGAATACGTCTGTTCACTCACGCCATAGTACTGGCGAAGAAGGCTGCTAAAGCTGGGCTTGATGCTGACCCCTTGGCGAACGTAAATCCTGTTGAAGATCGCCGTAGTGACATTGCTGTTCTGTTTGGAGAGGGCGTTTCTGGCAGACCTGTAGCCGCGGAGTACGCTCGTGGCCTTGAAGGTCCTCAGACCCAGAACATCAGCCATCTGCGGGGCAAAGTAACGACCGGGTTAAGCAATTGAGATCACGACACTACCTCCCAACAAAGCTCATGAAGGCACCGTTTCAAGCATCGGCACGGAGGGCATATGTTCTTAAACAAATACGTTTTTTTCGAAGTTTTCGAAGTAGCATGACGTGTTGTGTTTACCACTCACCGTCTATGCCAATAGCTTCATTGTGTTCGACGTGGTTTTGCGTCGAGGATTGGCTGCAATTTTCGAAGGCCTCAAAAAAACCGTGGGGACTGGACATTTAATAAGTACATTAGTGGGTTGGGGGCACTTCCACCACTCGTGATTTTACGTAATTTTTTGAACTTATACGTCTCGAGTTACGTGATATTCGCTGTTCTTTGTCGTACCCCAAACGCTGATATTTCTGCTGAAATTTAAATCAGACCATGGATGTTTCCCATACGATCCGATCAAGTCAGGAGGCCCATTACGTGCCCAGTCCAATGTCGACGGGGCACGGTCCGACACGTACTGGGTCACTTGATGAACGCTGTACTGTGTGGGGGGCGGCCGCTGCTGGCCGTCCAGCCATAAAAAGAACCATGGTTTGTTAAGTTGTTTCATGGACTTACGCAGCCCTACCGAGCTTTACCTTAGACGAGGTTAACGAAAGTCCAATGCTTAACATAGGGTGTTCTGCTCATTGCCCCATATCTGTTCAGTCGTTTCAACATGTTATGAGAAGTTGGCATTTGTGATGAAATTACAAACTCCTAAGTATGAGCAAGCTACGCCAGCTCAGTAAGCCTCTACCAAAGACAAATGTTCGACGAGAAGCAACTGTACAGAAATCTTGCGTAAGGAAACTAAATGCGAGCCTCCGTCGCACGATGAGTTCACATGTCGCAAAAAGACGCATATGAATATGCCAGATGATTAGGGGTCAAATCTATACCACCGATCTCAACGAAATGACTGTCGGGAAAATTTCTTAACAATTGACTAAATGTATCTTAGCCCGGCACCGCCCAGGGCTAAGATCTTGTGAACCGTTAGAGACAGCCCAACCAAATTTTCAGTACCTATTCGCCAGTCAATTTGACATATTTTGATATCAACACCATTCCCAGGCTAGGTTAGGTCATGGAGATATGATGTCATAATTGAACCCCTGCATACCCCTGCATACCCTCACGCTAGATTTCTGTACAGTTGCTTCACGTCGAAGATTTGCCTTTGGTAGAGGCATACTGAGCTGGCGTAGCTTGCTCATACTTAGGAGTGTGTTATTTCATCACAAATGCCAACTTCTCATAACATGTTGAAACGACTGAACGGATCTGGGACAATGCGCAGAACACCCTATGTTAAGCATTGGACTTCTGTTAACCTCGTGTAAGGTAAAGGCTCTGTAGGGCTGCGTAAGTCCATGAAACAATTTAACAAACCATGGTTCTTTCTATCGCTGGACGGCCGGCAGCGGCCGCCCCCCACACAGAACAGCGTTCATCACGTGGCCCAGTACGTGTTGGACCGTCGACATTGGATTGGGCACGTAATGGGCCTCCTGGCTTGATTGGATCATATGGGAAATAGCCATGGTCTGATTTGAATTTCAAACAAAATATCAGTGTCTCGGGTACGACAAAAGGCAGCGGATATGACGTAACTCGAGAGGTGTAAGTTCAGGTATCACGTCATACTTGAACCCTTGCATACATGTTTTCGGCTCTTCGGGCGGTAACGCGCACATCCTTCGTTTTTGATAATTTTGGCGAACATAACGCATGAATTATTTGGATGGCATAGGACTCGGTCCGCAAAAGGATATTCAAGCGTGACACGTCAACATTAGAGATCATGCCAGGTCACATGCATGATGACAATTTGACTGCTTTGTGGATGATAGAAGTGGATATGCGCCTCTTAGCAAGGTTCAACAAGTGAAACGTGAGGTGATGTCAGGCCACGTCATGGGTAGATGTCAAAACAAAATGACGTACAACATTTTCTGTGGAAGATCGTTCAGCAGCAACAGATAGCAATTATCGTCCCTATTCAGAAAAGGGAAAACGACTATCGTTACTGACCTGGCTTGACCTTAATCCGGTAAAGAGCAGAAAGAGCAGATTTAATAATCTCGAGATATCATTTGAGTTCTGTACTTGACGCCGTTAAGAATCCCCGCGAGTAATTATTGCTCTTTGTCAGGAAGCGTAATGCAATCTTATCTGACCTGATCTAGACTAGCCCACTGGAGGAAAATCAGGTAATGCAAAGCTGATCATCAGTAGGTTTCACTTCAATCCTTTTTGCCACATGGATCATACTGGCTGCGATTAAATATCATTTTTTGGCATGTAAAATAATGTCATTATTTCAGTTGGCCTAGGCTGACCTTGACCCAACATTTTGTAACATTTTAACATGTCTCTGATGCAGAGGATCGTGACCTTTCATTTGATACCCAGCTGAAGACTCTAAGATCATCATTGTCGATGATGTGATGTAAGAACCGCTGTCAGTTTTTCCGACGTCATGTTACGCGTTTTAGTGCCCGATGACATCATCCGTTACACGACCAGGGCTAACATAATACTTTTCTAAATTGCAAGACTCGGGGTTATCGATTGGTGGTGGACCGGTTCAGATCCGACGATTAGACCCTGAGATATGGGGAAGAGGTGCCCCTTTTGACGGTTCCAGGCGGTCGCGGATACAAAAACACGCCAGGCGGTGCCGGGTTAACCCTCGCCCGTATAGGGCCTTCTCCATAACGCGGACCTATGGGGGGTTGGTACGACTCCCGGCCATTTCATGCGTTGTGCAGCGTCGCAGACAAAAAACGATGTTGCGCGCGACGAGATCCCGCGATTGGTATCTGTCTTCAAGGTGTGAGGTCAATGGATGACCTTTCAGGTCGGGTCGAAGGTCAAAAATTGGCAGAAGTGGACTTTTTTCAGTTTAAGCACAAATGAACGTCAAAGGAAAAATGGTGATAACACGAAACGGGTATCGTAGTGTTCGGCAACCATGAGTCCAGCTGTACATCAAATGATTTCTTTTTAACCATGGAGTCCGACCCAGGTCATGTTAAGTCGATCCTTGTCAAGTGGGGTCGTCGGTTTAAATACGTTCTCGGAGGTGCAGAAACATTTTACAGATAATAATAGATGCTGTAGTCAAATGTAACATATCAGTTAACAAGTGCTATTGTCGAATAACATACAAAAGTCATCTTAAGTCATCCCAAGTTGTGTTAGGTTATCCAAGGTTATCTGAAGCTAATGGCGCAAAATGAACTCGGATTAGCCAAAAATCGTAACTTAGATGTCTTAAAAGCGTTTTTGGAGTTGCCATCCAACACGAAATCTAATTTTAGGCATGTATGGCAACTATTTTAGGCTTGTGTGTAGACACCGTAAACTCATCACAACGAGGCCGACGCCACCCCGCCCGTCGGAGCAAGTCAGGCGTTCGCTGCACTGCGCACTCTTTTGGTGAAATGGAAGATAAATTGCAACAAATTTATGTCATTCGATTCCTTGCACCCCAAGCAATCTGAATATATCGGTTGTTTTGCGACACGTATTTCCTGTCACATTCCCAAAGATAAAAGTAACGTGTTTTTCGCCTCAGTAGTTCATGCCTCAATTTACACTTCGGAGAATCTAGGCAGTGAGTTTAAGCCTATTAATTTATGCATGGTCTCATAGAACATACAGTTTGGAGTTGATTGATATGTATCTTATTGTATTTTTGCATTCCAACCGTCTTACAGTTATAGTTGCAGTCTTACAGAGACCGTGGTAAACCGGCCGCGTCGGCGCGCGAAAACCGCTGACATGGTTCCCGATATGACGTCATAGCTCGTTACCATATGCAGGACAAATTTTTTGTCATCATAGGATGGAGAAAGAATGCCCAGAAGGTTCATCAAAATTCAGATGAACCAAACAAACCGTTCAGAAGTTATCCTCTGAAAACCCTAGGGGTTGCATCAACCCCCCATATACGGGCCATTGTTCAGAATGATATAATTTTTAAATTTGCATTCTCTCTGTTATGTTTTTCGCAGGATGTCAAAAGGCTCACTTTATCTTCCGGTGAATGAACCAGTCCTAGACTGCTCCAGCGATCGCTGAACCACATTCACAGTCACACAGACACCACACAAAATCGCATCAGACTTTCATCTGCAAGTCGGGAGAATTTTCCGGGTAGCGCACCTGGCAACCATGCGAGCCGCCTATTGGTAAAGAGCGTAAACTGCTGATGGCGGGCGGCTGATGGCGCTAGTGGACGAAATCGCTTGTCAGGAGCGCAAAACAGGAAACGCGTGACTCGGCTTGTCAGCTGTTAACTCAAGAAACGGAATCCACGATTTTTTTTCGACGGAATGGTTGTGTTTAAATGATGGAATGAAGTGAGCATTTATCGAAAACGGACATCGAAATGAAGCTAATAGCTGAAATTATGCTGAAGCACTGCAACGTTTTTCTTTTAGGTTCAAATATTGGATAAATAAGTACCTGCATCTGGCTGATGGCGACAGTTGGGGTAGCAATTAAGAATGTGTGCTCGCACGGAGATTTCTGATTTCCCAGCCTGCATTGTTAGCGGTGACAACGCCATTACTCATGGAAAAATGGTTCATTCAGGGACGTGACATGTCGTCAAGGACGAAAGCAAATCATTACCGAAAGGTGCTCCAGTTTAAGTGTTTCACTATTGAACCAATCGTTAGCTTGTATGTGCAATATGTCTTTCCAGTTAATAAATATCGCTTATCTATCTATCTGCCATGGTCTTTTGCTTTCTGTTCTCTTGCTTTCTGCTAAAGGCACATTGTTTCTTGTTTCCCTTGTTCCTTTGTTTCTGCCTCTTCATCTATTTTGCCTACATTCAGTGGATTTTATCTGGTATCGGATACAAGTCACAAAACCAGGCTTCCGGCTTCGAAGCCGAATCCGAAACTACAACAATGACAATAAGCCGAAGCCGGGCCAAAATCAGTGGCTTTGAGGTTCGGAACTGCGAATCCGAGACCGAGGCCAGTGGTTTCGAATATCTAAAACTGGAAACCAAACCGAAGCCAGTGACTTAACTTGTAAACGCGAAGCCAATTCCAGAATCAGTGACTTCCAACTAGTAAATGCGAAGTTAAAGCCGAAACCAGTGATTTCGGACTTGTTTCGCGTTGTTCGAAGTTGTTTCGCGAGGCCAAAACCATTGTCGTATGCATGAGGAAGAGCATGAGATAGGTTGCGGGGAATCTTACCGTTTTGTATTTCTTAATCCTGAAAACCAAAGGTGGTTAAACAGGTGGAATGATTTCCTTTTCTGTCTCGAAATTTAAGCCTAGTAAACAGTATCTATTGATCAAATGCGATTCTACTGTCAACCCGTATCATACTGCCTATGCCCTTGACGTCCAGACAAACAGAAAACCTACCAGTGCAGGAAGCACTCTGTTTTCATCGATTACAGGCCGTTGCACGGCCAATCATCTACACTTAGAGGAAAATGGTAGGACTGGTTTTATTAAGCGGTCGTAATTGCTATGGAAAGATTACGCAACCAGAGTAAAAGCCTACATACCACGGAGTTTCCCCAGATGGCTTGTGGCTGGTCCGGGCTGGATGTTGGTGGCAGAGGGAGCGGCAGGAACACGCCGCTAAACAGACCCTGTCATGGTGTAGGGAGGCTGATCTCGCTACACCAATAGCGTTCGGCAGAGATCTAGGGAACACACAACTGACTGGCAAACCCTAGCAAATCCAGGGGGGCCATCTTGGCCATGCCCCGCCCACCGCGATTATGGGGGGTTATTTGTCCTCCCTAAAAGAGGGTATTTCTACTCAATGTAAAAAAGGTATTCTACTCAATTCTGAAAAAATGAGTATTTCTATTCAACCAGAGTTTGAAGCTGATGGAACTCCTAATCTAACCTATGGCCAGCCTTCCATCCCCCCGCTCCGGTCGGTGGCCTACCATCCATAATCAGCCCTTGAAGCACACTTCGAACCCACGACCAACGTCTTCCACCCCTCTTCCCGGTCAATGATTTCGCTGACCTATCATCTAGATCCAAGAAACTCTGGTTTGCCCCCCCCCCCTCCAAACGGAGCCGTTGGATCCGCCTCTGCTGGGAAGTTTCAGCGTGAGGTCAGACGCCGCCGCTGTGGCAACGTGGGCGGAGTTGGCCGGCGCAGACGGGCGGCGACCGATAAACAGCGGACTGCCGTGTTGCCATAGCGACTGCGGCACTCTCCGCTGCGCCGCCGCGTCGTGAGGTTCGGGATCGTTCTTTTTTTCGTGACTATAGTTTGCAATTACAGAAATCCTGCCAAGGTGGCAACCCTGCCATAGGTCTGCTGTCCAGTGAGAGATGAATCATGCTCTGAGCCTCAGAACGAATAGAGATCTACTCCAACAACCCCGGATTTGCACTTCTGGTTCAAACCAGTCTGAAAAAAATCCCTCTGGAATGTTATGTTTGCACAACAGATGAAGTTTAGGACATCGGAGATGTCGTTATTTGGAGGTGCACTCAGCAGACGGTGCAGGATTCCGTTTTTTCCCCACGAAGACTTCACAGGTATTTTTTCACGAAGATATTGTCTGGTAATGAATCTACCTGGAAAGAGTACCCAGTGGTGATTCTTCCACTGGGGAACATGATGCTGGGTTTTACCAATATTTTCTGCCTCTGATTATTTTGTTCAAAGTTTCTTATCAAAATAAAAGATTACAGTTCTTAGGAAAGCAGAACACCGATGACAGTTCAACCTGTTCATTATTCCGAAAAAAACTAAAGCATAATCTTTTCACGAACAGCAGTAGTTCTCTTTCGAATGCCATTGGAAAAAACTATGAATGAGACAAAGCTCACACGGTTGCCATATCAAATTGGCAGCGCGCTATTTGATGATTTTGGCGCGTCAGACAAACTGATTAATGAGCGCCTTTTCAGCGCATGAACTGCGCGTTGGTGAAAGTGCGTTCGGTGTCAACGCGCCTGTTCCAGGTAGATGCGAACCCTGACTTTGTTACAGGTAGCGCTAGTTTCGTTTTTTTTGCCTGCAGTAACAGTAGTACTAATAGCGCGTCAACCGACCTGAAAATGAAAGACGGGGTATATGAGAGCTATCAGGTGCGTCGATTTCTGTAAATTATTGGGGGGGGGGAGGAACTGAGCCGAGGGCCCGACAAGCTGACCTCCCCAAACGTGGGTTTCCCAGTGGATTTAACCCAGTTTATTTCGACCAACGGAATTTACGAGTTTTTGCTGCCAATCATGAATTAAAAGTTTGCATTTATTTATATATATATATATATATATATATATATATATATATATATGCATGCATATATATGGAAGATAGAAAGGTAGACAGATACATCACTTTAGACTTTGTCCTTTACCTTCCGCCTACCGGTCATGTGTTGTCGCCGTTCTTTTCATTATTATTACTCATTTCCCTTAAAAAACGGCAGAAAATATTGGGGGCCCAAACCAATATTGGGGGCCGAAATTAACATTGGGGCTTTCAAATCAACATTGGGTGGACCAGGGCCCTCCTAGAAGAATACAGATCGACACCCCTGAGAGCAATGATTAAACTAGCTGTAGCCATGGATCAAGTATATGATGCATAGCAAACAGGCGTACTTGTTTGTGCCCAGTAAGGTAACTAGGATTTTGGTAGGAGGGAGCCAGAGTTAAAATAAAAGACTTGACAGTCTTCAAGATAGGTAACATGTGAATTGAAGCCACGCTGTGCTCTCCTGCTGTGCATAACAAATGTTTTATAAGCGAACGTAAAGACTGCACTTTTGCTTCAGATTGGCGTCTATCGCATGCATAGGCTGGCAAACACCGGAAAAGGGGGTACCTCATAAGAATCCCATGTTATAATTCCAATTTTTTTGGAAGCGATGCCTGCCCCAGTAATACTGGAACTGACAATGTCGGGCGACGGACGTAAACAAAATGTACACACATCAGCGATAACAGTAACGGTCAAAGTTGCCTCCAATGTCAACAGGCCAATGATTCCGGAGTGCATTAAAATATGTGTGCTACAAAATGGAGATGATAATACGATACTTTTTTCAGAGGGCTGCTGAGGTACGCAAGGTACGGGAACATTCGTAAACTACGTTACCTGCCAAGTGGGGATTGTGGTCAGCTTCCTGCAAACGCCTCATATCAGGAACTGAACCTAAAAGGCGTTGCGAGCAAGAGAAATAGATATGCAAATGTTTCGCATAGTTGATGCATGTGCCTGAGTTGGCGCGAAAATGCTGAGACATACTGTACCTAAAATGAACCTGCTGTATGGTGCTTTTTCTCTGATGCCTGGATAATGGTGGGCATAAAACAATAAAAACAAATAAAAAGGCATCAGCTGCAGGGATTGCACCATCGCATGTGCTGGTCAGAACCCAAGCAGCAATCTTTGCCTAGCACGAGCTTCAGTTCCCAGCATCATCTTATAAATGCACTGAAAAGGTGAATGGTTGAACGAAATAGGACGTCGCAGGTATTCCTGGATGTCCGCTAGCTGTTTGGGAATGCCACTCAAGGCCTGTCTGTCATGCCGAATGGTCGTCTGATGCGGGACATTTCCTCCTGGAATAGGTGCCGCATTTGTCCATTACTAACCTCCGTTTTGGTTGTCTCTCTGGCTCCGAGCCAGACCTGGGTCATGACGTTGGACAGCAGGAAGGGCGAGATGACGTGATTCTTCTGACGCTGCTTGGTCACCTCCTTCAGCAACCGCATGTCCAAACCGGTGGGCACCGCGGCCCATGACAAGGCGACGACAGCCAACACCGGCAAAAAATAGAGACCTGTGTGAAGAAAATGACTGTATATGTGCACACATCGTCAATCAAACATGACTGTCATGCTTCATGCAGTGAGAACCAGTTGGGAGGTCATTTTCTCAGAAATGGCTATCATTAGAGTCGGACCAGTAAAGAGACTGGACGAATTCAACGTCGAGAAAAATGCTGGATTCTTCTGATTTCAAGTACCGCTACGAACGAATTTTATCGTGACATCAACAGTTTCGTTTTTATTTTTTGCCACAACAGCTTAGAAAGGAGGATTTTGAAGAATTATGGTAAACTTATTTACATTTCGTACATTTGTCTTAACCCCTTTACTGGGCAGGGAGGGGCTTAATAAGCTCCTTGAAATTTTTCACCTGTCGTTTCTGAATCGTTGGAGATACAACCATTTAACTGGATAGCACTTCCTGCCATGTTTTCGCATGAACTGCGAAAAAACGGGCTGCGAAAACTGAAAAACTCATCAAAAGTGAATCCATGCAGAGTTTTTGGAAGCATATTTGTCAATTCTGCGTCACTTTCGTAGCTGCGTGCCCTATGTCCTCTATTCCATGTGGAGATAATCAGATAAACACGTTTTTGATATGCATCATCTCATTTCGTGCATTGTGTCCACTGCGGCGAATCCACGGGACCAGTGAGGGACACTCAAAACAGTACTCTCCGAGAAGCGGTTGACTTTTCCACACGAAGAACAGGAACAGTAAAAGCTGCTCTGTTTTATTCCTCAGTTTTATTGCGGCATTTAACCCGCGCACGACCGTCGGTCCGTTACGATCATGCGCGACTGGGGGGAGCTGTTGGCCGCCCCCCCTAACTCACGAACCATTGGTCGCACAATCAAAATAAGCATACCGTTGGAAAGCTTGTGACGAGTAGAGCTCGAAACTGGTCTCATTTTTTGGTTTTAGATTATATGTAAGCAATTTACGCCCTATATATGTTTTCTCATAGCCGACTGCATGAGACCGAGAAATGGCCTGAATCTCAAGGGCTGTGACTAATAACGCATAAATAAAGGCACCAGTGCACAGGTGAAGGTCCGCAAATGCCGATGCACATTTCATTTCTCAGATTTGTTAAATATATACGCCGAAACGTCGAGTTAAAGGCACCGCAATTCTCGCGCCGGCTGCCGGCGTCCACCGCAGACGTATGTAGTAACAAATTGACTGAAACTATTTTTAGCGTTCCTTTATTCCGCGAAAAAGACGATCTTCGCCAATTTTATTGATCTTTGTGGTTCTTGTGATGGTTTCTCATGCTTAAATTTTGGAAAATTGATTAGTTACCAATCTACAAAGTTGGCGGAGCTTTATTCGCGGAGCCTGTTTATTTCCAAAATATGCTACTTTTTCAAACTTTTTGAGGTTCCTGGTATTACTTCTGTCTGCGATAGCTAGTTCTGCCATTTTCTACTCATTCTGAGTAATTCATCGCTAATTTTGACGACGGTACATTTGGCTCACTACAGTTATTCGTGACCTGACCTTAGGTCAATGGCTGGAAGTCATTGGTACTTTGCCCAATGACGGTAACCAGATGTCTGCTTCACTCAACACTTAAAATGTTATGAAATATTCCGTCAATTTCCGAAAAAAACGACGACATGCCTCAAAAATGGGCTTGACATTAGTTCAATGACCCGGAAAATTCCGAAAAATCTGAGATAGCAGATTTGTTGCATCTATCAGGATCACTAGTCCCTGAAAGTATTATTGAGATACCTTGTTTTGCGAAAAAGTTAGAGGACTCTAAACTTTTTTGGACATAGGTCTATTTGACCTGACCTACGTCAGGTACCTGACCTGGCCTGAGGTCAAAACTTTGACACAAGATGTAAAAATGATGAAGCAAAGGGTACACAGAGTTTCGTGGCTCTGTGTTTTTTCGTTCACTCGCAATCCCAGAAAAACCTCAAGGGAGGCTGTCAACAGCCCCTCCCTGTCGGGGGCGGGTTAAAAACGGCACTGTGAGAGCAGGGTGGATCCAGGGGAACAAAAATGGTCAATGAACAGACGTTGTCACGAAAGCATCTCCATACAGTGATTCCAAGGGGACTGTGAATTGTTCCCTAGCTTTATGTATCATCATATAACATCAATTATGGTGCATGTTGCCAGGCGCGGATCAAGGGGACCCTACGTAGTGCCCATATATTGGTCCAGGCAACACGGCTCCGTAAATGACACGTTAAATAAGTGTGGCAGATGTGGAAAATGGCCATTTTTCCCTCCTTTTGCCGACTCTTGTCGCAGTCATTGGTAATTGCTCCTTGCTACTCGCTGCCATTACGAAAAAAGCATGTTCGGTTACGATAGCTGTTTGCAGCTCGTCATCCCATCAGTATGTAGATTTGTAAATCAGTATATAAATTTGACCCTATCAGTATGTAAAAGTCCTCCGACAGGCGAGAAACAAACATTGCCCCTCCTTCCAAGTGGAGTTCCTGGCTACGCCACTCATATGTGATGTAAATGATCTTTTCGTTAATATGACATTTCTGTGACACAGGGGCGCCTCTTCGATGGCATGGCAATTGAAAAGGTGCGCCTTCGATGGCCTAGCAATCAAAGACGACCATGTGATTAACCCGCGCCCAAACGGGTGGGGGGCCGTTTTGGCTCCCCCAAGGAACTTTGATGATAGCAAAAAACAGCGCACCCAGCGCGCTGAAAGTTTCGGGGCCTCTTTGACCCGTTGACCCGTTGTGCATGTCCTGTAGAATTCTTAACTCCAGGTCCTGTCAGATCACTGACCTTGGTCATGTAAAAGAGATCACCCTCCGATTTTTTAAAGTCTTCTTCAAACTACGCCGTGTGATCCTTCCACCTAAAGCTTTCATGGATAGTAGTCAAGGGCATTCCTAAAAATCGTGCTGCCACAAATCTGTTGCCAAGGTCAAGCGCAATGACCTGATGTCAGCCCAATTTCCTCCCTGTTCCCCTATTTCTAATAGCTTCGAACCGTTTCTTCGGCTTGTTGTCCCTGAAATGCATTCCTAGGCCACGGAAGTCACTGTGATATATAAAACACAAACGGTGTTGACCTCCATGAAGCGGCATGAGGTCAGGTGAGGTTCCATTTGGAGTGAAGTAGCAAAAAGGAGCCTTAAACCCTGTTTGGATGGCTTCTGAGGTAAAAGTAGGCAATAAAGTCGACTTTGGAGCAAAACATTAGATCGAGACGCTTCTAAGCTGTGAAATGACCCTAGGTCATCTGAAGTTATGCGAGGTCACCGTGGTAGAAGCTGAGAAGCATACCTGTTGCTCGAAATGCATTCCTGGGTTAAGGAAGTCACTAAAAACAGCAAATAGTGCTGATCCACATGAAGGGTCATAAGGTCGGGTCATGTAACATTTGGGGAAGAATAGCAAAAGGGAGTCTAAAGCCCCGTTTTGATGATCCCCAGGGCAAACATAGGCAGTGAAGTCGATTTTACAGTCTAACATGGCTCCAAAACGCTTCCACGCCATGAAGTGATCTTATATCACCTGAGACCATGCGAGGTCACCGTGGTAAAAGCCGAATTTATATCCAGATGTCCAGGTGTATTCCTCTGGTTTATTTCATGAGCCAGTGACAGATTTAGGCATAAAAATTAAACCCAAGCGTCTTTCGAATCAGGTCATGATCAGGTCAGGTCATATGATGGACCTCATGTAGGACCCAATTTATCACGGTTGTAGAACCCAAGAAATTTCAGTTCAAAGGTACTCGTTGCCCATTCTATTCTTGATTATTCATCCTCGACAGAACGCAAAATAAAATAAAGAAAATGGCTAAATGTTAGGCCAGGTCACAAGGTCAGGCCAGGTCTTTCGAGTCATTGGTGTTCCGGTCTGTCGGCATTTAAAAAAAATTATCGAGCAAATTACTTCCACCGTTTTGGAAGCACACAAAGCAACAACTTGACAACGACGTTAAAACAGTTCACAAATATAGCGAAATGGAAAATGGCATTATATCAATTCTCGTGATGCCATACTTAATGAAAGGCAAGTTATAAATTATACGTCACCGCAATGTACGTGCCATGACCTTTCCATTGGTATGCTCAGAACTGCTCTAGCTTCATAAGGGCCGCAGCTAGAGTTCTTCTTAAAAAGTCCCATTTTTACATACATAGAGGCCAAAAAGTTGCATAATTTTTCGAAATTTTTCCAGAAATAAATGTCTTTACTCATTACGATCTTTCCGATGATATAAGTTTCATTTTTCTATGACGTTCCGTTCGCGACAAAGGGGGCGTTTCGACACCCCCCCCCCCGGCTCCTGCCCCCCATGTCAGGGTGCCGGTTAGGCGTGGGTTAATCATGATGCCGTTTTATTTGAAAGGTCACCACGGTGACAGTGACATTAACAATGACAGTGACAAAAGGTATTTATATAATCTACATATCGGGATGTATATATGCCTCTGTCGTGCAAAAGGCGCCCCTCTGACACCAAGGAGGCACCTCTGGAACGGTGCATGAGTGCCCTGTCGTACAAAAGCCCCCCTGTGACCATATCTGGTGATCCCGGAGGGATGAGGGGGTCATCCTCGCCCTCCAGTAGTCAGGGATTTTAACATGAGGCCTATGATATGGGCTGGAATGAAACGGTGGGGAGACCTATGTGGGATTTCATCCCCCCGATATTTAGGGAAATTAACAAAATACATACGTCTATGACTGGAATGAAGTGGTTTAAAATCCTATGTCGACCTTTCCTCCGCCCCCAGTAATTTTCGGAAAACTCCAGCTATGCCTGTGACACCAAGAAGACGTCTTTGTGATGGCACATGTTTGCCCTGTAAGTAAAAAAATGGCCTGTGACACCAAAGATGCATCCCTGTGATGGGCTCCCTGACGCCGTCACTGTGATGGTTTGTGGCCAACCTGTCGATCAAAAGGCCCCTTCGACATCAAGGAGCCGCCTATGCGACAGACCATGGTCGCGCTGACGTTCGAAAGACACCCCAACGTCACTCTGTGATGGAGTATGAGTGCCCTGCCGTTCACAAGGCGCTCCTTGACACCAAACAGGTACTCGTGCGGCCTGTCGTCTAAAATGTGTTGCTGCGGTACCAAAACGTGCCCGTGTAGTGAACTATGGGCGCCCTGCCATTCTAAAGGCGCCTGCAAAATACAAATGAACCACGGTGAAGGACCATGACACTTCATTCTTGAAAACAAGGCACTAGGAACATGGAAGAGGCACTAACGCTTTAGTAATAGGAGTCGTTTTGTTAGAGTGGCTGTCTTGCGGCAAAGAGGCTCAGAGGCAAATATGTGCGTATAAAAAATACGTTCTGACTAGTGCTTGTTCCAGTTTTTCACTGCCGAACTTTGCCCTTTGCTACAAAGGCGCTCTATCGCTAAAAAGCGTACATGTGACGTCGTGCACTCTTGTAATAGGACATGAGCACCCTTTTGTTAAAAAGGCGTCCTTCAAACATCGAGAAAGCGGCCATAATATGATAAACATGTTCGTGGCATGCCCATATTGGGGTCCTTTCTTATCAGCATATAATTATGACCGCTTTCAAACCCGTAAGAGTCAAGAGTCCCTCATGAGTTACTTTGACGCCGGCAGTCATATGCGATTTTTTCTACCGGCCACCTATTAGTAGGTCGCCAGGAGTGCGCCCGCCCTGATCCACCACGACGCGCTGCACCTTACGTTAACCCCCAGGGAAATAAGGCTGTAGCCAAAGAAAATAATGCTAGTCGTGGCACTCCCTGCACAGACAGCGAGACAAAAAATATATGGTCATGTACGAAATATATACAACTGAACGCTTCTCGTGGTTTACGCTGTTACGATCGTTTCTGTTACGTATTGTTACGATACATATTGTTAAGATCGAGTCTTGCGTCTCTCCGACGCGGTTTTGGCGCTCTTTTGGTGCTATTTTGGTGGCCCACAATGCCATTTTAGTCCCCCCAAAAAACGTGCCCCGCGGGCAAAATCCTGTATCCATCCCTGACCGTCTGACAGGACACCATACCACTAGTCGATACGCAACAAAAAAATCTGATGATTTCGGCCGTTTCATTTTCGATTGTCGATTCTTTTTTCCACTTGTGGTGCGTAGTGATATGTAAAACTTTTAACCTCAGAATGAGGGAGGGGAAGGGTGTGTGCAGCGCCTTGACCCATGGTTCAAGGTGCCCTTTTCTAAAATTTTCGTTCATGCCTACACCGAACAAAATCAGCACGTTCCTGAGGTTCTCAGTTTTCATCTCACGAGAACAACCTGAAGAGGTTCTCCGCGGACTCACAGCGTCCGCCAGTACAACATACCTGGCCGGCAGTGACGCATGACTGCAGAGATCCGTGGCTGACTGGGCAGACTGAAGCGTGGCGCGTCCTACTGGCTGCCGACGGTTGGCCGACTGACCTCCGACCGTTTCTGGTCCCCCTCATCGATCGCGCAGTACCTGTCCACCGCCGAAGATTTCCTGACCTCTGACCGCTCCTGCCCCCTCCCCCCTCCCCACCTCACCGACCCCAGAACCTGCCCACTGCTGACGGCATCCTGACCTCTGACTGTTCCTGCCCCCTCACCCCCTCACCGACCCCAGAACCTGTCCAGCGCTGACACCTGACTGGCGGTCTGACGTCCCTCTCCAGTGCAGCCGGTACTGCCGGTGTCTGCTGCCCTTCCCCTCCCTCCCTCCTCCCCCGCCCGTCACCGCTCCCTGCACCTGCCACCGCTGACGTCATCCTGCAGGGGCGTGGTTTTCTGTAAATGATTGGTTGATTTGGGAGGCGGCCGAGCCGAGGGCTCGACAACCTAACCACCCCCTATACGTGAATTTCCCAACGGATTACACTCACCTTGTTTTGAATGACGGCAGTTTTTCGACTGTTGCATTTTTTGCATTTGTGCTTAAAACAAAGCACATTATATATATGCATGTATAGTTGTTACTTTCGTTCGTAAGTTTTCTTTTCTTCCTAGAAGCTCTGGCGCCCTTTCCTCCACGTAACAAACGGTCCTCCGAAATCATCCAACGTTTCTTTCATTTCCCATGAACATCGTGAGGCAAACATTCAGTTACATTACACTTACATTTAGCATGTCTCGCTAACAGGGCGACTGAAATATCGTACATACGAGGAAATTTAGAATTACTGAATAAGTATCATTTTCTTATGACTCATTGATTTCAAATGGATTTACACGAAGTCTTTTCCGCATTGTCTCTGCAAATGATTTAAAAACGTTGGTTGTCTGATCGATGGTTGTCTGATTGAGGACAGTAGCACTTTGTTCCAGGACGTGAAGATTTCTTTTTGCGAGCTGTCTAAGGTTCTTACATGGTTCATTATATCGTCGATATCAGCTGTTGTTGCGCTGCCTATCAAAGTCTGTAGAGTTTGTCCAACAAAAGGTAAGATTGCTCGTTTTGATCTACGTGAAGGATGATTTTGTATGTTGTTGAGTAGTGTGAATGTTTCGTTGATTTCAAAATGAAGGATAGTTGTGTCACTTTCTAGCTTACGCAGAAGGTTTTGGGCGTATGTGTTGCGAAGTTTTTCTTCGTGTTGACTAAACAGGTATTTAAATCGGGAGTGAAAAGCATTAACGTATGCTTCAAGCTCCCGTGTAAAGATCCAAAATGTTTTGACATTGACCGGTAGTTGTATGTCCCATTCATCAAAAGATGGGTACAGTTCTCCACGAGGTAAGAATAGGACATTGGATTGGTTTACAGAGACGTAAAGGATGGGTAGGATGAACGTTTGAGCCTGCATCGTCTGCTACGTACAATAATGATTAAGAAATGCTTGTCACTGCACACACGCAGTGGCCGAATATCGGGTAACACTTTGATGTCTGCTCGCAGGCAGGGTGTGAGTGATGTGGTAAAAGTTAGATGATGAAATGCTATCCGTGATAATGGGGTATTTCATTCTGATGTTCGCCGTACTTTTCGTTTCGCTATTGTATCCCAGGTAGGTGATTATATTACGAGCAATCTAGATAGCAGTATCTGCCGGGCCATGGAATATGAGGTGGTGCTTAGGATCTCACGAAGGCGAAGTTAGCTTAAGGTCCGTGTACACGAGATGTTCTGCCTACTGCAGCGACAGGGCGACTACTCCTTGCAACAGCCGACGAAGGTCGTCACGTGTTGCTTACGCTTTTTTCACGTCATGCTTCGTCACAACCATGGCCTCACAACATGTCCCGACTACGGTAAATCAAGTTGTCTTCTTCGGTCCGACCACGGATAATTGAAACCTTGTATTTCGTCCGATTCTGTAAGCCTTGGTACGGTTGATCTGTCGCTCAACATGCCTCCTTACCGAAGTGAGCGCTGATTAGCGTGAATGCCATGGAACGTCATGAAACGTCATATGACGTCATAAACGTCATATAACGCCTTCAGTTGCAACTTCTTCCCGGCTGCAAAACAGGCAAGGGCGTCTGAGCGGCGGCGCCGCGCGTAGGCTACCTTGGGTCGTAACGACTAAGTACCAGGAACATTACTTTTTGCCGTTTGAGCAGCAGTGTTACGACATTGTTCACGACGCTGTTTTGTGCAGAATGCATGTGTTTGAATAGCTCTACCTTACTATCCATTTTGTTATTTGTCGTATGTGCAGCATGTGTCTGTCAATATCTGACGCTTCTGTGTCCGAATCGTGACGCATGATTTTATCTGGCGGATATTCTTCGTCCGAACATTCCTCTCTCATTACTTTTTCGTAAACATCTAACGAGTATTTTGCACTACGTGTCACGTCTTCCGAATGTGGTTCTGTGCGACGTCTTTTTGTTGGTTTGAGTTGGTTCTCATTCCTAATTTGTTTTGCCATTTCGACAAGACGCATGTTCTATTCTTTTTCATCTTTAAGCCGACAGGAAAGTTCTGACAGATGGATATCTTCCTCATCGTTGACACTTGGACATTTTGACGCATGAATTTTGGTATTTGGAGGATTTTGACTACTGAGATCCGGATTACGACTCTGAGCTGATACAACAGACGGCAGTGGATCTGGGTATTCAAAGGAAGTCTCATCGTCCATAGAAAATTTTGACTGTCTCGGCGGTTGAACGCGGAGAGCAATGAGTGATTTTCGCATCGTTTCGATTTTCTTTACTAATTTGACTAGGCTCGTTTGACACATTCTGCCACGGAGTGTTAGGACCAGCTAAACAGTGATTTTGGACGTTGACTATTTTTGTTTCTCCCGTAAGCTGACTTTTAATCAGGAAAGTGACATCAGTGATAGGCTTTAGGACTCGAGGAAAGGGTTTCCAGTGAGAAGTGAGTTTTGATGAGGAGTCCACAGCAACAGAAGGGTCTCTAAAACAGACCATGTCTCCAGTTTGAATTTTGACAGGCTTTGCTTTCTGATCGTAGTACAATTCGTTTTTTCTCGTGGCTTAGAGCCAAATTATGCCGAACTTGGTGATGTGAGCGATGAAGGTTTTCCAGCATGGTGGGGACGTACTCATCTCCTTGATACCTGAATTTGGGGGAGAGAAGTGTGTCCATGGGGAGAACAGGATCGCGACCATACATAACGAAGAATGGACTTAACTTTGTACTATCGTTTCTGGCTGTTCTGTAAGCAGAAAGGATCGCGCGGATTTTGGTGTCCCAGTCTCTTTTGGAGCGACTAACTAGTTCCGCAAGCATGTTATTTTGAACGCGATTGTAACGCTCACATTTTCCGTTCGCTTGAGCGTGGTAAACTGAAGTGCGAATATGTTTCATATTAAACAATGAAGAAATTTGTTCCACGACTGTATTACGGAATTCGGTCCCGTTGTCAGACACAGTAACGCGGGGACAGGCGTGACGCAGAATGGTGTGCTCTATGAAAATTTTGGCTACGGTTTCAGCATTTTTGGATTCGGTGACAAATGAAGCAGGCCACCAAGAAAACATATCGATTACATTAATGATGTACCGTTTGCCATTATAGCTTTGAGCAAATGGTCCACATGCGTTTGTGACAGTCATTTCGAAGGGATATTTTGGACTTTGCATGTCTTGCAGCGGGGGTCGTTCTCTACGCAGTTTCCGCATGTTGCAAGCTACGCAGGTTTTCAAGTATTGAACTATGTCTCGGTACATGCCAGACCAATAATAACGAGAACAAAATTAATCATACGTTTTGTCTATGCCCAGATGTCCACCAAAATATCCTGAATGGATTTCTTCGATGAGAGGTTTTTTAAAAATACGAGGAATGACCAACTGAAGGCCAAGAAATGGGATGCACTTTAGAGTGTTCGAGATGCGAAACAGTAAATCGTCCAAAACCGTATAGTGACGGGACACTTCGCTGAAATTTGGATGCTCTGCATCCTCAAGAATGTCACGGATCGCCCTAATATTCGTGTCGTTTTCCTGAAGACTTTTAAAATTGGGATTGTTCGGCGACCTGGAATTTGTTCTGATGGTTTGCCTCATCTTCGGGGCATTTCTCCACTTGGGAGTCCAACTGCACCCTAGGTGCTCGGTCGAAGTCAATGACGTTAATCTCTGAAGGAGGTTCGAACCGAGAAAGAGTGTCGGCAGCAATATTTTGTTTGCCAGAGATGTACTGGACATCTCAGCGATATTTGTCGAGAATGATGGCCCATCGCTGAATTCGTGCATTTCTCATTTCGCTGGTAAAAAGATGTTTCAGAGGTTTGTGTTCAGCCATAACGGTGAATTTTGAGCCGAGAAGATGGTGTCTCAGCTTTCGAATGCTGTAAACGATGGCGTATGCTTCTTTTTCAGTGACTGGCCACCGCTGTAGCGTGGTGTTCAGTTGATGTGACAGATAATGTAGAACTCTTTCGCCTTGTTTGGTGTCCTGCACAAGAACAGCACCGATGGCATGGTTGGACGCGTCCGTGTAGAGTTTGTGAGCTTTGGAAGTGTCAGGGTAAGTTAAAATAGGAGCTTCAGCGAGAGAGTCTCGTAGCTTTTCAAATGCGTTTTGACAAGGGTCGTTCCAGTAAAAACGGTTGTTTTTCTTTGTTAACTCCGTGAGGGGTTTCGCAATTTTTGCAAACTTTGGAATGAAACAGCAATAGTAGAAACGCATGCCAATGAATGAACGAACGCCTTTTACATCTGTTGGATGATTCAGTTTTCTAATTACTTTTACTTTATTAGGGTCCAGTCTTATGCTACTTGGTGACACTATATGACCTAAATATTTGACTACCTCTTTCAGGAATTCGCATTTTAACATTTTAAGCTTCAGGCCTGCACTGCGGAGACGATCAAACACAGCTTCAGTGTGACTGACATGCTCTGCAAAGGTTTTGAGAAGATTATGATGTCATCAATGTAAGCAATCGCAAACTGATGTTGCATCCCTTCCAGAACTTTGTTCATACGTTCAGGAAAGAGGGCTGGGGCATCGGTCAATCAAAATGGAAGTACATTAAACGAGAAGGGGCCCATGAAACAGGTGAACGCAGTTCTATCGATAGAATCGGGATCCATAGCAATTTGCCAATAACCCCTTTTCAAGTCCAAGCTGGTGAACCATTTTGGTCCCCCGAGCGAGGCGAGGATGTCATCGATGCGTGGGAGTGGATGGCAGTTCTTTACGGTCATTAACTTCAAGTTTTTATAATCTCCATAATATCGTTTTCCTCCATCTTTCTTGTCAATTATAACTAGCGGACTAGACCAAGGGCTTTGATTGGGCCGGATAATTCCATATTTGAGGAGCTCACTGATTTGGTCCCGCACCATCTGTCTCTGACTGAAGGGAAGCCTATAGGGATTTTGTTTTAGAGGAGGATGTTCCCTGGTGTCCATTTTCATCGTCGCTAGGTTTGTACGTCCGGCATCTAACTCGCTTTTGGCAAAAATATCAGAATGTTTGGATTTCTGATTCATCCAAAACCTCGGCAAGGCAACTGACATGTCGGGCTGGCAAAGTATGGTCTCGGGCAGTGGTATTTATCAGCACAGCTATAGTTTTGTTGGGGCATCCAACAGTGTTCATAAGAAACAAACTGGGCTACTGAGTAAGATAAGGAGCATTACTCAAAGGTTGAATGACTCAGTCTTGGTCTATCAGTTGCATTCGATTAATGAAGGCGGGCAATTCAACGTAAGCTACGCAGGAATAGTCGTTTTGTGACATATCCGAACTAGAGACGTTACTGACCGACAGGCAAGATGTGGAGGTCGGAGAGGAATGGCATTGTTCTGAATGTTGAGTGTTTTCCTACCGAAATCCAGTTTCTCACCAAAACGGCTGAAAAAGTTGATACCCAAGATGCAGTGATTTTTGAGGCCTTCCACAATTTGAAATTTGAATGATTTACAGAATTTTGAAATTTTTGTTGGAAGGACAGCGGTTCCAAGGTTTTTGAGTTAATGTCCAGAAACGAACTGAAGAGGAGTGCAGTCTTCAGTCGAGAAATGATTCACATTTTTGCGTGAGAATTTGTCAAAGGCTTCGAGGGAAATTAGGGAGACGTCAGCTCCTGTGCCCGCGAGTTTTTTATCTAACGGCCCAGTGCTGCGGCTAAAGAGATTGGTCATTACGCTTGGGCCTTTTGTAACCGCCCTCTTTTTTGCTCTGCTTCCTGGTATTTTTGGTGTCAGTATGAGGATGGCTCCAGATACTTGGCATCGTTTCGGCGTGACGGTCCCGGCTCCGGCTCTGGGCTCCCGGTGTCACGGCGCGACAGGCCAGGCGTCTGTGCGTCTGGGGCCGGCCTGGTGTGACGGTCCGGGCTCTGGGCTCCGACAGGCCATGCTCTGTGCGTCTGGGGCCGGCCCGGTGTGACGGTCCGGGCTCTGGGCTCCGACAGGCCCTGCTCTGTGCGCCTGGAGCCGGCATGGAGCAGCGGTCCGACTCCGCTGTGAACAGGAGTGTCCTCCGGAGTTTCCTGAGCTTCAGAGCAGACATCTGGCTTATTCGTCTCGTCGGGCGTTGCAGAGAGGCTGAGTGGACTTAACCCAGCGCTGGAAAAGCACTTACTGCCAGTTCTGCGAGCGCAGTTTCGAGCCGTGCAGATCTGAAGACCTTAAGACCTCGGAGTAGGAGAACTTAGTGAGGTTTCTCCCCGGATGACTGGCAGGCCAAACGCGAGAGGCTTCATAGTCGTTAGACTTTAGGGCCTTGAATACAACCTGATCCAGCGGTTGGAGCTCTGGAGAGCTGTGGAGCGGTAGCAGCACGACTCGGACATCACTGTCTCCTGCGAGCCTCAGAGCCTCATCCGACACATGAGAAGTGTGCCAGAATGGCTGGCTCCCGGACTTTGTGCTGCATAAAGTGGGCCATTCATTCGACGAAGGCCTCCGTTGTCATGCATCCCTTCTCGATCACTACATGTGAGCCGGGGAGCAAGCCATCACCGGTTTCATGTTTGAGCACTTTTCCTTTCATCAGCACGGAAGGAGGCAGGAACTGACCCGATGCTGAAACACATACAGCAACTGACACCGTTTCAACATTTTCTCCAGGCGACGGCTGAGATGCTCTTTGCGAAAAGCGCTTACCGAGGAGTCTGGTGTTTCTTGTGCACATCTGCGTGCCCGATTCGTCCATTTTGCACATGGCCGATGGAGTTAAGTTCAGTTCCTCCGGTTCCTTCTTCGGCAGGTCAATAGAACTCTTCGGGCCTCGCCCGTCCGAGACTCGGTTCCCTTCCACAGGCGAGGGCCTCATTTGTTTTGAGGATTACTTCAGGACTCCGTTCCTTGAATCCTTCAGTCCGCTTTTTCCTGTCATCTCAGTTCTTGTTGCAGCATCTCCAAATCGCCCGCCTTTTCCGCATCACGCACTTTCTGTGAAACTATTAACCCTCGCCCGTACAGAGGGTGGGTGATGCACCCCCTATGAGGTTTTCCTGGGACAACTTCCGAACGGTCTGTTTGATCCGTCTGAAACTTGGTGTACCTTCTGGGCATCCTTTCTGCATAGCATGGTGAAAAATTATCTTCTGCGTTGCCATGGCAACAAGCTATGACGTCACAAAAGGAAACATGTCGGCCGTTTTTGCAAGCCGACGAGACCAGTTTACGATCTTAGTTTTGTCTCACTGTAAAACAGTTGGAGCACACAAATACAATAAAGCATATATTAATCGACTCCATATTGTATGTTCTATAAGGCTATACATATATTTTATAGGCTTATGATGACTGCGGGATAATCAAGAGCAGAGGCGCAGCTGGGATTTTCTGTGGGGGGGGGGCGGAGCTCAAGGTGAACTGAAATCACACGGAAACCGCCTGCCGGGAAGACGATGTGCAATGGTTTTCGCAAAAACTGCGGGCCTAAGGGGGCCCGCGCCCCCGGGCCCCCTCCTTGGCTGCGCCTCTGATCAAGAGTGTAAGCTGAGGCCATGAGCTACGGCGGGAAACATGTAACGTTTTATCTTTGGAAATGCGATAAAACAACCCAAATATTCGGGTTGCTTGAGGTGTAAGAAATCAAATGATACAGATTTAGTGCAATTTATCACTTATCTCATCAAAAAATGTCGCAATGCCGCGAACGCCTGACTTTTGCTCCGACTGGTGGAGCGGCGCCGACCGCGGAGTACGAGGTCTGCAATATCAGGGCATAACTAAAATTAGATTTTTTGTTGGATATCAACTCGAATAACACTCTTAGTTACGATTTTTGTTCATCCGAGGTCATTCTAGGTCACTGGATTCAGATAACCTTAGGCGACTAAAGATGACCTTTTTATGTTGTTCGACAATAGTGCTTGTTAACTGGGATACGACATTTGACTTCAGCATCTATTGTTGACTGCAAAACGCTTCTGCAGTTCCGAGAACGTGCTGAAGCCGACACCACTTGACAAGGATTGACCTAGCATGACATGGATCAGACTCCATGGGTAAAATACAATCATGTGGGGTGCAAATAGACTCATAATTGATTGAAGTGTTTCATCAATATTCATTCTTTGTCGTTCATTCGCGTTTAAACTAAAAAAATACCGCTTTCTGCCAATTTTTGACCTTTGATCTGTCGATCTGAAACCTTAAAAAGAGATACCAACCGCGAGGTCTCGTCACGCGCAACACGCTAGTTTTTGCCGCGACGTTCCAGGACGCACGGGGTGGAAATGGCCGGGGGGTCGTACCAACACGCTCCCCCTTATAGGTCCGCGTTATGCAGAAGGCCCGTTTATGGGCGAGGGTTAAACGGGACAAAACTAGCGCAAACAAACTGAAACACGCAATCGAGTGCTTTTTCACGGGCGCGTCTGGGACCCTGCATATAAACTACAGCAAATCAGCACAATACATGGTTGGTTTCGGGTCCAAATCGATGCTTTGTATCGCACGCAGACCTATGCATCCGCTTGGTGCCACATTACCACCACTCGTCAGCAAAAGATAGTCGCGACCAAGGCAGTACAAACGCCGGTTGGTTTGGCAAACCAACGCTTTGCACGATTGGTTTGGAGTCAAAATCGAAGCTCTGCATCGCACGCAGACCTGTGTGTGTAACCGCTTACTACTAGCATTACCCTTATGAAACGGCATCTGCTGTCCTCGTCATGCAGGTAGAAATAGATCGTGCACCATTCCGCAAACGGAGGATCCAAAGTCCAACAAGTTGCACATTCGCATGGGTGGCATCTTGGCAATGTCTTAAATCTTGCTTGGTCCCTGAGTCCCTGAGTCCAATCGAAACACGTGCCTTTGGATCGCTACGTGGATCGCACGAGGGTGCCGACCACAAAAGCACGTAGCCGCAGGTGGGGCCCATATTGCCAAAAAGTCTTGAGTCAACAGCACCCGCCCTTTGACCTTCGCCCATGATTAACTGAATTCTGCAGAGGTTCGGCTCGCACCACTTTATCTTACCTGGTCCCCTCCTTGGGGACATCCTGGATGCGTTTTTGCCCCCCGTTACCTGTTGGCTGGCTACTGTTCTGATTTTAATCATATTTCCGCCTGGGCGGAGCTACAGGTTTTTGCTGGCCGTTCCCAGTTTTGCTTTAAGCTGCTTCACGCAGATTGGTCACTCTTTCCGTTTATTCTTCCTACGTGTGAGCTCAAATGTCGAAAGTTTTATTTTTCCCAGAGGCGGAGCCAGGCTGCATTTTGGGAGGTACCTCACGGCATTTTTGGCGCTGTTGATGATTACTTTTTTAGGTTCTGAAGAATTTTTCGAGTTTTTAAGAAGGGACCGAAGAAGTCATGAAAGCGTGGAGGTAAATTAGTGCAACATCCTGAAAATCTTTTTCTCCACTTTGTCTTGTACAAGATTGGGTCAAGATCAAACATTAAAGTTTTGTTTTACGTAAATATTTTTGACGTTGATTTTCGGAAGGAATTGAAGCGTATGCGGTTTATCAAAGTTTATTGATATTACGAGTATATATCGATATCGATATCTACAGCGCTGACTTCATCGATATCCCACGGTCGATATCAGGTCGGGTCACGGAGCTGTTATCTAAACTGTCCGCGCGGGTACCCTATATCATGACGGTCACAACAGGACTTTTACAAATGTAGTCAACTCAAAGGACTGGAAACGTTTTCAAACACCATGGAATGAACCCGAGATCATTCCATGTGATTTTGAGGTTATCTGAGGTCATTTGGCCTCAGATGTGATTTGGAGGTCAAAGGCCGGAAATTGACCTGACGAACATGCGATCATGACAGTTTACCCCTTTTCACACCCATGGCGCCCCCTATGATGCAAACCTTTTGCACATTTCAAGTATAAGTTGTCTGACAAAAGTCAAAAAACAGCTTTTATGGTAAAATAATACTTTTATTCATTTCCTTTCTTTATTCAGATAAAAAAATGTCACCCTATTTTCTACGCCCTGTGAGGGCCTCTGAATTTCCAAAAACTCTTAACATGTGGACAAAGGGAAAAGTATCACTGATTAGTTCTCGATTCGTACCAGTTGCAACAAAATCGGTCCGTAAACATCGGAGTTATAATAAGTCAACTAATACCTCCCATTATGACTTAAGACCTTCAAAACTTCTTGTAATAAAAATATAGCTTACGTCATGGCGAATAAAGTTCCGTTCCTTGAGAGACGTCCACGTAAGGGAATACGTCGTAGGGTTATAGGTACGAAAATGCGGCTAAGCTGCTACAGGCTGAAGGATATAAAAAGAAAAAAACTGCAATTTAATCGAAATCGTTCAAGCGATGATTTGAAGCCTACAAATCATCTTAAATTGCCCAAGCTATGAACAGAATCCATTGGGAAATGAAATCTTGTAGTATGAACAAGCTACGACAGCTCATGATGCGAACTTTGCATTTTTGTGCAGTTTGTTCCAAATTAAATACGCGGTGAACTGGAGTTGGCATAACATAAAGTGGCAACATTGTTGTTTTCCTGGTTACTGAGGCAAGCTCATCGGCGCATCCAAATGCCGCCCATATCAGCCACAAAAAATGGCCTGTCTTCGAGTGAGCGCTTGGTATAAGATAAGTATGAACTGTATTAGTAAATGTGAGCTTACACGAATCGAAGCATCAAGCTCTTTTTCCTCTTTTTCTCCTACAGCCCTTTACCTTGCTTTGACTGTTTGGGCCGATTCCGCGCGCCACCATTCCGCCGCTGTCACATGCCGCATGCTGGCTATCACGGAACACGAAGTGGGCTGCGTCTCCAGACGTTCGGCAGCCGCCAATGAGTTGACTGCGTTCTCCCAAACATGATCACCAGCCTCGACACCACCAGCCGCCCCGTCCACCGCAGCCCGGCGCGGCCGCCGCGCCCGTCGCCGCTACTGGCCGTCCGCGGTCAGCTCGTCCGTCTCTCTCGGGCCGCCGAAGTTCTCCTCGACCTCGGCGTCCCGTTTCTCCTCGAGCAGCTGCTCGTGCTTGGATCGTCGGAAGAAGCCGGCGCGGTACATCAGGTAGACGATCAGCGCCAGCAGCAGCAGCGCCGCCAGCACGGACACCACGATGATCCAGACGGCCACCGGCTGCGGCTCCAGCGCCGACGGCAGCAGCTCGGTGGTGACGGTGGCCCGGTCCGGCCGCCGGTTCACCGCCGGCGCCACGCCGCCGCCGTCCACCAGCTGCACGAAGCCGTCTGTGGCGATGGCGATGCGGTCGACGCCGCCGAGCAGCCGCTGCAGGACGCCGACGTCGACGCGCATGTCGAACGTCACCGTCGCGCGAGTGGCCACATCCAGGAACGACACCGTCTGGCACGTCATGCGCACGCAGCGCACGCGCGAGCCGCGCCTGCAGTCGAGCACGCCGGTGGCGTTGGTGCGCGGCGGCGGCGGCTCGGCGGCGGGGGACTCGGCCTGACGGCGGCGGCGGCGGCGGCGGCCACCGGCCGTCACCAGCTCCCCAGCCGGCCGGCCCTCGGCTCCCCCGGCCGTGGAGGCGTCCTCCCGGACGTAGTCGACCCCCTGCAGGGAGCACGTGAAGGGCTGGCCGCTGATGCGGGCCGACGGGGCATGCATGCGTAGGAAGTTGACCTCCTCGCCGCCGCTAGTGAAGTTAATCGGGATCATGAACGATATGGCCACCGCCTTCACAGGCGTCGGCAGGTATTTGAGCACGTGGTACGTGTGCTGGATGAACACGTAGTTGGGCGTCGTCCTCTCGTTCTGCGGACGGTCCTCCTCTTTTTCGTAGAAAACCTGCTCCTGGAGGGACGACCCCAGGATCTCCATATCCGCTTGGCTGACGAGGGACAGGGTGATGTTGGCCACGTTATCGCGCGGCATCTTCTCCACACCGGTGGACGCCACCGACACGTTAAACTTGAGGCTCTTCACGTCACTGGTGACGTCAGCCATGTCGAAGTCGAGCCGCATGGTGAAGGCAGACTCTTTGTAGAACGGATGTGGCTGGACGTTGCAGAGCAGGGTGACGCGGCCCTGTTCGGGGCTGAGCTCCTGGCACGCGGGCGGCACGCGGACCAGCCCGAGCGGATCCGGAATATCCACCGCCAGTGTCGGCAGGGAGGCCGGCTCGGCACCGTTTGTCACGTGCAGCTCCAGTGCCAGGGTCTTGGTGGAGCCGATGACGTACTCGTTACTGGAGAGGTCGATGAATGTGTATGAGAGCTTGAGGTCGGTATTACACACAGAGTCGTCCCCGCAGCCGACCGCGAACGGCACGTTCAGCGTCGTCACCTGCTGATTGTCCATGTTGATGTTGGGCACCGGACACGAAGCGCAGAAGTCGTCGATCTGCTCCAGCTGCGATGGAAAAACTACTTGTCGTTTTCCCCTTGAGGCCCAGAACCTCTCGGCGCGCTTCGATGTATCGGTATCGATGACGACGGCTTTCGAACCTGGCTGCATGTCACCCTCGGAGATCACACTGTACCTCAAGCTGAGCTGAATCGGTTTAGTATAGTCGATTAAACCATCGGAGCGGATGGCGACGGTGAAGTCGCGACACCAGTTCATTTCCCTGTTGATCTTCCTCGGGAAATTCAGCACGTTTAAGTCGCGTCCGTTCACCACCAGCACGCTCTGGGCGTGGAAGGACAACACCTTGACTGTGACGTTGACGTCGACTGTCGGAGGCACGAAGCTGCCCCTGTACGACAGGCACGCCTGCACCGTGAACTCCTTCGTCGTCGTCTCCAGTTTGCCTGGCTCCGCGCGCATCGCGGCCACAAACTGGATGACGGGCCTGGTCCGGAGCAGTACGGCGTCTCCGCTGTCGTAGGCGCCCACCGCCACGTCCGGGTACCGGTTGCCGTCCACGTCGAGGCCGCGCGAGATGCTGACACCGAAGCCGCGCAGTGCCTCGCTGAGGTCGCGCGCGGCAATGCGCTGCGCCGGTGCGGCGGCCAGGTCGCCCGGCCCGCCGCGGTACACGTAGACGGCGCCGCGGCCGTCGTCCTCGTACGGCGCACCCACGGCCAGGTCCTGAAACCCGTCACGGTCCAGGTCGCCGAGCGGCGCCAGCGCGGCGCCGAAGCGCGCGCGCGCCGCGCCGGCGCCGACCATCGGCCGCGACACGGGCCGGAACACCTCGCGGTCGGCGTTGACGAAGACGTAGACGCGGCCCTGCTCGTACGTGTCGCCTTCGCCGAAGAGCGGCGCGCCGACGACGACCTCACTAAGTCCGTCGCCGGTCAGGTCGATGGCGAGCACGGCGGCGCCGAAATACTCGCCGACCGTGGAGCCGACCCACTCTGCCAGCACATCGTACGGCTCGAAGTCGTTCCTGGGGAAGTCGAGCAGCATCGCCTTGCCCTTGCCGTCGGCGGCGCGCGGAGCGCCAACCAGGTAGAACGTGTCCGTGGAGCTGCTGTAGAAGCGGCCGGAGCCAACGCTGGAGCCGAAATAGTCGTACTGGTTCAGCGTGTTGGTCCGCAGTGGGCTCGGGATGATGATGCTGCCCAGCTGCTGCGCCTGGCGGCGGCGACGGCGCTGGCTTCCGCCACCGAAGTCGCTGTCGTCAATGTCACTGTAGCGGACCAGCGTGCCGCTCCAGTCAAACACCCCCGGCGCGCCCAGCACCAGTTCGCGACCGTTCTCGGGAAAGTGCACGGCAGCGCCCGCCTGGCCGTAGGAGTAGTCGTAGACGTACGTGTCGCCCGTGGGGCTGGAGACCAAGAAGTTCTGCCTGTTGGACTGGTATAGCGGAACCAGCTTAGCGAAGCTCCGGTCGCGCACCTCGTTGTCGGCCAGGTAACAGGCGCCGTTGCCGAGATAGTGGCCGCCATACTTCTGGTTCCTCCAGCGGTACGCGCAGACCGCGAGCCGGCCGCTGCCGCCAGCCTCCACGTCCAGCGAGCCGCCCAGCCAGCCCTGGTCCTTGAGGTCGACGTAAAGGCGGTTCCTGTCCGCCTCGTTTCCGGTTGGGTCCACCAGAACCTCCTGGCAGCGCGCTCCCCGGCGCAGCGGACACTTGAAGAGCGCGCCCGGCTCCAGCACGTGCTCCGGCGGATTGAGGCCGAGCGTGGAGTTGGCGCGCGGCGCCCCGACCACAAGCCAGGACCCAGCGGCGCTGCCGCCGCCGCCCAGTCCGACCGAGTAGCCGAAGTACGTGTCGGCGCGCGGGCGACGACCGGTCGGGTCCGTCACCGGGCCCTGGAAGATCACCGGGTGCACCACGTCCACGTTGAAGGCGGCCGCCAGCATCAGCGTCAGCGCCAGCGCCAGCGTCACCGTCAGAGGCAGCGCCGCTCGGTGCAGCGCGGGCGCGGCCATGGCGAGACTGGCGTGGTCCGAAGCCGGCCGCCGGGAGCACGATAAGGCGCCGTCTGCGGCGCGGACCGCGAACAGACAAGATGAGTCGGCCCACTTCCGGCCGGCCCCGCTGTTGACCGGAAGGCGCAACTAACCGCCTCCGTCGCCGACCGTCGCATGGGGAGTCATCCCTAGTGCGACGCAGAAACACAGATAAGGAGAGTCTAGCAGTTGATACTGGGTGGGTCAGTCCATTGGCCTTTCTTTGGAACAAGGGTGCACGGGGGGGGGTCGTTAGGGGACTGGGCCCCCTCCTTTATCATGAAGGAGACACCCTCGGGCCGAAATCCGAGGCCCCTGTGCGGCAGTGGGGGATTCCGAATTCGGGTTGGAATGTGCCCTTCTGCGCGGGAAGATTTTCTGACTAATTTGGGGTCGCTCGGGCAAGGAGCGTCATAATAAGGGCTCCTTGCATTAATGGATACTTACTAGGTAAGGCTACATAACTAGCTAAGAGGTCCTGCTGGCATGTGAAGGAGACACCTGCTGGCCCGCAAAGATGGCCACCTACTTGCAGATGGTCCCTGCCGTCCTATGGAGGGCTCGCCTTCGGGCCTGTAAATAGATCTATTGTCGACATGTTAAGGGTCCTCTGCTAGCCTGTAAAGGGGTCCTGCGTCGCCCTGCAGATGGCCCCTGTGGACCTGTGCAGGAGCCGTAGAAAAAGGCCCCATGCCAGTTTGTAAAGGGTTCCTGCTGCCCCATAGAGGGGCCAGCAGGACCCTGTCTGCCTGTAAAGAGCCTCCTTACGAACCTGTTCATGGGCCCCTGCCAGGCTGTAAAGGACGACTGGTTGCCTATTAAGGGTTCGTGTTAGCCTAAAGAGGACACGTCTCCGAGCCTTTGGTGTTCTCCTGGTCTCTGAAGGGGCCCCTTGCTGCTGGCTGCACAGGCCACCGTAATGCCCCGTTGGCGTGTAGAGGGGCAATCTGCCGACCCGTAAAGAGGTCCTCTGTTGATCAAAAAGGAACTCCCTGCCTGCATGTAGAGAAGCTCCTGCGGACCTGTAAAGGCGGCTCTGTAAGGAGCCCCAAAAACTGGTCCCTAAAGGGGCTTCTGCACGTCTTTGAAACAATCCTTGCAGCTGCCGTTCTGTAAAGGGGCCCATGGTATCCTGTAAAGTGGTCTCCACCTGGCACTACAGGGCCCCTGTCCGTCTCCAGGGACTCCCGCTGGCCTGTAAACAGCACGGGCTCCTGTCACAATTCATTGTGTTGTCTCGGCAACAGAGGGGCCCTTGATGACCTGCAAGGAGGATCACTGCTGGCCTTTAAGCGGCCAGTGCTGAGCTGCGGCTGAAGGCTTCCGCGGACCGGTAAACACCATGCGTCCGCTTCAGAAGCCGTCATGGCCGATGGAATTTGCACGTGGTGACACTCTATGACAAACCGAAATCTGTGGCCACAACTGCGACTGAAAACAAACAATTTTAATTTTATTTTTCATTCAAATTCCTCATTTACGCGGTTCGCGCTTTTTGCCGTTGCATTTCTTTTATGCGTATGGTGTGATTCGGATCCCTCGCTAATCTACAAGGGATCCATCTGAGCTGTGAGGGAGGCCTCCGCGAGCCTGTGAACAGTATGAGTCTGCTCTAGATGCCACCATATCCGATAACATCTAACGCCGTGTGGCATTCTATAACAAACTAGAGCGGTTGTCCATCAATGCATTTCAGAACGAACAGTTTTCATTTAATTTCCCGCCTCCGGAGGACTCGTTCTTTTGCAGCTGTGTTCTTTTCGCGTGTGCAGATATATGTATATGTATATGTATATATATATATATATATATATATATATATATATCGGTATCATGATATGGTGTTATCTTCGGGAGAGCAAATGAGGACACAGTATACAATGAATCATAAAACAGTACAAGACAGTGTCACTGAGAAAAGAAAACACACGATTCAGACATTCACACAAATACTGGAAACCACCTGCATTTTGGAGAATTTAAGGAGCAATCTTCAGTGGAAATAAGTATTAAGCCTTAGTATTAAGGGTGGGCCGCTCATTTTCATAAGACATTTCAAAAGTTTTTTTTTTCATTGTTTAATGTTAATTGGTTCACCTTTTCTGTTGCGGCTCGTGTGGAGCGTCTTATGCTGGGTCCGTTTCTTCGTAATCTGCACCTCAGGATTTACACTGCAGGATCAGTTTATGGAAATGTGCCTTATGTCATGCTGAATCTATTACCTTCGCTGCGATGGAATCGGATTCGCAGTTATCGAGATCAGGGGGGATTTTTCCTCCGCCGATTCCCGAAGGGGGTGGCGAATCCGCTTCCCCCTTCGGAGATCGGCTGTATTGATTAGCGCTCCAGAAATAGGGTCAACGTAATCATAGGTATAGCTTAAAGTTGTCCGTAACATGATGTCTATTGTGATGTACTTGAACGCCTCGACATACGTAAGTCATTTTCAGTAATCGAATTCCACAATTCATACGGTTAGAGAGAGAGAGAGAGAGAGAGGGAGAGAGAGAGAGAGAGAGAGAGAGAGAGAGAGAGAGAGAGAGAGAGAGAGAGAGAGAGAGAGAGAGAGAGAGAGAACTTCGAGACATTTCGAACAATGATTAGCAAGGCATTGTTGTACTAAACAAGATACGCATATCATCTAAACGAATGTCCGTACGGGCATCGCATAGGCACATGTCCCAGGCATTTGTTGTGACACACCTAAAGTTCTGTCGTAAAAAGCCAGGTCGTGTGTATGTGTTGTGTTGTGTGCGTTGATAACTGGTGTATGATCTGTTGGTCTCTGATATGTGTCTCAGCCGGCGCCAAACGACGTTTGTCATGACACTGTAGGAGGATAGCAGTAAGGATATATATATATATATATATATATATATATATATATATATATATGTGTGTATGTATAAACATATATATTGCAATGCATGCTAGGGAACGGGGAGGTTTCATGAAGTCGGAGGCACCCCAGCAGAAGGGTGCCAATGGCTGGAGTCCAATGGCTGTACCTTGGGCGACCTTAGCTGTCGGCCACCAGGTAGCAGTGCGGTAGTTCGTCGACCACATGCTATTTACCAAACATCTGTTTTACAAGAGTCTTGTCCAAATGTACATCTTAGCGTCATCTTTCACCGGTGAGTGGCTCATCACCTTTACTAATTTTCTGGTCAGTTAACATTCCACACCGCTACCAGGGATCTTACCAGATAGCTTACTTAGCCAAAACTGTCTTCAGTTCGATCACCCACGGCCTCATACTCGTTTTGTCCTTATCCTTTGATTTACCCTTATCGGGAGCATCCAAGAGTGAAATCGATAGCAGCACGCACAAGGAGTCCAATGGTAACCGTGTCAGATCGGTCAGGTCAGCCAGTGACCTCCTAGGTGAGGTCGAACTTTATGTTTGGGAGCTACAAATTGATTTTCCCCAGTTAAACACAACACATTTGGGCCAAATAGGCCTAAAATCGCCCCATCCCAAAAAATTGCGTAGGAGCATTTTAAGGTTAGAAAAAGTCATGTAACATCATTGACCTTGTTTGACTTTTAAAAGGTGATTGGGCTACCTAAAATGAACTGCTCTCGTGTGGACTATCATTCTGAACTCATTCCATGCCCGTCGTCTGCCGGTTATGCATGTCTAATGCCCCAAAACAGTAAAGGAACCAACATTTGGAGCAGAAATCGCTCTGCAAGGTTTGGGTAATGACGTCATGACTCAGTGTTCTGAGACAAGATGGGGTCAGTCTTTTTTCAAAACATGTGCAATGAATGTGTCGTCAGCTATGCCAAATTTCACGGCGCTGTCGAGCACCGTTTTGCCGTGGTCCCGGAAACAATGCTTGGGGGTGGCATCCACTCCGCTCACCCGGCGAGGGTTAAGTTCTTATCATTGCCAACTGACATCGGGGGCCAAGTTCCACACTGTGAGGGAGCCCAGCTCAGCATTGGGGGAAGGGGGAGCTCTACATTGGGAGGTCAGCTGAAGATTGGGGGATGCCATATACCGAAATATATTTTGGCGGCTTAAGTGCTCCCGTGTAAATCAACGCAGTATATGCCCGTTTAACCTCATGTCATTATTATTGATCTGCCCTGGCAATGGCATTCGCCATATAATTATCATGAAGGCTTCTTATATACACAATATGAACCGTTCATTCGTGTGTAAGTTATATCCAACGCTATTACTCAATAATCGCTCAGCCGTCATTGCTCGGGTCGAATGTTCAAATCCAGCTCGGGCCGAATGTTGAAATCCAGTCAGGTGAGAAACTATCTGTCTGGAAAGGATTGCGGGTCGGACACAGCCTGGTCAGTCTCCACGACGCCCTCACAGCCCTTCGGCAGAACATGTCACGTGATCAAGACGCACTCCCTCTTCATAGCCTTTACCCAATATCCCATTCACAACGTAACTGATCTTATCAGTTTGAGAGCCGAGAGGTGGTTAGCGCAGTAGCGGAACCAAGAAACCTGCCCAACGTCCCCGCCTACCGAGCGTAATTATGGTTTTTCGTGTTTTTCGGCGTGAAATTGACATATTAAGCACAAGTTCGAAGTTATTACGGGTACTCCTGCGTTGCGGCAAATAGCTGTTCAAATTGTATTACATTAGCACCATAAACACCGGAGCTATGGCCGGTTTACCACGAGAACCCTAATACCTACCATTACTTTTGTGGAGTGTGAGTAATTTGAGCACCATTACTTTTGTGGAGACCTGTATCGCAGTCGTCCATTTCCTTGTCACTTGTGCGCTGGATGACGTTCATCGTCTCCCTCTCATTCACTGTTGCCAAAGACATAATGCTACTTACCCTTTCGCTTGAGGATTTTCTTCGGAACGACCATCCATAATTAGTCAAGTTTTCTTTACTTTGTCACGTAATACGGACCTGATGCACCAGTTCTGATGCATGACGTAAACGACATTTTAATCCATGACAACAACTCATCTATAGGGCATGAAATGGTCCCAGTGGGCCCAAATGCGCTCTGAAAAATCCAACAAATGCAATGCATTCGATGGCCAGTGGGGAAATGCATCAAATCTCAGCGCCGCTCTTCTTTTAAAAATCGTCAGTTGGTCACAACCCAGTCACACCCGGCAACACACAGCAGGCTGTCCTCACCGCGCACCAGCTGTTATCACAACCGGCAACGAGGACGAGGAACACCCACCTCGAGATCGACAAAGATCCCAAGACCTACAAAGACTTAAAACCAACGAAGAGGACGGACCACAGACCTCACCCTCAGGGTCGAGGCAGAGCCGACTGCGCCCTCCAAGCGGGCTCCGCCAAACGCTTTCCCCGCCGGATTGAGAAACAAGTCGGCACGCCTCAGCACGCGGCGTGATGACCCCGCCTCCTTACCACCTAGCTGAAATGGGAATGTTCCACCCTGGATGACTTATACGGCATCCGTGGTTCCACCTCGGTCGACTTTTCAGAGATATATTTCTTGAGTCCAAAAAAATCTTCAGATCACGTTTTCGGCATCTATTCATTGCTCTTTTAAACGAAACTAGAATCACCAGCTAGGTTAACAGGTCACGAACTGGAGCACAAAATGCTGACCGTCTAAACACTATGACAGCGCATGTAAAAAAAAGCTTCATGCCGAAAAATTATTTATGGCCGATCATCGGAGTCAAAATCGTATTACTTTGCCATACTGCTAATAATCGTACAATTAATCGTCACACAGCTATGTGCGATGCAAATTATTTTCATCCATACGGAAAGACGAATCATTCCGGCCCCACGAAGAACACGTCAAGACGGCTGTTAAAACGAAAACTGTAAGACTGAGGCAGGTTTTCGGATTCCTTGTGGCACTATAATGGCTCTTTATTGAGACAGGAAAATTTCGGCCTTATGCGTGTACCTAGCAGTTTTTCTGAGCTTTTGTTAAAAGACGCATAAAACGCGATCTGGCTGCAAAAATCCGCTCATTGACGGAAGGTCCGCAAAGGCATCCTTGGTTTCATCTGGCTGAGTCATGGAGTTAAGGTCACGTCGAATAAACAGATCATCATGCACATCATACAAAAGCTTTCTTTAAACCCCAAGATGGTGCTTTCAGATTTAGATTCCGTTTTACACCTTTTTGCGGGCTCGTTTGATTCCATCATCGATTTTACTGTCTGACGTCATTTCTATTTTGGGCGCTACGAAGCATAATATTCGATGTCCGTCCGAAAAAAACTATTTTCGTATCCAGCCAGAGATGTAATTTTGTATATCTTTGGTATGGAACTTTCCATACCACAGGAAATTATTGGTATGGAATTCCATACCACCATTTTGGCCCCTTCATGTTTTTTTTTGCTTTATAAAATAAAATTCTGTGATTACGTTATCAATGCAGCATGTTAGGGTCCAATGATGTGATTTTTCCTTACCAAAATTTGGCCCAATTCGACACCCATGGTATCAGTTTTACATGATCTTTCGCTGCACCAAATTTCATCGAACTCTAAGGCGCCGTCGATCCCTGTTGAGTCTGCTGAATCTATGCTGAATGTATTTGAATTTCTGGGATGTCATCACCGGTCCCATTTGTGGCTGCACTCATGACGTTCGTAGCTTGCTCAATAAACAGAGCTCAAAGACGTTACAAAAGTTTTAAGAAGTATACGCAGGCTTTCCTTGAATAGATACTTTAACATGCATGTGTTACCTTGTACATTGTCACGTCGTCTGAACCTTAACTGGCTCAATCAAAGTAGTCGGCAATGATCCCCGTAACATCCGTAATCTACATTTATGTTCTGATCAAAAAAGGTATGCCACTAACATGCGGCTACACCTGGAAATATTTTGATGCCGTTGAAGGAACAGTAACGTACGATTTATAAAAAAAAAATAACAAGCCCAAGAGCGAGACGTGAAATGAAACGAAGTTGGTGATGGCTCCAAATACTGTGCGCTATTGTGTGGTAAGGATTTGAGTTTGCACCAAATTTCCAGTGGTGGCGCGGATGTGCCATAGATAACGCGCGCCACTTCCGAAAATTGTCCTTGCGATATGTAAACAGATTGTGCTGAAGAGAACCACGCAGAAGGGGAAGGACACCCAGTTGTTCAGTTAGTCGGCAACTTTGACATTAAAGCGTCTGCGAAAAGGCAGTGCGGCGTTTTCCAATTCTGGGAATAACAGTCTCTATAAACCTTGCAATGGAACATACAGGAAGGTGGATGGGAGATTAGTTTTAGTTACGTTTTAGTTTTCCTTTAAGTTTTCGCCTTGATTTTTGTGGCATTTAAGGTAGTCATTTAACGTTAAAGCTATATAAGTTCATTCAAATTCAGGGGCCAGAACATGGTGGGAAATAATTGTTTTGATATTAAGGGGAAAGGCTGAAGATTTACTGTTCAACTGCCCTTTTAACAACATATTTGTTTCATTGCCTTCTTGTTTACCAAGATACTATCAGAGCCTTAAAATAGGTCCCCTCCAAAGTGCAGAACAGGGTAATCCATTTGTTTAGCTGTAGGCTGAAGAGATGCTTTGTTTCTTACCTGCCTGTTAAGCCATGTGCAATTTGAGTGTTTAAATAGGTGCATTCTGAAGTGCAAAGTGGGATACTTCATTTGTTTCAGTGTAGGCTGAAGAGATATTTGATTTTCTACCTTTGTGGTGTTGTACTACCAATTTGTCAAACATAATATCATTGCATTCGTTTGTTTAGGGGCCATTCTCTTCATGATTCATTCCTCACCTGTTCAGTTTACTTTTTACTACAGGAAGAAGTTAGGTTCTGTTACAAGGACTTTGTGTGGTTTCACTTGCTTTGCAGCTTGTTGGTTTTGGCTGATTTATTGTTTGAGATATGCACCAAGGGATCCCATAGTGATTGAAAGGGCCATCATGAACCACTTTGCAAAACATGGTGGGTTTGTAAAAGATCTTGTTGGGACCAAGTTGAGCAAGGGACTAATTGTGATGCAGGTTTAAAAAATTGTGGGAGCAGGTGTTTTTTTTAACTGGGGCAGTGGAACCAAACTTAGGACACCTCATTGTGCAATGAATAGCATAACCAATTTTATGTCGGCTCATTGTATGGTTGGGCAGTTGATTGGACCAGGATACTCAACCATCATGATCTTCCAAGAGAATCAGTAGCCACATTAACATAGAAAATATGTGTTCCTGGATAAGCTGTGTCTCATAACTAGAAGGAACTGATATTGGTCTGGGTACTAGGGTCAGATGGCAAGTTTATATATTAATACCATAAAAGATTAGCAATGTTCTTGTATGTGAGTCTCTGAGTGGGTTAAACTGCATCTCAGGAAATTTATTGGTGACTAGTGACCATAGAATGCAAACTAGTAACCTCCACATTGACTGGAGATGAAGATAACAATAGGTATTTGTATCTGCTAGGTCCTTTTTGTACCAGGATATGGCAGCATGGTCTGACACATTGCACTGGAACAGAGTCCATATCCCTCCAGTTATAAACCTTCTCAGGGGCAGATGCTGATTGGTCAAGATTAGATATGGGATGTAATGTGGATGATGATTGGTAGGAAATGTTCCATTATGGATGGAACATGCAGTGGCTGACATCTCACCTAATTTATGACTTGAGCACTCCTTTCAGACAAGTTGGGCACTGAATGACCTTGAAGTCCATGCACCCCTAAGGTCCAATAACCAACCAAACAACCTGTCAGACAAGTAAATAGGTAGTGCAGACAGAATTAACTGGGACATAATGTTGAATAGTCTTGTTCAGGGCACACAGCCATGTGGGCTTTGATGTGTGATCTTGAATATGTATGTCCTGAAGTGCCAAATTGGCAACTGCATCTTAAGACAACATTGAAAAAGCATATGATGGTTATGCTGCATGTGCTTAATTCCTTCACAAGCATGGTAAGCATGAAAAATTGTTATGTAAATGTCATTAATGTCATGCAAATAGTAATGGGATCTCTGCACCATATTGGCATCATTGGCATCATGTATGTCATGACTGAACAGGAGGAATTGCCATTTTTGCAAAGTAGAAAATGAAATAGCCCAGACCTGGTTAGGAACCATGTTTTAGTGATGCTTTGAGGTCATATGTTATTTCCTAAGTATCTTGCTCATGCATGCAATATGGTTTGTTGCAGAAACAACTGGACTGTGAAGAGAGCAAGTGTTGACAGACTACTGTCAGTGCATCACATACTTAGGGTTATAGTTTGTAGTCTAGATGAGCAGTCATGATCCCAGACAAATATGCTAGAGTGCAATGGCTCTAGGTGGCAGGGATTTGGTTTGGGGTGCAGAAATGAAAATGAGAAAAATAATGAGGTTTGCTTAATTCTTCATTGTGTGCCAGCTGCTCCACATACATCAGTTTGGAGCCATGTTTGTTGTGTCTGGTAGTATTAAAATAGCAGTTGTGTTTGTAGGACATAGATTAGAATGGGAATAGATAGAAAATACAATGCATGGTGATATTGTTTTTCTTGACTCAAAATTGCATACATGCTGGGGGCAACAAACCATGCATTTTTGCAACAAACCATTTTGCAGGCATCAGCAGTATATGTGGGGCAGAATGTAGGAGCTTAAAGCATCACTGAAACATAGTTCCTAACCAAGCTTGGACTGCTCTATTTTGTAATCCACAAAAATGACAGTTTCTGTTGTTCACTCATGACATATATGATGCTATTGGGGTTAATATGGTGCAGAGATCCTGTTACTGTTTGCTTGACATTAATCAAGATATGTTCCAGCATTGCATGTTAAGCAGGATTATGTTATATGACTTGTTTTATTTCTTTTACAGGACTTTGGGCTGCAGTTTACTGGTGGAGTGATCGAGATCACGGGAAAATGTCTTGTTGCAAGCAAAAAATATTTATCATAAAAGGCAAGTTCAGTCCATTCTGGAATTTCTGTTTTGCAGTGCCCAAATATTTGCATGTGCATGTGCATGTCGTGTGATGTTGTTTGTCAGTGGTCGGTCAGTTGCATTACTGGCTACAGAAGTACCCCACTAGTGTAAGAAAAAGGTGATCTTGAACTACTCAGGTCAAAGGGCAAAAGGAGGACGTGGGGACGGGTTGACGGTTTGAGCGATCACTGTTGGTAGCGTGTCTAATGATCACTGTTCAGCGCGTGTCGTGGCGTAATGTAGCTGACACAGCGGATCGACGACGTGTTAGTGGAAGCACGTGGGCTGAGACGAAGAAAAATACATTGTCACGTTGACAGTATGTGTTCTGAGATGACTGGAGCAAATGAAAAAAACCACACACCGTGTTCTTACAATCATTTATTGAATTGTACTCATGGAACTTAAAAGACCTTTCTGAATGATTAAGTTCCCTTCACGTTGCGGTACCAGTGTGGGGACTTGTGCTCAGTTGGCGCTGGCCTGTCGCCTGTAGCGGACTTGCGAGACCACTCGCCCTGGACACCCCGAGTGGTGGGTACCTTTGGGAAGCGATTCTGTGTGGCTGGGGCTGTCGCAAGCATGGACTGGTGGTCGTGAGGGGACTTTACTTCTGAACGTTTGGGATCTACATCTGCAAAGTCGCAAGTGGCGGTATCTCACCGGGCCTGTGAGCGAGCTCCAGTGGATCCACGGATACCCGGGAATGAACCGCGGGCGTCGTTGTCTTATGGTCCTCCTCGCTTGCGTCTGTTGACTCTCCATGGCCGCTTTTGCAACGTTGCGACACACAGTCCAACCGTCCTGGCGAGCCGCGAGTCTGCGAATGTTTTTACCTTGATCGCTGCCTCGAGCGCTGTGCGGCTTTGACCGCGGAGCCAGCTGGGCCGCTGGGAGCTGGGAAGTTCCTCGATCGGCCGGCCGGTCGTGGAGGTCATCGGGACCGGAAGGATCGGCGCGAGAGGGGAGAGCCGCAGAAGAAGCCGCAAGGGCGGAGGAAGGTAAAGACTAGAAAAAACGCGGCAAAGGCAACGTGACCTGACTGGTCAGCATCCCGTCCCTGTTGCTCAAAATTCCGCGCTTCAGCATGAGGAAATGAACCAACTCGTCTTTGACTTGCGCGTGGTGACCGAGACGCGGCTGCGGACCGGCGACTGTGTTCGGGCTGGTCGCGTTTACCGGACGCGCGCTGTCCCGCGCAGACCGACTGGCGGAGCCGGCTGCGGGGCCGTGGCCGGTCTCTGTGGGGACTGGTGCCCGGCGACTGGGACTCCCCGGCCAGGGCAGGGGTCTCGGCCAGCTGGAGTCGCTCTGGCTGCTTGTGACGCCGGCGGTCGGCTCGCATTTTATCGTGGCTGCTGTGGGCCGCCCGCCACGTCGTATCGTCGCAGCGGTTCAGGCTGATGTTGAGGAGCCGGAGCGCGTTCACTTCCGGTACCCTTTCCGGCCCCGTCGGTGTCAGGGTGAGCTGAACTGTGAACTTCTGGATACTCATCCCGACACGATAGCACAGAACTGGTGGAAATTGTTAATAATTTGCCCTTGCTCCAGTGCGTTACAGCACATGCCCTTTTTCCGGTTCACTTCTCGATGTCATTACACCAGCGTCTGGAAACTCAGCGCGGCGAGTCGGTGTTTTCGATTTAACGCCTAGTCAGCACCGTTGCATTCAAGTGCTTTTGCGCGGTCCAGAATGTGTCAGCAAGGTCGCCGGAGTTTCCTTCAAGCCACTAGGTTGCATAGTTAGGCAGGATTCGTTCGCCGATCTGTACCGTGTCGACTGGCGTGCTGTCGCTGAGACTCCGTCCGTCGCCGGTACAGGGTCTGTTATTCTTGTTTTTACCGTTTTTGACAAGCCTGTTCGAGCGACCGTGACAAGAAACTCCGGTGCTCCCCTTTGACACCCTACACACTTGACGCTTTGGCGCGGAGGAGAGACGTTTTGAGGCGTAGTGGAACGTCATCTAATTTCCATGACCTGGGTGAAATCGGTCATCCGGTCGTCACGGCGTGGCTGCAGGGAGAGTATGGCTGGAAAAATAAACAATCACGGCATGCTGTCATTGTGCAAAATTGCCCGTCCTATCATTGGCGGGAGTAGGAGCGGTGCACTTGTCCTCCCGACGGCCTCCCCAGACAACATGAATGGATGCTTTGTGAATGCTTGGCCCCGTGTCATCGCTACCATGCGTGGTCCCGGCTCTCCTGATGCCCTGCGCCGTCCGCCCGAAACCACGCGCTGGTCCAGCTCATCTTCGAGTCTTCAATTTCCCCTTGGTTTCCAATTTCCACCCATTTCTGTTGTCCCATTCTTGACCAAAACTGTTGAGCGTGTGGTGCGGCGACAGCTGTATATACAGTAGCATGTCCAACAGTCGCCCTCTGTCGCCTTCTCAGCACGGTTTCCGTCTCCCATTTCACAGAAACTGCTGTGTTTCATTAGTAATCGTACGTACGTACTCAGTTACTAAACCTGAGATAAGATTAGTTCTGAATCGGTGAACGAGCTAGTGGGAGTGGGGAATACAGTAAATTGCCGAGGATACCATTTTTCTGCAATCGTTTCATAACTGCTGTGGCTACATGTGCAGCAGCGTAATGCTGCTTTTTGCGGAATACTTTTGTTCCTTGTTTGAATGTTCCTCACACGATCCACTTTTATTTTCATGCTTTGGCGATTTGGTTGTTTCCGTTAGCTTTGGTTTTCCATAAATGCCATGTTTTTTCTTGAAATATGTTTTTCTAGCATTATCTGCTAAGACCATCGTCTATTGTACCTAGCCTTTGAGATTTTTGGAATTTGGGACCATAGTTTTGAAAGGCAAAAATTGTTAATTCAGTCATGAATATGCTGCTCCGTGGGAGTCAGTTATAGAACTGCATTGTCCCCGAAAGCGACAAGAGGGGGCAGAAAGACCGACATCGTGTAAGCGAAGCGATAAAATGGCCCTCTCGTTATCGAGATAACCATGCTTTGTGTAACAGTGTCATGTCACATGTCTGTAAGAATTGAGTCACATTAAGTTAGGACATGCTTGATGCGAACAATTTGACGTATGTACCTCCGCGTAGATACTTGCTCATACGTGTTTGTGTCATGTTTTACATATGTTGGGACGTATTACACTGAATGTTTTCCGTGTAGTTTTTATTAGCTCAAATCTTGCAGATCAATTAAATATTTTCCTTGCAGTCTTTATTAGCTCAGGTCTTGCAGATCAGTGATCAGATCAGTGTATTTTAGTGTTTATGACCTCTCTTGCTAACAAGGGACTCTTCCACCATTTTTCGTGTAGAGCCATCTATGAATTGTAAGCATTTGGCCATGAAAGTAATGCATTCATTTTGAGGTGTCTGACCAGTCCTGGTCGGTCGATAGTGTGAAATTCATATTCTTGTCGAACAACAAATGATAAACGTACTCATTCCCTTGGCTTGTCTTGTATGTTTTGCCATGTTTATTTTGAGTCTATTCCTTCGTTTTCGTTTGCTTTACTTATTGGGACAGTTCGAGAGCGCGAAATAGACACACGTTGTTTGGATTTACTTCAGGACAGGCAGCAGATGCAGGAGACAATGACAGAAACCTGAAAGCTCTCAAGCTGCCGCACCCATGCACCGGCAGGGCTGCCGGGTTTTTGACGGACACCACCTTCAAGGACATCTTGGAAATACAAACTTTCAATGATAGCCCGAGGTAAAAAGAAGCCGCCGGAGAGTATCGGCGCCTAGTGACGTCGTGACAGGTGTGCGTGCCGGCCGCAGTTCGGCAGGCCGGCGGACAACGGAAACGTCTGTTGACGTGTGCCTGCCTGTGCTGTCACGCAACAGCTATCAGTAGGACACGTTCAAATAGGACACACGAGAAAAACATGGGGAATCGCTTGGAGCCTCTGTAAGTGTATAAGTGTAGAGTTTTGGTATCTAATACATGTTACGGATTGGTCTGTAAGACGACAAATTGCAGCTTGGCTAGCTATCTCATTTCCGAAAAGGTGTTCAGGTGGAATATTCGCTTTAAGATGACCCGAGGGTGGCATGATGCCAAGCCTCTCCATTACACATCGCTTATTCTGGTTGAATGCCGTTTTGGAATGCTAGTTCGTTATTGGCCTTGGTTTAAGATGAGGGGAACTACCTTGTTTTTTTTTGCAGTCATTTTTTTGTGGAAGCGCGCACGCTCGCTCACCGCAGCACAGTAGTTTATGCGGGCGGTTGTGTCGCGCAGCACGGGCTGACCGTGTGTTTGTCGGATCAGATCGTGGTTGATAGGGTCGGCGGTGGAGCCGGACGGCGAGATTCTGGTCTGCACACCGTTCGATCCTCTGTTTATCATCATCTCCTACATGCGGAAGGTAAGACGTCGTGTGCACTCGTTTTCGTATAATTAGCATAGTAGTGTTAGGCAGTGAACGTGGTTCCCGTTCGCTGACGTGAAATGCATGCGAGTGTGCGTGTGCATTTGCATATGTTTGTGTAAGCGTTTTTATCCCAGTGTGTGTGTGGTGTGTTTGTGTGTGTGGTATGTCAGTATTTTTGGTCTTCTGTCGTTATGGCTTTATGATGCTTGTGCATTTTCGGGCATGAATGTATGCTGGTGCGTCTTGTTCCCCTTCATTTTCCCCCGTCATTGGTGAAAGGATCACCGGAGCGCAGCTCTCGGCTGATTGCGTGACGTCACCGTGACGCTGAGGGCATCCCCTCGCTCCGTGACCAGGATCGCAGAGAAGCCGTCCGGTGGCGGTGGTCCGTGCGGCTGGTGACGGCTGCCGGAGCGGGGCCTGACCGCTCTGGCCGGCGCTGTTGCAGAGCAGGTACTTCCAGCGGCTGGAGGACGTGCTGACCGACTGCGAGTTCCCGGACGCCTGCCGTCTGGCCGGCGCCGTGCGGCCCGCCCGGCTGGCGCTGGTCGCTGACGTGAAGGGTGAGTCAGCGTCGTGGCCGGCTGGCGTGCCCGCCGGCTCGCCGCGCCAGCCCCGTCCGGCGCTTGGCAGCGTTACACAATAGGCCGCCCGCCCACGGCCAGCTCGCGGTTTGTTCAGAGGCCCACGAATTGAAATAATGGGGATTTTGCGTCATTGGTTGTCGGCTTGGAGGATGGTGGCAGATGGAAGTACGCGGGAACGGTTACTTGGCAGCCATTTTGTTTTCGGATTATGTGCATATTTGTTAATGCATATTTATGTACCGTTTATGTGTTTATTTATGATATAGTTTATATCTAGTTTTGCATATGCACGGGGTTATATACATGCAATACATGTTTGTCGCGCTTTCAAGAGCTACATCCCGAATGAGAAATGCAACAAATCCAGCGAACGAATCCACCCCAGCTGGACGTCAGGGATTAACCAATCCACCCGGAGTCGGACGCCTGGCTCTAACAAATCTGTTCCGAGACGCCGGGAACTAACAAATCCATCCCGAGTCGGACTCCAGGGACTAACAAAGCCACCCCAAGTCCGACGCCGGTGACTAACAAATCCACCCCGAGTCGGACTCCAGGGACTAACAAAGCCACCCCAAGTCCGACGCCGGTGACTAACAAATCCACCCCGAGTCGGACGCCATGGACTAACAAATCCACCCCGAGTCGAACGTCGCGGACTAAGAAATCCACCCTGAGTCGGAAGCTGGCGCGCTGCGCTCATTTTCAACCGGTTCCCTCTTTCAGGCGACGATGACCTGCAGACCTTCAGGTACAGCGAGGAGCGCACCCTGGCCTGGCTGGAGCGGAAGGCCCGTCGGCTGGCTGCCGTTCTGGAAAGCAAGGGCCTGCACGGCACCAGTGGCAAGGCCGACAACTTCGTCAAGGTGGCGCCGGACCAGCTGGACAAGGGTGCGCCCCGCGCTTGTGCAGCCCCGAAAGGTCTCGGCTGGCTTCTGGCCGCCGCGTTCTTTTCAGTCGGTGTGTCGTGAGCAGATGTGGCAAATGGCGCTACGCTTCGGGAGTTTGTCGGACTCAGCGGCGGGCCGTGCAGTCGTATTCCGAAGCAGGAATGACCGGCACTTGCGCATCCGTCCTGTCGTCCTCGTTATTCGTTTCCCCGATCTCGTCCTTTCCGGCGCAGACAGCGGCACGCCGACCTCTGTCAGTGATCCCACAGCTCCAAAATTACCAGAACTGGTCGAAGGGACCGAACAAACACCACACCAAACCAAAACGGAATTTCCAAATGGATTTCGAAATTGTGCGGCTCTCTGTGTTGCTGCAGTGCTGTGTCACTGTCTCGTCTCCCATTTTGCTTTTCGGTATATTCTGTGGCATGAACCCTGGCTACGACCTGCGCCATAAGAAATCACGCACGATAAACCCGTTTCCTGTGGCCTTCTATGGTTGCATACTTGTCATTTCACTTCACTTCACTTCATGGCTCATGTTTTCTCTTTCTAGTCCTGGATGTGCTGCATTCCAGTGACGTTTTGCTAGCTGAGCAGCGAAAGATATCACTATCGTTTTGATGACGCCAGTGGCGGTGCTGTGTCCTGCCGCATCACAGATGTTACCACCCGTTTCGTGCCGGGCTTTGACCAGCGCCGCGCGCGGTCGCCGACAGAGGCGTACCTGAAGTTCGCCTGGGGCATCGCATCCGAGTACCTGGCCGGCGATCTGAGCGCCGCGCTGCGCCAGCGGCTGCAGCTGCCGGAGGACAAGGTGACCAGGCCGGCCGCCGACGCCGAGCCGCCCGCCAAGAGGGCCAGGTCGGAGCCGGTCACGCCTCTGGAGGATTACGGCGCGCTGCCGGACCAGAACCGAAAAGTATTGCGGCACGCGCCGACTGGCGCCGGTGGTTGCGGCAGTGGGTGGTGGCTGCTGTAGTAGCACCGCGGTCCACGCAGCGGTCCGTAGAGCGCATGCGGCGACTGGTGTACTCGTTGCTGAGTGGTGCAGTGACTAATAAGATCTCTTGTCTGTTCTCAGCTTGCACCTCTTTCCAGCTTGTACATTGCATTTCCATTTTTCCTTCAGCATTTTGTTTGTATTTTTAATATATATATATATATATATATATGTGTGTGTGTGTATATATATATATATATATATATATATATATATATATATATATATATATATATATATTGTGTTGGCCTATCGTGGTTAATTTCTTCCATCTTGTTCATTAGTTTTGCTTGGCGCATTTGTCGAATGAATTCGACTCGGGTGGCCCCGGCGCCGGGCAAATAGTGGCTGTTTTCCTGATGCGTTACCGCCTGCGCTTCCGGACTGTTCCGCAATGTGCGGAGAGTGATACTGGTCGACTTCAGGGGTGCGGTCCAAGCTTTCAGTAGTCCGACAGAGCGCCACTTCGTCTTAGCATGCGGCTCGGGACTAGGGTGGAGCCTTGGCATGTGGACCATCCTGGATGCGTCGTTTTCCTAGATGAGCTGTAGTTCGTTGAAGTTTTTACCCGTGTGATGTAGTATGTTAGTGCGAATGTGCATGAGAACATTATTGGAGTTCACTTCACGTGGTTGAGCGAACCATTAATTCTGCTCAGTCGACATATGACTGTTTTTTACTCAGTATCATTGACAGTTTGTGCCGTTTAACTTATATAATTAAAGTAAGGTCCTACGGTCTTCAGTTGGTCGTCAGGAGTGTTCGCGTTTGAAAATGTTTTAAAATTCTTTCCAAGGTCGTGGTATGACGTCAGTCATCGCAAAACTCACACCATCCTCTTCAGGTGTTATCATTGGCGTCAGTCATCTCAGGTCATTGGCGCTGCTTTATTTACGTTTGTTCTTTCCAGGCTTTGGCTCCTCAGAATGCCAAACAGAAAGCTTTGGCCAAGTCAGCTGCCGGCAGCAAGAGCATCACATCATTTTTTAAGAAGAAGTAAGGATTTATGCCATCATCTTGCCATCGCGACGAAAATGTACGGAATGGAACCTCCTAGGAATAAACAGGTGTTTTGCATACAGCTGCCAATCACTGAACGCGATGTGTTTTATTTCTCCATCTTAACCGGTTAAGGGTCGCAAAGGAAAATGAAAACGATACGCCGCGCTAAGCACAGGCGGTAAATGGGTAGTGTTTTCTTTGATCAGACTGTGGGGCGTCTTACCTTGCAACGCCCGACAGCGCGTAAATGGTGATGGTCTGTGGGTGTGAAAGGATGGTCATTCAGCTGGTCTCCACGCACCTTGGTTGTCACTGTTCCGAAATTCATCGTATACGATCATTTTTCTAACGCTCGTACTCTGAGCTGTATGGGAAAGCCGCCAGTGTGTGGTGTGTCACAGCTTGTGCGGGTAGGCCAGTCTCTGACAACATCGAGGACGCGCCATGGCTAAAGTGGAAGAGGAATTAGGTACGACGTTATGTGTGCCAAATATATAGGACCCTGAGTCCTTGGCAGAATACCAGTCTTTCCCATCAGGTGCGGACTCGGGACTTCGGTGACGAAGGTTATTGGAGAGCGAAAGCTCCGGAACCTCGTGAGCCCGAAATTCCCTGCGTAATTTACACCTTTCCTCTGGAAATACGTCGAATGACATCACAGAAGAGCGAGTGTTAATCGGCATAGGGATGCCGGCCATATTGGCAACCTGGCATAGGACTTCACATAAGGTGGAAATTCTGAAGGTCACTCTTAGCCTAAGGTCCCCGCCGTCACGACTTCGAAAGATGCAACATTTCATGTCAGGGAGGGAGAAGCGGATGTATTGCCAGTCACGATCGAGCCTAAGTTTAAATAGGTCCAAAGACGGTGCGCTGATGCAGAGGGTACAGGGAGTTATATTCAGCTAAGGCTCTCCGACAGAGAAACGACCGCACACTGCAGTTTGCAGCAGGGACACGTCCAGAATTTTGCCAACGGATGGTGGGCGGATGTTTTAGGGGCGCCAGAGATTTTGTGTTGGCACCAAAATCGCAACAAACGGGCGCCAGAATCGCGTCAGACGCGATCGCTGAAACGCTTAAATCCCGATAAGCGTTCAGGTTATGAGACGGGCAGCGTCAGAACGACTCACGACAGTATTTTGACTAGTAAGCTGACGAAAGCGGGATGCCTGTTCCATGCATGGGCCTATCAACATACATGTAGCTCCCATATAATGGCCGTTTCCTCGATGTTACAAGGTTGCCTTAAAAACAGAAGGGCGGTCATACTCCTATCACAAGAACGTTCGATGCCACATGCATGCTTCAACGATAGGTCGCCTTTGTACCCATGGAAAAAAAAATTCTGCCGTAAAAATTGAATGGTCCTGTGCTTATTCGTGACAAGGGAGCCATTCCACCAAAAAGGGACCTATTCGTAAAACGTTGGTGCTTCTTCGATGTTACTACCAGACTTGCGCCGGGCTTCTGAATCAAATCCAATCAATACTGAACCGATTGAGGAGTTTAACGCTTTTGTCGTGAATTCTACATTGAGTCCGCCGGCAGAGCCAAAGGGGGGCCCGGGCTCCCCTTATGCCCGCATTTGTTATGAAAACCGTTGCACATCGTCTTCCCAGCAGGCGGCTTTCGTATTATTTCTGTTCACACTGAGCTCCGGGTCCTCTCTTCAAGAAAATCCTGGCTGCGCCCCTGTTGGAGCGCTTCAGTTAGAACATGCAGTGAATCAGAACTGAATCGCATACTACTTGTCCGAAGAATAAGCCAGGAATCGTTTCATCAAAAAGCTCTCAGATGACAACAAATTAAACAAGATGAATTTCCATTTTTTTCATTTTTATGTCACTTGCATGTCTGTATTCAATAAAAATATATACCTATGTTTATATATATATATATATATTTATATACATATATATATGTACATGTATATTCGTATGGTGTGGTAGTACGTTTTCTTTGATGCATATTTCATTAAAAACGACCTCAGGATAGGAATTAGCTGGTTTCTTAATTCATCGTTCAAGGTCATTGACCTTTCGCACAACAAAGTCGTCTAGAGATTACATATTGGATGCAGTTTTTCCCTTATTTACATACTAATGTTTCGAGATACTCATATCTCATCTTGCACCAGGGTTATATGCAGGGGTGTCATTTTGTGTTCTTCTGAGGGGGCACGTGCCACTTCAATGTCGATTTCACCCCGATGCTGATTTTAGCGCGGTCATTGTAGAAGTGGGCCCCACGATGTTATGCTGGGGCCAATTGTTGAAAAGACATTTCAGTCTAATGCAGGGCCGGATCCAAGGGGGATGGGCAGAGGCGGAGCTAGGGTTTCCAGGACCTCCTTCCCAAATATCTGAAGGGACCCACCCCCCATTAATGTTAGATAATTGCTCCTAAAAAACAAGCTATCGCCAGAATGCTTTGAAAACGGCAAACAAGAGAAGACAAAAGATGAAATATATAGATCGGAGCCTGTAGAGGGGCACCTGTAGGTCGATAGGGACCTGGGAAATAGGGGCCGTAGGTAATCCATGGTAAAAGTGTTCACGATTAAAACCTTCAAAACATCGAAATACGGTAGTTCCCTATTTACGCCGTGCCGGCCTCATGGTTACAATCAACACTGAATGCCTCGAGTGGCTGTGTCGTCATAGTCACAAGAAAAGCTTACATGTGGTGCGCGGAATCAACTGGTTGCCAGTTTTACCGGCGCAACCAAAGAAGGGAGCGGGGGACCCGGCACCCCCTTTAGGCCCGAATTTTCTCGTGAAAACCATTGTACATTGTCATCCTAGCAGGAGGTTTTGGTATTCTTTTTCAGTTCACACAGCTTCGGACTCCCCCCTTAGAAAATCCTAGCTGCGCCCATGGCCAGTTTCGCCTCCGTTAAACATCGGGAGAGCACCCTCGTGGATTTTCTTGGTGTTTTCAATTAATTGTTTTCGATTAATTTGGCAGCACAGATTCTGCACGGTTTTAGCGCACGTATGACGAATGTGCGCAACACTTCAAGATCTGAGTCGAGAGGAGTCGCGAGGCTAGGGAATATAAGCTAACGTGAAGGGTATCGTGAAGGGTGATGAGCTACGGCAGTCGGGACTGTACTAATAGACAGGTATGTACTTCTCGGTCTAAGCATTTGACTTTCTTGCAAGTTCTGTGCGCCATAACCTGTTTGGCCTTTTGACATTCTTTACCATTTCGTTGCTGGTGTAGCATTTTCCAAAGGTATATGCGGATCTTACTGATAAAGTCGTTGGCTTTTTTTGGAGCAGCCATTCCAGAAAATGGCGTAAATTTAGCCATGTGATATCGGTAATACACAAGGGAATTTATGTATTTTGGTGCCATCTATTTATGGGATCCCCCACCTACAAAAGAGTGCAACTAGATGTTCCACATTCAGATCATTCATGTTCAGAGATTTGTGATGAGGAGCACCTAAGAGAAGAAACCCAAATTTTGTGTGTGTTATGAAGCCAAGGTCTCTAACATGTGACATGACCTGAACTTTTGACTGCCACAGGGCATGTAAATATTCAGTGTTCTGGCATAACTAATTGGTTTCAGTCATTTGCAAATGGTTTTCAGAGTTTTTGCAGTATCATGCACCAGCCATTGTCAGCAGTGAAAATGGTAGTGCCTAGCTCCTTTCGGTGTTGGTTGCTGTCTGGTGTTGGCTCTCTTGTGTGGTGGTACTAGGCAGAGGCAATTCTTAGGTTGATTCTTTTCCTGCAGTCAAGGTGGGAATTCTGCTTTCACAACCTGAGGTTGATGAGAATAAAATGAAAAAATGGGAACAAAACCAAATGAATGTGCACATTTGTTTGTGGTCATTGTATCAGGTGGACATAATCTGACACTGAGAACAATGTTTACAGCACATACACCCAGATTTATTGGTACAGTTCAGCCTGAACCATGAGAAACATTGCATTGGTATTCCAGAATGGACAGTTCATTCATTATGGTGGTGTGCAATTAACTGTGAAAACAAGCAATATGATTATAAACACCATAATGAGCATTATGATAAATGGGTAGCTAAGTGAGTGTACAGAGCATAATTTTGTTTATCTGAGAACAAAATGAATGATATTACCCAGTCAAAAAATTCTGAGAACAAAATGTCATCAGGTTCAAAAACTTTGTCATTGTTGAGTAACTGGGTGCAAGATTAAAAAAGATCAAGATCATAAAAGATCAAAAGCAAAAGATTGTGTGGCAAAAAATCATAAGAGATAAATATCAGAGGACAGATGATTAGGATACCAGAGGCCACAGGCTAACAAAGGGTGTGGTCAGGGTGTAGACTTGGCTCTGTCCATCAAAGAGGTTAGGGTACAATAGGGCCATGTGCATTGTGTTATGGCACTACTGCATGTGCAGGACCAGTACCATGCACACATTTGGACGTGGCAGTTTGTTTGCAGCATTGAGGAGATGAATTACACCTTTTGGCCCTGGCACTTGGCAGTGGTACATTTTTGATGGATTAGCTTGCTGGATTAGTGCTTTAGCTTTTTAAAAGGCCTAATATCATATAGCAAGAACATAAACTGATGTATAGTATATTATTACTATGCGGCCCAGCCCAGTACACAGCCCTGATTTAGGTATAACATAATGCCATGCTTTGCTCGACCTGGCCCAGGAATGTAGGAACATCCAAAAGGGGGGGGCAGAGATTTTTTTTCAAGTGTAGGAAATTGGAAAATATATACAGGTGGTGGGGGGGCCACAACTCCTTACCCCCATCCCTATACCCATGACCTAGCCTTTTTGTTTGTCAGTGCAAAGCCCAATTGCACTGCCAGCCCAGCACATGGCCCTGTTGAGATATAACATACTGTCGCGTTTTGTGCTACCTAACTTCTTTTTTGGGTACAGCCAAGTCTCTTCGCACCCTTTATCAGCCTGCGGCCTCTAGTATCGTATACCGCACCTTCGGCGCAACATTTCTTTTCTTTCTTTCAATATTAATCTCATGGAAGCTTTCGCCATACGATCTTTGACTTACGATCTTTTGTCATACGATCTTCCACCCAGTTGCCCAACATTGGCATCATTAAACCAGAGAAGTGATTTCATTGGGCCCACAGGACTTGCATTTTGACTTCTGTGATGCCACGAGCATTTGGGTTTGCACTGTAGTCTTTCTAGAATGTTGGATTCTGGCCTGGTATGCTTCATATAGATAACTCACAATTCATGTTTGGCATCAAAATAGTGAGACGAAAATATCCCAGAAGCTTTCAGTTGTCAGACAACCATTGCAGCCATGATCTGTCTGAATCTGAACCATTGTTATTGAACCCTGTCATTATTGTTGAAAATCAAGTTGAAGATGTGGGAACAAGGTCGTGCTGGACCAGTTACGTCCTAATTATTTTGAGCATGGGTGGGTTTGAGAGGAGGGGAGAGATTAGGCAATGACAGTTTGTCTTTGTGCCTTCTGCAGTGAATACTTAAAGTTCATCCACTCACGTCTTCAAATAGGTACAAAGGCCTGGATTAATTGGAACTTCAGATGTGGCCAGAGCTGATCTGGCAGACAGTACTCCTGTACTGGCCAGGTGCGTTCACAAAGGTAACAACCTGAAGGTATTGGAAGCCGTTTACATCCGAAATAATGATCCCACCATTGAACGGCAGATAGACATGCTGGGCACACTGTGGCTATGTGACAGCCAGCCTTTGGCATATGGAATGTAATGTAAATAAAAAGAATTGGTTAATGGCAATTCCGTTTTTCATCGTTATCAGATGTGTTCACAAGTATGTACTCTGCGTGACTGTAGATATTTTCATGGAATCAAATGACTTATTTGAGCCCACAAATGTGATGATGTAATTTTGACCTGCCATGACACGAATGTTTTGCATTTTGTTATGCAGAATTATGCCTATGTTGTCTGATGATGTTTGCAGGACCAATGAAACGTTACCAAGTAATGTAGGCACCCTACTAAAAAGTTTCTTTCATGATGGAAAACGACTGATTCGTAGTATTGCATCGTGGTCCAAGAAGCACGTCAGTGCCAGATGTGCTGTTTTTTTTTTAACAAAACATGGCTAAAAGTAACATACAAATGCTTGGGAAACGGTCACGAACTCAAAGTCCCACATCCGATGGCACAACTTCACGTTCATGGCATAATTTCGTCTGTGAAAGTTCAGGAAGTTTAATGTGCCAGCAAGAAATTCATGGCTGTGTGTAGACGGTGTGGACACTGATCCACACACTCATTCACGAGCACCAGAATCGCTGGAAACTCAGTTCTTGGGACGTTTGTCGAGGTTCGAGAAAAACGTCTTACGAACAAAGCAAAAGAATATCACCACTTGAAAAGAAAAAGTACTAACACAGTATTAACGTATCATACAGGGAAATGTACGCTCAGAAGGGCGAATGTTGAAGTATGACTTGACTGTTCCATGACTAGGTGGTAGGAAAAAGCCGTTGCGTAGCGACCAGAACATTCAGATGGGAGTTTCGGTTGTTGATGTGTTATGAAGTCACTGTTACACTTCGTTAGAAGAAAAATGTTCTTGTTTGCTGTGATATTGATGCACGACGCATTGAGTGATATGACGATGTGATATGATACATTGAGCCTGTTTTACGTAGGGTGGACAACCCAAGATCGGCACAGCATGATATCGATCTAAACCTCCATCTGCGCGGCAAAACAACGATCTGAGTGTAGTACTCTGATCGTTATTTTGTTACTATCATTACTCTATAGTGTCGTATCGTTACTCATGCCAATATGTTTTTTTAGCCTGATTAAGTAAATTTACGACGTTTAAAAGAGATGAGTACAAAACAAATCTGGAGGCGAAAATTCGCCTTGGTACTGCGTTCGACAATTTGAACACCCAGTGAAAATCTTTCAGAATAGGCCCTGTTACGACGATGTCCCTGCTACAGTTGTCAATTGTGTTACAGATAATAGAACCTGAGAACAGAGATGGACTCTCGTGGTGTAAACGAAACCGAGAAGCTGCGTAAAAACTTGTCCGATCAACTGGACCGTCTGATGTCTCAGCTGCAAGATTTGGAGGACTCCAAGTAAGATCAGCCTCTCTGGGAGGTGAATTTAGATGCCGTCTTGTATAACGCCGTGCCAAATTAAACGATTATAACGGTCATAAGTGCCGTATATGGAATTGGAAAGCCGACAATGCATTGTCGTGCGTCATGTGATTTCATGCCTCTAGATTTTCACCATGGTTCGGTCTTTTATTGTGTGTCGTGCGGAAACGGTTGTTGTAACCGCAAACCTTGTTTCAGGGATGATCTTGATGCAGATGAGTACAAAGAAACTAAACAAGAAACAATTGAGCAGCTTAAAGAGTTTCAGCAGAAGTTGAGTCGTTTTAGTGAAGGAGATCTCTCTTTAGTGGATCAGTTTGGCGCTACTCAACTTGTAAGTATGCGAAAACATGTCTGTTAAGTTCCACTTATCAGGAAGCCATGTCAGTTCTCCTCTGCGTGTCAACTCATTGTAGTTGTAGCATTTGCACAGATGCGATCGCTGGGTATTCAGTTGTGCTGCCGGGATCATTTAAACGTCTCGTTTAATTGCTGGAGCCTATTGGGCACCCATCACTGAAGGATGTCTGGACAGGTTCCCATGACCCCGACCTTCACAGGCTATCCAGGCGGCCATCACTGAGATCGTCTCACAGATCGCCGCTGACCCTCCCCGACCACCGCAGGCTATCCAGGCGGCCATCACCGAGGCGTTCCGCACGCCGGAGATAATCGGGCTGTTCGCCCGCCGCCAGCCGGACGGGCTGCGGCAGCGGCTGGACCAGCTCAGCCGGGACCACCGGCTCGGGAAGGTGGCCGACGAGACGTTCACCCAGCAGCGGGTCAGTCGGATGGCTCGCCCAGCTCGCTCTCGGGCGCCGGCGGCCGGGTGGTTTGGCGTGCCGGAGGCCGTCGTTCGTTGCCCGTTTTCTGACGAGGTTGATTTTCTCGTAAAAAGGCGGAATGAAGACTGGTCTACGTTGCGGCCCGTTCCCCCACCAGTCTTAAACTGTGCGTGGGGCAGGGCTTTCGTTAACGTAGCTGACTGCAGCGCATACTGCCGGTCACAAATGACTGCACCGCTGCTCGGTCTCCGCTCGCGCTGCGCTGGGGACTGTCCGGGACCTGAGAGCGCTGGCCTGCCGGCGCGCTGCGCGTGTAACGCCGTGTCCTGGCCGACCGGCCGCCGCAGCTGGAGATCCTGTCGGCGCTGAAAAAGCTGGGCGAGCTGCTGAGCCCGGAGGAGCTGCACTTCATGAGCACCAACACCACCGACGACCTGCGCCAGTTCATGTTGGACGACATGAATTGTGAGTCACGTTGGCAACTGTCAGTTGTTAGCCTTGCATCAGACTAGACAGACAGACTGCCGTTCCGCGTAGCTATCGGCCAAGTGTTTTAAGGTCAGCTCATTCACTAAACGCCTGACATTGCTGTGTTTTGTGTTCGTCCGCGTCGTTGGTTTGGTGGGATATACTTATACGACCCTCAAGCCGAGTTATTCTGTTCCTGACCTGTACTGGAATTGCCGTGCGTCAGACGTCTGCTCGCGCTGATTCTTCCACCGCCTGTCTGCCGTTTGTTGGTCTGCCACGGTGTATTTGCCTCTGCCAGTCTGTGCGCTGCCGTCTCTGACGCGGTCTGCTGGCTCGTGTGCAGGCGCTGGCCTGTCTTGACTGTTAAGACATATTGCTTTATCTCTGTTTGTGGACGGATCGTATCCGATGACAGGTTGCTGCCGTCGATTATGTGCCGTAGCTGTTCATGGCGTGGTTCCAATCCCAGTACGTGCGAGGATCGCACCGAACCTTGTTTCTCTCCGGTATAGCGCGTGACTGTTCATGATGTATTCTGTGCAGCAGTGCGTGTATCTTTGTTCAGTATATCTGGGGACTGTTCCTGTTGTACTCTGTGTCGTAGTAGTGTGTCTGTCCGCTATATCCGGTGACTGTTCCTGTTGTGTTCGGCTCATGAGTGCCTATGTCTCTGTCCGGTATATATGGTGATTTTTCCTGTTACGTTCTGTGCCACAGTAGCCGCCTGTGCTCGGCACATGTGACGCACGTGACCGGTACGCTCCGCCCCGCAGTGTCACAGGACCGCGTGGTCCGGATGGCCCAGTCGGGCCTGTCTGGGGGCACATGAGACACTCGGCCGGTCGTGCCGGCCCCCGCAGCGCTGCAGCCGGCAGCCCGCCGCCGGCCCGACCCCAAAAACTGCGCGACTACCGCTGGCCGCCGCGGCGGACCACAGTGAGGCTGACGCAGACTGCCGCCATCGGGGCGTGTTATCATCGCTTGGGGTAAATTCTCGTGATTGCGGTGGGACGCGGTCCGGAGGATGTGAGCGTCCCGCCGACGGCTTTGCGTTTCAGATGCGCAGGACGGGACCACCAGTCGTGCCGACGTACGCTGTCAGAGCTTGCCGCCGTGCTGCGCTAGGCAGCGCCCGGAAGTCGCCGCCCGGCCGGGTCGTGCGCTGACGCCGCTGATGTGGTGCGGCGTCAGCGAGCCGCCTCGTCTCGCGAGTCCTCGCAGCTCTGCTGATGTGTTCAGGTGCCTCGTGTCTGGCGCTTCGATATTCTGCCTGGCTGCACAGTCCGTGAGGAGTGGAGTGGAGTGGACGGAGGCGTCCGCGAGGTTGAGATCGGGAAGTCGTACCGTGCCACCCTCCTCGAGAAGCCGTTACAGCTGTTGAATACATTCTGCCACTGTTGTGCCGGACATTTTGATCAGAGACCGGGATACTGCTGTGGTCAGCAGTGGGACGGGCTGCGATGACGCCAGGTGACAAGTACTGGAAAAAACCCGGCAGCAGGGAAGAAAGATGCTCGAGTTGAGTGAACGAAGGAGTTCTGTCGTTCTTTGGTAGGACCTGGAACACGACGTGAATATGCAGCAATCGCTACCAACTTCATTAAAACGTGTATTAGGCATCTTGCAAATCTAAGAACCAGTTCGTTTTGAAATGCCGGACCACGGAAATAAATGACAATCCCGAAAACCAGAAAGCGGACGTGCAACACCCGCAAAGAATCAACATCGCTAAGCTCCAGAAGACAAAGCAAAACACAATCCAAGCACTAGTAAAAACTTTCGTCATTTGAACAAAACAAACCGCAAGAAACCACGAGGGACTAAGTGGCTAGCCATCCTTATCCTGCGTTTTAAGGTAAGTCAACAGTTTGAGAGGACGATTGACGACGTAGTCAAGGTACAGGCACCGACAAATACAGTTATGTCCATTGCGTTCATTACGCGTATCCGAACCGTGGCAGGTACACGCTAGAGGTACATGATGTGACGCTCCTGGGTAAGTTCTCAAATCAAGAGTCGTCCATGTCCGCGCGACAAGAGTTCCTGAGTTAGGAGATGGAATCCTACTACTAATTCACGTCTAGTTAAAAAGCCTAAAACCTAGTATTACTGCAGGAAGGCATGGTCACCGCATCCGGAAGCACGGCTGAGGTGCATGACAATTAGAGACTGCCCAATTCTATGAAGTGCCCTTAACGGGTGATGTAACCCCACAATACAATAAGCTGTCAGCACTGAGTCACGTGAGGCACTATTTACTACTGATTCCATTCTACGTTCAGGACTCCCCCACACGAAAGTTTGCGAAGCGCTCCAAAAGCTCAACCTCAGCCCTCGGTTGCAAGCTATCTACGTTCACTTCCTTCGGGCCTTCCAGTCTCGCGCCGCGCCATGACGAGCTCATCCCAGACCTGACCAGCATCCCGACAGCCCGGGGCACCGCACTCGGCAGTTACGCGCTAAAAGCTGGGTCTTCTCTCCGGCCGAATGCTGATCTCTTCCAGCCCCCTGCCCCCACACACTACACCGCGGCAGATGATGTACAGCGACCGAGCTATCCGCTGGAATGTCGGAAGGAGACTATCGCCACTGGTTGATGTCCGTTCGCACAGTGGATAGTATCTGGGACGTCTTCACGTCCAGCGGGGAACTCCGTCACCCGCGAGCCTGGTTTCTTCGCAAGATTAAAGCAAGTGGGCGAAAGGGATCATTTTTCCCGGCGAAAAACACCAAAACACCACCTCCCGGACCACCACGGACAACACTGCAGAACAGATGTGCCAGCTCTGGCCGTCCAAGCGCAAGCGCCTGTGCTAACCGGCTGCGCCCAGCCACCTGTCCGAGACGGTCCACGGTCAGGGACAGTCCACGGTCCGGGACGGTCCACAGTCTGGGACGGTCCACAGTCCGGGACGGTCCACGGTCCGGGACGGTCCACGGTCCGGAGACGGCGGGGCTCGCGTCCGACCGCTCCCTCAGGCCGGCATGTCCATGCCAAACTTGCTCCGGTGTGCGGAGCGTTTGGCCTCGATCAGCCGCTCGTTGTGAACGTACGCCTCGCAGATGTAGCACCAGACGGAGAGGTCGGCCAGGCTGAGAACCATGCAGTGGCCGCTGACGGCGCCGTGGTCCAGCATGTGGCAGGCTCGGTACCGGCCACACAGCACCTGGCACAGAACACAGATCAGTCAAGTATACAGCAGCCGCCACCGGACACCAGCAGTCCACATCCGCCACAACACGTGACAAAAGACAGCGCCGGCGAACACATCAACCCCCCCCCCCCCACAAACACACCGGACAACCAAATCCTAGAACAGCATCTGGAACCAGACACAGCAGCCAACACAGCAGTCACAGTTGGATACCGCAACCAGGAACAGACAGAGCACCGGACATCAACCACAATCGGGAGGCAAACGGACGACACCGGACACGGCGCCCGACACCGTACACGGCGCCCGACACCGTACACGGCGCCCGACACCGGACACGGCGTCCGACACCGGACACGGCGCCCGACACCGTACACGGCGTCCGACACCAGACACAGCGCCCGACACCGGACACGGCACCAAGCAATAAACAAAGCACCCGATAATAAACGCAGCAGTTGATACAGCACCTGACATCGGACGGAGGCCACCATCTAAGTTGTCCCACCTGGGCACCAAACGCAGCACCACACACCAAACCTCGCGCAGCCAGCAGCCGACACCAGACGCAGCACCACACACGAAACAGCAGCACCACACGCCAAGCATCGCACAGCCAGCAGCCGCGCCAGACGTAGCACCACACACCAAACATCGTACAGCCAGCAGCCGACACCACACGCTGTACGCACCACCGGGTTCCCACACCAGACTGAGCTTAAAAGCCAGTGTCAAGGCACTTCACAGTGGATCCAACGTATAACCCAAAGCAGGCAATCAGCGCAAGATGCAATACCAACTCGGCTAGACGTTCGTCATACATGAAGGCCGATCACAGTGTTACGCTTGGCACATCATACAACGCTGCATTCGTGGCTTGACACAGGCTATCATGAGACAGTGTCTTGTACTAGAAACGGTATAGCGCCATTAATAACGCGCCTGATATCATAGAATAAGACAATGCTGATCAGAGAACATGTATGAAATTAGTTGCCGTCACACTTCAGGAATTCGGGACTGGCAAACCCAGTTCTCACCCAGTCGCAAGAACAAGCCTGGCGGTGCGTAAGACGGACACAGTTCCCACATGTTCGCAGGTGAAACAAACCCAGTTCTCGCCTGGTAACAGGTGAAACACACTCGTTCTCATCTGACAGCAGGTGAGACAGGCCCAGTCCTCACCAAGCAGGTAGAATCGACCTAGTTTTTACCTGGTAACAGGCGAGACAGACCCAGCGCTCACTAGGTAGCAGACAAGACAGTCTCAGTCTTCACCTCGCAGCAAATAAAACAAACGTCTCTGCCTGTCACTAGCTGAAAGACCTAGTTCTCCTAAAAAAGACCTAGTTGATAGCACGTCAGGCAGACGCAGTTCTCGCCTGGTAACAAGTGAGACAAACCCAATTCTCACCCGGTAGCAGGTGAAACAGACCCCGTCCTTACCTGTTAGCATGCGAGACGTCCGATTTTCACCCGGTAGCAAGTGAAACAGACCCCGTTCTCACCTGGCAGCAGGTGAGGCTGACCCAGTACTCACCTGGTAGCAGGTAAGACAGACCCAGTTCTCCTGGGTGTCGCCGCACTCGGCGCACGGTTCGGCGGCGTCTATACCGCAGTCCGGCAGCTCGGCCACCGTGCAGAGGTGCGGGCAGCTGGGCAGCGGGATCACCGCGTACATGCTCTGCAACGAGCAGCACCCATATACTGCACACTGCACGGGGGACCCGGCCCCGCCAGACAGCCCCCGCCCTAGCAGCGGAACCGGAGCGGCGTCGCCACCACACGGACAGGAGGCTGGCGCACGGCGTAATCCGCTCGAGTTACGGACGCAGGAGCCGCTCAGACCTCAGATCAACCTCAACGTGGCGGCTCGCAGGTGCAGCGGCCGACACTGGACCAAGCTTACTGTCACAGGTTCAGCAGCCGACACCAAACACGGCTCACTGTCACACATAAGACAGCCGGTACCCGGCACAGCTCAACGTTACAGGTACGGCAACAGACAACAGCTGACTGCAACACCACGAGACAAGTGGGACCACCCCCTGCTACATGGAGCACGGCCACCAGCACGACTAGACTTGCCTCAAACATTCATGGGTGGACTCGACTCTAGCTCAAAGCTTCCCGAGTCTGATTAGACTCAGACTCACAAGGAAATGTGTGGGCGTTTCAACCCTATTCCCGGCAGGGGGGGGCGGAATCCGCCCCCCCTCAGTTTTTTTGCTTGCCAATTCCAGGCTTTTTAACGCAGATTCACGAAACTTGGTCACTTCTCCTAGCTATTCCTTCTACGCGCCGTGACAAAATTTCGAAATTCTATTTTGCTCAGGGGCGGAGCCAGGCAACGTTTTTGGGAGGCACCTCAGGTCATTTTTGGCCATGTTGAGGGTAAAAGGAAAATGTCTGCCAAAAACAGAGTTTTTAAGATAGAACTTAAAACTTTATATGAATGTATAGCTAAATAGTTGGGCAATGTGCATATGTAATTTTGTTTATCTGAGGTCACTTTACAAGGTCAGGTCAAGGTCAAAAGTCAAAATTTGTTTTTTCGCAATAATTTCGGCGCTGTTTTTTCAAATGCCAAACCCGGAATATATATGACGTAGAAAGAGTGCCTTCTATTTGTGTACCAAGTTTCAGCTTGATATCAGGTCGGGTCACGGAGCTATCACCTAAAATGTCAGTGCGCGTACCCTATATCGCAAAAGCCAATAAAATGAAATTTTTTGGAATGGAGTGAATTCAATCGATTAAAAACGTTCACAGATAATATTGAATGCACACGACATCATTCCAGGTGACCCCAAGGTCACTGGAGGTCATTTAAGGTCAAAGGTCACAAGTTGATCTGAAGAACGTGTGACCATGACAGTTCCCCCTTTTTTATGTCCCTGGCACCGCCTATGCTAACATTATACAAACATTGTAATGCGATTTGTACTTCTTTCGCATAACATGACTAGCAGAAGCTAAAAAAGTGTTTTGGCCTCTTTTGTTCATTCTGTTATTAGAAAACTAATCCCCCTATTTTTGAAACCCTGTGAACGCCCATGAATTTTCTCAAAGTTTCAAATTTGCATACCCATGGTAAAAGCCCTATTCATAATCTCTCGATTCATGCCAGTTTCATCGAAATCGGTTCATAAACAACGGAGTTATAAGAAGTAAAAAAATACCCCCCATTTTGACATTTTTGCCCCCCTGTATCCACAAATTTCAAAATTTTGAAAATTTATTTTTATAAAAATGTAGTTCACGTCACGGAAAATCGATTGCCGTTTGTTGCGATGAAATCGGATAAGTAGTTCTCGAGATCTCAGGGGGGGGCCGAATCCCCCCCCCCTGCCGGGAATCGGCCATACCGTCTAGTCCTCCGGGAATAGGGTTAAAAGAAAACGACTAAAACAATGTAAAAAACTGGCCTATTTGGACTTGTCTCTGGCTTGTTGTCTCATCATTTTTCCGAATTTCATTTACTTTATGTTTCGAGGTCAAACAACGCAGGACGTTTGAACCATTTAAATCCTTTAAGTAGTCCTCAAGATATATCCCAGGGGAAAACTGTTGCCCCCGTACAATCGCGATACACCAGACACCACGGTCGACTGCGGGTTAAATCTATAACCGAAGCCTTCATACAAAGTGACTGTCCTATCCGCGTCATCTACTATTTTGCAAAACGTGTCTTGCTTTTTGATTTCCGATTTCAGGCATCGTTTTTATTTGGTTAAATGTACTGATCATTAGGCCCGACATGTCGCAGTTGCATGCTCCACAACTGCTGTTCACGACCCATGCCTCATCAAAAAGTACTCCATTCACGAATCGACTAACTGGCACAAAACTAATGGCCAGCAAGAGCTCGGTGGACGATGAACGGATCGCGCAGCGCCTCAGAGGCCTGTCTCCAGACTCAGCCAGAACAACGCGAGCAAAACGCCTGGGCAGCATCCTACACACACCACGTCCGGTCGCCGTCACGCTGGCCAACCGCACCAGACGGACCGCGTGCCCGGCACGCCGTTCACACGCCTCACTCCCAACGAGACGGCCCCCTGGCCGCCCTCGCATTATTCTGCACGGCACCGGCGGTCGTGTGTGCTGCTGCGTGCCGCCGGCGTCGATAGCGTGCGGCGCCGGACCGGCCCCAGGCAACAGGCCATCATCGCGTTACAACGGACCGCTCCAGCACCACCAGAGCCACGGCGGGTCAGCGGTCTGATGACGAGAGCGGCCAGATGTTGGCGGCCGTCGCCGCCGCAGACCAACAGGCCTGAACAGGACCGATCGAAGCCGCACGTACGACACAAACCTGCGCCGCCGCTCAAACGGTGCGGTCCGTCTCACTTCACCCGTCCAGCTGGACACATACGTAGCGTCTTGCAGCCGGGGCTCTCCGAATACGCGCAATGAATTTTACCGATATTCATCCCCCCCCCACGTGTACAAAACTACGCGCAAAACTCCTGCGAGTCGCAGATATCCGGCCGGATAACCTTACCTTTTACCATCCAGTTGTTCCCCGGGTACTTTCATGACCCGACCTGACAACCAAATAATGATTCTTCGCTGCACGCCACATGATCAATGAGGATTTCCTGCGCAATTGCAGCTAAGGTAGCATACTTACTTCCTGGAACTCAGGCTAACTATTTCACCTCAGTTCATACGACTAGTCATCAAACATAAAGGGATTCGCACGACAGTCTCTTTTAGGAACATCAAACGTTTCTGAAAAACTGGGACGATAAGCAATACACTTTGCAAACTACCACACACCAACTGGAACACGAAATGATTGCTTTTTAGTGTTTGTTTTAATGCTATTGCTTCCATAACTTTCGACACAGCTACGAGCAAAAATTGCCTGCTTTATTTCTATGCTGCGATCTATAATGCAACAATAACAAGCTTTAGCAGGAAAAAATTCCCAAACTGAACTCACCATGATTACTCACCGGTGGTACTTAACGCAAGTTTGCACAATTTTGCGACTGAAAAGTTCGTTATAACAACATCCTGCTATTCAGCCTCGATCTGGTGTTGAGTAAACCGGGAAGATCCCAAAAATGACGTGACCACGCTCAAGGAAACGTCACGCAAAGTAACACCATAAATGCGAGCACATCGAAGATGATAAATATGGAACATATTTCTAAAAACAATGTCCGATGGCACCACATCCATATTTCTTTCGTGAGTCTATTTTTTGTCGCCTGATCGCACGTGACGCGTGGAAGGAAATGAGTGATCTATCCAGTACACGGTTATCTTTCCACCAACAGGTATCTTTTTGGACAAAATGTTAGGTCTCTTACGTGCGAAAAGTCCGACAGCCATGTCTAGCAAGCAACTGAAAACATCCTCCATCGTCCTGAGCAACGTTTTAGCCATGTCTAGCACGAAGTTTTGAGCATTATCCTTGTGTGTCGAGGCCTGAGTGTTGCCCTATATCTACGTATTCACCTAGATTTAAATGACACTACGCTTTCCATTCGTTTTCATGCACATTACATTCTTCTCTCATCTGGCTGGATTATCCGATCGGATAATTTTCATCATGCGGCATATCCCGTATCCGAACGTATAGTAAACACTGCTATCCGATGCATCCCTACCTTACATAAAGCATGATAATAATTCATCTGTTAAATTTCGCTAAAAGCCGCCACGCCACACACAAATGCCCAAAGTTCACGACACATACAAAAGACAAAGGTGCACCAGCAGTGCTGAGGACGACTACACGTTACAGGGCACTGTATCCGGACGGCCGAACAGTTTGCGCTCGGCACCCAGCAGTAATCCGCCGGACGGTGACTCGCTCCGGGCCCGCCAGCCTCCTTCGAACCCACGCTGTAGGGCGGTCCCGGCCATGAAGCGCCACCGAAACGTCACACCACCAGTGGCCGTCACACGGCCAATTACGCAGCTGACCGGTACATTTCTCAGTCGAACGATCTACGCACCGAGCCAGCCGCACCACAGCGCCCCCAAAATCACCCCACCCTGACTGCATCGATAGCATCGATTCGCAATATTGGAATTCTGTTCATCATGGATTTCCGGGATCCGGAATCGATTCACCAAATACACCTGCGGCTCATCCAGGCACTTACAGGGAACCTCCCGCAACCACAAGTCTGGCCTGAACTGGCAAAACAACACACGACGCTTGCGGAATCCAGCTTACGTAAGCCGTGGCGAGTCTTCTGCTGAACAGAACCGGTCTGTGTTCCACTGAAACGTCATGACTGAACGTTACCAGGTCATAGTTAGCCGTAAAACCTGCAGCTATGCAACGTCATATCAGTTATACTTTGTGTTCCTACGAGGCCAATAATCAGGCCCTTCCCATTTAACTGCCATTCCTAGCAATATGAAAGGGGCCATCAATCAATGGTCTCCAGTTGACGACCTACGACACCAAGCCGGCCGACCGCAAGCCAGTTCACATGACCCACCGCCGGCCGGGAACGGGACCGGGTCACCCAGTCCTCATCGGCAATCAATCACCGAAACCGGGTCACTGCTGGAGCCCCCGGGCGCCGGCCTGGGCCGCCCGTTGACCACCGCTCTATTGACCGCCGCCGCCTGCCGACGGCCGTCGTTGTCGACGCCAGGGCGCCGGTGGGCGGCAGCGCCGGACGCCAGTGGACCGTCGGCCGACGACGCTCGTCGTCGTCGGGCGCCGCGCCGCGCCGGACAACACGTGACGGCCGGAAGCGGGAGCCGCCGCCGCCGCCGCCGCGACCGGAGGCGCAGACCCGACCGGAGCCGGGGCCGGGGCCGAAGCCGAAGCCGGAACCAAAGCCGAAGCTGGAGCCGGAGCCGGGACTGAAAACGCCGAACGCGAGGCCAGCCGGGCACGAAGTGCGGCACGGTGGACGAGACCCAGGCGACGCGCCGTCTCCGGCAGCGCACGTCAGTGACGCGGGGACATGCGGTGCGCGGCGCGCGTGACTGCGTGACGGCGTGAGAGTCCTACCTCACCAGCAGCCGACGCCGCCGGCCGGGCGGGCTCGTCACCGCCGGCCGCCGGACGTCCTCGCAGCGTCCGTCGCCGGACGATGACGGCGCGGGTCGGGCCGCCTCCCCCGGGGCCGTGATGGCTGCGGCGCCCGGTCCCGGGCCGTGCACCGTGACGCTGGCCTACCTGCCGCTCAGCGGGCCGCGGCGGCCGCTGCCACTCGAGCTGAGCCAGCCGGCGGGCGCCGGCGGCGCGCCGCGCACCGTCTTCGCCGGCACGGTGCGGCCGCGGCAGCGCGTCACCTTCGTCTCGCTGCGCCGGCCGCCGCAGCCGTTCGTGGTGACGGCGCGGCTGGACGGCCTGCCGGCGGCGCGGGTCAACACGTGCTGCGAGCGGCGGCGGCCGCCGGGTGCCCGGCTCGGCGGCGGCGCCAGCCCGCTGCTGGTGTTCGACGTCAGCGGCGGCGGCCCGTGCGGCCGCTGCCTGGCCGCCGGCGACAGGCAGCTGGCGCGGCAGCGGCGCCGGCTGCGGCGGCTCGACCGCCAGCTGAGGAGCATCATCCTGACGGCACGCGCCGGTCCGGCCGCCGACGGCCCGCCGCCGCAGCCGGAGCCGGCCGCCGCCGGCGCCGAGACGACCACCGAGGCCGACAGCGAGACCACAGAGACGACCGCCGAGACGGCCGAGACGCAGACGAGCAGCGCCCAGCAGCCCAGCGAGCCCAGCGAGCCCAGCGACACCGAGTCCGTCTCGGATGCCACTGAAGAGGTGGACGAGGCCTCAGAGCGGAGCGACTCCGAGGGGTCGATACAGACGGACTGCGAGGAGGAACAGCCGGCGTGACGCACGAGCCAACGATCGAGCCTTGACCTAACGTGCCTGACTGCCGACAGCGTCCACTTCGGCCTTCATGGGTTTGTGGTGCACAAAAAAATGTTATTATATCAAAATACATTTTAAGAGATTCTGTCTACACTTTACACAACGAAATGATGTGCTCGGTAAACGGCCACGGACGCTCGAAAAAAACATCCCAGAAACTGCATCATTAAATGGGCTACTGGCGTAAGTTAAAAATGCACACCCAGATAACCAAGTTTTTTTTTAAATCTAGTTTAAGCGTGTTAAGTGGGTAGCGCTGGGGCCAGAATCCCTGCTACGCCGAGCTTGCCGCGCGGTTCTTGGTCCTACCACCCAGACAAATGATCCCAAATGCGGAATAACTTTGTCCAAGGGACCGAATCAGCCGGCAATAATGGATCTTTATCGTGCCGTGCAGCTCTATAGCACGGCCGTCCTGGCTGGCCCTCTGGGTCTCGAGCCACACAGGAACCCACTCCGGGGCTTCAGCCCACTGCCTGTCACCCACCGGACTCTGCTGTTCGGCTCCTTATCCACCAGACCAAGGCGCCGGCAAGTAAGTCTAGTTTGCTTTCAACTTTTTGGCAAAATAGCGAACGATGCATTGTTTCGTTCAGTGGCAACCATAAGTAAACAGCTGTGAGGAACGTGACACTCTTCATCGAGGGCCACTATACAATAATCAAAACAAATAATTCAGGAACATATTGTGTCCGCAATGTTTGCTGAAACTAATATTAACAAAACTAACGACACGGGAATTGGGCGCGATATGGATGCAACTCTAGTTAAATCGCAAACAAAGTTGTTTATCAAGCGCTGCAAGTTTACGTCCTACCAATTCGGGCATACTGCGGGACGGCAAAGACCTTGAAGACCGATGAAGCTCGGCGCAGTACTGCTTCTTCAGCTCACAATCGGAACAATGCATGCCCTGAGAGAGGCTCGAAGATCACCGTTAAAACTACGTCTGTGTTTTTGCATAGTGCACACAAATACCACACCAGTTATACGTAAAAAGCACACACTTCATCTCCGACAACACAGCAATGTAAACTGTACGCAAAAGAATAAAGCTTCAAAAGTAAAGGAGACGATTCTAAAACGGCAAGTCTAGAATCAAGAGGCTCCTTCATGATAAAGATTTTTCTAGCGAAAGTCAACGGTTATTCTTTAATGTCGACAGCAGCGGAAACGCACGAGTCCCAACACAGTTACCGAGGACAGAAGAGTCCGTAACAACTTTTTAACTTTTTATCCGTAATAACTTTTTATTTTTTTATCCAGTTTCTGATGATTAAGTTTCTCTTTAAGGAAACGTGAGCATAAAAGGTTTGATGTGTTCTAGAGCAATATCCGTAATCTGCCTTGGGAACTGTTTTGGAAAAACACAGCAAAATATCCTGTGTTGCTTCCTCGATGATGAGGAAAAAATATCAGGGACCACGAGCGCAATCGATTTACAGCTTTTGTACCAAAAACGCAACAGAAAAAAACAATGCTGCCCAAATAAACTGTGCCAGCGCAACCCGGATAGTTTTCTTAACCTACACAGTTACTGTCTCCACGTTAAATGGGTTTGGGCGGCCAAACCCGAATAGTTTTGAAGCCATTTTCTAGACTTTCTAGCCCTCTAATAAATCCCAGTTAGAAAACAGGCCGGTCGTAACAGGCCAGTCGTTAATACGTCGTGATTCATGACGGAAACAATGACTCGCAGTAGTGACAATAAAACTGGACAAAGACAAATACTGCATACTGTTAAATGAAAGACCATACACAACCGGTGTGAACAACGCGTACCTTATACAGACACCGACACAACACCTTTTCCTTGGGAGTACAGCTGCACATATTTTACAATGGTTCGATTTCTGGCACACGAAAAGCTTTCAAATGGCTACGTTTTCCGGGAAATTCAGCAGGGTAGCAATATCCTAATTTCATCCCGAAGGCATAACAATAAAGTACATTTGTCCTTAGAGCGAAATACAAGATTCGAGCTTTGCAAGATTCACTTACCTCAAACTGTTCCTGAAGCATCAGGAGCTCTGCAACACCTGAGTCATCCACAAGGCTTCCGGCTGCTCCCGCGACTTCTTCCTCTTTCGATACCGCTGCCCTTTCGGGATCACCAGAGGCACAAGCGGCAACTTCTTCCGGTTTTCCGCTCTTTCCCACACTTTTCGGTGACACCTCTTCTGAAGCACACGGGATTTCGGCTGGTACGCCCGCCATTTCCGGCGGCCCGGGAGCGGGCGCAGTAGGACGTTCCACCGCCTCTGATGCCGCCTCCGACGGTAAGACCGCTGCTGCGTCGGGAGCGGAGTGGCCGCCCGGTACGGCAGGGTGCACGGCGCCGGCCGGTCGGCGCTGCTCGGCGGTCTGACCGTCGCCCTCGCCGGCCGGCCGCGTCCCGCTCTGATCCAGCGACAGGGCGTCCAGCATGCTCTCCAGCGGCGGCCGGCCACCGTCGCCCTCCCCAGCACCCTCCGCCGCCGCCCGCTCCGCCTCGTCCTCCGGGGCGTCTGCCGCCTTCTGCGGCGCGTCTGTCGCCTGCTCCTGCGTCCCGGCAGTCTCGGCCCGCTCGGCGGCGCGGCGCCGCTCCAGCACGCGCCGCACCACCTCCAGCGGCTCGGCCGGCAGCCGGCGCAGCTCGGCCACGGCCGGCCAGAACGGCCGCTGGCTGGCGGCCACGGCGCGCAGCGAGCGCGCCGCGCTCTCATTCACGGGCCCGAGCGGCGCCAGCTGCACCGGCGGCTCGCCCAGCAGCGCACGCACGCACATGCCCATGCTGTAGGCGATGCTGGTGAGATTGTAGCCGCCCTCGAGCGCCATCACCAGCCGGCCGCCGGCCAGCGCCGCCAGGTGGTGCGTCATGTGGCCGAACACCTCGGGCGGCACGGCGTACCCGCCCAGCGGGTCGCCGCGTGCCGCGTCGAAGCCCGCCGACACGAGCACCAGCTGCGGCGAGAACTGGTACGCCACGGGCAGCACGACGGCCAGCAGGGCGGCCAGGTACTCGGCGCCGCCCATGCGCGCCCTGTTCCACGGCACGTTCACGTTGAAGCCGCGGCCGGCGCCCTCGCCGACCCGGTCGTGGTCGCCGTCGTCCGACATCGGGAAAAAGAAGCCGTGGTCGTGGCGGTGCAGCGAGACGTACAGCACGTCGCGGTCCGAGTAGAACATGTGCTGGATGCCTGCGGTCGAAGCGGAAGCCGTGGTAACGGTCTGGAACGCTGACGCACGTCTACAGCGGCAACACACTGCATCGTCTCTCACGAAAAGCCACCAGCACGCGGGAGCTTTGCTCAAAATAAGGCGTTAAGCCCTTCTCATAATTCAGCCAGCTTCTTTCCTCTACTTCTCTTCTTTCACCTTCTCTACTACAATAATGTCACGGCAAACAACGCCCAGAGCATGAATGGCCTCTGTCAGTCTCCCGCCTTCACCTCAACTGACGAACAGCTCCGGACAAACACCCTCCTGCGGTATCAGTGGGCGTCCCGCTAGAGGAGGACCCACCCCCGGCCGGCGCCGGCCGTCGCACCGCTAGGACCGCTCACCGTTCCCGTGGTGGACGTCCCAGTCGACGACGAGCACGCGGCTGAGTCCGTGCGCCCGGCAGGCATGTCGGGCGGCCACGGCCACGTTGTTGAAGAGACAGAAGCCGTGCGCCGTGTCCGGCTCGGCGTGGTGGCCGGGCGGGCGCACCACGCACACCCCGCGGCCGCTCTCCCCCGAGAGCACGCTGTCCACCGCCTGCCGCCGAGGGGCGCACGTCAAACACGCCGGGTCGAAAGGCGGCAGAGGGTCGGAGAAGAGTCACGGATGGTCGCCTGGCGGTCTGAAAACGGTTTCCAAAGTTCCGATGACGGTTTGATCGGCGCTACGGTCCAGCTGGCCGAGACCACCGGTCAGCAGGTCAGCAGGTCGTAGATTATCTGACCGTTTGACTGCGGCCAAGCGAGGCCAAGCTTGGTCCAAGCAGCCGGATACAGAACGAATCACCATCAGTTGGTCGGACGCCGACCAGGCGAGGCACGAGTCGCAAAAGCAGGGCAGAGGGGCCACGTAACTCACGGACCGAGAACGAGGCCGACATTATCGGCTGACGAGAAGGGAATCAGCCAGAACCAATGAGAAAGGCAGAGACAAACCTCAGAAGAAAGGTCTGTTACAACACGTTTTTACGGTCTAATATGATTTCCTTGCTCTAACGTCCTAACAATCACTCCTAGATCTCACAAATGGAATGACGTTTAGTATTTGGACCACCAGTGCCGACGATCGTCAGACGAAACGCAGACCAACAGCGATCACTAATTCAACTACATTCCGCAGCTCGGTTAGCGCCTGCATCAACAGAACGTCTTTGGCAGTGGACTCGGTGCCCTCCCCGATGACGTACCTCGATGACGCAGCCGGCGGCCAGCAGGGCGCAGCCGTAGCTGTCCGGGCAGAGATAGACCGAGTTGTACCTGTCGGCGGTGCGGTCCAGTTCGCGCTGCGCCTGGCCGGCCGTATCGGCCACGGCCGCCAGGTGGGCCGGCTCGTGCACGGCCAGCAGGTGGTCGGCGTCGGCGCGCCGCCGGCCCGGCGTCGGCCAGCACCGCTCGGTCAGGCCCCAGTCGGCCAGCCGGCTCAGGATGCAGCGCAGACGCTCCGGACGCTCCGGGTGGCCCCTGGCGGAGCGCAGAGGCCACACCGTGACGGCGGCCCGTCCACGCGCCGCGCACGGGTGCGGGGACGACAGAGGGAGTCAACAAACAGCCGGTGGTGTCAGACGCAGCCGTGTTACGATACGGCAGATGCCACGACACAGCAGAATCCTGTTCGAAAACTGACCTTCAAGTGGAACATGACTGCCTTGAATGGTGCGTTCCGCCAAACGGCGTTCAAAAGCTGCCCCGTGACGTCGCCCAAATTACCTCCATAGAAACACCAAGTTGCATACTAGTTACGACGCTCGGAATCAGGGCAAGTCTGGAACCAGGGCGGCCTCAAGGCGCATGGCACACAATCCACCCCAGTAACCATGGAATGCTCACACCAATTTAGGCTTACCGTGCTTTTAGCAAAGGTAACGGTTTGTCTAAGCCACGGAACAGCTGACGACGTTCAAATGCTGTTAGAGAACTATCCACACAGCATTGCCCCGGGGCTGATATGTCGGGAGCTCGCGTAAGAGGCCTCCGAACGAGCTCAGGCGGTCCTGTAATCTGGTGGGAGATGGGCGGAGTCCGGACGCAGCGGTATGTACGCACGAGAGGGACGCACGGCCGCGGATCAAACCCCGAACCATGCCAGAAGCCAATGTCATCACCTTCGGGCGTTGTTCACGTACCAGACATCATGTCATCCGTGCTTCTGTGTTTCAAAGCGCGAAAACACGTCTCTACTTCTCACAGTCTGCCAGCCCATTAACCATCTAATGTTAACAAATCCGCTGCGGAAATTCTACAACGATAGAGAGGAAATCTTCATTACATACAGCAACGGGACGTGTTCGCTGGCGAACGTCTCGCCGTGGCTGGTCCATTGTCCGTGAGCACCTGTTCGGCTCCCCGTCAGTTCGAGCCCACCAAAAGCACCAGCAGCTGCGGCCGCCGCCGCCGTCCCGTCCAACGATCGCCACTGATCTCCCGGATAAACCAGTGGTGTATCGACCACCCCACCCCGTCCTGCGGGGGCCACCACAGCCAGGCCATTACAGACGAAGCCGGCAGCAGGGGCGCCAACGCCCACCCAGGCAGCCGGTGTCACCAGACGTACAATGGCCATCCCGGCAGCAGGGTGTCACCAGACGTACACTGGCCGTCCCGGCAGCAGGGGTCACCAGACGTACACTGGCCGTCCCGGCAGCAGGGGTCACCACACGTACACTGGCCGTCCCGGCAGCAGGGTGTCACCAGACGTACACTGGCCGTCCCGGCAGCACGGTGTCACCAGACGTACACTGGCCGTCCCGGCAGCAGGGTGTCACCAGACGTACACTGGCCGTCCCGGCAGCACGGTGTCACCAGACGTACACTGGCCGTCCCGGCAGCACGGTGTCACCAGACATACACTGGCCGTCCCGGCAGGGTGTCACCAGACATACACTGGCCGTCCCGGCAGGGTGTCACCAGACGTACACTGGCCGTCCCGGCAGCAGGGGTCACCACACGTACACTGGCCGTCCCGGCAGGGTGTCACCAGACGTACACTGGATGTCCCAGCAGCACGGGTGCTGCGGACGGTGTCCGTCAATGAGGTCGACAGCCCTCTGCAGCGCGGGTCGCGCCGCAGAGGGCTGTCGACCCGACACTCCCGGAATCCCGCCAGCCGCCATTCAGCGGTATTCATGTTTCACAACATGCACGGCTTGAAACAAGCCCCCGCGCTGACCACAGCAACCATCCGCCACAAGGATGTTGTGTTTCAACGATAAGCGAGGGACGGCTGCGGGGGCAGCTTCCTTCCCGGCGCGGTTCACGCCCCACTCACGGCTCGGAGACGTTCCTGTGACGCATCATCTGGTCGCTGGTGGCCAGGCAGAGCTGGTGAGCGGGTGCCGCCGGCGCAGGCGCTACAACAGAAGACCCGCGGTCAGCCTGCCAGGTCGGTCCGTTCATGGGGCCGCCACGAGGGGCCCGCGGGCCTGGCGCCGCCCATCGGACGGCATCCGTACACATCCACACGCGTGACGTCACCAGGCTTAATTCCGACCATACTACTCTGAAATTTCTGCAGTTCCTAATTTCCGACAACTCCGAAAGTCCGGCGCAGCTTCATGTAGCACATGAACGAGGGCGGATAAGACCGTGTGTTGGGGGGCGGGGAATTCTTATCCGTGTAATTTAACCCACCCTTCAGTGTTGATTTCTCTCTAGATTTCGGCTACCTTATTTTAATTTTTTTCGAAAATTAAGACGTATTTTTCGACGTTTCACAAACGAAAATACACTGCCCGGTCCAAAAAGGGGGTCAAAAGACTTGTCGCCCCCTTTTCCGACTTAACGGGCCCACGACCCCGGATGCCCCCCCCCCCCTTCGAATTCACCAGTTCAAACAAATGCGGTCATAATGGGAAAAGACGCCATTCTTAGTGAATACGATACACCCTTTCGAATAAACGCGTACGACTGAACTGGTATGCCGTGGCATCAGTATTTCCCCACTGCCAGTGAAGCGTCCTTAAAGATAGATAAAACTGATTTAAATTTTGCTTGAGCCATGGGTCGAAACATGGCGTACAGGGAGATGCACGTCAATTCCCTCTAAACAGACATACTAACATCCTGCCGACAGTGTTGAATGGAAAGAATAAGCGGGCATCAAACTTTGCGTTCCGACTGATTCCAGGAACGTTTAATTCACCCCTGGAATGACCAGCATACAAACTGACAAATGAAACGTGAACAGCATTACGGAAGCAACGCAGAACTTTGGTCAAGACAACCGAATGGGGGCCAAGGGGCCACGGTGTTACGGTGAGAAGGAAATGGAAGAATTGACGGCTGACGCCGCAATGGGAGATTCTTCCTCTTTCAGATGCATTGCGTGTAAAAACATCCATTTGTCAAAAATATACAACCTATTTCGCCACGTCGTTCAATGCCATGTTTTAGCATGTTTTCGTCGTCTGACATCTGAGACTGACTTTTTATCGACATTACACCACAGCACGTGCGCTGCTACACATTAATTACACTGTCGTTGCCCTCCCTATTCTTCCTTCTATTCCAGGAACGCTGAATTCAAGAGCAACATTCAATAATCGAAGAACCTCATGTGATAACTATTTCCTGTCCCGCATGGCAGACGTTTTAACTCAAACAACGGCAGTTTCGCAGCTTTTTTCCTTCCCACTCCAGTGACGTCACTTGACGCGATGGCAGAGGCGGCGTTCAGCCGGCCGAGCACGGTGTCCATCCGCTAACGCCACAGTTGCCAGTAGCTGCCCATAACCCAACGCCCGCGCGCCAGCTTTTCATGTTATGAGCAGCTACTGCCTTGGCAGAGGCAAACGGTCGAACTGGTCCCAGCGCCAAATTGATTGATGATGGCGGCGGAAGACCCATCCATGCACGGCAGGGCGCTCTCGTCCAGCGCACTGCGTTCTTTTTTAACCCCCTAAACCTAAATTTTGAAAGAACTTCATTATTTTACTTTGTACTGCCGCTTGGGTGGCACCGCCCCCGGTTGGCCATGGCATGGAGCTAAATGAAAATTGGCGGTTACACAGCCACATCAAAAACGTTCTTCTAGCCCCGGCCATCATTTTCCTCGCCGCGGGCATTCATACGTCTTGATGCCAGCTGCGGCGGCAGAACAAACCGAAACAGGATGGCTAAGGAGTTCCTAATGGCAGCAGACATGTTAGTAAACAGTGCCTACGGTTCGAGAGAGCAGTGAGAATGTGCAAGGAAACAACAAACCATACTTCGGCACCTTAACTTTTACACAAACGTCAATCGATAACGAAAATCCGTCATAAAGCTAGAGAAGATAACTGGCTGGACTCGAGCAAAGACAGTGATAACGCAAACCAAAATATCAAACTGGACACCGATCATCCGGGATATCGGTATTTAGCTATTCGCATAAAAGACCAAAAACGCATAAAAAAATGCCAAGAAATGAAGCAAAAGGAATAGAGAAATTCCAATCAAATGATGGTTCTCAATAACAGCTAGATCATTCCCAACGCTTTTGGTATCTGTGGTCCTACACATATGAATGCAAGTGAAGTACAAGCACACAATGAGCCAAGGAAAAAAACACAGACAAGGCGTTGCACCCCTTTGTCGAGTGGAACACGCGCTTACGACACAAAAAAATAGTGCGGGGACAAACCAGTTATGATAAACGCCTTGCATTCCCTACAGACATAGGATCGCACTCTGGTTTTTTGCATGATTTTCAAGCACATTTTTATAGTGGACATTTTTACAAAGCAGCTTTTCAGATCTGTTACCTTTACGCGGCGTTCATCTACAAACATCATCTCCAAATCGAGTAAGCAACAACCCACAAAAAGACAACCCAAACCTCACACCACTGTCAAACAGGACCAGCTGAATGCGCTTAGCAGGCCGCGGGATAGGTGCGGAGGCAACACTAGCCACCAGACGGCAGCCCACCGACTCTGGATAATTCTCACAGGTCCTGTATACCGTATTCCTGTGTATATGTGTATATGTGTGTGTATGCAGTAATCCAGACATTGCTGTACTCACCTGCGGACTCGGTCACCGAGTCGCCAGTCACGGATTTCTAGGATCGGTTCGTCAAATCCTCTGACGCAGGCACCGATACCATCTGACACACACGCATGGAGCTGTTCCCCGTACACTTCCACCCAACAAATCAGCCAGGAGCAGTCTGCTCCGCCACTCCAACTAACCCTTCAGCAGCAGCGTCTGCTGCGCCGCTCCAACTAACCCTTCAGCAGCAGCGTCTGCTGCACCGCTCAAACTAACCCATCAGCAGCAGCAGTCTGCTGCGCCACTCCAACTTACCCATCAACAGCAGCGGTCTGCTGCGCCACTCCAACTAACCCACCAGCAGCAGCGTCTGCTGCACCGCTCTTGTGACGTCATGTCCCGCAGGTCGCTCATGGTCAACTAAACTAGCCCATGAGTAGCAACACTTCGATGAGCTGCTCCTCTTCTTCAATGTTAATTCGCTAGTCTAACTCACCCACTAGCCGACTGTTCAGCTGTTAATATGCCTTCACGTTCACAACTGCTAACCTGACAGCTCAGCCAGCAACTTCCACTGTCACGGTTCGCTAGTCTGACAGCAGGCTCACAACTGGCGACGGAACGTCCGCAGGCGAGGACGAGGCGAGGCGATTTGAGGGGAAGGGTAAGGCGCAGGAAATTTCGGCAAAATTTGTATCCCGTCAACGTTATGGGGCTCCATTTCCGGCGCTCAGGGGTCAAAGTTATGGGGCTCGAATTTCAGCGTTGAAGCGTGAGGGCGGCGGGGTCGCAGCACCCCAGAGGCCCACGCTCCGGCCGGCCATGCCACTCACCCAGCAGCAGTCTGTTGAGCTGCTCCACGGCGGCGGCCGTCTCCGCGTCGGCGGCCGCCTGATCAGCGTCCTGGTCCGGCCCGGCCGGGCTGGCGGCGGACGGCGGCCAGTGGCACCCCTCCTCCGTCCGATCCTCCTCCAGCACCGAAAACGTGTCGTAGTGGGAGAAGCAGTGGAAGTACGGCCGGTGGGAGCAGATGACGTTCCGGATCGTGTTCTCCAGACTGCGCGGGGATTTCAGGCTCATCACGCTCGGACGCCAGACCGAGCCACGTCAAACATGGTCTTCCAGCGCGCTGGCGTGGAGCAACTCTGTACCGTTGCTGACCTAGTCCAGTAAGGCAATCAGCTCGCTTTAAAAAGCATGTTAACAGGGAAGCGAAGGTCCTAACAGCTGTATCCACTACATATTCCCCAATTATCTCTCGCCTTCAATTCAGCCAGTCAATGACGCGATTCCACTCAATAGGGAGATGGACTGGGGCAGAGTGTGGTCAGTGACCTCAGCTCACTTGCAAGAGAGACCAGGATGGAGAGAGCTCACCTGGGAGAGGACCGGGTCAGAGAGAGGTCAGTGACCTCGGCCCGACTGGGAGCATGGATAAGGGTGACGAGAGGTCAGTGACCTCAACTTATCTGGGAGGGCCAGGGTGGAGAGAGGTCAGTGGCTTCAGCTCACCTGGGAAGGGAACCAGGGTGCAGAGAGGTCACTGACCTCAGCTCGCCTGGGAAGAGGGACCGACTGACGAGAGGTCAGTGACCTCAGCTCACCTGGGAGAGGGCGGAGGGAGGTCGGCGGCCAGCGGCGGCGCCGGGTCGCCCAGCAGAGCCTGCAGGGTGTGCGCGGCGGACTGGGACAGCGCCGACAGACAGTAGCCGCCCTCCAGCACGGCCAGCAGCCGGCCGGCCGACAGGCACAGCAGAGCGTGCGTCAGGTGGCCGAAACAGGCCGGCGTTACACGCATGCCGCCCTGCAACCGCCAGTCGACGCGGAGTTGACACGCTGGAACGGGCCGGGCCCACCCCACCGGCCGGAGGATAGAAAACTGAGGCGCACAGCCTTCACAGCAAGCCCGCCGAAAACGAGCTTACAACAACACACGTGTGCCCATCACATGAACAGGAGGGCTAAGAAAATAGCCAACGAGAGACAAACATTATCAGGGAACCGCAAGTCGCCCTGGTGTCTGTACAATCAAGTAATCACGCCGCATAACCCTCTGCAGCATTTGTTCGATACGTGAGGCGACATGCTCAATCCAGGGAAGTCCACAAGTTGTGGGACACGTCTCAGCAGTTGGCACGAGACACTGCCGGGCTCGGAGGCCTACCTTCGGGTCCCCCAGAGCGGCGTCAAAGCCGGCCGAGACGATCACCAGGTCGGGCGCAAACTGCAACAGAGCAACCAGTCAGACTGCCGGCCGGTCACACCGGACACCAGGACCGCCGGGCACCAGGCACCGGGTCCACCGGACACCAGGCACCAGGTCCGCCGGACGTCAGGCACCAGGTCCACCGGAAACCAGGCACCAGGTCGACCGGACACCAGGCACCAGGACCGCCGGGCACCAGGCCCACCGGAAACCAGGCACCACGTCTACCGGACACCAGGCCCACCGAACACCAGGCAGGACGGAGAACTGCCATGTACAGCACTGCGCGAACACGCAGAACTGAATGACGGACCTTCACAACTGGCACCAGTAGGTCTGACGGCAGAACACCGTGCAGTTACGGAAAGGCAAATACTGAATTTCTGTCACATATTCAGTATTTTCTAGAAGAACAAACGCCAACAGCTGCAGAGAGGCCTTGGGTACCAGTGCAATTATATATATATATATATATATATATATATATATATATATTATAAACAGGGCAAACTGAGTATCTTTGCTCGACTGAATGCGGATTTTTCGTCCATCATCGTCGCAAGGCGACGGGTCACAGATGACTCACACTGTTAACTCTTGGTCTGTGTGTCTAACAAGTCCGCATAAATTCGTATGTTCAGATATTCCTCAACTGGACTTTTGAGCCCTGAAACGAACTTCAGTCTGCTTCCTCGGTGCAATGGGCATCGTCTGCCCTCTATTTCGGCATCCTTCTCCTTGGTCTACGTCCGCATGACCACGACGCCAGAGGTCACACACCTTCAACTGCGCGGCCACAACGGGAAACGGGGCCGGCCTGTCGTCACCGCCACCGCTACCAAAGCCGAGCCCAGTCGCGGCCCTCAGGCCGAACAGCACGCCCTCACACGTGCCGCGCGGCTGGCCCGGCCGCCGAGCCGACTCACCTCGTAGGCGGCGGGCAGCAGCAGCCGGTGCCAGACGGCCAGCAGGTCGGCGTCCGAGGCGGCCGCCTCCAGCGGCACGTTCCAGGTGAAGCCGGCGCCCGGCCCGGCGCCGACGCGGTCAAAGTCGCTCTCGGCCAGGTGCGGCCAGAACGCGCCGCCGTCGAACCGGTGCGTCGAGAAGTACAGCACCCTGCGGCCGACGTCGAGCGAACGGATAAGCCACGGCTGGTGGGGTCGTGCAATGACCGGGACCTTCACGGGGTATATCAGAGCGCAATGACTGTGAGGCGCGTAGGTCTGCGGCACGCAGGGAATCGTAGTTTTGAGTTTCGGAACAATTTCCACGGGCTGAGACATTCGTGAGACATTCTCGTTGAGACATTGGCGGAGTGCCACAGCAGCAACTCGTTGCAAGGGACGGAACAGCAAATGGTTGGCTGCTGGTGGCTACCAAGTCCCAGGCCTGTACAACTCATGAGATGGTTCGATTTTCTCAAAGGTGAAGTCTGTGCATATTACATACCGAACAACGCCGAAAGTAGCGCGCCAAAATGAGCGTACTTTGTTTTGAAATGCCCATTAGGAATCAGCGCACGTCACAAAATACAGAACACGACGGCTCATGGGGTGGCGGTCCCAGTCGACCTCCGAGAGCGAAGACGATGACCCATCTCTTCCTAGCTGGTACAAGTGGGACTTCCAAACTCAGGCCGACAGTAAACGACTGCGCAGAGACGGCCAGCACACGATGGCCGAGGACTAGCGGACGCCACACACAGCAAGGAAAAAGAGACGACTGGTCCGGCCGGTTCCAGCAGTCACCTGTCGTCGTCGTAGAACGCCTGCTGCGTGCCCTGGCCGTGGTGGACGTCCCAGTCGACGATGAAAACGCGGCGCCCCCTGTCGGCGGCGCGGCGGGCCGCCAGGGCCACGTGGTTGAAGTACGAGTAGCCGTTGTACTCGTCCGCCATGGCGTGGTGGCCGGGAGGCCTGAGGGACCGGAGCCAGGGTCGGTGGAAGCGTCGGACGCAGCGGTCCGCTGTCGTCCGAACATACTGCCGTGCCAAGCAGCAGGCAGATGCGCAGGTCAATGTAAATCTCACATCCACTGAGAATGGAACGCATCGAACTTCTACTCCCGTAACGACTTCAGGTCTTTTGGGAGGCCCGTGCTCAATTTTAACGATCTGCCGGAGTTTCAGGCGTGACAGATTATTGTTAGCAGTTTTCCAAGCATCAAATACACAGCCCACTCCAGAGAAGAGTCCGAGACACATTGCGCTATGCTGGTGCTGGAGTCAGTGTGCCGTCAGCAATACTGCGGGGGGTCCACACTGTCTGCAGCCTCACCTGACCAGGGCGAATCCGTTCTGCAGCGTGCCGTCCAGAATCTGATCGGCCAGGTCCAGGGTGGCGCCGGCGGCGAGCGAGGCGCACCGGAACGTGGCCTGGTGACCGGAGGAACGCCATCAGCCACGCCCCGGCAAACGTACAGCCGCATACGGACGCCGGGGACACGGCGGTACACAGCGGGACACGGCAGGACGAGGGACGCCGGGGACACGGCGGTACATGGCGGGACACGGCAGGACGAGGGACGCGGCGGGACACGGCGGTACATGGCGGGACACGGCAGGACGAGGAGGGACGCGGCGGGACACGGCGAGACACAGCAGAACACAGCGGAACAACGTAAAGGCACGGCGGTCAAGACAGCAAATGACGTGAAAGAAACTGTGCGAAAAGAAGGAAACGGAAAAAAACAAAGAAAAGTTCATCGACATTAACGTCACAACGTTTCCCACCGATCAAAACATGTTCGTACAGCAGAAATGTTCTATGCAATCATGAAACGTACGACCTCAGAACGGCACCTGATGAACAGGAGCCTGGTCTCACATCCATGTCCGGTTTTATCCCTCAGAGTAGACTGCATCCCTCAATCTGTCCCCTCCCAGAGGCCCACTGAATACCGCTGACCTGGTGGAAGTAGACGGAGTCACGCCGCTCTGCCTCCTTTTCAGCCGGTCCGGGTCTGCGTTCTGACAGAGCTGTCTCAGGGTCTGCACGTGCTGGGCGCTGTGACAGGTCTGCAGTTCGTCGTCGGTCGCCTCTCGAGTCGGCACCCGCACACACCGCTCCACCAGACCCAGCTGCGAACACCTAAACCGGAGCCGGTATACAGCGGCAGCGTACTGCGGCACCCGCACACACCGCTCCACCAGGCCCAGCTGCGAACACCTGAACAACAGCCACAAAACAGTGACAGAACACAGCGGCACCCGCACACACCGCTCCACCAGGCCCAGCTGCGAACACCTGAACAACAGCCACAAAACAGTGACAGAACACAGCGACACCCGCACACACCGCTAAACCAGACCCAGCTGCGAACACCTGAACAACAGCCACAAAACAGTGACAGAACACAGCGACACCCGCACACACCGCTCCACCAGGCCCAGCTGCGAACACCTAAAACGGAGCCACAAAACAGTGACAGAACACAGCGACACCCGCACACACCGCTAAACCAGACCCAGCTGCGAACACCTGAACAACAGCCACAAAACAGTGACAGAACACAGCGACACCCGCACACACCGCTCCACCAGACCCAGCTGCGAACACCTGAACAACAGCCACAAAACAGTGACAGAACACAGCGACACCCGCACACACCGCTCCACCAGGCCCAGCTGCGAACACCTGAACAACAGCCACAAAACAGTGACAGAACACAGCGACACCCGCACACACCGCTCCATCAGGCCCAGCTGCGAACACCTAAAACGGAGCCACAAAACAGTGACAGCACACAGCGGCACCCGCACACACCGCTCCACCAGGCCCAGCTGCGAACACCTGAACAACAGCCACAAAACAGTGACAGAACACAGCGGCACCCGCACACACCGCTAAACCAGACCCAGCTGCGAACACCTCAACAACAGCCACAAAACAGTGACAGAACACAGCGGCACCCGCACACACCGCTCCACCAGGCCCAGCTGCGAACACCTGAACAACAGCCACAAAACAGTGACAGAACACAGCGGCACCCGCACACACCGCTCCATCAGGCCCAGCTGCGAACACCTGAACAACAGCCACAAAACAGTGACAGAACACAGCGGCACCCGCACACACCGCTCCACCAGGCCCAGCTGCGAACACCTGAACAACAGCCACAAAACAGTGACAGAACACAGCGGCACCCGCAAGCACCGCTCCACCAGGCCCAGCTGCGAACACCTGAACAACAGCCACAAAACAGTGACAGAACACAGCGGCACCCGCACACACCGCTCCACCAGGCCCAGCTGCGAACACCTAAAACGGAGCCACAAAACAGTGACAGCACACAGCGACACCCGCACACACCGCTCCACCAGGCCCAGCTGCGAACACCTAAAACGGAGCCACAAAACAGTGACAGCACACAGCGGCACCCGCACACACCGCTAAACCAGACCCAGCTGCGAACACCTAAAACGGAGCCACAAAACAGTGACAGAACACAGCGGCACCCGCACACACCGCTAAACCAGACCCAGCTGCGAACACCTAAAACGGAGCCGGTATACAGTGACAGCGCACAGACAGCACACACCGCCCCACCAGACCCGGCTGCGAACATCTAAACCGGAGCCGGTATACAGCGGCAGCACACTGCGGCACCCGAACACACCCTTCCACCAGACCGAGCTGCGAATACCTAAACCAGAGCCGGTACACACGTGCAGTGACAGCACACCTCACGGTCTGGGTACACAGAGGAGACCGTCGCCTCCTGTTAAAGCCGGGCCCAGCCGACATGAACGCATAACACGGTGCGTCCGGATCAGTGTTACGAGTTTAAATGAAAGGCAGACTGGCAATATGGCCGGTGTTGGTCAATTGTTCGCCGTCGACAGTTCCCGGGGTCGCATTGTATTGTATTTGCACGAACGCCCCTGCCATTTCCAAACCTAACAGCTACATTATGATACCCCGTTTGACCTTTTAACGTCCGAGTCTGGCCTTAGAGGTGGCCTCGAAGATCATCTCAGCGGATTCTGGACTTTCTGTTCAATCTTACGGGACACAAACTTACGGGACACTTTTGATGGGCCTAAAAGAACTTCTGATGGCACATTTAGACTGAAGCTTCTGTTGCTATTAACGTGAACACTGAATCCCTCAACCCTCACCACGACAAGGGGCACAAGGTTGGCGCAACCCCTCCCCCCGAGGTTTTTCGCAAGTTTGCCCGGTACGACTGCTTCGATCGCTCTGAAATATCGCATGTCTGAATATTATTCCTTCGGACGTATTCTTCAATAATTTTAAGTCAATATCTTTGCAGATCACTGACCGATGACGTCTTTACAGATGGCATGTCACAGAGAAATAACGTTACGACCACGGCCCACATCCAATAATAAATGTTTAACGTATTTCATGGAGCTCAGTTTTACTAAATATCAAAGGCGTGTGTTCCCATGACGTCAGTGATCTCCGCATGGTAGTCCATATTTCGGGTCAAGGTAACAGCACAGTGGAATCAGGAACTGAGTTCACTGACAATTTTTCACCTTTTACCGACTCTGGATGGAACATGACGCAGCCGTAAATGCTGATTCATATACCAAAAGTACTTTGAGCCCTTTTTTATCGCCAGT